>OX328132.1:132505320-133123016 GCA_946811695.1 Gonocerus acuteangulatus
GTCTGTATGTTTGTTCCTTATACAAATCCACACCGTTTGGCCTATTTCGACCAAACTTGGCTCACAGGTAGGTCTTCATTCGGGGAGTGTCATATTACCTATGACGTTTTGTACCTTTTGTTCCATCGAAATGCCATCATTCCTTCTGAAACCCATCATGTGGGGTATCAAATGAATCGTCTTGCGAAGGAGAACCTATATTTGATGATTTAAGAAACATATCGACGCATCATAACAACAACACGTGTGACTTCTTTCTTAAATGTTGTAAATAAAGTCGTAGGGGTTAACTGCATAAAATACTTGAAAGCAGATACTAAGTTTTTCAAAGTCGAGTCATCTAAATTTCAAAGTTTAGGATCACAAACCCAAAACGTATCGTCTTTGTTCTTATCTTTTTCTTGAAGGCCTTCTACACTTTCCCTATTGTGATCTTTATCCTCGGGATAAGGTTCTTGTGTTTTACAGTGTAATAGTTTAGTTGAGAGAGCAATCAATTTGTCCTCTAGAGTACTGTCATCTGGAAGAGCTTCTAACTTTTCTAGTCTAGTGGTTAAATGTAGATAGGTATTCTACTTATTGGTATCAAATATCAAGCAGTAAGGAGAACATTATGCAGAATCCAAAGACCCTGGTTTTATATAAAGTACAAGAGCCAGTAGGCATGCGGCAACTAAATTTTAATTAATACTTAGAAAAAAGTAATGAGATCCCCAAAAAAACATAAATGTGAAATAGAGGCCAAGTTCCTCCCAAAAAACGCCTTACTATCCTACACTCCAAAAACCTAGTATGAGTTGGTGTATTAAGTGTACCAATACAAGAGATGATACAAGAAAGAAATGTCCAAGTTCATTACTTAAAAGACCTATTAGTAACTTACTAAGAACAGTAAAGACACTTCAACTGACCTTTAAAAACAACAATAAAAATACTTATGTAAGGCCCCGTTTTCCCTTTGTCTTTGTTAATTGAATAAGGATGAGAGAAAAGGTTGGCTGTCCATCTCTAGAGATGTGTGAACCAACCTTTTCTCTCATCCTAATTCACTTAACAAAGACAAAGGGAAAACGGGGCCTTACATAAGTATTTTTATTGGTGTTTTTAAAGGTCAGTTGAAGTGTCTTTATTGTTCTTAGTAAGTAACTAATAGGTCTTTTAAGTAACGAACTTGGACATTTCTTTCTTGTATCATCTCTTGTATTGTACAAAGACAAAGGGAAAACGGGGCCTTACATCACCCCCCGATTTTTCAAAGTCATGTTTCCCTAGGAACATTACTTTACCTTTAACACTACCCGTCCTTAAGTTACTATTATTCTCTAACTATACTAGAGCACTATTTTTACACTCACTTTATTTACGAGCAGAGTTGGGCAAACGTTAGCGCGCGCTAATATCTAATACATTCCCGCTAATTTAGCGGTACTGATAAGAGCCTGCGCTAACGATTAGCGCATAGCGACGACAGTGCGCTAATCGCTAATTCACCTATAATGTTTAAATATCTTTGTAGCTAACTAGGAGGAATATTGAAGGTGGAATAAAAAAAGGATATTGGAAGTGTTATTACAAAGGATATTGAAGGTCGTATGTGGAAGTATATAGGAGGTGGTATTAGGAAGGATATACAAGGTGGTATTAGAAAGGATGTAAAAGGACGTTTAAGGAAGGATATACAAGGTGGCATTAGGAAGGATATAGAAGGTGGTATTAGAAAGGATATTAAAGGCGGTATTTGGAAGGATATAGAAGGTGGTCTTAGGAAGGGTATTGGAGGTGGTATTAGGAAGTGTATAGAAGGTGATATTAGGAAGGATATTAGAAGCGCTATTAGGAAGGATATTGAAGGCGGTATTAGGAAGGGAATAGAAGGCGGTATTAGGGAGTATATAGAAGGTGGCATTAGGAAAAATATTGAAGGTCGTAATAGGAAGGATATAGAAGGTAGTATTAGGAAGGATATAGATAGTGGTATTAGGAAGGGTATAGAAGGTGGTATTAGAAAGGTTATTAAAGGTGGTATTTGGAAGGATATTGGGGGTGGTATTAAGAAGGATATAGAAGGTGGTATTAGGAAGGATATTAAAGGCGGTATTAGGAAGGGAATAGAAGTCGGTTTTAGGGAGTATATAGAAGGTGGCATTAGGAAGGACATTGACAGTCGTAATAGGAAGGATATAGAAGGTGGTATTAGGAAGGATATTGAAGGTCGTATTAGGAAGGATATAGACGGTGGTATCAGAAAGGATATTAAAGGCGGTATTTGGAAGGATATTGGAGGTGGTATTAAGAAGGATATAGAAGGTGGTATTAGGAAGGGTATTGGAGGTGGTATTAGGAAGGATATTAAAGGCCGTATTAGGAAGGATATTGGAGGTGGTATTAGGAAGGATGTAGACGGTGGTCTTAGGAAGGGTATTGGAGGTCGTATTAGGAAGGATATAGAAGGTGGTATTAGGAAGGGTATATAAGTTTGTATTAGAAAGGATATTAATGGCGGTATTAGAGAGGATATTGGCGGTGGTATTAGGAAGGATATAGAAGATGGCATTAGGAAGGTTATTGGAGGTGGTATTAGGAAGGGTATAGACGATGGTATTAGGAAGGGTATAGAAGGTGGTATTAGGAAGGATATTAAAGGCGGTATTAGGAAGGGAATAGAAGGCGGTTTTAGGGAGTATATAGAAGGTGGCATTAGGAAGGACATTGAAGGTAGTAATAGGAAGGATATAGAAGGTGGTATTAGGAAGGATATTTTTTTTTTTTTTTTTTTTTTTTTTTTTTTTTTTTTTTTTTTTTTTTTTTTTTTTTACGGCGCATCTACTTCTAGGTCATTAGCGCCGATATCCAGGGTGCAGCGAGGAATTTTCCCAGCGAGCCTTGAGATGAGAAAATTCCTGCCGGAGGTGGGAATCGAACCCACCATCTCCCGCTTATGAATCCAGCGCGCTAGCCACTAGACTACGGGAGACCCCTTAGGAAGGATGTTGAAGGTGGTATTAGGAAGGATATAGAAGGTGGTATTAGGAAGGGTATATAAGTTGGTATTAGAAAGGATATTAATGTCGGTATTAGAGAGGATATTGGAGATGGTATCAGGAAGGGTATAGAAGGTGGTATTAGGAAGGATATTGAAGGTGGTATTAGGAAGGATATTAAAGGCGGTATTAGTAAGGATATTGGAGGTGGTATTAGGAAGGGTATTGGAGGTTGAATTAGGAAGGATATTAAATGCGGTAATAGAGAGGATATTGGAGGATATTGGAGTCCGAATAACTGTGTAGCACATAATAGAGGAATGCCCTAAATACAGCACCAATTTGCTGCAGAAGGTATCAACAGAAAACTTGCAGTGTGCCTTGGAAACAATACCTCAGAAATTGACAGACTGTTAAATACCTTCCTAATACATTCTTGAATATCCATCCCTATAACACCTTCAATATCCCTCCTAATACCCCATAAACATTCTTCCTAATGCCACCTCCAATATAATTCCTAATCCCAACTTCAATATCCTTCCCTATACCACCTTCTATATCCTTCCTAATACTACTTCCAATATCCTTCCTAATACCACCTTCTATATCATCCCTAATATCAGCTTTTATATTCTTCCTATTGCCACCTTCTATATACTCCCTAATACGGCCTTCTATTTCCTTCCTAATACCGCTTTTAATATCCCTCCTAATACCACCTTCTATACCCTTCATAATACCATCTTCTATACCCTTCCTAATACCACCTCCAATACCCTTCCTAATACCACCTTCTATATCCTTCCTAATACCTCCTCCAAAATCCTTCCAAATACCGCCTTTAATATCCTTCCTAATACCACCTTCTATACCCTTCCTAATACCACCTCTAATACCCTTCCTAATACCACCTATGCGCTAATCGTTAGCGCAGGCTCTTATCAGTTCCGCTAAATTAGCGGGAAGGTATTAGATATTAGCGCGCGCTAACGTTTGCCCAACTCTGTTTACGAGTGGTCTACATCCACTCTGTTATTAGTGACACGACACTTTCCGCTGCCTGTCGATGGATTAAGATTCCTGCTGAGCACTCCCGCTGCATTGAAGAAGAAGGCAAGTTGTCTTAGGCATGGTATACTACCATAGCTCCTTGTGCTCGTCCCAAATCCTTGTGGTCGAAGATCCAAGATTCACCAAAGTCCACTGCCACCATTCTTTTGACGTGTTCTTCATCTTGCGAAATGATGAGACTTTACAGGAAGGTGTTTCTCAGTGAAAGAACGTGAACTCGGGCGTACAGATCCACGGTGTCCTAGGTCGACATCAGGCTGTATCCTGATACTGAAGGATTGCTTAGGCTTTCTCGTTTTGACTCTTCAAGAAGAACACCCCTCTCCGGTTGAGCTGAAATCATCCTTCCTGTCTTATTCTCCTTAAAAGGCAGGACTAGAATTCGATGAAGCATCATCTTCTGATCTGGAATTGTCCAATTCTACTACTGCCACTACTCCAGTATTAGTGGCAATGACATCTACTTCTGAAATTTGGTTACATGTTGATCATGAGATCAGCTTCCCTCCGAGAGGAGTGTCAGTCCAATTGGCAGAACCTCTCTCTCGCCTACCCCAAAAGCAGAGTCAACTCTCATGGACCTAGCATCTCTCTACTCAACTTTCAATTCATCGAAGTGCCTCCATTGTGTAATCTTTGGATTACATATAGGAATTCCGTTACCCTGTTTTCTGGGTTTTTGATAGGACGAGGAAAGGTACAAGGAACTGTGGACAAGGGTTTGTGATGTGTGAAAGATAAGTTTGGGCTCTTGCTTCATTTTCGAAAATATTCTTGAAAGTTAACAAACCACCCTGCCAAGGCGCGTACGTTTTAATACAAGTTTCATGCCAATAGTCAGAACTCTAGGATCGCCCACGATGACAGCCCGGTAAAGAAGATGTTTAGGAGTCGTTTACTGGCGATTTAGCTCTTTTCCTAAGCGCGTATGGGGACCTATGAGGCGGGGTTAAGGGTCTTCCCTTTGGGGTCCAAGTGGCGTCGGCTTCGCTCCTTCTCCGGGCTTGGGCGTCCCTATCGGAATCGCTAGAAGTTTCCCCTGAAGTCCCGCCTATCCTATTCCGTCCTTCGCTTCCCACCTCTTGACTATCCTGGGTTCCCCCGGAACCCAGAACCTATTAGTAACTTAATAAGAACAGTAAAGACACTTCAACTGACCTTTAAAAACAACAATAAAAATACTTCTATCCAGTTACTAAAATATCACTTTCCTCAACCAGGTATATTCTTAAATTTCGCAATGTTTTATTTGAGCCGAAATCATCTTTAGAGAGAAATCTAAACATTGCCGAGTTTAAGAATATACCTGGTTGAGGAAAGTGATATTTTAGTAACTGGATATAAGTATTTTTATTGTTGTTTGTCAGTAAGTGTCTTTACTGTTCTTAGTAAGTAACTAATAGGTCTTCTAAGTAATAAACTTGGACATTTCTTTCTTGTATCATCTCTTGTATTGGTACACTTAATACACGAACTCATACTACTAGGTAGGTTTTTGGAGTGTAGGATAGTAAGGCGTTTTTGGGAGGAACTTAGCCTCTATTTCACATTTATGTTTTTTGGGGATATGTATTACTAGCCGAATACCCGTGCTTCGTCACGGCAGATAAGTAGTTACTTTATTGCGTTAAATAATTATTAGCAAAATTATTGCTACCACATAATTTTTTGCAGTTTATTATAGCGTGGTCCCCGTCATACTATATGTTATACATCAATTGATAAGTAATCAAAGTATAATGTTTCTTGACACTCTGGCGCTCCGGACCAGTGTCAAGGAACAGACAATCTAGAGATAACCTGTTATCTATAGGTTACCCGCATGGGCGTATATAAGGGGGGCTGAGGGGTCTGCAGCCCCCCCCCCCCCCCGAAATTTTGATTTGATGGTAAAAATGTGTCTTAAAACCCTTAAAAATAAATTAAATAAGATCATTTAATTTTAGTTGTAATAGCGTTTTAAATGCCCCCCCCCCCCCGAAATGTTTCCAGCCCCCCTCCACCGAAATTCTTTTTCACATATACGCCCATGTTTATCAGTAACAGCAGCGTAACCAATACAGGTTCAATTTTGTTGTCAATAATAAATGTACGTTAAAATTTAAAAATTTATGTTTCTCACATGTCATTTGGAAACACCCATTATATTTGCGAGCATGACCAAGAAGTGTTCTGACTGGGGATGCTGATGGGTGAGGAGGCTGTGCAATGGTTCGGGATATTATTACCTCGGATGAACCATCACCAGGTATAGCGAAAACTCAACGGGGAAAATTAAAGTAACTGGAACATAACCATTCGAAGGGTTCCAATACATTCTCTAGAAAAGAAGTTTCTAAAGTAATTTTCGATGGGGCGATGTGAATCGGAGAAATAAGTGCTTAAAGCTTTGAAATTGTTAGTTTTGTTCATTCCAATGGAGTTTTGTCACCGTTTAACTAACGTTTTAATTTAATTTAATAGCGCGAACATAGAGAATGCAGGAGAGTCATTTCTGCTTAGGATACTGTCAGTTTACAGTTGTAGTGCCTTAAACTTCCTCCTCTTGGAGATTCTATCCTTTACCCATGACACTAGAGATACGAACGGAACCGCCCTAAGATGACGCAGTTCCTGCGTGTTAGACTTTTTATCATTGGTCAGTGTCATATATACAAAATTATTTTTATGTTTTTGTAGAGAAGAAAATATGCAGTCACATTAAAATATATTTTGTTTTCATTTCTGGTATCCATAGATCAATTTACTAATAAAATATTTTTTCCAATATGGTATTCTTTAATTAATTACTGAAATATTATATATGCATAAGAGTTATTAGAGAATTATTATATTTCAACTTTTCAGCTATACACATGATTAAAAATGTATAATGCACATTTCTAACGTTTATTTATTATAATTTTGCTTATTATTTTGGTGGAAAGGGAAAAAATCAAAAGGGCATCCTATCCATAATATATTATAGTTAATAAAAATACTCCAGTGTTGCTTACTTGTAGTATCAAGCAATGAAAGTTTCTTTTACAATATCGAGAACATGTGGCTTGGAAAATTTTCCGGAAAACCCACATCTCTAGATCTGACCTGGGAGAGGTTAAAAAGATTATCTTACAATTACCTCCTCCAGTGATAGGTTAGGTGACGGTTGTCTCCCCGCCGTCTAGTGGCTAACGTCTTAGATTCATATGCGGGAGGTATGAATCTACCGGTGTCATGATTCCCTCGCCGCACAGTCTAACGTCCAATGGATAAAAACCTGAATTTTTGTGAATTAAAATCGTATAAAACTAATAAATATTAGTTTTATTTTGATCAACAAACACATTAGCAGTATTATAAACAAGGCAAAGTCTTTAAAACCTGTTTCATACCAACGCTCAGTCTGCCGTTGAAGATAGATCAGTGTTTTTATTACGTCATCCGAAGGATTTTTTCTTCATAACTATTCCTTTTAGCACGGTTCCTCCCTCCCTTCATAGGGAGGAACCCCGCTTATAAGGTTGATCTCATGAAATAATCCGGAAGTGCCGACTAGAAAATTTTGCGTTTCAGAACCCCTGGAGACCAAAAATTACGGTGGTTCGAATTTGTATATATATATGTGTGTATATATTTATTTATATATATATATATATATATATATATATATATATATATATATATATATATATATGTGTATATATTTATTTATATATATATATATATATATATATATATATATATATATATATATATATATATATATATATATATATTTGTCTGTTCGCGGTTTTCCGGCTCCCCTAATGGTCCGATTTTGATGAAATTTGGTACAAAAATCTTTTATCTAATTTAAAAGGTCAAGTTCGTTAACAAGCAGAATCCGCCAACCGGAACATGGTTTTTGGAGCGAATTTCGCGCGAAAAAAATCGTTCCGCTTACTTCATATACATGCAAGTACTCGTTTTATATTCTTCTTGGCTTAGGAAAACGAATGACACCATTTTTAAGGCGATAGCTTTAACCGTTTTCGAGAAAATTGGAAAAATAGTTACTGAATAACGTTTTTGGTTTTGATACTTACAATCATGGGATTCAGTTGAAACATTTTTTTTGTGTTTGAATTTCATCAAAACTAACATGTTAAACTTTTGGTTACGTTTGGAGTTAAGGAAGGGTTAGAATAAAATATTTTATGAACAGACATGAAAAGTTTTGGGAACTTCGTATACTTTCATTAATATCTCGAACACGGTTGGGAAATTTTTTTATAAGTGGAACTATTTGAAAGCTTTCTAAATTCTCTACAAAAAAGATTCTAAAACAATTTTTGATTAGGTGATGTCAATCGAAGAAATAAGTGCTTAAAACTACGTCTGATTAGTTCTTATGAACGGGTTTTTGTCTTTCTTTTTGTAATTTTTGTCTCTTTCCCTTAGTTTTTTATTGATTTTTATTTTTGTAATGTTAGGAAAATGTATTTGTGTGTAAAACAGGATAGGGAAAATTAGACCAATTTTCTGTTGCTAGAAATAATGAAAAGTTTTGGGAACTTCATATACTTTCATGAATATCTCGAAAACGGTTGAAAATCTTGTGAAGCGAAAGGTTACCATTCGAAAGCTTACTAAATGGTCTACAAAAAAGGTTCTGAAGAAAGTTTTGAATAAACGATGTCAATCGGAGAAATAAGTGTTTAAACTGTGAAGTAATTGATTTCGTTTATTCGAACGGTTCCTTTTTGTCTGTTTTTATTCCTTGTTATTTTTTAATTGCTTAAAGTTGGATAATGTATTTGACAATAAAACAGATTATGTAAAATAAGAACAAGAATTCATTGTTAGAAATATAGCTTGCCAAGAGAAAGAGATTCGATGACGTCTTTTGAATATTTTTAATTGCCTTTATGCTGTTGGTTTTTTATTTTATTTTTTAATTGAATTTATTTGTAGAATTATTGCTATAGTAGAAGAACACAAGAAAATGTGAAAATATTTGATATTTTTCAATGCATTCAACGTATGAAATAGGTATCTCTAGAAGAGGATTCTGGTTATTTCTTGTTATTATTTTATTGCTTCTAGTAGGAGGATGTATTTCTCAATAAAACAGGGGAATAAATAAAAATTCTCTGAACATGTAAGAAAACTGAAAACGTAAATATTCTCCGTGTAGAGTCAGACATCTGTCCGGGTCGAGGTAGTAGGCAGGCTTCAGGCAGGCTTGTATTGCACTTCATAAATCCAGATGCATCCTAGGACAGGTGACAGCTACTTTACCTGTAGAAAGTCATGCAGCCAAATGCTATACTAGAAATATAATTACATTTTGTGGTTGTATGAGACCGTAGTTCATTCAACCACAAATTAGTTCAAAAATAACACTATGTTCTTATTTTCTTGTACAATTTTATTTTGTTTAATTACATTTAACAGTAAAATGAGTAGGTAAGTGTTTTTAATTGCATTTAACACTGAAATGGATATGTTAGTGAAGCAAGTTAAGTCAATTAGAAACATATTCGTAGTAGAGTCTTCGTAGAGAGAAACTTGGGACGGCGGAAAGAGTAATTTCCGCTTAGGATAGTTTCTTGTGCCTTGCCGACAATCTTGCTTTTCTTTGGAATATGTGTTTACATATTCCAATCTAATGATGGATCTAAACAAAGTAATGAATGATAGATCTAATGGATTCCAATCTAATGAATGATCTAAACAAAGTAATGAATGATCTAATGAATGATCTAATGGATTCCAATCTAATGAATGATCTAAACAAAATAATGAATGGTCTAATGAATGATCTAATAAATTCCAATCTAATGAATGATCTAAACAAAATAATAACTATTTCTATTCTACGCATACAACATGACACTGGGGATATGAACGGAAGCGCGCTAAGATGATGCAGTTCCTGCGAGTCGGACTTTTTTATCTGATATAATTGATTATGGGTAATTACTCCCTCGTTATTTAGCCTGAGTTATTCTTCATTGATCTTTGACATTTTTCTTAAGCAAAAAATGTTGATAGACCATAGCGAAAAAACTTCAACTGAAAACATCCCAAGTTCTTTAGAGCTTAAAGTTTACCTCAAGCATAATGTGCTGAGGGAAATTTAGTTTGCCAAAATTTGCCGATTCCTAAGATTTTTATTTTCAGATCCATCAAGAGAGAGAGAGATAAAAACTTTATTAGAAACAAATAAAATGGGCTGCCCAATTACATTGGGTTGCTAGATACACAGCGTGCTTATCATCCATTCGGAAATAGGGTTGCTAGGTACACAGCGTGCTTATCATCCATTCGGAAATTGGGTTGCTAGGTACACAGCGTGCTTATCATCCATTCGGAAATAGGGTTAATTTGCAGGCTGAAGATGTGAGGAGTTCGAAACAAGGAATAGAGAATAAAGAAGGTGAAGACTAAAGAATTTGAATACAATTTTTTTTTCTTCCAAATTTGAAAAAATGCGGATAATTCCAATAAAACGGTATCAAACCTTGGCAAATACTGATTCTATTTGATCTGCAGGATGTTTCTAAAGAAATATTGAGCAGTATTAGAAGGACAGCCAGTTTATCTTATAGTATATGTTAAAAATGTGGGAACGTGTTCACCGCAGAGAAAAAACACTTATATAAATACTGGTTGAAACAAGATATCAACTTACAAGAAATTGTTATTAATTTTTATCAAGAAAAAAGAAATTGGCGTCCTGATGGCCCTTCCGGCTTCCTTAGAGGCAGACCTAAAAATGAGTTGAAGTGTGAGAGATTGAGAAAGCAACTTGAAGCAACACCACCAGTTAGTAACCTTAGTGATTTCTTGTGTGGAAGTGAGCCATCTGTGAAAAGGCTGATAAAGTACTTGTAGGACATCAACATTTATCACCTGATCTAGTGCCTCTTTATTTATGAGAGATTATTTAGAATGTTGAAATACCTATTGAGCGTGTGTTTATTCTGTGAATATTTTTAGAGAATACTAGCTGTTACCCGGGGTGCCATGCTATACCTACTTTCTGCAACTAGAAATGCCAAAATAAATTAGAAACGAAATAAGTAATATCAAAATCCAATGACGCAAATCTGTAGCTGTAGGTTCATAGTTTCGAACCCGTTACTCCGAACTGTGAGTCCTAGATGACTTTAACCTAGCCTACGAATCTCCCCGAATCAAGACGTAGATGTGCCAAGTTTGATGAAATTCGGTCGAACTTTGTGGATTTGTATAAGGAACAAACATACAGACAGACAGCTGGTAGACGTTTTTGACTTAGCCTATGACACTCCCCACATCAAGACCTACATGTGTGCGGAGTTTCGTAAAAATCGGTCAAACTTATAAGGAACAAACAAAAAGACAGACCGATAAAAACGTTTTTGAATTAGCCTGTGACACTCATCATATCAAAACCAGCCTTTGTGCCAAGTTTGGTCAAAATCATTGAAACGGTGTGGATTTGTATAAGAAACAAACATAGTGGCACAAGATGGTAGTCGTTTCAGACCTAGCCTATGACACTCCACGTATCAAGACCAACATGTGAGCCAAGTTTGGTCAAAACCGGACTAGTGGTGTGGATTTGTATGAGAAACAATCATACGGACAGACAGTTGGTAGACGTTTTTGACATAGCCCACGAGACTTCCCGAATCAAGACGTATCAGTGTTCCAAGGTTGGTGAAAATCGGTCAAACGGTATGGACGTGTATAAGGAACAAACAGACAGACACATAGACTGACGCGTGATTTATATATATACTAGCTGTGACCCGGCGTGCCATGCTACCTTCTTTCTGCATTTAGTAGCTGGTAGACGGTTTTAACTTAGCCTATGACACTTCCCAGATCAAGACCTACCGGTGTACAAAGTTTGGTCAAACGGTGTGCATTTGTCTAAGGAACAGACATACAGACAGACAGCTGGTAGACGTTTTTGACTAATTTCCTTCTTTATACCTATCGCACTATACTCGAATGGAATGAAACTCCTCATTTGCTTCTTTATACCTATCGCACTATACTCGAAGGGATTGTACCTCCTCATTTCCTTCATTATACCTATCGCACTACACTCGAATGGAATGAAACTCCTCATTTCCTTCTTTATACCTATCGCACTATACTCGAAGGGATTGTACCTCCTCATTTCCTTCTTTATACCTATCGCACTACACTCGAATGGAATGAAACTCCTCATTTGCTTCCTTATACCTATCGCACTATACTCGAAGGGATTGTACCTCCTCATTTCCTTCTTTATACCTATCGCACTATACTCGAAGGGATTGTACCTCCTCATTTGCTTCTTTATACCTATCGCACTATACTCGAAGGGATTGTACCTCCTCATTTCCTTCTTTATACCTATCGCACTACACTCGAATGGAATGAAACTCCTCATTTGCTTCCTTATACCTATCGCACTATACTCGAAGGGATTGTACCTCCTCATTTCCTTCTTTATACCTATCGCACTATACTCGAAGGGAATGAAACTCCTCATTTCCTTCTTTATACCTATCGCACTATACTCGAAGGGATTGTACCTCCTCATTTCCTTCTTTATACCTATCGCACTATACTCGAAGGGAATGAAACTCCTCATTTGCTTCTTTATACCTATCGCACTATACTCGAAGGGATTGTACCTCCTCATTTGCTTCCTTATACCTATCGCACTATATTCGAAGGGATTGTACCTCCTCATTTCCTTCTTTATACCTATCGCACTATACTCGAAGGGATTGTACCTCCTCATTTCCTTCTTTATACCTATCGCACTATACTCGAAGGGAATGAAACTCCTCATTTGCTTCTTTATACCTATCGCACTATACTCGAAGGGATTGTACCTCCTCATTTGCTTCCTTATACCTATCGCACTATACTAGAAGGGATTGTACCTCCTCATTTCCTTCTTTATACCTATCGCACTATACTCGAAGGGATTGTACCTCCTCATTTCCTTCTTTATACCTATCGCACTATACTCGAAGGGATTGTACCTCCTCATTTCCTTCTTTATACCTATCGCACTAAACTCGAAGGGAATGAAACTCCTCATTTCCTTCTTTATACCTATCGCACTATACTCGAAGGGATTGTACCTCCTCATTTCCTTCTTTATACCTATCGCACTACACTCGAATGGAATGAAACTCCTCATTTGCTTCTTTATACCTATCGCACTATACTCGAAGGGATTGTACCTCCTCATTTCCTTCTTTATACCTATCGCACTACACTCGAAGGGAATGAAACTCCTCATTTCCTTCTTTATACCTATCGCACTATACTCGAAGGGATTGTACCTCCTCATTTCCTTCTTTATACCTATCGCACTACACTCGAAGGGAATGAAACTCCTCATTTCCTTCTTTATACCTATCGCACTAAACTCGAAGGGAATGAAACTCCTCATTTCCTTCTTTATACCTATCGCCTGCATAAATAGAACCAATACAACAAAGATATCTTGTACAACACCTGACACATATAGAGCAATAATAAAATATTTAAACGATTCAAAGGCTCAATACCACACGTATCAACCGAAGTATGAACGTGCCCTACGAGTGGTTATACGAAATCTCCATCCCTCCACCCCTCCAGAAGAGATCATAGAAGAACTCTCTTCGCTTGGCTTCAAGGCGAGGCAAGCGACGAATGTCATCGTCAAGAGATCAACCGACCATGGAATGATGAAAGTTGCCTTACCCCTCTTTTTTGTGGATCTTGATCAACAGCCAAATGTTGATAGAATTTACAGCATCACCAGGCTTTACCACACTAGAGTACAAGTTGAAAAACCATACCGCAAACGGGAGCCGGTACAGTTTACAAATTGCCAGTCGTATAACCACACAAAGGCATATTGTAATTACATTCCAAGATGTGTCAGGTGTGGAGAAAACCACAAGAGCCAGGAGTGCAGCAAGCCAAAGGAAAGCCCCGCGGTGTGTGCACTTTGCTCTCAAAACCACCCGGCTAACTACAAGGGTTGCCAAACATTCAAAAATTTAAAAAGAATGAGCAACACCCGGCAGCGAAACTACGTTGAGTTGCCTCCTGGTGAAGAACGCCCTCAGCCCACCAGAAGAGTTGAAGCTGGAGTTTCCTTCGCACAACTCGCTGCCGGACCTAGCCAACAAGAAGAACCTGTACTCAATGAGACAGCTCCCGCCGACCAACATCCAGGCAACACATCAACACCGACTCCAAGACGGGCCACTCCCTTCATTCCTCCACCAACCTCCTCCAATGACATCACTTCCCTCCTTAATACCTTCTTGTCAGACTTCAGATCCCTTATTAGTCCTCTCATTACCCTCCTTAATACTATAGTTACTCACCTGCTCCCCACCCTTTCAAAATGATTCCCTCTCCCAGACACAAATCCTTGTCCATCCTACTTTGGAATGCTAACGGCATCACAAATCACACAAACGAACTGACTACATTACTACAAGACAAAAGTATAGATGTCGCACTCATCACTGAAACACGACTTACCAAAAATAAACATTTACGAATTCAGGACTACAACACTTACCGTACCGACCACCCAGACGGTAAAGCCCATGGCGGATCTGCCATCCTAATACGAAGAACCTTATCCCATCACCCCCGTCCTACCAATCCAACACATTCACTCCAAGCCGCCACTATTACAATCTCAACATTTTCCTTCCCAATTTCCCTGTCAGCTGTCTACTGTCCTCCTAATAAACCTCTAATCGAGTCAGAAATTCTAGATCTTCTAGAATCCCTAGGTTCCAAATTCCTTCTAGGAGGTGATTTCAACGCCAAGCATCTTCAGTGGGGGTCAAGGGTAACCAATTCCCGTGGTCGTACCCTACTCTCTGCACTCTCCTCAAAGTACTGCTCAACCATTTCCCCGAATTCCCCAACATACTGGCCTACCGATCCAAACCGTATCCCCGACCTAATAGACTTCTTTGTATCATTTGGTCTCAAATCCGTCTTCACCTCAATAGTTACCCTGGATGACTTATCCTCTGATCATAGTCCTCTAATCCTTACACTCTCGCTACAACCTATTCCAAAGCCCCAACCTCCTTCCTTAATCACTGGACCTATCGATTGGAACCTCTTCCGATCCCTCCTTGAAGACACCATTAACCTCAACATTTCCCTTAAAACCCCTGAAGACCTTGATATAGCTGTCCAACAATTCACAACCTCCATTCAGCAATGTGCATGGAAATCCTCCCTTCCTAAACGCCATTATCACCCAATCCCAACTGAATGTCCCCTACCCCAATCCCTAAGAGACCTAATAACATCCAAACGCCAAGCACGAGCTCTGTGGCAGAGAACTCGCCATCCCTCCGACCGTCGCTCTTACAATCAATTATGCCGATTAGTGAAGCGACAACTAATCCAACATCGTTCCGAATCCTTTAATTCCTACCTTTCATCTCTATCAACCTCCGACAGATCCCTTTGGAATGCTACTCGCAAAATCCTAAAATACCATCCTGTATCTCCCCCTCTTCGTCGAGAGGACAGCACATGGGCCGCCTCCGACGAAGAGAAATCCGAGTTGTTTGCTAATCATCTCAAAAAAACATTTACTCCTCATCATCCTCCTGATCCTGAATCCCATTTACCGGGATTAGATGATTTCCTACAATCCCCACTTCCTCTCTCCCTACCACCAAATGCAGTCAATCCATCTGAAGTTAAATTTCTAATATCCCGACTACCTTCCCGGAAATCCCCTGGTTACGACCTCATCACCTCCAGAATCCTTAAACAGCTTCCA
The DNA here is from genome assembly GCA_946811695.1 of Gonocerus acuteangulatus. NCBI lineage: Eukaryota > Metazoa > Arthropoda > Insecta > Hemiptera > Coreidae > Gonocerus > Gonocerus acuteangulatus. Next base: position 132,521,158 of record OX328132.1, read on the forward strand.
AACAAGGCCATTGTATTCCTCACCTACATCTACAACTGCATCCTCCGAACAACCCATTATCCCATACTCTGGAAATTCTCAATAGTTGTCCTCTTTCCTAAACCTGGTAAACCTCCCAACAATCCTTCCTCTTACCGCCCTATCAGTCTTCTTCCAATATTTTCCAAACTATTTGAAAAGATTTTATTAAAGCGCCTACTACCTATCCTAAATTCCTTAAATCTCATCCCATCTCATCAATTCGGCTTCCGCTCCCAACACTCCACAGTGCAGCAAGGGCTTCGCGTTGTTGATCTCATCTCCTCATCCCTCGAGCGAAAAGAGTATTGCACGTCTGCCTTCTTGGACGTTGCCCAGGCATTCGACCGAGTCTGGCACACAGGCTTACTCTTCAAGCTCAAAACCCACCTTCCCAGCACCCTTTACCTAATCCTTCGCTCCTACCTCTCAGACAGGTTTTTCCAAGTCCGGCATGGAACAGCCTACTCAGATTATTTCCCTGTGGAAGCGGGAGTTCCTCAGGGTAGTGTCCTCGGTCCCATCCTTTATACCCTATATACAGCTGACATTCCAACACATCCTGACACACTCCTGGCCACGTATGCTGATGATACGGCCATCCTTTCACCCCACATAAATCCAGACACAGCTTCCCAGAACCTACAATCCCATTTAACCCAAATTGAACAGTGGTGCAAAAAGTGGCGCATCAAGATAAACGTCGAAAAATGTCACCAAATAACCTTCACCCTTCGACGTAAAACCTGTCCTACTGTTTCCTTCAACGACAATCCTTTACCTATAACCAACACCGTCCGATACCTTGGGTTTTATCTTGACTCACGATTAACTTGGAACGCACACATTAAACATAAACGGCAAGAACTCAATCGACGATTCGGACAACTATACAGACTACTAAATCGAACATCACACTTAACCGTACATAACAAACTAACTGTCTACAACTCATTAATAAAACCGATATGGACTTACGGAATCGAACTCTGGGGGACAGCCAAGCATTCCAACATCCACCGAATCCAAACATTCCAATCCAAAATCCTACGTACCATAGTTAATGCTCCTTATTATGTTTCGAATCGCACCCTCCATAATGACCTAAATATTCCTTTTGTCCAAGATATAATCCCTATCCGCTTCTCATCTTTCCATAGTAAATTGATTAATCATCCTAATCCTATAGCCCAATCCTTATCCAGCACCAATCATCCTTCCTATCCACCCAGACGTCTTCATAGGAAGTGGCCCCGGGATCTACTACCGCAGTGAAGTGTCGTGAAGTGCTCAAAAGTCAGTGTGATTGTAATAATGATAATTGAGAGTGATATCGATGGATATCTTCTCTCCTCGTGATATTACAGGCCACGCCTCATTCGCCTCCAATCCTCCCTGCTAGTCGCAGAGTGTGGTTGGATGGCGTAAGGTAACTCCAGGTCATCCTAGAATCCTTCCTAAAGGAAGGTATTCGGTTGACAACTGGTGGCACCTGAGGCGTGGTCAATCTATATCTATACCTATGTCAAATTACATAATACATATACTGTAGATTGTAATATTTCTGTAAATAAATAAAAAAAAAAAAAAAAAAAAAAAAAAAAAAAAAAAAAAATACCTATCGCACTATACTCGAAGGGATTGTACCTCCTCATTTCCTTCTTTATACCTATCGCACTATTCTCGAAGGGATTGTACCTCCTCATTTCCTTCTTTATACCTATCGCACTATACTCGAAGGGAATGAAACTCCTCATTTCCTTCTTTATACCTATCGCACTATACTCGAAGGGATTGTACCTCCTCATTTCCTTCTTTATACCTATCGCACTATACTCGAAGGGAATGAAACTCCTCATTTGCTTCTTTATACCTATCGCACTATACTCGAAGGGATTGTACCTCCTCATTTCCTTCTTTATACCTATCGCACTACACTCGAAGGGATTGTACCTCCTCATTTCCTTCTTTATACCTATCGCACTACACTCGAAGGGAATGAAACTCCTCATTTGCTTCTTTATACCTATCGCACTATACTCGAAGGGATTGGACCTCCTCATTTCCTTCTTTATACCTATCGCACTACACTCGAAGGGAATGAAACTCCTCATTTGCTTCTTTATACCTATCGCACTATACTCGAAGGGAATGAAACTCCTCATTTCCATCTTTATACCTATCGCACTATACTCGAAGGGATTGTCCCTCCTCATTTCCTTCTTTATACCTATCGCACTACACTCGAAGGGAATGAAACACCTCATTTGCTTCTTTATACCTATCGCACTATACTCGAAGGGATTATACCTCCTCACTTCCTTCTTTATACCTATCGCACTATACTCGAAGGGATTGTACCTCCTAATTTCCTTCTTTATACCTATCGCACTATACTCGAAGGGATTGTACCTCCTCATTTCCTTCATTATACCTATCGCACTATACTCGAAGGGATTGTACCTCCTCATTTGCTTCTTTATACCTATCGCACTATACTCGAAGGGATTGTACCTCCTCATTTCCTTCTTTATACCTATCGCACTATACTCGAAGGGATTGTCCCTCCTCATTTCCTTCTTTATACCTATCGCACTACACTCGAAGGGAATGAAACTCCTCATTTGCTTCTTTATACCTATCGCACTATACTCGAAGGGATTATACCTCCTCATTTCCTTCTTTATACCTATCGCACTATACTCGAAGGGAATGAAACTCCTCATTTCCTTCTTTATACCTATCGCACTATACTCGAAGGGATTGTACCTCCTCATTTCCTTCTTTATACCTATCGCACTACACTCGAAGGGAATGAAACTCCTCATTTCCTTCTTTATACCTATCGCACTATACTCGAAGGGATTGTACCTCCTCATTTCCTTCTTTATACCTATCGCACTAAACTCGAAGGGAATGAAACTCCTCATTTCCTTCTTTATACCTATCGCACTATACTCGAAGGGATTGTACCTCCTCATTTCCTTCTTTATACCTATCGCACTACACTCGAATGGAATGAAACTCCTCATTTGCTTCTTTATACCTATCGCACTATACTCGAAGGGATTGTACCTCCTCATTTCCTTCTTTATACCTATCGCACTAAACTCGAAGGGAATGAAACTCCTCATTTCCTTCTTTATACCTATCGCACTATACTCGAAGGGATTGTACCTCCTCATTTCCTTCTTTATACCTATCGCACTATACTCGAAGGAAATGAAACTCCTCATTTGCTTCTTTATACCTATCGCACTATTCTCGAAGGGATTGTACCTCCTCATTTCCTTCTTTATACCTATCGCACTATACTCGAAGGGATTGTACCTCCTCATTTCCTTCTTTATACCTATCGCACTATACTCGAAGGGAATGAAACTCCTCATTTGCTTCTTTATACCTATCGCACTATACTCGAAGGGATTGTACCTCCTCATTTCCTTCTTTATACCTATCGCACTATACTCGAAGGGATTGTACCTCCTCATTTCCTTCTTTATACCTATCGCACTACACTCGAAGGGATTGTACCTCCTCATTTCCTTCTTTATACCTATCGCACTACACTCGAAGGGAATGAAACTCCTCATTTGCTTCTTTATACCTATCGCTCTATACTCGAAGGGATTGTACCTCCTCATTTCCTTCTTTATACCTATCGCACTACACTAGAAGGGAATGAAACTCCTCATTTGCTTCTTTATACCTATCGCACTATACTCGAAGGGAATGAAACTCCTCATTTCCATCTTTATACCTATCGCACTATACTCGAAGGGATTGTACCTCCTCATTTCCTTCTTTATACCTATCGCACTAAACTCGAAGGGAATGAAACTCCTCATTTGCTTCTTTATACCTATCGCACTACACTCGAAGGGAATGAAACTCCTCATTTGCTTCTTTATACCTATCGCACTATACTCGAAGGGAATGAAACTCCTCATTTGCTTCTTTATACCTATCGCTCTATACTCGAAGGGAATGAAACTCCTCATTTCCATCTTTATACCTATCGCACTATACTCGAAGGGATTGTACCTCCTCATTTCCTTCTTTATACCTATCGCACTACACTCGAAGGGAATGAAACTCCTCATTTGCTTCTTTATACCTATCGCTCTATACTCGAAGGGATTGTACCTCCTCATTTCCTTCTTTATACCTATCGCACTACACTCGAAGGGATTGTACCTCCTCATTTCCTTCTTTATACCTATCGCACTACACTCGAAGGGAATGAAACTCCTCATTTCCTTCTTTATACCTATCGCACTATACTCGAAGGGATTGTACCTCCTCATTTCCTTCTTTATACCTATCGCACTATACTAGAAGGGAATGAAACTCCTCATTTGCTTCTTTATACCTATCGCACTATACTCGAAGGGAATGAAACTCCTCATTTCCATCTTTATACCTATCGCACTATACTCGAAGGGATTGTACCTCCTCATTTCCTTCTTTATACCTATCGCACTACACTCGAAGGGAATGAAACTCCTCATTTGCTTCTTTATACCTATCGCACTATACTCGAAGGGATTATACCTCCTCACTTCCTTCTTTATACCTATCGCACTATACTCGAAGGGATTGTACCTCCTCATTTCCTTCTTTATACCTATCGCACTATACTCGAAGGGATTGTACCTCCTCATTTCCTTCTTTATACCTATCGCACTACACTCGAAGGGAATGAAACTCCTCATTTGCTTCTTTATACTTATCGCACTATACTCGAAGGGATTGTACCTCCTCATTTCCTTCATTATACCTATCGCACTATACTCGAAGGGATTGTACCTCCTCATTTGCTTCTTTATACCTATCGCACTATACTCGAAGGGATTGTACCTCCTCATTTCCTTCTTTATACCTATCGCACTATACTCGAAGGGAATGAAACTCCTCATTTCCTTCTTTATACCTATCGCACTATACTCGAAGGGATTGTACCTCCTCATTTCCTTCTTTATACCTATCGCACTACACTCGAAGGGAATGAAACTCCTCATTTCCTTCTTTATACCTATCGCACTATACTCGAAGGGATTGTACCTCCTCATTTCCTTCTTTATACCTATCGCACTATACTCGAAGGGAATGAAACTCCTCATTTCCTTCTTTATACCTATCGCACTATACTCGAAGGGATTGGACCTCCTCATTTCCTTCTTTATACCTATCGCACTACACTCGAAGGGAATTTAACTCCTCATTTCCTTCTTTATACCTATCGCACTATACTCGAAGGGATTGTACCTCCTCATTTCCTTCTTTATACCTATCGCACTATACTCGAAGGGATTGTACCTCCTCATTTCCTTCTTTATACCTATCGCACTAAACTCGAAGGGAATGAAACTCCTCATTTCCTTCTTTATACCTATCGCACTATACTCGAAGGGATTGTACCTCCTCATTTACTTCTTTATACCTATCGCACTACACTCGAATGGAATGAAACTCCTCATTTGCTTCTTTATACCTATCGCACTATACTCGAAGGGATTGTACCTCCTCATTTCCTTCTTTATACCTATCGCACTACACTCGAAGGGAATGAAACTCCTCATTTCCTTCTTTATACCTATCGCACTATACTCGAAGGGATTGTACCTCCTCATTTCCTTCTTTATACCTATCGCACTATACTCGAAGGGAATGAAACTCCTCATTTCCTTCTTTATACCTATCGCACTATACTCGAAGGGATTGTACCTCCTCATTTCCTTCTTTATACCTATCGCACTATACTCGAAGGGAATGAAACTCCTCATTTGCTTCTTTATACCTATCGCACTATACTCGAAGGGATTGTACCTCCTCATTTCCTTCTTTATACCTATCGCACTATACTCGAAGGGATTGTACCTCCTCATTTCCTTCTTTATACCTATCGCACTACACTCGAAGGGATTGTACCTCCTCATTTCCTTCTTTATACCTATCGCACTACACTCGAAGGGAATGAAACTCCTCATTTGCTTCTTTATACCTATCGCACTATACTCGAAGGGATTGTACCTCCTCATTTCCTTCTTTATACCTATCGCACTACACTAGAAGGGAATGAAACTCCTCACTTGCTTCTTTATACCTATCGCACTATACTCGAAGGGAATGAAACTCCTCATTTCCATCTTTATACCTATCGCACTATACTCGAAGGGATTGTACCTCCTCATTTCCTTCTTTATACCTATCGCACTACACTCGAAGGGAATGAAAGTCCTCATTTGCTTCTTTATACCTATCGCACTATACTCGAAGGGATTATACCTCCTCACTTCCTTCTTTATACCTATCGCACTATACTCGAAGGGATTGTACCTCCTCATTTCCTTCTTTATACCTATCGCACTATACTCGAAGGGATTGTACCTCCTCATTTCCTTCTTTATACCTACCGCACTACACTCGAAGGGAATGAAACTCCTCATTTGCTTCTTTATACTTATCGCACTATACTCGAAGGGATTGTACCTCCTCATTTCCTTCATTATACCTATCGCACTATACTCGAAGGGATTGTACCTCCTCATTTGCTTCTTTATACCTATCGCACTATACTCGAAGGGATTGTACCTCCTCATTTCCTTCTTTATACCTATCGCACTATACTCGAAGGGAATGAAACTCCTCATTTCCTTCTTTATACCTATCGCACTATACTCGAAGGGATTGTACCTCCTCATTTCCTTCTTTATACCTATCGCACTACACTCGAAGGGAATGAAACTCCTCATTTCCTTCTTTATACCTATCGCACTATACTCGAAGGGATTGTACCTCCTCATTTCCTTCTTTATACCTATCGCACTATACTCGAAGGGAATATAACTCCTCATTTCCTTCTTTATACCTATCGCACTATACTCGAAGGGATTGGACCTCCTCATTTCCTTCTTTATACCTATCGCACTACACTCGAAGGGAATTTAACTCCTCATTTCCTTCTTTATACCTATCGCACTATACTCGACGGGATTGTACCTCCTCATTTCCTTCTTTATACCTATCGCACTATACTCGAAGGGATTGTACCTCCTCATTTCCTTCTTTATACCTATCGCACTAAACTCGAAGGGAATGAAACTCCTCATTTCCTTCTTTATACCTATCGCACTATACTCGAAGGGATTGTACCTCCTCATTTACTTCTTTATACCTATCGCACTACACTCGAATGGAATGAAACTCCTCATTTGCTTCTTTATACCTATCGCACTATACTCGAAGGGATTGTACCTCCTCATTTCCTTCTTTATACCTATCGCACTACACTCGAAGGGAATGAAACTCCTCATTTCCTTCTTTATACCTATCGCACTATACTCGAAGGGATTGTACCTCCTCATTTCCTTCTTTATACCTATCGCACTATACTCGAAGGGAATGAAACTCCTCATTTCCTTCTTTATACCTATCGCACTATACTCGAAGGGATTGTACCTCCTCATTTCCTTCTTTATACCTATCGCACTATACTCGAAGGGAATGAAACTCCTCATTTGCTTCTTTATACCTATCGCACTATACTCGAAGGGATTGTACCTCCTCATTTCCTTCTTTATACCTATCGCACTATACTCGAAGGGATTGTACCTCCTCATTTCCTTCTTTATACCTATCGCACTACACTCGAAGGGATTGTACCTCCTCATTTCCTTCTTTATACCTATCGCACTACACTCGAAGGGAATGAAACTCCTCATTTGCTTCTTTATACCTATCGCACTATACTCGAAGGGATTGTACCTCCTCATTTCCTTCTTTATACCTATCGCACTACACTAGAAGGGAATGAAACTCCTCACTTGCTTCTTTATACCTATCGCACTATACTCGAAGGGAATGAAACTCCTCATTTCCATCTTTATACCTATCGCACTATACTCGAAGGGATTGTACCTCCTCATTTCCTTCTTTATACCTATCGCACTACACTCGAAGGGAATGAAAGTCCTCATTTGCTTCTTTATACCTATCGCACTATACTCGAAGGGATTATACCTCCTCACTTCCTTCTTTATACCTATCGCACTATACTCGAAGGGATTGTACCTCCTCATTTCCTTCTTTATACCTATCGCACTATACTCGAAGGGATTGTACCTCCTCATTTCCTTCTTTATACCTACCGCACTACACTCGAAGGGAATGAAACTCCTCATTTGCTTCTTTATACTTATCGCACTATACTCGAAGGGATTGTACCTCCTCATTTCCTTCATTATACCTATCGCACTATACTCGAAGGGATTGTACCTCCTCATTTGCTTCTTTATACCTATCGCACTATACTCGAAGGGATTGTACCTCCTCATTTCCTTCTTTATACCTATCGCACTATACTCGAAGGGAATGAAACTCCTCATTTCCTTCTTTATACCTATCGCACTATACTCGAAGGGATTGTACCTCCTCATTTCCTTCTTTATACCTATCGCACTACACTCGAAGGGAATGAAACTCCTCATTTCCTTCTTTATACCTATCGCACTATACTCGAAGGGATTGTACCTCCTCATTTCCTTCTTTATACCTATCGCACTATACTCGAAGGGAATATAACTCCTCATTTCCTTCTTTATACCTATCGCACTATACTCGAAGGGATTGGACCTCCTCATTTCCTTCTTTATACCTATCGCACTACACTCGAAGGGAATTTAACTCCTCATTTCCTTCTTTATACCTATCGCACTATACTCGACGGGATTGTACCTCCTCATTTCCTTCTTTATACCTATCGCACTATACTCGAAGGGATTGTACCTCCTCATTTCCTTCTTTATACCTATCGCACTAAACTCGAAGGGAATGAAACTCCTCATTTCCTTCTTTATACCTATCGCACTATACTCGAAGGGATTGTACCTCCTCATTTACTTCTTTATACCTATCGCACTACACTCGAATGGAATGAAACTCCTCATTTGCTTCTTTATACCTATCGCACTATACTCGAAGGGATTGTACCTCCTCATTTCCTTCTTTATACCTATCGCACTACACTCGAAGGGAATGAAACTCCTCATTTCCTTCTTTATACCTATCGCACTATACTCGAAGGGATTGTACCTCCTCATTTCCTTCTTTATACCTATCGCACTACACTCGAAGGGAATGAAACTCCTCATTTGCTTCTTTATACCAATCGCACTATTCTCGAAGGGATTTTACCTCCTCATTTCCTTCTTTATACCAATCGCACTATTCTCGAAGGGATTGTACCTCCTCATTTGCTTCTTTATACCTATCGCACTATACTCGAAGGGATTGTACCTCCTCATTTCCTTCTTTATACCTATCGCACTACACTCGAAGGGAATGAAACTCCTCATTTGCTTCTTTATACCTATCGCACTATACTCGAAGGGATTGTACCTCCTCATTTCCTTCTTTATACCAATCGCACTACACTCGAAGGGATTGTACCTCCTCATTTCCTTCTTTATACCTATCGCACTATACTCGAAGGGAATGAAACTCCTCATTTCCTTCTTTATACCTATCGCACTATACTCGAAGGGAATGAAACTCCTCATTTGCTTCTTTATACCAATCGCACTATACTCGAAGGGATTGTACCTCCTCATTTCCTTCTTTATACCAATCGCACTATTCTCGAAGGGATTGTACCTCCTTATCTCCTTCTTTATACCAATCGCACTATACTCGAAGGGATTGTACCTCCTCATTTCCTTCTTTATACCAATCTCACTATTCTCGAAGGGATTGTACCTCCTCATTTCCTTCTTTATACCTATCGCACTACACTCGAAGGGAATGAAACTCCTCATTTCCTTCTTTATACCTATCGCACTATACTCGAAGGGATTGTACCTCCTCATTTCCTTCTTTATACCTATCGCACTACACTCGAAGGGAATGAAACTCCTCATTTGCTTCTTTATACCAATCGCACTATTCTCGAAGGGATTTTACCTCCTCATTTCCTTCTTTATACCAATCGCACTATTCTCGAAGGGATTGTACCTCCTCATTTGCTTCTTTATACCTATCGCACTATACTCGAAGGGATTGTACCTCCTCATTTCCTTCTTTATACCTATCGCACTACACTCGAAGGGAATGAAACTCCTCATTTGCTTCTTTATACCTATCGCACTATACTCGAAGGGATTGTACCTCCTCATTTCCTTCTTTATACCAATCGCACTACACTCGAAGGGATTGTACCTCCTCATTTCCTTCTTTATACCTATCGCACTATACTCGAAGGGAATGAAACTCCTCATTTCCTTCTTTATACCTATCGCACTATACTCGAAGGGAATGAAACTCCTCATTTGCTTCTTTATACCAATCGCACTATACTCGAAGGGATTGTACCTCCTCATTTCCTTCTTTATACCAATCGCACTATTCTCGAAGGGATTGTACCTCCTTATCTCCTTCTTTATACCAATCGCACTATACTCGAAGGGATTGTACCTCCTCATTTCCTTCTTTATACCAATCTCACTATTCTCGAAGGGATTGTACCTCCTCATTTCCTTCTTTATACCAATCTCACTATTCTCGATGGGATTGTACCTCCTCATTTCCTTCTTTATACCAATCGCACTATTCTCGAAGGGATTGTACCTCCTTATTTCCTTCTTTATACCAATCGCACTATTCTCGAAGGGATTGTACCTCCTCATTTCTTTCTTTATACCAATCGCACTACACACAAAGGGTATGTCCCTTCTCATTGAAATCTGACTAGAATGTACAACATTTATTGTGATCAAATTAAAATTACCCAGGTTAATGGGAAGTCTATGAAAGTGAATTTCATAAATTAAACATAAGTTTTAAAGAACCTAGAGTTACAACTACCTCTCTACCACCCTCATGACTATGGACTGATTGAAAAGCAAAAGAAGTAGTTACAACTTCCTCTCTACCACCCTCATGACTAAGGACTGTTTGAAAAGCATAAGAAGTAGTTACAACTACCTCTCTACCACCCTCATGACTTTGGACTGATTGAAAAGCAAAAGAAGTAGTTACAACTACCTCTCTACCACCCTCATGACTTTGGACTGATTGAAAAGCAAAAGAAGTAGTTACAACTACCTCTCTACCACCCTCATGACTTTGGACTGATTGAAAAGCAAAAGAAGTAGTTACAACTACCTCTCTACCACCCTCATGACTTTGGACTGATTGAAAAGCAAAAGAAGTAGTTACAACTCTACCACCCGTATCACTCCTTTCAACTGGTTCAGGAAAAAGGAACAAGTTTCGAGTTATCCAGCACAAAATTTTCGACTTGCATAAATTGTTAAAACTGCTAAAAACGAGTTTGCTACTTCGAAAAAAGGATGTAGATGGGAATCAATTTAACTAGCGGTGGTTAAAAGTCGTTTAGTTCTAACCGAGAATTCGGGAAAATACCTTAGGAAACTATACACATTGAATAAGGATGGGCCTTACACGACAGGAGCGTATTTAGGAAATAATTTCGTGAGGGAGGGAGGCCCGGGGGAGGGAAAATATTAAATGTTTTAGTGTAAAATGGTGAGTTTTGAGCCCTTCTGGACACCTAGTAACAAAGGTAAATGTTGAAGACATTTTTAGTTTTTTTTTATACACGAAATGTTCTCAGAAAAACTATATAATAGGAGGGGGGCTGCAGCTCCCCTTCTATAGGCCCATGAGGACAACCACGTGCACATTTCTACCCAGAACGCTCCCATACATCTTCTTTCCCCATTCGAAAAGAGAAAATGTAAGATATGTGTATGTGTGTGTCGAATCCCTGTTCTGGGAGGAGGTAATGAGTAAGAATTTTATCCTGAACGCATCCCATTCACTAGGAATGTATTGATAAAGACAGTTACAACTCCAAGCGGTTAGTGTTAAGCCACTTGAGTGTATGATTGAATCCAGACTGTGTATTAGAATGAAGAAGGTGTATTAATGGATGGTTTTGAATAAAATCCTTTAATTCATCGATTCCCTAATCCCCCCGTTTCCTCTCTTCATCTCCATATTCATGACACCCACTAGACTCGGGATCAGATATTCATACCCAGCTCAATCATCTTAGTCAACTTATTTCCCCTTCAATTTTCGAAATTGTTTATATTTAAGCGTCCCGTGAATATTAACCAAATGTGATCATAACATCCTCCGAGTGTTGATTAAGTTATACGAAACTTTACTTATAATTTGTTTTCAATAAATATTGATTTTGAAGTAACCTTGGAAAACAAATCTTTATCAGTTTTCAAGAAAAGTGGAAAAATAGTAGTTAAATAAAATTTTTGGTTTGGGTACTTAGAATGATGGGATTGAGTTAAATATTTGATGCTTGATTGAAATGAGCCTGTGAGGTCTGGGAGTGTGATGAATGTTTGGAAGAATAATCTTTAGAAACATTGAACAAAGCAGTGAATACAGTCGGAGCATTGAATACGCTGGATATATGCTAATAGAGAAAGGATTGCATACAAGGCTATCTAGTTTCTGCAATTGGTCTGCAACTAGGAAGCGGAGATAGAAGAGAGATTTCCAATCAACGCACGGATGTAGATGGAATGGGATTGGTAGAGGGTAGGATTTAGGTATGGATTGGATGAAGATAGAAAGTGAAGTGACCGAGAACAGATCCATATTTATTGGGCTGTAGGTATATCTTGTCATGAGTGGGGGGGGGGATAGGGTCTCTCTTTGTTTTCATTCATACATACAGGCATACTGATCGTGTCCCAGTCTTAAACCGATAGACTTCCTATATTGTTGGGAAATCCAAAAACTAACACAAGTCAAAAAGTCCTTTGGCGATTTGCTCGTTTTCGCTTTCTTTTCGAGAAAAACGCAAAACACTTTTTTTTTTCTGCACGTGGAACGCAAAAACTGTAAAAAATAATCTCGGTTCACTTTTTTTTAAAAATTTTATTTCTTATTTATTTATTTATTTATTGTCAATTTAAAATATCAGGTAGATCGTCTCGCGTCTAATTGAGGAGTTCAATTTGGATTGGATACTAATTTGTACAGAAATACGATTTTTTTTACAGTATTCTTCCGTTAAGAAAGAAGTGAGAATTTGTCCAAAAGAAAAAGTGAACCGAGATAATTTTTTTCAGTTTTTGCGTTCCACGCGCAGACGGTTCTTCAGATCAAAAAATGTCTTACACTCTATGGAATATAATGTCCATCTGATGGGTTATTTAAACACGGTTATCTCGTAAAATATGCATGCCAAGACGCTGAACTTGGCCTCATCTTAATGATAATTTAATAAGCGACAACTTTTGTATTTAAAAGTGTTTCTTCGTACAACGCTTCGTTTAAGCGATAAATCGGAATCCAAAAAACACGGTTTATTGCGATTTTCTCAAAAACGAAGCGAAAACGAGGAAATCGCCAAAGGACTATTTGACTTAGTTTTTTGATTTCCCATCGATATACGAAGCCTGTCGGTTTAACGCTTGTACGCCCTGTATATTTACATGTACCCATTTATTTAATAACGTAACAATGATTTCAGGTTATTGCCAGAAAATATTTAAGGATCTTAAATCGTTATTTTAATGTTCCTAAATAAATTTCCTTTTTATTCTATTTCAGAGTTAAGGTTTTTTCTTTTCTAGAAAAGAAATTATAAGAAATAGACATTTATTAATGTAAGTTGAATATCTGGGATATTGTTAGTACAAGAGCTATGGTCTTAATGATTATGGGAGTCGAAGGAAAGGCAGGGAGTATATATGTTGATTATTGTTAGTATTAGAGCTGTGGTCTTAATGATTATGGAAATCGAAGCAAAGGCAGGGAATATATATGTTGGATATTGTTAGTATTCTTTCTTAGTGCGCGCTTGGGTTTTGAACCTGGGTCCTCCAGTTCATTAGTCGAGTGCTCTACCACTGATTGTTAGTATTAGAGATGTGGTCTTAATGATCATGGGAGTCAAAGCAAAGGCAGGGAGTATATATGATGAATATTGTTAGTATTAGAGCTGTAGGTCTTAATGATTATGGAAATCGAAGCAAAGGCAGGGGATATATATGTTGGATATTGTTAGTATTAGAGCTGTGGTCTTAATGATCATGGAAATCGAAGCAAAGGCAGGGGATATATATGTTGGATATTGTTAGTATTAGAGCTGTGGTCTTAATGATTATGGAAATCGAAGCAAAGGCAGGGGATATATATGTTGGATATTGTTAGTATTAGAGCTGTGGTCTTAATGATCATGGGAGTCAAAGCAAAGGCAGGGAATATATTGGATTTAACTATAAATAAATGTCTGAGTTTGAGAAGACTCTATATTTTCATGGTTTCGATATTGACACCTGCCTGCTTTATCATCTTCAACTAACTGTTAGCTTTCCCCTTCCTTTTCCCTTAGGCATTCAGTGCTGAAGAAGGCTGTTCAAGAGCAGCCCAGAACCTTTAAAATAGATATGTAAAATCCGACTGATTTTCTCACCCAAATACGAAGAATCCTTTGATTTCTTCTCAGCTCGTCGCCAAACGATCACCCTTTATTGGTGATTCTTGGTTTGTCGCTAAATTGTATGAAGCCAATGCTTAATAGCTTCCTTGTAAACAACATTATGGCTAAAATAATTTGTTGAATATTGAAAATTATAAAGCTTTTTAATTCTATCCTGCTCCGTTCAAACGATGAATAATAAATTATTATGAAAACATTTTCTTTTTTTTGTGGCGTGCCAACCTTATGGTCATTAACGCCAGTGGGGAATATTAGGCATATGATGGGAAGGACAATGGCGATCTAGTGGGAGTCAGGAAGAGGGAGGAGAAGAAAAGGGCCCGGAGGCCTGGCCCGACAACCCCAAACCTTATTGTCGTGAGTGGAGGTAAAGCTTGCTGGGATGTGCACCCCCCTACAGAGCATCCACATCCCACGGAGCTCGGGACACATCTTGCCCGAGTTGTCGGGCAGGGCCCCCGTCGTCAGTCCCGATCCCCATGCCCCAGGCCCGCACCGCGCCAGTCCGCCAAGCATGTCCTTTCCAGGCCTTTTAGGATTTATAACAATTAGTTAGTGGCTTTCTTGTAGTTAAAGGGATTTATATGTATTATATATGCGTTTAGCGTGTGTTTTTAACGGTTATACTATATAATTAAGTGGCATTGATACTGCAAACTGTATTAGAGTCAAGGAGATTAAATGACAAGGATTTATAATTTTCTTTGGGAGAGTTATATTATGTTTAGGCAGATAGGGATTATGTGTCAAAGTGAGGCGGATAAAGCAGAGGCGGGGAGCGGAGCACGCGGAAACGGAGGAGGGGATACATGAGGCTGTGGGAAAGGCATCCTCGGCTTACAGATCTCCACCGAGCAGGCAGAGGCGGGGAGCGGAGCACGCGGACAGGGAGGAGGGGATACATGAGGCTGTGGGAAATGCATGCTCGGTTTACAGATCTACTCAGAGCAGGGAGAGGCGGGGAGCAGAGCATGCGGAAAGGGAGGGGGGGGGATACATGAGGCTGTAGGAAAGGCATGCTCGACTTACAGATCTCCACCGAGCAGGCAGAGGCGGGGAGCGGAGCACGCGGACAGGGAGGAGGGGATACATGAGGGTGTAGGAAAGGCATGCTCGGCTTACATATCTCCAACGAGCAGGCGTTTGCAGCGTCATGGGCCTAACTCGGCCTAGTCCTCCACCATCACCAAGCACCCCCCACCCCAGCTAATTTTATCAGTTATAGTGTTTGGAGCTGATTATATTAATTATCAAATGGTACTGAATAGATTTGTGGCTTTTACAAATTTAAGAAGGTTGGAAACTGAATCATCGCATAAAATTTCTTCTAACGAACCCACTATGTTGTAGTCTTGACGTGCGGTTTCGTAGCTGAGACAGTCAGTCAGAATGTGCTTCATTGTTAATTGTTGATTGCAAGTTTTGCAGAACGGAGTTTCTTCTTTTTTCAGGAGCTTCATGGCGGATGTGTGAGATTGGCATGGCCGGTCCGTGTCCTCGTAAGGACCACCTGCTCCCTCCGGGTTCCAGTGATCGAAGTTTTCCAGGGTCGAGTACTAGATTTTATTTCTCTGAGCTTGTTATTTCTTGAGGCTCTCCAAGTTAATTCCCATTTTAGGACAACTTTTTCCTTCAAGAATGCTGCGAAATCCTGACTGGGGATCAATGCGCAGGGTGTTCCTTCTGTTATTGCCAGTTTGGCTGCTTTGTCGGCTTTTTTGTTTCCCGGTATTTGGGTGTGTCCAGGAATCCAAACAAATGTTACGGAAATGTTATGCCGGTATAAATCGTATACGGCTTCAAGTATGTTTGTTATTATGGGATGTTTCGTAAAGGCATTTCTTAGTGCGGCTAGAACAGACAGAGAATCGGTGAGTATGACTACTTTAATCTTATTTGGAATGTGAGTTTGGAGAACTTTGTTGATTGCAAGAAGTTCTGCCGAATAGCAGCATATGGGACTTAACGAAAATTTGAGTTCTGAGTTTCCAGCTATAAAGGCGGCTCCGACGCCATCTTTGGTTTTAGATCCGTCAGTATAGATTATTGATGAAGGGCCTATGTTATATTATACTGTTGACTTCGGAGGAGTATACTACTGGGTTAGACTCTTTCTTGGCAAATTTTGTTAGTTTGAAATTCAGGTTTATGGGAGGGAAATTCCATGGATGTTTGGTAGACGGTATATTCTTTGTTATTTTTGGATAGGGTATATCGTAGTCGTTGAGTAGTTTATAGATTATCTCAGGGAAAGCCTGTGATTTAACTCAAGGTCTAGCTTCGTTAAAATTCTGAAAGTGTTGAATATTGAATAGATAAAAAAAATATTGATATAGATACGTTAACGGGTGAGCCGTGGAAGAAATAATAGAGGGAAAATATTTAAGTGCCAATTGATCTCGTCTGAAGCGCAGTGGTGGTTCCCCGCTCTCTGGGAAAATACTGAGGACCGGACTAGACCTGAATGCTCCCGTGGCTATCCGGAGACCTGAATGATGGACTGGGTCAAGTATGGAAAGAGTTCTCTCTGAGGCTGATCCATAGGCCACACAGACATAGTCCAGCATAGATCGTATAAGACTCTTGTAGAGGAGCAGCATGCACTTTCTATCTCCTCCCAAGGCAGTGTTGGTGAGAGTTCGAAGTAGGGACATAGAGCGGATGGAGTTATCCTTAGTCGTCTTGATGTGTCTGATCCAGTTGAGGTCCTTGTCAAATATGAGTCCGAGATATTTAAATGAGTCTTGGTATTTTAATTCTATGTCGTCTATGAGTAGTGGCGTTAGATTCTATACGGATCTTCGTGCAAATAGAACACTGTAGGATTTTTCTTTTGAAATACTGACTCCGCGACTAGAGAACCATTGGATGACTGCATTTAATGAATTTTGGAGGTTATGATGTAGGCTGTCTATTGATTTATGAGAAAAGTTTAAGAGAAAGTCGTAAGCGAACAGCATTGCCGTAACAGGTGCTTGTACTATATTCAGTACCCGATTGATGGAAAGAGAAAAGAACTATGCAGCAAGGACGCTTCCTTGTTGTACGCCGTTTTCTTGGGTGACTAAGGTGGAATGACTATTTTTAATTTGGATGGAGAACTGTCTTGAGCTTATAAGTTCTATAATAAAATTTAGTATTCTTCCGTCAAGTCGAATATCAATTAGCGTGTCGATGATAAGTCTTCTCCATATTGTGTCAAACGCATTCTTTATATCTAAGAACACTGCCAGGGTTTTTTCTTTTCTAGAAAATCCATTGAGTATGTCTGTACCTAATTTAACAAGGTTATCTCTAGTGCTGAAACCACTTTGCAATTCCTCTATCCTCAAGAAACCAATTGAATCTTTTCAAAACCATTTTTTTCGAGTAGCTTGGCCAGGGAGCATCTTGTGAGAGAGATCATACGATAACTCGTTGTTAAGTCTTTCTGTTTGCCTTGTTTAAGAATTGGTATCCCTACGGACTGTTTCCACTGTTTTGGAATTTCCCCAGTAGTGTAAATTTTGTTTAGGAATTTATGGACTATGGATTTGTTCTGAAAAGTTAGGTTTTTTATGAAGCTTATGAAGATGTTGTCTGGTCCAGGAGAGGAGTCTTTTCTCGTTCTCAGAGCTTTTAGAAACTCTACGTAGGAAAATTGCTGATTCATTGGATCTAGCGGGTTTACTGGGATGTGAATGGGTGTGGCTTCTCTCTGAAGTTTGATTTCAAGGAATTCTTGAGTAAAGTAGAGTCAGTGGATATTGTCTGAAAATGTGTTGCAAGGTGGTTGGCTATGTCTGTTGAATCAGAGTTATAAGACCGTTCGGAGTTTGGAGTGTGGTATTATGATTTTTATTTTTTTTTGTTCCTTTGATTTATTTAATTGTGTTCCAAACTTCTTTGATAGGCGTAAAACGGTTTATATTGGATAGGAATTCGATCCAAGAATATCTTTGGCATGTTTTGAGGGTTTTCCTGCAATTTATTTTTATTGTGACATACTCTTCGAAGTGGATGGAGCAAGGGTGTCGTTTGAAGCGTCTCAAAGCCCGTTTTCTCTCCTTAATGGCTCTTTCACACTCGGCATTCCACCAAGGAACGACAGGTCTTGAGGGTTCGCACTTCGTTTTGTGTATGCAGGTTTCATCTGCAGTGAGGAGGCAGTTTTTTATAGTGTTACTTAGGGTTTCTATGTCTGAGTTCTCGAAGTCTATTGATGAGAGTTGAGCCATCTCTTGGCACTTGATCCAGTCAGCCTGTTTGAGATTCCATCTGCTGACTTCTGAGGAGTGTGGCTGTCTGTCCCAAAGTGAGATTAGAATGGGGTAGTGATCAGAGCCGTAAAGGTCCTGCGCTCTGCGCCACGTGGAGTGCGCCACTAGGGTTGCACAGGTCAGGGAAACATCAGTGTGAGACTCACTGCCTGTCGCGGATCAGAAGTGAGTGGGCTTGTCTGTATTGAGAACTGCTAGGTGATAATAATCTACAAATGATTCTAAGATCCGGCCTCTGGTGTCACTTCTATTTGAGTACCAGAGGGGATTGTGCGCGTTCATGTCGCCTAGAAGTCAGAGAGGTTGAGGAAGCTGGGAGATGACAGCAGCAAGTTATGCTTCAGTGAAGGCTATGTTAGGGGGAAGGTATATGCAACAAACAGTAAGCTCATGGGGTTGATGAATTCGAGCAGCCACCACTTCTAGTTCTGACTGAAGTGGAATATTAGAGTATGGGAGATTGTCGGAAATTATTATGCAAACTCCTCCACTGGCAATTAATCCGGTGGAACAGTCTTTCCTTATGATATTAAGCCTGATAAGGTGATATTTTGTGTTTCTTTGAGTCAGGATTCTTTAATGCAAATTATTTCACCCGGATTTTCTTGAAGAAGTTCTAGAAGGTGCGTGTTATTATGCTATAATCCGTTAATATTCCATTGTATTAAATTCATGGAATCAGGAGTGTGATTTTTGGTCCAATAGAAGATTTTAAGATTGATAATTTGTGTAGAGTTTGTCACACTTTGGCAAAATAAAAAATAAAGTCGAAATAATTTGCAAGAAAGTCTAATAGGCTTTTCTACAATACTTTTTTTTTGCATGTATTTATCAAAAAATACGCTTATGTTTAAAAAATAAATTCACATATATAAACTTATGAGAAAGGGTAAATTCTAGTAAAGTGAGTGAGGAATGCGCTGACAAGTGAAAGGATGAAATTACCAAGAGTAGAAATTATTGAGGTGAACTTTATTTCAAAATCCAAGTTAAGACGAATAAAATTGAGAAAGTATAACTTGAATAATGATTGTCGGGAGTTAAATTCATTATTGCATAGTAAATAATTTATTTTTATTGATTTATTTATTTTACGAGCTTCGCAACGACGGCGACTTGCTCTTTTTTTTTTTTAAGATACAGTAAAAAATACAAATTTATATGTTCACAATTATCAGTAACTTATAGTACTAAATACAACAAAAGTTTGAAAAGATCATACGACAAAAGTTAGGAGGTTTGTGATAAGAATTATGTGCTAAACATGATTTAGAGCCTTGCTTTTCGAAATATAGTTAATATATTTACATAACTTATAACTAAAACTAACAACAAATTTTTATTAGGTCATGAGTAAGTGCTCAGACTCCGAACAGTAAGGTTGTCTCTAGTGCTCCGTAGTCTTTGTCGGTAAGCTACCCAGGTAGGCGTGCGGTGCCAACCTGGTAGAGGCTTTGTGCCCGTTTACTGACCTCTCCCCGAACTTTGTGTCCGGTCACCTTTGTTGTTCCGCTATTTAGTGTAAAATAACGGTACAATATGGAATCACTCTCAACTAAATCGAAATGTGATCAAACAGAGAAGTGCAAGAAGAATTCTTCAGGTATAAAATCGAATTGGTTCAATGAATCAGAAATGTCTACATGTGGAAGCTCGCCTGTACCTAAATATGTTACCGTAAAAATCGTGGAAGGAGGTAAGAATTTTAATACTGTAAATCCCTTCTGGATAAATAAGTGGCTAACATCTTTCTCAAATGGCCTGAAGGCGAGGAAGCTCAGAAAGCACGGTTTACTCCTGATAGAAACAAATAACGCTACCGTAGCTTCAAAATTATTGGAACAAAATCAGTTCGGCACGTATAAAATCTCCATAAC
Source organism: Gonocerus acuteangulatus (assembly GCA_946811695.1). Classification (NCBI taxonomy): domain Eukaryota; kingdom Metazoa; phylum Arthropoda; class Insecta; order Hemiptera; family Coreidae; genus Gonocerus; species Gonocerus acuteangulatus. The sequence continues at coordinate 132,541,806 of OX328132.1, forward strand.
TCCACACCGTACTCTGAATCAATCACAAGGAGTTTTTTACTGCCGTGATATTGCCGAGGTTTCTAATGGGGAGATACTCCAAGAGCTTCGTGGCCAGCTCGTAACTAATATAAGACGAATTCCAGTAAAGAAAGAATTAGATAAATCGCCACTCTTCATAGCAACATTTGGAACTCCTTGTATTCCAGAAAAATTGTATATTGGATACTTAGCAGTGAAGGTAAGGCATTATATACCTCCTCCGAACATATGTTTCCAATGCTACAAATTAAATCATATTTAAAAATCTTGCACTAGTGAAAAAATTTGTGGCAGATGCACCGAACCAAAACATGACGGCTTGTGCAATGCTGTTAAGTGCACCTTGTGCAGCAAGGACCATTTCTATAAAGCGTGTCCAATATACGCTAAAGAAATAGAAATAAAAACCAAAATGGTTATCGACAGAATTAGTTACTCAGAAGCCAAAAGAAAATTGACTGTGGAAAAAATATCCTCCTACGCCCAAAAGGCTAAGGAAAATGATAGTAAAGGCATGTTACATAAGTTGTAAGAACATATTCAAAAAATCGGAAATAGTCTATCTCTTCTTGAAGAAACAATCTCTGGCAAACAAGCTCATCCTGAAGAGCAACCAAAAAGTGACCTTAAAAATGCAGCACCCTCTGTAAAAACCACAAAGGAAATTGTAAAAACCAAAAACAGCCCAACCACAAAGAAATTAAGCGAAGCTACTCCTGAGAAGAGCCCACCCTCCCCCTCAAAATCCGATGGAAGAAGAGAAACAAGAACGACAAAAAAGAAGTAATCGTTTTATTGTGAAAATTCATTTTTCATCTACATTTCATTACTGGACGACCTACTTAATGGTATATATATATTTTTCTCTAATTTGCTATGCCTGTACTCCGATGGAATATTAATGGAGTCCAAAGACACTATGCCGACCTGAGGCTCCTGATGCAAGGTGAGGACCGTACTTTCAACATAATCGCTCTACAAGAGACACACCGCTCCAGGTAAGCAAATCTCCATACACGGATAAAATTCTTATTATAAAGACTATTTGCAGGGAGGTAAGGCTTGTGGCGGTGTCTGTATTTATGTGAGGGACTGTATCTACAGTGAACCTGTAAGGTTACTGACAACAGCCCAAGCTGTCGCAGTCACAGTATACATGCCTTTCAAAGTTACTGTCTGTAACATTTATCTTCCACCAAGTGAACCTATTGACATTTACACACTCCAAGACATAATCGCACAACTTCCTACCCCCCTCCTACTGGTAGGGGACATGAACTCACAAAGTACTTTCTGGGGTTCTAAATCTGCCAATTCACGTGGAAAAATTTTACAAACACTCCTCGAAAGAAATGACCTCATCCCATTTAACACGCACGTACCGACACACTTATGTCCCCGTACTGGAACTTACACAAACACTTGCAACAGGAGCCTTTAGATCCAGCCCATCTAATAGCCTCCATGCAGAATGTGGAGAATTACCATTGGAATACAGACGTATGCAGAATTGTTTGAAATACTGCCTTAAAACTAAATATTTAAATTGTAAGTGCGTCCCAAAATCTACTGACGATGAATTGTTAAGAAAATACCAAATGCAACCATTCAGGCAACGCCCACTGCTGGTACGATGTAAGATTTATGCACAAGACACTGACCTACTACAAACACAACTCTTACCCAGACCTCCCGTAACATTCATACCATGGACTCTAAACAATTTGAAACTAGACCTAGGACTGACTAACTACAAAAAATCCAATCCGACATCCACACATTCATACAAACACATATTTAAGTCATATCTTGAAAAAATAAAGACACAATGTTTAATTACACGGACGGATCCAAGACAGCTGAGGGCACAGGCGCAGCAGCTGTAATAGGTATAAACACTTTTCAGCTGAAACTAACAAAAAGTTCCTTGCCCTGGAAAATGCACACCACATTCAACAACCAAAAATAACAATTTTTACGGACTCACTCAGCTCAATACATGGACTACAAAACATGTACAACGACAATCCCATCATTATGAACATACAAGAACTGATAAACCGAACAAATAAAGAAATAACAATATATTGGCTCCAGGACATGAGGACATAGGACAAAGCAGTCAAGCTGACGTACTGGCTCGGACGGCTACAAGACAAAACCAACTGGACATACACCGAGTTACATTACAAGATATGCAAACTGAAGCCAGAAGATTTACTACCGAGAAGTGGGAACAAGCCTGGCACATGACGACGGATAACAAACTTCGAGAAATAAAACAGACGGTAAGTGGACGGCCTTCAAGCAAAAGGGATAATAGAAGAGACGAAGTGATATTATGCCGCTTAAGAATTGGCCATTCCCGACTGACACACTCTTATCTCATGACAAGACAGGACAGACCGACATGTACACAGTGTAACACCGCTGACTATAAAGCACATACTCACTGAATGTTTACAGCGACAAAACTATGACTTACCTTACAATATGACTGAATTACTCGGCGATGGAAGCAAATATATAGATGAGATATTGAACTACCTAAGCAAGACCACTTACTAACCAGATTATAGCATAAATTTAGAAAGGAAGAAGAGTGAAAACAACCCATAGAGATTTGTTTATATATACCATTATTATTTATATTAAAAATATACCATTGTTTATTTATATACAAAAAAATAATATGAAATGCATGTGTGTGTGTGTGTATGCAGGTGTGTACATGAGTGCATGCATATTTGTATGCATTTTGTATTTATATTTGTATGGATTTAATGTATTTATTTTATTATATCTTAATCTGTATAATTTGTTCGTATCGTAAATATGTATAATTTGGTCGTATATCCTACTATTTGTATGATTAAAGAAATAAGTAGAATAGTATTATCCTATGTCTAGAAGTAGAATAATCTATATAAACATAGTGTAATGTATATTTGTATAATTTGATGTATATATATAATAATGATGATTTATATGTTGTTGATGTTGATGTATATATATAATAATGTGTTTGTATGCACATATGTAATAACCAATTATACCCATGTATATATGCATGTAGATGTGTATGTATGTATGTATATATGTGTAATGTTTGTTCTGAGCAAGTCGCTATAGTTGCGAAAAGCTCATAAAATAAATATTAAAAAAAATTATTAGGTCATGATGGGGTCTACATGTTGTGGTTTTCCATTAATTACCAAGTAAAATTGAGTAATAATTACATAATAGAAAATAAAAATAATAATAATAATTACACAATAGAAAAGAAAAAAAAATTCTTTTGTTTCTTCAGATTCTGTGATACAAGTTTATGTGTTTTAAATATTGGAGTATAGAGTGTATGTACGGACTACCCTCTGTAAGAAGTTCTTGTAGGTCGTGTGGGATGTTAAGTTTGTCATGTCTTTTACATTCAGTGAGTATATGTTTAATGGTCAATGTTATGTTACAAACTCTGCATATCGGTTTGTCTTTTTTCTCCATTAGGTAATCATGTGTGAGCAACGAGTGTCCAATGCGAAGTCTGGTCAGTACTACATGATCTCTTGCTCTCTGGCATAGTGAATAAGTATTTGAACAGGAAGCGTACATACACACCCACATACACCCACACTACACTCACATTCACACACATACACATAAACACTCGCATATACAGACATATATACACTCACACTCAAAAAAGGTATACTTATACACACTCTTATATGCATAGTCATTCATATAGACACCTTTAAAGAAATACATTTTTGAGAAGCAGTCATTCAAGGAATAGTCATTTATTAATGTTTAGTTTTTTACTTGTTTTGTTTGTTTTTCCTTTGTATTGACCCGAGTTTGAGGTTTCTATGTTAAATGAGCTGATTCTAGATCCACTTGATGGGGGTCAGGATACAGGCAGATGGGCCCTGCGGTTCAATTTTATTTACTCACCTATTGCCAGAGGGCAATGTGGGTCTTTCTTCTTTTGGGGAGGTTTTATTGGTCATTAAATTCTCGTGAACAGAGGGCTGTGGAGGCGAACTATCTGTCTTATTGGTGATAAGTGAATCTACTTTTTTTGCGAGAGTGGCGACAACAGTAGCTAAAGATGCAATTTTTCTCATACAATTATCGTAATTGTTATTTAATGTGGAATCCTGAGAATAGGTCATTTATGGACGGGAAGTAGGTTCAGGTTTATTTTTATTTTTTTAAATATTTTCGGCAACTCTATATGAAACTTTCTGTAATGCTCTTATTTTTTCAATCGATTTTTCTAATTTATATTTCGGGAAGTTTTTATGAAAAGCCGGGTGAGAAGCTTCGCAATTAATGCATTTTGGAATTTGGTCGCACAGATTTGAGTCGTGAGAATCACTCACATTTACCACAGATTTTCTTATTCGGGCAGTTTTTCCTCGAGTGTCAATAATTAAAGCACGAGTAAGATAAATATGGGTTAGGCTCGTATGGCCGGACTCTTAGTACTTGGAAGTCTAAGATTATCTTTTCGGGTAATTGATTCCTTTCAAATATCAGAACTAGTGTAGGGGTGGGAACTTTCTCTCCCTGAACTCTCTTGTGAATTCTTGGCATAAACAGCATTTGATTTCTAAGCATGCCCCTTCATGCTTCCCTTTGGAACACTTGATGATTCAATGTGCAGCATCTATAGCACATTAGAGGTAGAGGGATGTACGGCCTTAAGTTCACTGAGAGATAACCTATGCGTAATTTCTCAGGTAATACAGGGGATGCTAAAGTTGCTACGAATAGAGGCGAGTGTTATAGTCCTCCGCATGGTAGTCGTTTCAGTCTTATTACTTTTTGGTCCGACAGTTCAGCGATGATGTCAGAGTCTGGAACTTCGGCAATGTCTCTGCAGTAGAACACCCCGCGTGAATGGTTTAAATTTTCATGGGGTGTCACAACTACTGGAAGACCATTAAATTTCTTAGCATTTAGTAATTTGAGAGATACTGATGTTTGTGGAACGTCCACCAGAAGTAATCCATTCCTTTTCAATTTTTTAACGGGAATATTTTCTGAAAATGTATTCAACCATTTATTAATTATAAAAGGATTAATTTGGTTGAAAGACGTACCTTTTTCTTGTATTTTTATGGTTAGATATCGTGGAGCAGATGCCTCTGCATCGTGCTTGGTATTTGATTCCACATACCACGGTTTCTTTTCATTTGTTGTCATCTCAGAAGATTTAGGAGATGATTCGTCATTGTAAACACCTTCCATAGTAGCTGTGATCGCTGATAATCGATAATTATCGGAGACCAGTTTTTTAGCTTGTTATAAGTTTTAGCGACCATGAAAATTGATTATAGACTCATCAAAAGTCCCCCTCCTCGGAAATCTTTAGTAAAAGGCGAAAGATTTATGCGTTTTGAAGGGAGACCTACAACACCAAAAGTCCGTCACGCAGGAGCTGCATAACTAAGCACTTTCCTCAGAATTTGGGTAGTGTAGACAGCTTTCCAGAACAATTTGCTTAAAATATCCTACATAAATAAAATAAAAACATGAATAGTTCTCTTTTAAATTTGTAATGAGTAACTGATCAATTATTAATTTGCTTCCAGAGTTATGTTTACACATGGTACCTATTATACTACGTAATAAATACAAAAAACCTCATATTATCGTATTTTGATCTAACGCAGGAACAGGATACAGTCACTCTAGTGGTAGAAAGCGCTCCTTGCGGCGGCTTTGTGAACCTACGTCTGACGGGCTTTTCTATTGAAATATATTACAAAGTAAACCCCCGCTTTCCGATTGACCGATTCAGCTCATTTTTACAACACTTCTTTCTCATGAGGTACCCACGACGTATACCGCGTTTCGTTACATTACAGCAGAAATTACGACCGGTATGAGTATATTAGGAATCTTTATTACAACACATTTTTATTTTTTTACAACACGTATTTACCTGTGGATTACCACTACGAATACCGAGTTTCGTCGAAATATACCAAAAATCACGGCGAATTGGTATTGTGGGTCCGGAGTAAACCCCCCCTTCTAATGAACCGATTTAGTTCATTTTAGCGCGGTTCCTCCCTCCCCCATAGGGAGGAACCCCGCTTATAAGGTTGATACAATGAAACAATCCGGAAGTGCCGACAAGAAAATTTCGCGTTTCAGAACCCCTAGAGACCGAAAATAACGGTGGTTCAAATTTGTATATATATATATATATATATGTATATATTTATATATATATATATATATATATATATATATATATATATATATATATATTTGTCTGTTCGCTCTCTAGCTCGAAGACGAATGGTCCGATTTTGATGAAATTTGGTACAAAAATCATTCGTCCAATATGAAAGATCAAGTTCGTTAACCAGCAAAATCCGCCCACTGGAAGATGGAGTTTGGGGCGAAATTCTCGCAGAAAAAATCGTAACGCTTACGTTTTTGAGTTCATAAGCTTGTAAGTACTCTTTTTATAGGCTTCTTGGGCTAGGAAAACGAATGAAACCAAGGCGATAGCTTTAACCGTTTTTGAGAAAATTGGAAAAATAGTTTTTGAATACCGTTTTTAATTTGGGTACTTAGAATCATGGGATTCAGTTGAAACATTTTCTGCATGTTCTACTTTCATTAAAACTAATATGTTGAAATTTTGGTTACGTTTGGAGTTAAGGAAGGGTTAGAATAAAATATTTTATTAACAGACATAAAAAGTTTTGGTAACTTTGTATATTTTCCTTAATATCTCGAAAAAGGTTAAGAATTTGGTAAACGAAAGAATACCATTAGAAAGCTTACTAAATGCTCTACAAAAAAGGTTCTGATGAAAGTTTTGATTAGGCGATGTCAATCGGAGAAATAAGTGCTTAGAACATTAAAGTAATTGATTTTGCTTATTCGAACTGTTCTTTTTGTCTGTTTTTATTCCTTGTTATTTTTTAATTGCTTATAGTTGGATAATGTATTTTACAATAAAACAGATTAGGCAAAATAAGAAAAACAATTCATTGTTAGAAATATAGCTTGCCAAGAGAAAAAGATTCGTTGACGTCTTTTGAATATTTTCAATTGCCTTTATGCTGTTGGTTTTTTTATTTTATTTTTTAATTGATTTTATCTGTAGAATTATTACTATAGTAAAAGAACACAGGAATGTGTGAAAATATTTGATATTTTCCAATTCATTGAAACGTATGAAATGAAGTATCGGTAGAAGAGGATTCTAGGGTCTTGCGGACCTGACCTCAGGTATAGCCAGCCATAAAACCCTTTGAACAAAGGCCGAGGAAAATATTATCTGTTTCTATTCTATGCTTTTCAAATGAGAATAGGGATATGAACAGGAACCGGGGTCTCCCGTGGTCTAATGGCTAGCGCCTTGGATTCATAAGCGGGAGATGGTGGGTTCGATTCCCAACCTCCGGCAGGAATTTTATCATCCCACGGCTCGCTGGTGAAATTCCTCGCTACACCCTGGATGTCGGCGCTAATGACCTACATGTAGATGTGCCGTAAAAAAAACAAAAAAAAAAAAAAAACTGGAACCGCGCTAAGATGACGCAGTTCCTGCGAGTCGGACTTTTTATATCTCACCTTTCTCTCTATATTACCACTACGAATACCAAGTTTCGTTGAAATATAACAAATATTACGGCTGACATAGTCAAATTAGTGTTTTGGGTTCGGGGTAAACCCCCCCTTCCGGTGGACCGACTTTGGTGGTTAACGAACTCGTTCAATCGTTTGCTAATTGAATGCTATATACCAAGTTTCGTGACGAAAAAACAAAAACTCTGGCCGCTATCGTGTTAACAGACATATATATATATATATATATATATATATATATATATATATATATATGCATATATATATATATATATATATATATATATATATATATATATATATATAAATTTTAACGGGGGTCATTTTCGGTGTCTACGAGGTAGGATCGATAAAGATTTGAAGAAATTTTTCAAAAATTCCGTCATGAGTCCAACCTCAATAGCTACTTTCCTTCGGAGGAAAGTGCTAAAAAAGCGGACTGGCACTTGTTTCGTCTGTGTTTAACAGAGAAACTTGCTATGAAGGAAATTAGAAATATTGATGAAATAATTTCTCTCATAATTGACGCAGCCGATTGCAGTATTCCGAAAAAAATTAATAATTTCCAAAAAGTGCCAGTTCCTTGGTGGAATGAAGAGTGTAAAACGGCAGTAAACGACCGGAAAAGAGCACTTGGTTTATTTCGTAGGCAGCCATCTGATGCGAATCTCCAGAACTATAAAAGATTGAAAGCAAAGGCTCAATGGGTGATTAAGACTAATAAAAAACGATGCTGGAAAGAATTTCTGACATCAATAAACAACATCCAATGTCATATGGAACAATATTAACAAAATCAAACAGAAAAAGTACCGACAGCCAATTACAGGACTCGTTCTAAACGGTACAACTAGAACAGAACCAACGGATATCAGCAACATTTTGGAAACCACTTTCCTCAAATTTCTGGTGACAATAATTTCCTCAAAAATTTTCTTGAACTAAAAAGACAAACAGAAGAAACGGATGTACCTATACTAACAGATCACAATAACCCTATTAATGATCCGATCACACTCAAGGAGCTAAACATAGTACTCAGAAACACCGGACAAACATCTCCAGGGCCTGACAAAGTGAGTTATGAAACGTTAAAAAACTTACCACCTTTGGGCCTTGCTCTTCTTCTAAAGGAATACAATAGAATATTCCTAGACGGAGCATATCCTCACTCCTGGAATCAGGCTATTATTGTACCAATTCTAAAGAATGGCAAAGATAGGAACCTCCCATCTAGTTATCGCCCAGTATCGTTCACCAATTGTGTATCGAAAATATTTGAGAAAATACTAAATAAACGATGGGTTTTTCTCCTGGAAGAGAAAATCTACTTTCGCCTTTTCAGTCTGCATTCAGACCTGGTCATATTACATTAGACCACATTAGCAGGCTTGAAAACGACATTGTAAATTCATTCGTTCAAAAGAATATGGTACTTGCAGTGTTCCTGGATATAGAGAAAGCGTACGATACGGTATGGAGAAGGCTGATAATATACCAGTTGAGCAATTGGGGAATTCAAGGTTCGATCTTGTCATTTATAAAGAATTATCTACATAATAGACGATTCCGATTGAGGATAGGGTCAGCTCTATCAGATGAATTCCTACAGGAGAACGGAGTGCCTCAGGGATAGCAGTAGATTCGATCAGATCTTTCATCCCAAATACAGTGACCTATTCCCAATATGCTGATGACATACTCATCTACGCTGCATCCAAAGATGTCAACACTGCACAGGACCAACTACAAGACACAATACAGCGACTTGAACATTGGTGCTCCTTAACTGGGTTTAAGATTTCTAAAGAAAAATCCAGCTGCATACTATTTACACGTAAGAGAACATTCCTCAACCCAAGACTGCAATTGTACAATTATTATTTACCAGTTGTAATAACAATTAAATTTCTTGGTTTGGTGTTTGATCGGCGTCTGACTTGGATCCCCCAGTTAAAAGAACTCCAAAATAAATGCAAAAGGTCACTTAATCTATTGAAGATTCTTAGCAATACAAAATGGGGTGCTGACAGATGCTCTATGCTCACTTTCTATGGAGCTTACACCAGGTCACTTCTGGATTATGGGTGTCAAGCATATCCATCTGCCAGTAAAAGATCATTACGAATGTTAGACCCGATACATAACGCAGGGATCAGAATAGCGACAGGTGCATTCAGATCTAGCCCATGTGCCAGCTTGTATGTCGAAGCCAGCGAGCCGACATTGGAGTATAGGCGTCAGGAATTTTGTTTAAAATTTTTCACAAAACTTAACTTTTTAAATACACCATACACACAACTATTAACACAAAACCCATCTACATCTAAGTACAATCAGACGGGAACAAGACAAAGACCACTGAACATAAGGATACTTGACTACGCAGCGAACACAGATTTGCTGACCACTCCTACGTACTTACGACGCCACCAGACTTACTTACCGTGGAGAATAAATAACTTAGAAATTAACACAAAATTATCAAAATTTGATAAAAAAAACCCTGTTTCCAAAATCTACTATATATTTGTCAAATACCACTCACTCACTCACTCACTCATCTATCAACGCCCAGCCCAAACCGCACGACAGAAAATTTTGAAATTTTGCATGGACACTCCCTATATAACGTAGGCGCTCGCTAAGAAAGGATTTTTTGATATTCGTATTTTTAAGCATTTTTAGGGGGGTTTAAAGTTTGAGTTGGTTAAAGAAGGCAAGCCTAGGCAGCCTGCGTTGCTAGAACGATAAAGAACAGCTGTTACCTTACATTATCTACCTCATAGTTTTATTTCTAATTGAGGTTAATTTCCACTATGATGGCAGTCCTTGAATTACTAGAAATTAACTGTCCCTCATAGAGTCTTAATTGCGTTTCTTTTCTGCCTGTCCCCGTCAGATAGGCTTGCCATATTTTTGGAGAGTTAAACCGAGACACATTAATATGGGATGGGCATACCAGAAGGGGGGGGGGAATAAAAAGAGTACAAATTATAAGCAAAATGGTTGGTGAGTTTTAAGCCTAGCAACTAACGGGAAGGGGGAATCCTGAACTGTTAGTCTACCCAAACCTTAAAAATAAGAACGGAACTTTTTTTGCTACTTGATTTTCTTAAAACAATCTCTCAGGCAAATAGTAGTGTCTGGCAGCTGGCAGCGCTGTGCAGGTAGTTCCAGCGTTTTACAGTTAGATTACTTCTCATTTCTTTGACACTGTGAGCAGTAGTAAAAATGTTGATTGTAGAAAAGTAACCGATTTAAAAAAGATTCTTATAAACATGAATGCATTACTTTTTACATCTTACAGCCTTTTCCAGGACATTGATAAAACCGGGCGCTGGACACCGAAACAGTTGCAAACTACCGGGACAGTCCCGGTCAAACCATGATGTATGGCATATCCTTAGGTTTTCCAGGTGAGGTAATAATATCCGGAACCCTTGCAATGCCTTCTCGCCTATAACCTTGGTAATACTCGTTAATATATTGGGTGTTACCATATGACTTCTTGGAAACATAATCAAAAATCAGTCCCGTAACAGGCCACGAGGGCCCTGAGGGGCAGATACTACAGAGGTATCTGATTCATGACCATACGGCACACTAGGGAGATAGTGTGGTCAGTACTATGCTCCGGCCGCCTGATTTTCCCCTTGGCTGCTTCGACTGCCAGAGTCATTAGCACCAACCAAGGTACCCATTATTAAATTAATTAAAGGCTGGGTTGACCTAGGGGCGGTCAGAAAGGCCGAATTCAACCCATGAACAAAGACACTAGAAGAAAAAATATTTAGTGCTTGCTCGGGATTTGAACTAAGGCCTCTAGCTTATTAGTCCAGTGCTCTACCACTGAGCTAATCTCGCCCCTTGGAAACATAAACTTTTAAATTTTAACGCCCATTGAATAACATATAGTATGACGGGAACCGTGCTATAATAAACTGCACAGAATTGTGTAGTAACGTAATTTTAATGAATCATTATTTAAGGCAATTAAATAACTACTTATCTGCCGTGACGAAGCACGGGTATTCAGCTAGTATTTTACAAAATGAGTTTAATCACCTTCTTTCGTTGTATCCAGATGCACTACTAGCATTTACAGATGGTTCAAAATCTAGAGAAGGCAATGGATCAGCAGCTATAATAAAAAATTCTAAGTTTGGCATTAAATTAAATAAAAAATCATCCATTTTTGCAGCAAAACTACAGTCGATACTTTTGGCTTTCAGAAATATACCTGTAGATGAAAATAAGACAATCATCATATGTTGAGATTCACTGAGTTCTTTACTCTCCCTCGTCAACATATATCAGACACACACTCTAATCACAGAGATTTTTTTTTTTTTTTTTTTTTTTTTTTTTAATATTTATTTTATGAGCTTTTCGCAACTATAGCGACTTGCTCAGAACAAACATTACACATATATACATACATACATACACATCTACATGCATATATACATGGGTACAATTGGTTATTACATATGTGCATACAAACACATTATTTTATATATATACATCAACATCAACAATATATAAATCATCATTATTATATATACATTAAATGCATGCAAATATAAATACAAAATATATAAATACAAAATGCATACAAATATGCATGCACACATGTACACACCTGCATACACACACACACACATACATGGATTTCATATTATTTTTTTTGTATATAAATAAACAATGGTATATTTTTAATATAAATAATAATGGCATATATAAACAAATCTCTATGGGTTGTTTTCACTCTTCTTCCTTTCTAAATTTATGCTATAATCTGGTTAGTAAGTGGTCTTGCTTAGGTAGTACAATATCTCATCGATATATTTGCTTCCATCGCCGAGTAATTCAGTCATATTGTAAGGTAAGTCATAGTTTTGTCGCTGTAAACATTCAGTAAGTATGTGCTTTATAGTCAGCGGTGTGTTACACTGTGTACATGTCGGTCTGTCCTGTCTTGTCATGAGATAAGAGTGTGTTAGTCGGGAATGGCCAATTCTTAAGCGGCATAATATCACTTCGTCTCTTCTATTATCCCTTTTGCTTGAAGGCCATTCACTTACTGTTCGTTTGATTTCTCGAAGTTTGTTATCCGTCGTCATGTGCCAGGCTTGTTCCCACTTCTCGGTAGTAAATTTTCTGGCTTCAGTTTGCATATCTTGTAATGTAACTCCGTGTATGTCCAGTTGGTTTTGTCTTGTAGCCGTCCGAGCCAGTACGTCAGCTTGACTGCTTTGTCCTATGTCCTCATGTCCTGGAGCCAATATATTGTTATTTCTTTATTCGTCCTGTGTATCTGTTCTTGTATGTTCATAATGATGGGATTGTCGTTGTACATGTTTTGTAGTCCATGTATTGAGCTGAGTGAGTCCGTAAAAATTGTTATTTTTGGTTGTTGAATGTGGTGTGCATTTTCCAGGGCAAGGTGAATGGCGTGCAGCTCAGCAGAATAAATACTTGTACTTTTTGTTAGTTTCAGCTGAAAGGTGTTTATACCTATTACAGCTGCTGCGCCTGTGCCCTCAGCTGTCTTGGATCCGTCCGTGTAAATAAACATTGTGTCTTTATTTTTATCAAGATATGACTTAAATATGTGTTTGTATGAATGTGTGGATGTCGGATTGGATTTTAGCGCGGTGCCTCCCTCCCCCATAGGGAGGAACCCCGCTTATAAGGTTGATACAATGAAACAATCCGGAAGTGCCGACAAGAAAATTTCGCGTTTCAGAACCCCTAGAGACCGAAAATAACGGTGGTTCAAATTTGTATATATATATATTTATATATATATATATATATATATATATATATATATATATATATATATATATATATATATTTGTCTGTTCGCTCTCTAGGTCGAAGACGAATGGTCCGATTTTGATGAAATTTGGTACAAAAATCATTCGTCCAATATAAAAGGTCAAGTTCGTTAACCAGCAAAATCCGCCCACTGGAAGATGGAGTTTGGGGCGAAATTCGCGCAGAAAAAATCGTAACGCTTACGTTTTTGAGTTCATAAGCTTGTAAGTACTCTTTTTATAGGCTTCTTGGGCTAGGAAAACGAATGAAACCATTTTCAAGGCGATAGCTTTAACCGTTTTTGAGAAAATTGGAAAAATAGTTTTTGAATACCGTTTTTGGTTTGGGTACTTAGAATCATGGGATTCAGTTGAAACATTTTCTGCATGTTCTACTTTCATTAAAACTAATATGTTGAAATTTTGGTTATGTTTGGAGTTAAGGAAGGGTTAGAATAAAATATTTTATTAACAGACTTAAAAAGTTTTGGTAACTTTGTATATTTTCCTTAATATCTCGAAAAAGGTTGAGAATCTTGGTAAACAAAAGAATACCATTAGAAAGCTTAATAAATGCTCTACAAAAAAGGTTCTAATGAAAGTTTTGATTAGGCGATGTCAATCGGAGAAATAAGTGCTTAAAACATTAAAGTAATTGATTTTGCTTATTCGAACTGTTCTTTTTGTCTGTTTTTATTCCTTGTTATTTTTTAATTGCTTATAGTTGGATAATGTATTTTACAATAAAAAAGGATTAGGCAAAATAAGAAAAACAATTCATTGTTAGAAATATAGCTTGCCAAGAGAAAAAGATTCGTTGACGTCTTTTGAATATTTTCAATTGCCTTTATGCTGTTGGTTTTTAGCGCGGTTCCTCCCTCCCCCATAGGGAGGAACCCCGCTTATAAGGTTGATACAATGAAACAATCCGGAAGTGCCGACTAGAAAATTTCGCGTTTCAGAACCCCTAGAGACCGAAAATAACGGTGGTTCAAATTTGTATATATATATATATATATATATATATATATATATATATATATATATATATATAGTTATATATATATATATATATATATATATATATATATATATATATATATTTGTCTGTTCGCTCATTTCTGGCTTCCCTGATGGTCCGATTTTGATGAAATTTGGTACAAAAATCAGTCGTCCAATTTGAAAGGTCAAGTTCGTTAACCAGCAAAATCCGCCCACTGGAAGATGGCGTTTGGGGCGAAATTCGCGCAAAAAAAATCGTAACGCTTACGTTTTTGAGTTCATAAGCTTGTAAGTACTCTTTTTATAGGCTTCTTGGGCTAGGAAAACGAATGAAACAATTTTCAAGGCGATAGCTTTAACCGTTTTTGAAAAAATTAGAAAAATAGTTTTTGAATACCGTTTTTGGTTTGGGTACTTAGAATCACGGGATTCAGTTGAAACATTATCTGCATGTTCTACATTCATTAAAACTAATATGTAGAAAGTTATGTTACGTTTGGAGTTAAGGAAGGGTTAGAATAAAATATTTTATGAACAGACATGAAAAGTTTTGGTAACTTTGTATACTTTCCTTAATATCTCGAAAAAGGTTGAGAATCTTGTGAAACAAAAGATTACCATTCAAAAGCTTACTAAATGCTCTACAAAAAAGGTGCTAATGAAAGTTTTGATTAGGCGATGTCAATCGGAGAAATAAGTGCTTAAAACATTAAAGTAATTGATTTTGCTTATTCGAACTGTTCTTTTTGTCTTTGATTTTGGTACTTAGAATCATGGGCTTCAGTTGAAACATTTTCTCCATGTTTGAATTTTATCAAAACTAATATGTTGAAAATTTGGTTACGTTTGGAGTAAAGGAAGGATTAAAATAAAATATTTCATTTTTAGACATGAAAAGTTTTGGGAACTTCGTATATTTTCATTAATATCACGAAAACGGTTTGGAATCTTGGCAAGCAAAAGATTACCATTCGAAAGGTTACTAAATTTTCTACAAAAAATGTTTTGAAGGCATTTGCGATGGGATGGTCATATTTGGAGAAATAAGTGCTTAAAACATAGGTAATTTCGTTCATTTGAACGAATCTTTTTGTGTGTTTCCTACAGTTTTTTTTTTCACTGCTCGTTATTTTTGTGATTGCTTATAGTAGTCAAATGTATTAGTCAATAAAACAGGATACGTATATATAGAAACAATATTTTGTTTCAACGGTATCTTGGAATTCGAAGATGCCCTATGAATATCTAGATTACTGTACTGGTGTTGATTTCGTTCTTTAGAATTGTTTTTGGTATTCCCTATTTTCAGAAGTTTTTATCTATTTATTAATTTTTTTTTTATATTCATTGAACGAAATCATATGAATTCGAAGGTGAGGAGCTAGGAGGCTTAGGGTGGGGGGCGTTTTCCCTGTCCCCAGGTACTCTCGTCTCCCTGTGTACCCTCGTCATCTTCAAGTCCTTGTCTAGAGTCATAAAGATAAGCCTCCAAACAACTTTAGGAATGTAGGATTTCTAATTTTCGCCAGTATCAGAACAGCCGCTCTTTACATACCACAGTGGTACAGACGTACCAGTTTATACTAGTTGCACTCCACACGGTGGTAGTACTTGGTGTATGCCACAGCGGATCGCTCATTATAACCTTATTTTATACGTATTAAATAGGTACCTAAAAAAAGTTTATTTGTGTATAAGTGTTGCGTTATTGGGATTAGAATAAAATATTTTATTAACAGACATGAAATACTTCGGAATCTTTGTATATAGTCCTTAATTTTTTTTTCTTTTATGGTATCTCGAAATCTGAGTCATTAGCACCATTTTTTCCTTATGAGCTTATATAATACTTAGATTTAGCTAGCAACAATATTTTACACCGCAATTAAAGTGATTTGCTCTTCTTATAAACATAATATTTATATTATAATATAAACATAATACATTAATTTGTCTGACAAAAGAAAAGTCCGACCCGCAGGAACTGCTTCATCTTAGCGCGGTTCCGTTCTTATCTCAAGTGCGATTAGTGAAGGAATATAGCAGCTATCGGTAGGTATTAGCACCATTTCCCCCCTTAATATCTTCAAAACAGTTAAGAAATCGTGGGAAGTACGATTTAACCATTCAAAAGCTTACTAAATTCTCTAAAAAAAAGATTCTGAAGCAAATTTCGATGGGGCAATGTCAGTCGGAGAAGTAAGTGCTTAAAACTACGAAAGTGTTAGTTTTGTTATTTTAAACGGGTTTTTGTCACTGTTTACCTCACTTTTGTTTTTTAAGTTTATTTAACGGTGGAATGAGTATTTCATTAAAGCTGAGAAAATAAGAATCATATTGGTAATAGAGTTTTCCTAGAGTGAGCGTCGCGATGACGGGGGAGTCCCATCCGCTTAGAAAACTGTCAGTTTCCATATGTGGCGCTTTAAGCTTCCCTCTCTTTGAGATTTTATTTTATATTTTTAACGAAAGATCAAAACCTACCGATAGCTGCTACTATTCCTTTACTAATCGCACTTCCGATAAGAACGGAACCGCGCTAAGATGATGCAGTTCCTGCGAGTCGGACTTTTTATTTTATTTTTTAATTGATTTTATCTGTAGAATTATTACTATAGTAAAATAACACAGGAATGTGTGAAAATATTTGATATTTTCCAATTCATTGAAACGTATGAAATGAAGTATCGGTAGAAGAGGATTCTAGGGTCTTGCGGACCTGACCCCAGGTATAGCCATAAAACCCTTTGAACAAAGGCCGAGGAAAATATTATCTGTTTCTATTCTATGCTTTTCAAATTAGAATAGGGATATGAACAGGAACCGGGGTCTCCCGTGGTCTAATGGCTAGCGCCTTGGATTCATAAGCGGGAGATGGTGGGTTCGATTCCCAACCGGGATGTCGGCGCTAATGACCTAGATGTAGATGTGCCGTAAAAAAAAAAAAAAAAAAAAAAAAAAAAAAGTCGGACTTTTTTTGTATTTAGTCAGTCCTAGGTCTAGTTTCAAATTGCTTAGTGTCCATGGTATGAATTTTACGGGAGGTCTGGGTATGAATGTTACGGGAGGTCTGGGTATGAATGTTACGGGAGGTCTGGGTATGAATGTTACGGGAGGTCTGGGTATGAATGTTACGGGAGGTCTGGGTATGAATGTTACGGGTAGTCATTACGAGATTACGTATCGGGCATTCGTTGCTGACACATCGCTACTTAATGACAAGACAAGACAGACCAGTTTGCGCCATATGCAACGCAAACTTGACTATTAAACACATACTGACTAATTGCAAAGAACGAGACAGAATAAATCTACCTCATGACATGAACGAACTTTTGACAGATGAAAGCCCCCACATTAACACAATTCTCACTCACCATAAAGATTCAAATATTTACAATTTCATTTAGCACAGTAGAATTTATTAAAACATGTATGACTTAACGTGAAGTGTAGTAATGGACACATTCCTTAAACGTTAAGGAGGAAAGTTGTTGATGCATAAAAATTGTTAAAGTTTCACACAAGAGTCATCTGAATTTCCCCAAAACTCTTAACGTTTAAATTTATTCATTTACGATAAGGAGAGTGGATTCTACCGCCAACATTAATAAAGAGAAAGTCGCTATGTTCGCGAGCTCTTAAAATCAATAAATCAATCTTGTGAATTCTATAGGCTTTAGTTACACCAAACTGGGTCATTTCGGATACCAGCTCATCTTCAGAGCAATGCAGGAGCTCATTGGAGACGATAACTCCCCTAGAATAATTAAGAGATCTATGGGGAGTGAGAAAGATATTTCTATCTTCGAATTTTTCCATATTTTGAGTTCTGTTGAAAAGATCCTTTTCGTTTTTTATTTCTAAAAGAATGGAGCCATTTTTGTTGAACGACACTTCGGTTGAAGGAGCTAGAGACTTGAAGAATCAACATACTTTAAAAGGGCTGTAGTCGTTGAAGGTTTTCTTATTTTCTGGATCTAGAGTGGCAACTAAGTATTGAGTAGTCCACCCATTTTTGTTTTTAAAAAAAGAAGGCCCTCCTCCGTCAGGTGGCTTGGGTTCGAGTGGGGCCCAAAACATTTCTTCCATATTAATTAAAAATGTTAGAAAAAAAAAATCTTTTAGATATTATTTATATATAATAATATTTAATAACTGATGAAATAAAAAAAAAAAAAGAGTAAAAACTGAAAATATTAAATGAGAATAAAGATTGGGATTATACTTCCCTGAAAGTGAGGGGAAGGTAGCTGCTAGCTAGCAAGTAGGGAGCTGCAGCAAGATAAACTTAATACCCTGGAGCTAGTGATAGCGATCCGTACACTACCGAGGTTCATAGCAGACTCAAAACAAATTTTAGATACAATATTAAGAATTGTATTCCAATTACATCTTTAATACTCCTGTCTGAATAAAGAAATTTGTTAATTATAAGTATGTGATGGAATAGATTGTACGTCAGGAGATATGTAGCCTACAATCAAAGGTGATACGAATAATCTAAAGGCACGGTTAGGAGGGAACGAAAATCGGAAGCCATTTCGTGATAAGGAGCTCCATTTAGGAAAGAGCACGTAGGATTTCTCAAGCCGTATTCTTTTCTTTCTTTACGACTACTAGCTAAAGGATGGAAGGAAGGCATGGCTATGCCTCATCTCCTCATCATGTCATTCCCAACACGAGCAATATTAATATACATTCTTGCCGAATAATAGCTCCAGAGTATCAGCGTCACTCCTACAATTGGTTGCAGAAGAATAAAATAGTCTTTCTTCTTCGAAATCAAACACCATCGCACTGGTTTCAAATTGATTTCCGTCCTAATAAATACGAATTACTCCTTAAAGGTGGGATTTCTACGAATGATCACAGACATCCAGGGATAAAATAGTTCTTGAAAAGCAAAGCTATCGGAAAATATATTCTAACTAAAGGTAGCAAACCTATTCATAATCTAAGGTTAGCGGACCGAGATCAGACAGAAAACCCATTCATACTCTAAGGTTAGAGTTCCAAGGTCAGATAGCAAACCCATTCATACTCTAAAGGTAGAGGTCCGAGGTCAGATAGCAAATCCAATCATACTCTAAGGCTAGAGTTCCGAGGTCAGATAGGAAATCCAATCATACTCTAAGGGTACAGTTCCGAGGTCAGATAGCAAACCCATTCATACGCTAAGGGTAGCGGTCCGAGGTCAGATTGCAAACCCATTCATACTCTAGGGGTAGCGGTCCGTGGTCAGATAGCAAACCCATTCATACTCTAAGGATAGAGGTCCGAGGTCAGATAGCAAACCCATACATACTCTAAGGGCAGAGTTCCAAGGTCATACATACGAGCATCGTAAGGTATGATGCTTCCACGAAACTTACTTGTGGTCTTCCACGTGAAGCACTTGGTTGATTATTATCTCATCTACATATTTCAAAAACGTCGTTGGGAAGATTAATGTTTTACTCAACCAATCTTCGTATTTTGTTTAAAATTTTCGAGAAAACCTGTAACAGCGATATAACTTTTGTAAAATATCTAGGGAAAACAATCCTACTCATTTTCCTATATTCCCCTTAACTTTATCCGAACATGCAGATAAATTATATTCTTGCACGATTCTATCAAATAAAGCCTGGAATCTTGTGTTTGGTTCATTGCGCCAGACTTCATACAGTTATGCTTTGGATAAGAAACGAAAACCACAAAATCGGTTTAAGGAGCATTCAAAAGTAGGTAAACTAGGTATCAAAATAATCGTTAAGCAATGTACTATTTATGGTTAAAGTATGAAAAAACCGGTATTTTACGTTTTTTGTAAAATCAATTCCAAATTTGAAAAAATGATAATTTCTTACATAATTAAAGCACCACAACCCCCCCCCCCCCACTAACTACCACTGGGGCACTATAACTTCCCTATTTTTCCACTATTGACCAAGATTAGTAAATCAAATTTTCATTTAGGACTGATACTTGAATAAGTTAAAATAAAAATGAAATTGATCAAGTAATAAGATTGGAACAGCCAAAGTAAATATTTACTAACCGAACCAGTTTTAATATTCGTATTTGTATCAACAATTGAAATTAATTCTTAGCTTTTAGTGTCGGGGACCGATTAGCAAGGACGGGATTTAAAGGAATATATAATAAAATATAAAGGACATATTTTAGAGAAGCGGAAATTCCTTTCAATACTATAAATTACTCTGAGGTTACTATTACATACATAAATATCATAAAACATCGCTAAGACGAGAGAAAAGGTTGAGCGAGAGAGAGACAGCTAGATAGAGTTATCAAATATTATCATTTGGGGAGATTAGAGAATATTTTGGGGCTAACCTGCCTCTCATCGGAGCGGACGTGGACTCTGACCCGTGGGAGGTAAGCCAGCTCTTTATACCCTTTAACCCCACTCCTGCTTTGGCACGTGGCTGGAAGAGAAACTTTCGTTAGGTCTTGAATCTCCCGGGAATCTTACGAATCAGCCACGTGTGGTTCCAACAACCCAGACGCAACGTTTGCGGATTCGTGGTTCTCACATCTCTAGAGATAGACAGCCAACCATTTCTCTCATCTTTATCCGCTTAACAAAGTCCAAGGGAAAATGGGGCCTTACATTAGCTTTTGTTTTTTTATTCTAATTTTGATGTTTTTTTCCTGTTCTATGATTCTAATTTTAATATTAACCTCCAAAAATATTTGTTTAAAACTTTATTTTTCCTATTTTTGAACACTGCTCGTGACACTGTGCGGCGCACAGTGGTCCCAATCCTGATGTTATGGTGCAAAAAATCATACGTCGTTTATTATTTTTTGGATCTGGACGATTTTTTGCACAAAACTTCTTTAAATGAAACCAGATATGAATTTAGATTTCATTTCTTGGAAAACAAAATGGCGGTACATTTTTCAGAAAAAATTCCGTTGTTTTTATTAACTAAAGATTTTAGAATACGAATTGGCCTAAAACGTCAGTATAACAACCATTAACCTATTGAATATGTATTGCTTGAAAAAACAAAATGGCGAACTTTGTTTTGAAGAAATCCTACTGTTTTGATGCAGAGATTTTAAATGTAACATTGAAAACATCTATCGTGGGTTTTTTATTGGGACGACTGTGCGGCGGACGGGAGTAGTGTCTGGGCGCCTGTAAATGTGTCAAAGAGAAACGAAAATGGAATTCTAAGTGTGACAATACTCAGCCCTGCTCCAACAAGTAGCTCTAAATCTGTAAATAACAATCTCACTTAAAGTATTGTTTTAAATAAATTGTTAGCCGTACGATAAGGGCTTGTTTCTAACTAATTTTTAAAGTTATTCAAATTACCTGGGTTAAAGTGAATAGAGTAAACTCAAAACCTTTTTAATTTTATACAATGCCCAATAAGCAACAGACATTCTATAGAATACCTAGGCATTTTATAAAATTCCTAGGCAAAGTGTGTAATATGTTGTAAAACTAATACTTTATATACTTTGCCTAAACTGATTAGGCATTATATAGAATGCCTCGCTTCTACACTTTCCCGGTAACATATGTAATAATATACAAGACAATAATATGCAGATAATGAATCCCGTGTTTTTGGAGTATGCCCGTGTGTTGAACTCTATTTCAAAGCTAAAGGGGCCCTCAGACTGGCAAAAAAAGTTTCTCAAAATATTTATCACAAATATTGAGCTTATTTTTGTACAAAATATTGAATGGTTGTGGACCCCTCACACTGCACAAAAATATTGCACAAATGTTTATGATTGTATAACGGCCGTTATTTTTTAACCCCTTCAGTTCCATTGTCCAGCCGGCTGGACATAGCTTCTTTACTTTGTATCACACTGCCTATAGTCGATCTAGGCGCACGGTAGTGCGCCAGGCCAAGTTCCGGCCTAAGCATACTGTGTGTATATTACAGGCGGTCTTAGAGCCGATTTTTACCCTCTCATAACTTTCAACCAGGTAAAGATAAAGTTATGAAATTTTACACAGGTATTATTCTACTAGATGTGAGTAAAACTGGAAATTTTCATAATTCTATATCGAATAGTTTCTGAGATATAAGCGATCGAAAATCGGGATTTATAGGACTCACTCACTCACTCACTCAATCACTCACTGACTCATCAAAATTATTAGGCACTTCCCATGATGCTAGAGACTTGAAATTTTGCATGAAGATAGATATGAAGACGTTATTAAAGGAAAAAATCGTAAAATAGCGAAAAGTTGTGTTTGACTCCGCTTCCGGGGCGGGGGCGTGCCAGTTTTGTACTTCCTTCGGAAACCCATCATTCCGCCCGAAACCAATGATGTGGGGTAACAAATGAATTGTCTCGGTATGAAGAACCTATATTTGATGTTTTAAGACGCATATAGGCTCGGTAAAAATCTTATACCAGCTGTATGTCTGTATGCTTGTTCCTCTTACAAATCCGTACCCTTTGACCGATTTTGACCAAACTTGGGACACAGATGGGTCTTGATACGGGGAGAATCATAGGCTAGGTTAAATTTCTATCAGCTGTCTGTCTGTCTGTCTGTTTGTTCCTTATACAAATACACACCGTTTGACCGATTTTGACAAAATTTTACACACATGTCGGTCTTTATCCGGGTAGTGTCATAGGCTAGTCAAAATCGTCTATCAGCTGTCTGTCTGCATGTTTGTTCCTTACACAAATTCACACCATTTGACCAAACTTGGCACACAGGTAGGCCTTGGTGCGGGGAGTGCACTAGGCTAGGTAAAAAAGGTCTTTCAGCTGTCTGTCTGTATGTTTGTTCCTTATACAAATTCACACCGTTTGGCCTATTTTGACAAAACTTGGCACGCAGGTAGGTCTTGATACGGGAGTGTCATATTACCCATGACGTTTTCTACTTTTTGTTCCATCGAAATGCCATCATTCCTTCTGAAACCCATCATGTGGGGTATCAAATGAATCGTCTCGGTATGAAGAACCTATATTTGATGTTTTAAGAAACATTTCGACGCATCTTAACAAAAACAGTTGTGACTTCTTTCTTAAATGTAGTAAATAAAGTCGTAGGGGTTCACTGCATAATATACTTCAAAGCAGATACTAAGTTTTTCAAAGTCGAGCCATCTAAATTACAAAGTTTAGGATCACAAACCCAAAATGTATCGTCTTTGTTCTTATATTTTTCTTGAAGGCCTTCTGAACTTTCCCTTTTGTGATCTTTATCCTCGGTATAAGGTTCCTGTGTATCAAGCAGTAAGGAGAACCTTATGCAGAATCCAAAGACCCTGGTTTTATATGAAGTACAAAAGCCAGTAGGTATGCGGCAACTAAATTCTATTTAATACTTAGAAAAAAGTAATGAGATCCCCAAAAAAACATAAATGTGAAATAGAGGCCAAGTTCCTGCCCCCACAAAGAAACACTCCCTTCCTCAAAAATATCCCCTCCTAAAACCCCCAAAAACGCCTTACCATTCTACACTCCAAAAAAGTAGTATGAGTTGGTGTATTAATTCAACCAAAAATATTTGCCAATACAAGAGATGATACAGGAAAGAAATGTCCAAGTTCAGTATTTGGAAGACCTCATAGTTACTTACTAAGAACAGTAAAGACACTTCAACTGACCTTTAAAAACAACAATAAAAATACTTATATCCAGTTACTAAAATATCACTTTCCTCAACCAGGTATATTCTTAAACTTGGCAATGTTTTTTTTGTGCCGAAATTATATTTAGAGAAAAACTAAACATTGCCAAGTTTAAGAATATACCTGGTTGAGGAAAGTGATATTTTAGTAACTGGATATAAGTATTTTTATTGTTGTTTTTAAAGGTCAGTTGAAGTGTCTTTACTGTTCTTAGTAAGTAACTATGAGGTCTTCCATATACTGAACTTGGACATTTCTTTCTTGTATCATCTCTTGTATTGGCAAATATTTTTGGTTGAATTAATACACCAACTCATACTACTTTTTTGGAGTGTAGAATGGTAAGGCGTTTTTGGGGGTTTTAGGAGGGGATATTTTTGAGGAAGGGAGTGTTTCTTTGTGGGGGCAGGAACTTGGCCTCTATTTCACATTTATGTTTTTTTGGGTAGATGTTTACAATCACTTTGGTTTGAAGCTCTATGTATTTTTCTTCCACTTGACATCTAATATAAAATGATTCCATTGGATTTTGAAAGGTTATGTGTAAAATCTTCTCTGCTCCACCAGGGCAGTCATGGATTCTAAAAGTTATTGACTTTTCTTTACATATTTAGTCCAAATGGTTTCTTCTTAGTGAATAAAACTCCTCCGAATTTAATGTCCATGATCTTTTTAAAGGTTGGAAGTTCAGTTTTATCAATAAAGTTTGTAATAAGGTGTCTACAAATTTTTGAAAATCCATGTCCAGTATACTGTACATGGGAAGTCAACCCTCATATTTGATGTAACAATATTTTTTATCTATTTTCCACTCACACTGCACATTCATGTTACAAAATATTGACAGGTCCATAAAAATTGTCTAAACTTTTGAACACCCCACAAAATATTGAACACCCCTTTTTTTGCACAATATTTCTCCTCACACTAGCAATATTTTTGCAAAAAAACGATTCAAAATTTTGAGGAACATCATTGCCAATGTGAGCGCCCCTTAATCCTCTCGTTTTAATCTACTATATATTTGTCAAATACCACTCACTCGCTCACTGACTCACTCACTGACCTATCATCGCCCAGCCGAAACCACTCGACAGAAAATTTTGAAATTTTGCATGGACAATCCCTATATAACGTAGGCACTCACTAAGATAGGATTTTTCGATATTCGAATTTTTAAGTATTTTTAGAGGGGTTTAAAGTTTGAGTTGGTTAGAGCAGGCAAGCCTAGGCAGCAAGCGTTGCTAGGACGATAAGAGAACATCTGTTACTGTACATTATCTATTTCATAGTATTATTTTTAATTGAGGTTAATTTCCACTATGAGGGCAGTCCTTCAATTACTAGAAATAAAATGTGATTTTGTCCCTCATAGAGTGTACGCCCTGGTGATGACCCACCCGAGGTAACAATATCCCGAACCACTTGACACTAGAATTTGAAATTTTGCACGGACAATACGTTTAGATTGTAAACACTCGCTAAGAAACTTTTTGTTTTTAAATTCAAATGTTTAAGTACTTTTAGGGGGGTTTGAATTATTAAGAAGTTCCTCATCGGCTCAAAAATGTTTCGATTTTGATAACGTTTGGTACAAAAAGCTTTCTTCTCATTTAAAAGGTCAAGTTCATTAACCAGTTGAATCCGTTTACTGGAACATGGTTTTTGGAGCGAAATTTGTGCGAAAGATTCCTTGACGTAGGAAAACGAATGAAACCATTTTTTCATCGAGTTCTGTAGCCATTTACCAGAAAAATTGATAGAAATACTTTTCAAAACTAATTTTCTGTTTGGGTATTCAGAAACGAAGTATACGGAAAAAAATTGTATGAATGGTGATACAAAGTTTTCGGATCTCAGTATATTTTCTAAAATATCTCGAAAACGGTTGGGAACTCGTAGTAAGTAGAAGGCGGCTATTCGAAAGGTTACTAAATTCTCTACAATAAGATTCTGTTGTAATGTTCGGTGGGGCGATGTGAATCGAAGAGATAAGTGCTTAAAACTTGAAATTTGTTAGTTTTATGCTTTTCAACGTGTATTTGTCTCTGTTTACCTAACTTTTTAAGCGGTTGTTGTTTTATTTATTTTTATTTATTTTTTTTTTTTACTCTCCAACGGAAACAAGCACGGTTGCCTCCACATGGTGTTTCCTGGGTAACTTTAAAGTCCGTGCAATTATATGATGACAACATTATGTAGTAGCGTTAATTTTGATCATATCTTATTTAACTCAATATAAAAAATACATATCGGCCGTGGTGAAGCACGGGTATTCAGCTAGTATATATATATATATATATATATATATATATCAACTATATATATATTTCTGCTCATCATACCCTCGTCATGTTCTTATCATAGCCCTCTCGTGGGTGTATACAAATTAAACCCAAATGGTAGCTAATACCAATTCGTTTTTCAAGAAAAATAAAATGTCCTGTGTATTTTCCGAGATAATCCCTGTTGTTGTTGATCTGTCTTTCAATATCTTGCTCAAGTGAGTTGTAGTAGTTGTTTCTTTACCATGCAAATTATGAAGAGATTCTGTTTTAATGTTGTTTCTTTACCATGCAAATTAGTAAGAGATTCTGCTTTAATGCTGTTTCTTTACTATGCAAATTATGAAGAGATTCTGCTTTAATGTTGTTTCTTTACCATGCAAATTATGAAGAGATTCTGCTTTAATGCTGTTTCTTTACTATGCAAATTATGAAGAGATTCTGCTTTAATGTTGTTTCTTTACCATGCAAATTATGAAGAGATTCTGTTTTAATGTTGTTTCTTTACAATGCAAATTAGTAAGAGATTCTGTTTTAATGTTCTTTCTTTACCAAGCAAATTAGTAAGAGATTCTGTTTTAATGTTGTTTCTTTACCATGCAAATTAGCAAGAGATTCTGTTTTAATGTTGTTTCTTTACCATGCAAATTAGTAAGAGATTCTGTTTTAATGTTCTTTCTTTACCATGCAAATTAGTAAGAGATTCTGTTTTAATGTTGTTTCTTTACCATGCAAATTATGAAGAGATCCTGCTTTAATGCTGTTTCTTTACCATGCAAATTATGAAGAAATTCTGTTTTAATGTTGTTTCTTTACCATGCAAATTATGAAGAAATTCTGTTTTAATGTTGTTTCTTTGGCATGGAAATTGTGAAAGGGTTCTGTTTTAATGTTGTTTCATTACCATGCAAATGTGAATGGATTCGATTAAATCCCTGGTTGTATATTTGAAGCTAAACAAAATAGCTTTAGTGAAGATCTCTATTCCCAAATGAATAGATTTTCACATTTTTTACTAATTCCGTCAAGCAAAACGCACAAAAAAAAGTAAAAAAATGGTGCTGATCTTTTAAGGTCTAAAAAGGAAGAAAGATGGTGTAATGAAAGAGCCACTTTTACACTTAATAACTAAACTAATTAAAAATAATTTTGAAGAAAAAAGAAGGTAATTTACTAAAACCTCCAGTATGATAAATATAAGAGGATTAGAAAATGAAAAGTGTTTGTTTAGGAGGATAGTTAGAAAGAAGGAAAGAAAATATCCTGTAATATCCTTCTATTATCCTTCAACTCAAACGAGGCTTTATCACAACATCTTCATGACTTTTCCATTCAATGTAATCATCTTATATGAAGAGCTTATGCATTCACTAAATCACACTTCCAGTAGGTACTTGACTCAATCAACTAGACCACACTTCCAGTAGGTACTTGACTCAATCAACTAGACCACACTTCCAGTAGGTACTTGACTCAATCAACCAGACCACACTTCCAGTAGGTACTTGACTCAATCAACTAGACCACACTTCCAGTAGGTACTTGACTCAATCAACTAGACCACACTTCCAGTAGGTACTTGACTCAATCAACTAGACCACACTTCCAGTAGGTACTTGACTCAATCAAAGAAAGAAATAGTTTTATTTTAACCCGTTTTATTATTACGTGAGATGTATCAGGGAGATACAATCGGGGTTGAATCCTCAGTGCGGGCCCTCCCCTCCAAACAGGAATGTGCGATGTGTCCCGGAGATACAACCGGGGTTTAATCCTCAGTGTGGGCCCTCCCCTCTACACAGGAATGTGCGATGTGTCCTGGAGATACAACCGGGGTTTAATCCTCAGTGTGGGCCCTCCCCTCCACTCAGGAATGTGCGATGTATCTCGGAGATACAACCGGGGTTGAATCCTCAGTGTGGGCCCTCCCCTCTACACAGGAATGTGCGATGTGTCCTGGAGATACAACCGGGGTTTAATCCTCAGTGTGGGCCCTCCCCTCCACTCAGGAATGTGCGATGTATCTCGGAGATACAACCGGGGTTGAATCCTCAGTGCGGGCCCTCCCCTCCACTCATGGGTACGGGCGATGTATTTTTTTGTTTTTTTTTTATTGGTGCATCGACTGCTCAGGTCATTAGCACCATCCTTTTCCCTCCATAGGGAGGAAACCCGCTTATGAGGTTGACCTATGACGCAATTCGGATGTGCCGTCTCGAAAATTTCATGTTTCAAATCCCCTAGATGAATAATATAACGTTGGTTGGAATTAGCATATACAGGGTGTCCCCCATTGAGATGTCAGAACTTTAGAGGTTTATTCTGCATATCATTTGTAGTTGAGTGGCGCAAAAATGAGAGTTCTATCGGAAAATGTAGAGGAGCTACTCAAACTTTTGTCTTTTTTAAAAACTACTGTTTTTTTTTTTAAAGAAAAACTGAGTTTTCGGAATTTTTGATCAATTTATTGTAAATAAAAACCACTTTTTAGAATCTTCATTAAATTTCAAATAAAAAACACCCGTTATTGAAATATTACCATACAGATTATGAGCTATATTAAAAGCCATATAGATGAGAATGTTTAATATTAGTGTTTTGTTTTTTTTATTTAATCAATATTTTCTTAATCAGCTATTTTTAGACTTAAAGGTTTGTCTCCTCTAAAGGTACATTATTTAATAATCTTCAAAATGGTACCTCGTAGTTTTTGAAACAAATTTTTTCAATCTATTTTTTTTTCTGATTACTAAGTCAAAACCAATAAATGTGCTTTTGCGTGAAGTAGCCATTCTGAACAAATTCTTTAATTAAACACGATGATAGTGATATCCCATCCTTTCCACACTACATGACATTAATTACACAAGCCCATCTACCAAAGATTAACTCATATTGGCTTCATATGGTTGGTTGCCTAGCTCATAATGGACGAGTGGTGACGGAATGGCTGAACACTGAATTCCCTAATCGTTTCATCAGCCACTATGGACCATTTCGTTTGCCTCCTGATCTGAATCCTCTAGATTTCCATGTATTGGGAACATTGAAGAGCAGAGTGTACTCAGAGCCCGTGAGGACGAAGGAGGAACTCATCAACAGGATCCAGGAGCAGTGCCAGCTCATGAGAACTCGAAGACAAAACGTCCTCCCTAATGCCGTGGATTCAGTTAGATGATAAGCTTACATTTGTAGATATTTTGAAAATCTACTGGAGAAATAGTTATTAGTCCACTAATAACCATTGTTCTCTTAGTCATAGATTTTTAGAGATATTTCCCTGGAAAACGAGGTAACATTTTAAAGCAACTT
The DNA here is from genome assembly GCA_946811695.1 of Gonocerus acuteangulatus. Taxonomy (NCBI): domain Eukaryota; kingdom Metazoa; phylum Arthropoda; class Insecta; order Hemiptera; family Coreidae; genus Gonocerus; species Gonocerus acuteangulatus. Next base: position 132,571,506 of record OX328132.1, read on the forward strand.
CTGAGGGTACCTTTCATTTAAATGTATTTTTTTTTCGCCTTTTATCCGCAGGAGAGAGTTTTTTTGATACAATTTCAAATGATTTTTAGTATTGTGTATTCAAATTATTGTTGCCAGTTATCTTTAGCAGAAATTTTATTAAATAGAATAGAATTAATATTACTAATTTAACAAAATAAGACCATCAAGGCATAGATATGTGGGTTTTCCGGAAAATTTTCCAAGCCACCTGTTCTTGATATTGTAAAAGAAACTTTCATTGCTTGATACTTCAAGTAAGCAACACTGGAGTATTTTTATTAACTATAATATATTATGGATGGGATGCCCTTTTGATTTTTTCCCCTTCCACCAAAATAATAAGCAAAATTATAATGAACAAATGTTAGAAACGTGCATTATTAGTTTTTAATCGTGTGCATAGCTGAAAAGTTGAAATATAATAATTCTCTAATAACTCTTATGCATATATAATATTTCAGTAATTAATTAAAGAATACCATATTGGACAACATATTTTATTAGTAAATTGATTTATGGATATCAGAAATGAAAACAAAAAATATTTTAATGTGACTGCATATTTTCTTCTCTACATAAACTAAAACCCAATGATAAAAAGTCTAACACGCAGGAACTGCGTCATCTTAGGGCGGTTCCGTTCGTATCTCTAGTGTCATGGGTAAAGGATAGAATCTCCAAGAGGAGGAAGTTTAAGGCACTACAACTGTAAACTGACAGTATCCTAAGCAGAAATGACTCTCCTGCATTCTCTATGTTCGCGCTATTAAATTAAATTAAAACGTTAGTTAAACGGTGACAAAACTCCATTGGAATGAACAAAACTAACAATTTCAAAGCTTTAAGCACTTATTTCTCCGATTCACATCGCCCCATCGAAAATTACTTTAGAAACTTCTTTTCTAGAGAATGTATTGGCACCCTTCTAATGGTTATGTTCCAGTTACTTTACTTTTCCCCATAGAGTTTTCGCTATACCTGGTGATGGTTCATCCAAGGTAATAATATCCCGAACCATTGCACAGCCTCATCACCCATCAGCATCCCCAGTCAGAACAACTCATGCTAGCAAATATAATGGGTGTTGCTAAATGACATGTGAGAAACATAAATTTTTAAATTGTAACGTACATTTATTATTGACAACAAAATTTAACCTGTATTGGTTACGCTGCTGTTACAGATAAACATGGGCGTATATGTGAAAAAGAATACTTATTTATTTAAATTTTAACTCTCTTTAACTCTTTTCTAGCCAGGATAGGGCCGATGCCTTTTCATTTTTCTAAAGAAAAGCCACCACCCATAGTGGGAATTGAACCCACGACCCTTGGCACGGAGTGTTAAGTTCTCAAGCCTTAACACTTACGGCCACCGGACCTCCACATGTTCTTATTATTACTGTTATAATAATAAACTTAAATAAAAACGAATTTATTTTAAAACAATATAAACAAAGAGTGATTTTTTGCTTATAAACAAATAACCTAATACGTTAACTGTTAAAAATATTATAATTGAGAACTTATGTTTTTATTGAAAAATAAATTTGCGTTAAGGAAGTAAAAAAGACCCGAAAAGTGTTGTTTTTAGAATTTTTCAGGCAATTTGTTTAATTTTTCTCTCCGTAAGAACCATCCTCGTACTTCAAGGAATATTATAAAAAAAGAATTAGCGAAATCGGTTCAGCTGCTCTCGAGATTTCCGCCTAGCAACACATTCAGTGATTCTTTTTTAGATTATAGATATTATTATTTTACAAATAAAAGAAGTGTTTATTTTTGCATTTCAAGACACGCATTATTGGCACCCTTCTGTCCACATCCCAAAATCCCAATATATATATATATATATATATATATATATATATATATATATATATATATATATATATATATAAGTGTCTGTTCGCGCTTTAGCTGCCTGAAAAATTGTCCGATTTTGATGAAATTGGTACAAAAATCTTTCGTCTAATTTGAAAGTTCAAGTTCATTAACCAGCAACATAGACCACGGTGTCCGTACACCGGAACATGGTTTTTTTGAGCGAAATTTGCAAATAAATCGTTACGTTTACATCATATATATATATATATATATATATATATATATATATATATATATATATATATATAGGAGTAGAGGTCCAACCTTCACCGGGAGAAGACGTGTTTGCGGAGTGAATAGGATTGCCGAGTCCTAGCTTACTCGGCACAGCTAAGTCTTTAAATAAGCCAGCTCATTTATTATTATTTTTCATTATTTATTGTTTTTATTTCAAAAGAAGAAATTAGTTTATTTACTTAGTGAAAGACGGCAGTTGCGTCTTTCTACCAATTTTTTTATTTAAAATATACTATACTTTATTTTAATTTTTTCCCAATTTAATTTATTTATATAAAAAACTCCATTGAATATCCTTTACAGTGTGTGTGTCTCTTATTCATTTTATTCAGGTATCCTTGATAAACTAAAAATTCTATTAAGGGTATCACATAATCATGAACAAACCCCCCGACATTCACTCGCCTCGTAAGAAACCCCCCGACATTCACTCGCCTCGTAAGAAACCCCCCGACATTCACTCGCCTCGTAAGAAACCCCCCGACATTCACTCGCCTCGTAAGAAACCCCCCGACATTCACTCGCCTCGTAAGAAACCCCCCGACATTCACTCGCCTCGTAAGAAACCCCCCGACATTCACTCGCCTCGTAAGAAACCCCCCGACATTCACTCGCCTCGTAAGAAAAGGCCCAAACGAAATTGGAGTAAAGTTGATGATTTTGAATTGAGTCAGACAATAGGAAAAAATGAGAATAAAAATAAATTCTTAATTATAGAGAGAGCAGATGAGGGTGATCTTAAAACGATCTCTCCATTCTTAATGTTTAAAACTATAAATAGTTATTGTGGGGAACCTAAAAATGTAAAAAAACTACGTAACGGCACAATACTCGTTGAAACGAAAACCAAGGAACAATCTGATAAGCTCTTAAAACTTACAGATTTTGGGCCAAATATAAAAATATGCGTCAAAAGTCACGAGAAGCTAAACCTTAGCAAAGGGGTAATTTTTTGCCCGGATTTGGATGCGGTGGAAGAAGCAGAAATTTTAATTGAATTAAAAAATGATTATGTTAAGGAAATAAAGCGAATAATCTCAAAGAAAGGTGGAATCGAGCACAAAACAAATTTATACATACTCACTTTCTCCCTTCCAACTCTACCTGAGTATATTAAAATAGGTTTTAGTAAAGTAAAGGTAAAAATGTACGTACCTAACCCTATTAGGTGCAGGAAATGTTTAAAATTGGGGCATTTCGCAGACACGTGTTCGAATCAACACTTATGTGCTTTTTGTGCAATACCATAGTACCATAGTACCACATTGTGTCAATTGCAAAGAATCGGGCCACCAGAGTATGGATGGTAAATGTCCTCGATTCTTGGCAGAAAAACAAATTAAGTGCATACAATTTCGAGACAAGGTAACTTACTTTGCCGCAAAAAAGATTTATAAAGAGAGTAATCCTACTACTGGTAATAGATCATACTCCGATATGGTGAGGAACGGTCGTAAAGGTATAGATGTAGGTTGCCAAACAGATACGTATATTTCTAAGGAAAGTAATGCCATTACACTCATTAAGCCTAATTGCAGAGAGATTGTAGGCTCGACTGGATGAAACCTCCCCTCCCTCCTCCCAGGTCCTTCACAGGGCAGCGGGCTTACCCCTCCCGCCTCTCTCCCACTCTCTCTTCCCTCCCTCCCTGAGACAGGGACTTCCCCTACAACCCCTCGCCCTGTCTCATGTCCACCCCCCGCCACTCCCACTGCCCCTCTTCCCTCCGTCACTCCCTCTCCCTCCCTTGTCACCACTGTCACTCAAACAAATGTTGAGTGCGGGGGCGGCAGTTTAGATACATTTAAACCTCCCCTGCCTAAGCGCCCGCCTTCGGCAAGGGTAAAGAAAAAACAAAGTAAAGCAAAGGATGAAAGTAAAGTAAAGGATGAAAGTAAAGATGTTATGGACACAAACTAACTCTATTATGATGAAACAAAAATTGCTTTCTTACTCAAAACATACAGACATAATTAAACATTTAATTTACAAATTAATAGAACATGCGCTTATCAGATATCATCTGTATATATATTTCATATTTCACACATTACCTCTAAATAATCTTATTACTCCAAGCAGAGTTATTTGAATTCCTTCTGGGCCCTATACTTGTTATATATCATTCGCACAAACAAAAGTCTCATCATATGCAATTTCCACATTAAATACTCACAAAATAAATACTATTAACAGTACATACCTATGGTATTTTAAGATAAAATATTACAATTGTAGCAATGAAGCTATAGCAAAAATAAGGAGCTACTCATTTTTAATAAGTATTAAGTGTATAATTTCTGTGTTAGTTTATTATCTGTTAGGTAGACACGCCATGCATCAATCATGCCAATTATAAGCTGGAATTGTAACGGCATCAGAACTCAGTTCGAAGAAATGAAAATTCTCCTTAGTGATTCTGACCCAGCTGCAATATGCCTACAGGAGACCAAGCTCACCCCAAACATAAACTTGAGCATCAAAGATTACAGAGTATACCGAAGAGATAAAGAAATAGAAGAAGACCAACATGCACATGGAGGAGTCGCCATTGCCATAAAAAAACATCTTTATTCTGAAGAACTTGAAATAGCCACACCGTTACAAGCTATTACAGTAAGAGTAAAATTCCCGATGGACATGACGATATGTAACATATACTTACCACCTAATGAAAGAATCAATGAAGCCGCTTTACTACAATTGATAAACCAACTCCCGCCTCCGTATGTCGTAGTAGGAGATATGAATGGATCTCATCAATCCTGGAGTTGTGGTGTTGTCAATTCAAGAGGGAACACACTCCGAAGGATAATAGACCTATCAGATTCTTATCTTCTAAACACAGGAGACATGACTTACATATGCCCCAGGACTGGAACACTTTCTGCAATAGATTTAGCTTTCTCTTCACCAAATCTTGAAAACCATTTGACATGGGGGGTATGCCACCAACAATATGGCAGTGACCATTTCCCCATAAAATTATCATTCAATAACGAAATAAGACAGCCAAGAAATCACCCAAGATGGATAATTGAAAAGGCTAACTGGGACGAATTCCGAAGTAACATAACTAATCACATACAGGAAACCAACCATGAATCCGTTAAAAACTTCACACAAATAGTAGTGCAGTCAGCTGAAAATTCCATACCGAAGAGTAAAGGATTGCCAAAACCAAATCACGCCCCATGGTTCGATGACGAATGCCGCGCCGCTGTGAATCGGAAAAACTCTGCACTACGTAAATTCCAATCCAACTCTACAATGGAAAACCTAATAACTTATAAAAAACAAAAAGCCATAACTAGGAATCTAGTAAAACAAAAAAAGAAAAACTCTTGGATACATTACCTGGAATCAGTTAACATGCATACACCTATAAAAGACGTGTGGAGAAAAATACATAGCGTGTCAGGAAAGTATAAATCAGAGACCCCAATCCTTAACCTAAACAATGAAATAGTCTGTGATGATGAAGCTCTGTCAGAGGCTTTTGCGAATCATTATGCAGCCACCTCAAATACACACATTTCAGACCAAGTTGATAACACCACTTCACAAGAAATTGACTTTTCAGATCCAATAGAAACCGACGGCCTTCAACTACATGAATACAACCAACCAATAACTCCATGGGAACTACATAAAGCAATAGACGAGCTCAAACCTTCAGCACCAGGTCAAGATGAAGTCCATAACCTAATGATAAAAAACCTTCCTCTGCCCGCAAAAACTGCACTTTTAAAAATACTAAATAAGATTTGGGAAACTTCGATTTACCCAGACGAATGGAGAGAATCACTAGTCATCCCAATATTAAAACCGGGAAAAGATAAATTTTTAATCAATAGTTACAGGCCTATTTCACTAACCAGCTGTCTCTCCAAATTACTTGAAAAAATCATAAATAAAAGACTAATGTGGGTGATTGAAAAATACAACTTACTAATAGACAATCAATGTGGGTTTCGCAAAGGTAGGTCTACAACTGATGGGCTAGTCACAATGGAGGCCGAAATATACAACACTTTTATACAAAAGCAGGAGGCAATAGGGATATTCTTTGATTTAGAAAAGGCGTATGACACGATAAACAGATGCTCTATTTTAAAAGCGCTTTACGCATGGGGTGTCAGGGGCAATTTAGGTAATTTCATCAAAAGCTTTCTGGAAAGAAGATATATCCGAGTCAGAATAAGGGATAAAGTCTCCGATGTCAAGGAAACATTGTTTGGTATTCCTCAAGGTAGCGTTTTAAGCTGTACACTCTTTCCCATAGCCATAAATTCAATAGCTCAATCTATTCCCAGATCCATAAAATATTTCCTGTTTGTAGATGACCTCACAATTTTGCTGAAATTCAGAAGTCTGAATTGGGCTCAGCGAATTCTGCAAAATATATTAAACAATCTCCAAATCTGGGTAAAGGAAAACAACCTTCGTTTCTCCATCGAGAAGACCAGGTGTGTATTGTTTTCTAGGAAGCGAACTCCTACTCAACATCCAACATTGTATTTAAATGGAGACATTCTCAATTTCCATGAAGATGCTAAATTTCTGGGCCTAATATTTGACAGGAGGCTAACCTGGAAGAACCATATTCTAAATGTCAGAGACCAATGCTCCCAACGATTGAGAATCATGCGAGTCCTATCCAACACTTCATGGGGCGCAGACCGCAAATCCATGCTAACTCTCTACAATAGCATTATCAGATCCAAAATAGACTACGGGAGTGTAGTCTATTCATCGTCAAAAACCAGCCTCCTATTACTACTTGATTAAATCCACCACACAGGCATCAGGCTAGCAACAGGTGCCTTCAGACCCAGCCCTATTGTTAGCTTATGCGCTGAAGCTTCTGTCCCTCCACTTGTGTTCCGACGCCAAGTATTGGTTAACAACTACATCTCAAAAATCAAACTGCAACCCCGGAATCCAGCATATAATTACATTTTTCATCCAGAACACCCCAGACTATACGACAACAAACCATCTCACCCAGCACCCCTTGGTATTCGATATAGACGAGTGGCAACTGATATACATGACATTCAAATGGAGCTACCCGATATCACTCAAGAAGCAGCCCCATGGAATAGCCAACCTCCCAAAATTGATTGCAAATTCCGGTCACTAGACACTAATTATGAAATGGGTAAAATATATTCCTACTTAAATAAGCATCAAGAATACAAAAAAATATACACGGATGGTTCTAAACATAAAGAACATGTTGGGTATGCAGTAATCCACGAAGATTTAACGATGAAATATAAGCTACCTCCATACACCTCTATACATACTGCCGAACTCCAAGCAATAAGCTACCTCCATACACCTCTATACATACTGCCGAACTCCAAGCAATAAGCTACCTCCATACGCCTCTATACATACTGCCTCCATACACCTCTATACATACTGCCGAACTCCAAGCAATAAGTACAACTCTATATATTTCCATAAATAGCAATCATACACAGTTTTTGATCTGCTCTGACTCCCTGTCTGCCCTGCAAAGTATACAAAACCCCCGAAAACCGCAATTAATCATAAATAAAATCGATTCTTACCTGCAAATTCTAAATGACTTAAAGAAATCAGTTAAAATGTTATGGATACCAGCACACTCAGGAATACCAGGCAATGAGGCAGCTGATAAAGCATCTCAACATCTATGAAGCTAATGACATGAGCACGTGGCTAAATAATAAGGTCTCTTTGAGTTGGGACTCAATGTGGGGAGAGGTGCCCCCCACGAACAAATTGAGAAATCTAAAAGACTCCCCAAGAAAATGGCAGAGCTCCTTCAGAAGCAATAGGAGGGAAGAGGTGGTGGCAACCAGGCTACGTATAGGCCATACAAATTTCACCCACGTCCATTTAATAACAAAGGATTCCCAACCACAATGTGATACATGTCAAGTCCCTTTCTCAATTCTGCACCTCATAGAAGAATGTCCTTCTCAGCAGTCTGTACTTGAAGAATACGGAGTTGCTCGAAATATAAAATTGGCCTTAGAAGACTCTCCCCAGGGAATAGATAAAATCATCCTTTTACTAAAGCATCTATCTCTATTCAACAAACTATAAATATCATGTCGACTCTTAATATAATTAGCATTTAGAATAATAAGTAATTAGAATTAATCAGTATAATCAGCAGCTAGTTTTATTTTTATTTTTATATTCGTTAAAAATGTGTAAATGGAACTCAGTAATGCTGTTAGGAACCAATTTTATACAAACCAAGTTAAGTTAATGTATGCAACTGTAAACAACCATAATATTTGTACAAAAAAAAAAAAAAAAAAAAAAAAATTAAAATAATAAAAAAAAAAAAAATAAAAAAAAAAAAAATAAAAAAATAAAAAAAATAATAACAAAAAAAATAAATAAATAAATATGCACAAGCGTACAGACAGTTAGTATAGATTGTATGTGTAAACATTTATTAAAAAAAAAAAAAAAAAAAAAAAAAAAAAAAAAAAAAAAAATCCATAATACATAAAAAATCCAGCCAGATATTTTACCCGGGCAGATAGATGAAAAGAATGTCTCCATACTGAATCCAGAAAGCCTCATCGTCAACATTTAGTTGACTCCAAGACAGCATGAAGAATATTAGCAGGAAAGATCACCGTACATTCAATCCGTTTCCACATCCAGACAATGAAGAAAACTTACTGCCATCGAAAAGGCGTAAATAAAAGGAATCTGATGAGTTTAAATATCCTCAAGTACCGCATTCGGTGGCACATGTGTGTAAAACATTGGTTGCATTTTAGTATTTATATAAAAAAAAAAAAAAAAAAAAAAAAAAAAAAAAAGTTTGTGTGCATGCTAGTATATGCAAAGAATACTATTGTGGGTAAACTTGTGTACATATTTAAAAAAAAAATAATAAAAAAAATATTAATAATATTTAAAAAAAAAAAAAAAAAAAAAAAAAAAAAAAAAAAAAAAAAAAAAAAAAAAAAAAAAAAGGTATGTTTATTTTACCAACTTTTTGTGTTTATTCATAATACGTACTTGCATTTATTGTGCTTTTAATTTTATTCAATTTTTTGTTAGAACTTCGCATTATTATTTTGTATATAGTTAGTAAGTTTCTTTTTATTTCTTCTTATATGTTAATTAATCTGAAATGAGCCCTTATATAATAAGCATCTCAAATTTTTAGGGAGTAAGATGTAATAGGAATAGCCATTAATAGACTTCGACATCGAGTTTCCCTATTCTTAAGCATCTTTATAGCTTTAATTGATTTTTCTCTAGAATACTTTTAATAGCTTAAATGATAAAATACTTATTAATTATAGAAGATGAGCGGGTTAAATTCTCTTTGTTCCCGATTAACAAAATTTTGTGTGAAAAAAACTATCGAATTATTTGAGATAATAAATAAAAAGAATTATTTAAATATGGCCTCATACAAAAAATTCTACATTCAATCCATAATTATGTAAAACCTATTTGTTGATTACTTATATTAATTAATTAATATGTAACAACTCCTAACTTAATTTCAATATACAATATACAATTTTATATAATAGTGGGCTTGATAATATAGATATCAAGTACTTATATATTAATAATATAGATATTTGTACTTACTCACTTTATAAATAGACAGAAAATAAGACTGGATGAACAGTATCAACACAAACACATTACTTATAATCTATGGTGGGCATAATAATATTCCTGTTTATTGTCCAGAAAACAAACATCCTAATCCTAATCCAATATATATATATCTATATATATAAAAATCACGTGTCTGTTTGTTTGTTCCTTATACAAATCCACACCGTTTGACCGATTTTGACCAAACTTGGAATAATGGTAGGTCTTGATACGAGAAATCTCCTAGGCTATGTCAAAAAAAATCTACCAGCTGTCTGTCTGTATGTTTGTCCCTTATACAAATCCCCACCGTTCGTCCGATTTTGACTAAACTCGGTACACATGTAGATCTTAATCTGAGGAGCGTCGTAGGCTAAGTCAAAAAAATCTTCCAGCTGTCTGTCTGTATGTTTGTCCCTTATACAAATCCATACCGTTCGTCCGATTTTGACTAAACTCGGTACACATGTAGATCTTAATCTGAGGAGTGTCGTAGGCTAAGTCAAAAACGTCTACCACCTGTCTGTCTGTATGTTTATCCCTTATACAAATCCACACCATTCGTCCGATTTTGACTAAACTCGGTACACATGTAGATCCTAATCTGGAGAGTGCCGTAGGCTAGGTCATAACGACTACCATCTGTCTGTCTGTTTGTTCTTTATAAAAACCCACACCGTTCGACAAATTTTGATCAAACTGGGCACACAGGTTGGTCTTGATCAGGGGATTGTCATAGGCCAGGACAAAAACGTCTACCAGCTGCTGTCTGTATGTGTTTTTTTTTAAATAAAAATCCACACCGTTAGATCGATTTTTACCAAACTTGGCAAACATGTATGTCTTGATACGGGGGGAGTTATAGGTTAGGTCAAAGTCGTCTAGGACTCCCAGTTGGGAGGTCACGGGTTCGAAACAGTTACAGATTCGTGTTATTATATTTCAATAATACTTATTTGGTTTCTAATTTATTTAGGCTTTTCTATATAAAGAAAGTAGGTGTAGCATGGCACACCGGGTAACAGCTAGTATATATATATATATATATGTGTGTGTGTATTCAAATTAAAATCCTAAAGAACATCTTTAAAGGAAAGATTACGGTGGTCCTCGCAATTCAAATTCTAATCCTCGACACCAAAGCCTCTCCCCACAGTAATCCTAAGACCATAAGCCATTCCTCGACACCAGTTTATCCCAATGCCTCTCCCCACAGTAATCCTAAGACCATAAGCCATTCCTCGACACCAGTTTATCCCAATGCCTCTCCCCACACTCATCCTAAGACCATAAGCCATTCCTCGACACCAGTTTATCCCAATGCCTCTCCCCACAGTAATCCTAAGACCATAAGCCATTCCTCGACACCAGTTTATCCCAATGCCTCTCCCCACAGTAATCCTAAGACCATAAGCCATTCCTCGACACCAGTTTATCCCAATGCCTCTCCCCACACTCATCCTAAGACCATAAGCCATTCCTCGACACCAGTTTATCCCAATGCCTCTCCCCACAGTAATCCTAAGACCATAAGCCATTCCTCGACACCAGTTTATCCCAATGCCTCTCCCCACACTCATCCTAAGACCATAAGCCATTCCTCGACACCAGTTTATCCCAATGCCTCTCCCCACAGTAATCCTAAGACCATAAGCCATTCCTCGACACCAGTTTATCCCAATGCCTCTCCCCACACTCATCCTAAGACCATAAGCCATTCCTCGACACCAGTTTATCCCAATGCCTCTCCCCACAGTAATCCTAAGACCATAAGCCATTCCTCGACACCAGTTTATCCCAATGCCTCTCCCCACACTCATCCTAAGACCATTAGCCATTCCTCGACACCAGTTTATCCCAATGCCTCTCCCCACACTCATCCTAAGACCATAAGCCATTCATCGACAGCAGTTTATCCCAATGCCTCTCCCCACACTCATCCTAAGACCATAAGCCATTCCTCGACACCAGTTTATCCCAATGCCTCTCCCCACACTCATCCTAAGACCATAAGCCATTCCTCGACAGCAGTTTATCCCAATGCCTCTCCCCACAGTCATCCTAAGACCATAAGCCATTCCTCGACAGCAGATTATCCCAATGCCTCTCCCCACACGCATCCTAAGACCATAGCCATTCCTCGACACCAGTTTATCCCAATGCCTCTCCCCACACTCATCCTAAGACCATAAGCCATTCCTCGACACCAGTTTATCCCAATGCCTCTCCCCACACTCATCCTAAGACCATAAGCCATTCCTCGACAGCAGTTTATCCCAATGCCTCTCCCCACACTCATCCTAAGACCATAAGCCATTCCTCGACACCAGTTTATCCCAATGCCTCTCCCCACAGTAATCCTAAGACCATAAGCCATTCCTCGACACCAGTTTATCCCAATGCCTCTCCCCACACTCATCCTAAGACCATAAGCCATTCCTCGACACCAGTTTATCCCAATGCCTCTCCCCACAGTAATCCTAAGACCATAAGCCATTCCTCGACACCAGTTTATCCCAATGCCTCTCCCCACACTCATCCTAAGACCATAAGCCATTCCTCGACACCAGTTTATCCCAATGCCTCTCCCCACAGTAATCCTAAGACCATAAGCCATTCCTCGACACCAGTTTATCCCAATGCCTCTCCCCACACTCATCCTAAGACCATAAGCCATTCCTCGACACCAGTTTATCCCAATGCCTCTCCCCACAGTAATCCTAAGACCATAAGCCATTCCTCGACACCAGTTTATCCCAATGCCTCTCCCCACACTCATCCTAAGACCATTAGCCATTCCTCGACACCAGTTTATCCCAATGCCTCTCCCCACACTCATCCTAAGACCATAAGCCATTCATCGACAGCAGTTTATCCCAATGCCTCTCCCCACACTCATCCTAAGACCATAAGCCATTCCTCGACACCAGTTTATCCCAATGCCTCTCCCCACACTCATCCTAAGACCATAAGCCATTCCTCGACAGCAGTTTATCCCAATGCCTCTCCCCACAGTCATCCTAAGACCATAAGCCATTCCTCGACAGCAGATTATCCCAATGCCTCTCCCCACACGCATCCTAAGACCATAGCCATTCCTCGACACCAGTTTATCCCAATGCCTCTCCCCACACTCATCCTAAGACCATAAGCCATTCCTCGACACCAGTTTATCCCAATGCCTCTCCCCACACTCATCCTAAGACCATAAGCCATTCCTCGACAGCAGTTTATCCCAATGCCTCTCCCCACACTCATCCTAAGACCATAAGCCATTCCTCGACACCAGTTTATCCCAATGCCTCTCCCCACAGTCATCCTAAGACCATAAGCCATTCCTCGACAGCAGATTATCCCAATGCCTCTCCCCACACTCATCCTAAGACCATAAGCCATTCCTCGACACCAGTTTATCCCAATGCCTCTCCCCACACTCATCCTAAGACCATAAGCCATTCCTCGACACCAGTTTATCCCAATGCCTCTCCCCACACTCATTCTAAGACCATAAGCCATTCCTCGACACCAGTTTATCCCAATGCCTCTCCCCACACTCATCCTAAGACCATAAGCCATTCCTCGACACCAGTTTATCCCAATGCCTCTCCCCACAGTCATCCTAAGACCATAAGCCATTCCTCGACAGCAGATTATCCCAATGCCTCTCCCCACACTCATCCTAAGACCATAAGCCATTCCTCGACACCAGTTTATCCCAATGCCTCGCCCCACCGTCATCCTAAGACCATAAGCCATTCCTCGACAGCAGTTTATCCCAATGCCTCTCCCCACACTCATCCTAAGACCATAAGCCATTCCTCGACAGCAGTTTATCCCATTGCCTCTCCCCACAGTCATCCTAAGACCATAAGCCATTCCTCGACACCAGTTTATCCCAATGCCTCTCCCCACAGTCATCCTAAGACCATAAGCCATTCCTCGACAGCAGTATATCCCAATGCCTCTCCCCACACTCATCCTAAGACCATAAGCCATTCCTCGACAGCAGTTTATCCCAATGCCTCTCCCCACAGTCGTCCTAAGACCATAAGCCATTCCTCGACAGCAGTTTATCCCAATGCCTCTCCCCACACTCATCCTAAGACCATAAGCCATTCCTCGACACCAGTTTATCCCAATGCCTCTCCCCACACTCATCCTAAGACCATAAGCCATTCCTCGACAGCAGATTATCCCAATGCCTCTCCCCACACTCATCCTAAGACCATAAGCCATTCCTCGACACCAGTTTATCCCAATGCCTCTCCCAAAACTCATCCTAAGACCATAAGCCATTCCTCGAGAGCAGTTTATCCCAATGCCTCTCCCCACAGTCATCCTAAGACCATAAGCCATTCCTCGACAGCAGTTTATCCCAATGCCTCTCCCCACACTCATCCTAAGACCATAAGCCATTCCTCGACAGCAGTTTATCCCAATGCCTCTCCCCACAGTCATCCTAAGACCATAAGCCATTCCTCGACAGCAGTTTATCCCAATGCCTCTCCCCACACTCATCCTAAGACCATAAGCCATTCCTCGACAGCAGTTTATCCCAATGCCTCTCCCCACAGTCATCCTAAGACCATAAGCCATTCCTCGACAGCAGTTTATCCCAATGCCTCTCCCCACACTCATCCTAAGACCATAAGCCATTCCTCGACAGCAGTTTATCCCAATGCCTCTCCCCACACTCATCCTAAGACCATAAGCCATTCCTCGACAGCAGTTTATCCCAATGCCTCTCCCCACACTCATCCTAAGACCATAAGCCATTCCTCGACAGCAGTTTATCCCAATGCCTCTCCCCACAGTCATCCTAAGACCATAAGCCATTCCTCGACACCAGTTTATCCCAATGCCTCTCCCCACAGTCATCCTAAGACCATAAGCCATTTCTCGACAGCAATTTATCCCAATGCCTCTCCCCACACTCATCCTAAGACCATAAGCCATTCCTCGACACCAGTTTATCCCAATGCCTCTCCCCACAGTCATCCTAAAACCATAAGCCATTCCTCGACAGCAGTTTATCCCAATGCCTCTCCCCACAGTCATCCTAAGACCATAAGCCATTCCTCGACAGCAGTTTATCCCAATGCCTCTCCCCACAGTCATCCTAAGACCATAAGCTATTCCTCGACACCAGTTTATCCCAACGCCTCTCCCCACACTTATCCTAAGACCATAAGCCATTCCTCGACACCAGTTTATCCCAATGCCTCTCCCCACAGTCATCCTATGACCATAAGCCATTCCTCGACAGCAGTTTATCCCAATGCCTCTCCCCACACTCATCCTAAAACCATAAGCCATTCCTCGACACCAGTTTATCCCAATGCCTCTCCCCACACTCATCCTAAGACCATAAGCCATTCCTCGACACCAGTTTATCCCAATGCCTCTCCCCACACTCATCCTAAGACCATAAGCCATTCCTCGACACCAGTTTATCCCAATGCCTCTCCCCACAGTCATCCTAAGACCATAAGCCATTCCTCGACAGCAGTTTATCCCAATGCCTCTCCCCACACTCATCTTAAGACCATAAGCCATTCCTCGACAGCAGTTTATCCCAATGCCTCTCCCCACAGTCATCCTAAGACCATAAGCCATTCCTCGACAGCAGTTTATCCCAATGCCTCTCCTCACAGTCATCCTAAGACCATAAGCCATTCCTCGACAGCAGTTTATCCCAATGCCTCTCCCCACAGTCATCCTAAGACCATAAGCCATTCCTCGACACCAGTTTATCCCAATGCCTCTCCCCACACTCATCCTAAGACCATAAGCCATTCCTCGACACCAGTTTATCCCAATGCCTCTCCCCACACTCATCCAAAGACCATAAGCCATTCCTCGACACCAGTTTATCCCAATGCCTCTCCCCACAGTCATCCTAAGACCATAAGCCATTCCTCGAAAGCAGTTTATCCCAATGCCTCTCCCCACACTCATCCTAAGACCATAAGCCATTCCTCGACAGCAGTTTATCCCAATGCCTTTCCCCACAGTCATCCTAAGACCATAAGCCATTCCTCGACAGCAGTTTATCCCAATGCCTCTCCCCACAGTCATCCTAAGACCATAAGCCATTCCTCGACACCAGTTTATCCCAATGCCTCTCCCCACAGTCATCCTAAGACCATAAGCCATTCCTCGACAGCAGTTTATCCCAATGCCTCTCCCCACACTCATCCTAAGACCATAAGCCATTCCTCGACAGCAGTTAATCCCAATGCCTCTCCCCACAGTCATCCTAAGACCATAAGCCATTCCTCGACAGCAGTTTATCCCAATGCCTCTCCCAACACTCATCCTAAGACCATAAGCCATTCCTCGACAGCAGTTTATCCCAATGCCTCTCCCCACACTCATCCTAACACCATAAGCCATTCCTCGACAGCAGTTTATCCCAATGCCTCTCCCCACAGTCATCCTAAGACCATAAGCCATTCCTCGACACCAGTTTATCCCAATGCCTCTCCCCACACTCATCCTAAGACCATAAGCCATTCCTCGACATCAGTTTATCCCAATGCCTCTCCCCACACTCATCCTAAGACCATAAGCCATTCCTCGACACCAGTTTATCCCAATGCCTCTCCCCACAGTCATCCTAAGACCATAAGCCATTCCTCGACACCAGTTTATCCCAATGCCTCTCCCCAAACTCATCCTAAGACCATAAGCCATTCCTCGACACCAGTTTATCCCAATGCCTCCCCCCACACTCATCCTAAGACCATAAGCCATTCCTCGACACCAGTTTATCCCAATGCCTCTCCCCACACTCATCCTAAGACCATAAGCCATTCCTCGACACCAGGTTATCCCAATGCCTCTCCCCACACTCATCCTAAGACCATAAGCCATTCCTCGACACCAGTTTATCCCAATGCCTCTCCCCACAGTCATCCTAAGACCATAAGCCATTACTCGACAGCAGTTTATCCCAATGCCTCTCCCCACACTCATCCTAAGACCATAAGCCATTCCTCGACACCAGTTTATCCCAATGCCTCTCCCCACAGTCATCCTTAGACCATAAGCCATTCCTCGACAGCAGTTTATCCCAATGCCTCTCCCCACAGTCATCCTAAGACCATAAGCCATTCCTCGACAGCAGTTTATCCCAATGCCTCTCCCCACAGTCATCCTAAGACCATAAGCCATTCCTCGACACCAGTTTATCCCAATGCCTCTCCCCACACTCATCCTAAGACCATAAGCTATTCCTCGACACCAGTTTATCCCAATGCCTCTCCCCACACTCATCCTAAGACCATAAGCCATTCCTCGACACCAGTTTATCCCAATGCCTCTCTCCATACTCATCCTAAGACCATAAGCCATTCCTCGACAGCAGTTTATCCCAATGCCTCTCCCCACAGTCATCCTAAGACCATAAGCCATTCCTCGACAGCAGTTTATCCCAATGCCTCTCCCCACAGTCATCCTAAGACCATAAGCCATTCCTCGACACCAGTTTATCCCAATGCCTCTCCCCACACTCATCCTAAGACCATAAGCTATTCCTCGACACCAGTTTATCCCAATGCCTCTCCCCACACTCATCCTAAGACCATAAGCCATTCCTCGACAGCAGTTTATCCCAATGCCTCTCCCCACAGTCATCCTATGACCATAAGCCATTCCTCGACAGCAGTTTATCCCAATGCCTCTCCCCACACTCATCCTAAAACCATAAGCCATTCCTCGACACCAGTTTATCCCAATGCCTCTCCCCACACTCATCCTAAGACCATAAGCCATTCCTCGACACCAGTTTATCCCAATGCCTCTCCCCACACTCATCCTAAGACCATGAGCCATTCCTCGACACCAGTTTATCCCAATGCCTCTCCCCACACTCATCCTAAGACCATGAGCGATTCCTCGACACCAGTTTATCCCAATGCCTCTCCCCACAGTCATCCTAAGACCATAAGCCATTCCTCGACACCAGTTTATCCCAATGCCTCTCCCCACACTCATCCTAAGACCATAAGCCATTCCTCGACACCAGTTTATCCCAATGCCTCTCCCCACACTCATCCTAAGACCATAAGCCATTCCTCGACACCAGTTTATCCCAATGCCTCTCCCCACAGTCATCCTAAGACCATAAGCCATTCCTCGACAGCAGTTTATCCCAATGCCTTTCCCCACAGTCATCCTAAGACCATAAGCCATTCCTCGACAGCAGTTTATCCCAATTCCTCTCCCCACAGTCATCCTAAGACCATAAGCCATTCCTCGACACCAGTTTATCCCAATGCCTCTCCCCACAGTCATCCTAAGACCATAAGCCATTCCTCGACAGCAGTTTATCCCAATGCCTCTCCCCACACTCATCCTAAGACCATAAGCCATTCCTCGACAGCAGTTTATCCCAATGCCTCTCCCCACAGTCATCCTAAGACCATAAGCCATTCCTCGACAGCAGTTTATCCCAATGCCTCTCCCCACACTCATCCTAAGACCATAAGCCATTCCTTGACAGCAGTTTATCCCAATGCCTCTCCCCACACTCATCCTAAGACCATAATCCATTCCTCGACAGCAGTTTATCACAATGCCTCTCCCCACACTCATCCTAAGACCATAAGCCATTCCTCGACAGCAGTTTATCCCAATGCCTCTCCCCACACTCATCCTAAGACCATAAGCCATTCCTCGACACCAGTTTATCCTTAAGTCCCTTCCCACACTCATCCCAAGACCTCAAGCTATTCCTCGACACCAGTTTATCCTTAAGTCCCTTCCCACACTCATCCCACGAACTCAAGCTATTCCTCGACTCCAGTTTATCCTTAAGTCCATCCCCACACTCATCCCAAGACCTCAAGCTATTCCTCGACACTTGTTTGGATCTGTTGATTAACGTTGACGACAGACGACTACCTCCTACCCTATCACCGCCCACTTCCTCCACTCCTGGCTGCCTGGGATGAGTAAGTAGCGGCCAGATCTACATTGAAACCTGACCTCCAACATCGTCCATGCCTTCTAGGAAACAGTACCCTACGTTTCATTTCGGCCTGCCCTTCTTCGCCTCTCCAGCTCCTGCCCGAATCAGGAAATTCAGAAAATAGGACATTTCTAGGAAAAGTTTTAGTCAAATATAATTGCAAGATGAAGAAAGTCTTGATCGTTGGGGTTTCAGTCTATTTTTTTATTCATTATTATTATTTATTATTTATTGATTTAGAGCGCTATTTGCTCTTTTCAAAGTTGGAATGAATTTATATTTTCAATTAGCTGTTCATACGAGATTTACCATAATGGAATAAATGTAAATAAATAAATATAAGAAAATTAAATTATTGAAAACTTCAAATGATGAAATGAAAGAAAAGAGAATTCAAATTTGGAAATATTAGAAACAGGAGTTGATAAAAACGCATTAGTTTGCCAAGTGTACTCATTACTTCACTTCACGTTAATTCATACATGTTTTTATGTGTGTGTTTGTTTTAAATATTATTGTTGATATTTGTTTGTTTAAGGTATGTGAGTATTGTGTTAATGTGAGGACTGTTTTTTTATTCAATAAAACCACATTTTATAGTTAAAATGTATTTTATTAACGTCAACGTTTCGGCCTAGCCTTCTTCAGGGCTATAGAGAAGATGGACACCAAAGCTCTTCCCAAGACCAAGGAATACTCGATTTCCTCCTTAGCCCTCTTCCACCGAAAGCATTCCATCCTGCAAAAGTTAAATACATTATCAGACACCTTACAAGAAGAAAATCTCTTGGTTATGACCTTATAACAGCCCTAATCCTAAAAAATCTACTTCATAAAGCATTTATTTTCCTAGCATACATATTCAATTCGAACCTACGAACTACCGACTTTCCAAATCCATGGAAGCACTCTATAATAATCCTTATACCTAAACCCCAGAAATCTCCCAAGAATCCATCTTCCTATCGTCCTATCAGTTTGCTCCCAATCATGTCCAAGATATTTGAAAAACGTCTTCTAAAAAGAATTCTGTCCCCCCCCCCCCCCCCAATTCCTTACCAGATCACCAGTTTGGTTTTCGTCCTCAGCATTCAACCATCCAACAATGCTTTAGCGTTGTTGACACCATATCCCATGCGCTTGAAAGTAGAAACTACTGCACGAGTGCCTTTCTGGACGTCGCCCAAGCGTTCGATCGTGTTTGGCACCCGGGGTTGCTATACAAAGTAAAGCGCATACTCCCTCACACATATTTCCTAATCCTGCAATTCTACCTATCAAGCCGCTCCTTTCAAGTAAAATCTGGCTCCGCATTATCTAGTGCCCATCCTATATCCTCTGGAGTACCGCAGGGAAATAATCTTGGTCCCCTCCTTTACCTTTTGTACACCGCAGACACCCCTACCCATCCCAGCACTCACTTAACCCTCCAACGCCCAAGGTCCCCTACAGGGGACCACTTTTTCACATTAGTTTAAAAGTTTTCCAAGAAGTTGGGATTAAGGATTTTTACTTCTATGGTTAAATAAGGGATTGATTTACATTACTGAAAATTTATAACACTCCAGTGTTACAGATAACAAGGATAATTGGATTGGAAGTTACTGCAACAATCAAAATAACAACCGGTTAGAATCTTCATTGCATTTTCTATTGTTTTGGCTAAAAAATGGTTAAGTTTTATACTTCTTTCTGTATAAATCATTTACTGGACATTTTTTTTTTTCAAATAAAATAAAGTTTGAGAGAATTTGATTAAATTCCTGTTCATAAGTATTCTTTGAATTCAGTGGTCCCCTCTAGGCGACCTTGGGCACTGGGGCTTCATCAATTCTGATTTGTTTATTGGTGGCAATAAATTGAATGAATGAATGAATGAATGAATGAATGAATATAGCCTTTATTAACAGAATAGTCATAAGTAATTACATAAATAAAAGTGATTAATAAATAAATAATTTTTATACTAAACGAATAAATAATATCGTAGATCTTTTATTTTATTTTTTTATTTTTTTTTTTTTATGAGTGACTACTTCTGTAGGGCCTCCCAGATTTCTGGGGTAATAGTCGGACTTCCCACGGGGACTAGTCCTATCGGGAAGTGGAGTCCGCTGTGCCTTCCTGTTCCTTCCAGATCTCTTTCCACCTGATCCTGTCCCTGGCAGTCCTCATCCACACAGCACCAGCCTTGCTGTGCATGAAATCGGCCCATCTCTTCTTCTGCCTTCCTCTTTTTCTCTTCTGTCCATATGGGATCCACTCCGTAGCCTGCTTTGCCCACCTGTCATTGCCTTGTCGAGCAACGTGCCCAGCCCAGGTCCACTTGGTCTTCTTAGCATGGAGTAGGACATCCTTCATTCCTGTTTGTGTCCTTATATGCGCGTTTGTTACTTTCTGCGTCCTTTTAACGTTGAGAATACATCTCTCAACTGAGCGCTGCCATGTTTGCAGTTTCTTTTCTTGGACTTTAGTTAGAGACCACGTTTGGCATCCGTAAGATATGACTGGCAAGATACATTGCTCGAAGACAAGCCTCTTCCATGCCATGCTGTAATTTCCCTTCATGATAAATTTAAGTGCCCAAAACTTCTTCCACGCTTGAGATGTTCTCCTCTGAAGCTCTTTTGCTGCACTATTATGGAAGGAAACTAGTTGGCCCAGGTATACATATTCTTCTGTAAACTCCAAAATGCTCCCATCGAGTTTTACCTCCGCTATTTCCCAGTTAGTCATTATTTTCGTTTTGGAGTAGTTTAACTTTAAGCCAACTTTCTTGCATTCGTCCAAAAGTTCACCTAACAGACTTACTAAATCTTCTAGGTTTCCTGCTAGGAGGACAATATCATCGGCAAACTTGAGGTTGCTTAATTTTCTCCCATTTATGTTTATACCTAACTCTTTCTGCTTGGGGCATCTTCTACAGACCATTTCCAAGAGATTTGTGAAAAGAGGTGGTGATGCGTTGTCTCCCTGCCGGACGCCTTTTTCCACAGAGAAAGTAGGGCCAATGAGATCCGTCGCTATAAAGGCTTCGTTTCCTTGGTAGAGATCCCTCAGAACGTCGATATATGCCGCTTCTACCCCTGCCTCTTCCAGGGCTGCGAATATACTTGAATGCTTTACCGAGTCGAAAGCCTTCTTAAAGTCAATAAAGCAGAGATATAATGGTAGGTTGTATTCCTTCGACTTTTCTATTATTTGATTGAGAGCCTGAAGATGGTCGACCACGGAATACCCCTTCCGGAAGCCTGCCTGTTCAGAAGTTAAACTCATTTCTAATGTAGGAGTGATTCTGTCCTTAACTATTTTAGTAAAAAGTTTTGAGACAACGGAACACAAAGAAATAGGGCGGTAATTCTCTATATTTCTTTTATCCCCCTTCTTTGGTAGTAAAATTATTTTAGTCTTTTTCCACTCACTAGGTACTTTCCCGGTCTCGAGAATTCTGGCAATAAAATATCTACCTTCAAATATTTGAAATAATTGATTTTATTTCACAAAATAAAATGAGATAACGTCAGTTTATCAAAATAATTATAATTATTACATGTTTTAAATGATATAAATAAATAAATAAAAAATAAAACTGATATAAATAAAGAAGGAATAAAAAACGCTGACAACAAAGAAAGAACGGCCAGTAAAAAAAAAAAAAAACTATGTCTAATAAATGTAGAGTAACTAGAGGCAGGAAAAATCTTATAAATGCAGAATTGAATGGCTTGAAGAGGAATGTAAATTTTCAAATAGAGCTGGGAATGAAGGTTACACAGAAAGATTATTCAGAAATTCCAGTAACTTATCTTCAATTGAATATGTTTGAAAGGATGTTTGGAGAAGAAAGTATAAGTTCCAACGGGTTTTTCGAAACTCAAAAATAGCTGTAAGGAGCATCTCGCCATGACAAGCCCACAAAGTTTGGTTATAGAATGTTGTCTTATCAGAGCGGCTAGAATGCCCTTGTAGAATAGTTACGGCTTGGTGGATCTGTAGTAGTTGAGTTGTCTTCCCGGTTACCCCAAGGATTTGGCCCTTACAGCCTTTATGTGGACTATTTTATAGGACCATAGACCTCTTTCGAAAATTAAATATATCAAACACTGGCTGCCCCGAAACTATTCGAGAAAATCTCATTGTAAGAATTGTATCAAAAATTAAATATATCAAACACTGGCTGCCCCGAAACTATTCGAGAAAATCTCATTGTAAGAATTGTAAAACTCATGAGTGCCTGCAGCAATATAGGACTTCATTCGCATTGTTATTTCAGAATAAATAGTTTTTCCTAAAACCAATATTTACCATAGGCAACCAATCATGTACTCATGCATTTTATTATTATTTACTTGCAGTAAAATAAATATCTGTTCATGAAATGTAGTGAATTTGTAAAAGACACCAGATTTAGATACTTGTACACCCAGTGCCCAAGGTCCATATGTTGTTTTACACATTGACAGTTTTATAACAAAAATTTCTTAAAATTTACTTCAATTGACTTCATATTAACCCATTTATACAAAAAAAAAATTACAAAAATAAATAGAATAGTCACGGGCTTTGGAGGGTTAACCACTTATGCTGACGATACAGCCATATTTTCCTCCTCTCCTGATCCCATAACTGCTTCCTGTTATCTACAAGAACATGTGGAATCTGTCGAGCACTGGTGCAACAAGTGGAAAATAAAGGTGAATCCTCAGAAATGCTGCCAAATCACATTCACCCTCAATAAGAGAACCTTCCCTCCAGTCGTCATATTCAGCCACGAACTCCCCATATCCAACGAGATGCGCTACCTGGGATTATTACTGGACAGTAGACTCACTTGGAACCCACACACCCGACTGAAAAGACAGGAACTGAACAGGAGATACGGACTCTTACGACGACTACTGGGACCTTCATCAAAACTGACAATACACAACAAACTCATTGTATACAAAACCATAATCCGACCTATTTGGACTTACGGACTTGTACTCTGGGGAACAACTAAAACTTCTAACATAGAGAGAATACAGGCATTCCAATCCAAAGTCCTTCGCAAAATAGTCAATGCTCCTTTTTACGTTTCCAATAAAACTCTTCATAATTACCTAAACATCCCTTTCGTTCAAGAACTGGCAAAATCCCGCTTCCTAACCTTTCATTCCAAATTGTCCTTCCAACCTAATCCCAGAGCACAAACACTTTCCTCCCAAACCCACGCACAAAACCCGCCTAGAAGGATCAAGAGACATTGGCCTCGTGACCAGCTAATCGTCTAAAGAAGAAAAAAGTCCGTCACGCAGGAGCTGCATAACTAAGCACTTTCCTCAGAATTTTTTTAGTGTAGACTACATTACTGAATAATTGGCTGTAAATAACCTATATAAATAAAATAAAAACGTGAATAGTTCTGCTCATTTACATTTCTTATGAGGCCTGTTCAATTATTAATTTTGTAAATAATTTGCTTCCAGAGTTATGTTAATACATGATACTGTACTACTTAATAAATACACAAAAACTTCACATTCCGTCTTTTGATCTGACGCAGGAACAGGATAAAGTCCCCATAGTGGGAGATAGCGCTCCTTGTAGCGCCTTTGCGAACCTACGTCTGGCTGGCTAATTCTAATGAAACAGAGTTTAAAGTAAACCCTCCTTTCCAATAGACCGATTTACTTCATTTTTACAACACTTCTTTCTTATGAGATACCCACGACGCATACCGCATTTCGTTACAATACAGCAGAAATTACGACCGTTATGAGTATATTAGTACTTTAGGTCCGGAGTAAACCCCCCCCCCCTCCAAATAACCCGATTTAGTTTATTTTTACAACCCATTTTTCTCTGTTGATTACCACCACGAATACCAAGTTTCGTTGAAATGTAACAAAAATTACGGCTGGCAGTGGCAAATTGGTATTGTGGGTCCGGTGTAAACCCCCCCTTCTAATGAACTGATTTAGTTTATTTTTACAACGGAATTCTCTCTTTAGATCAAAATAACGAATACCGAGTTTTGTTGAAATATAACAAAAACTACGGCTGGTATGATCAAATTAGTGTTTTGGGTCCAGGGTAAACCCCCCCTCCCGGTGGACCGATTTTGGTGGTTAACGAACTCGTTCAATCGTTTGCTATTTGAACGCTATATACCACGTTTCATGAAGAAAAAACAAAAACTCTGGCCGCTATCGTGTTAAAAGACACATATATATATATATATATATATGCATATATATATATATATATATATATATATATATATATATATATATATATATAGATATATATAAATTTTAACGGGGGTCATTTTCGGTGTCTACTAGGTAGGATCGATAAAGATTTGAAGAAATTTTTCAAAAATTCCGTCATGAGTCCAACCTCAATAGCTACTTTCCTTCGGAGGAAATTTGTTAGTATAATATAAGAAAGTTGTTAGTTGTACAGACTAATCACTAGTATATATCAAAATAAATAAATGAGGAAAATAAAAATATACATACAAAAAAAAAAGTTAAAACAAAAGAAGGAAAAAAGGGAAAAAGAAGAAGAAAATATTTTTAAAAATATCAATATAAAATAACAAAAAAAAAAATAAAATAAAAAAAAAATAAATAAATAAAAAAAAATAAAAAAAAAATAATAAAAAAAAATAAAATGAATAAAAAAAACAATAAAATAAAACAAAATATATGTTTACATTATATATATTTTTTATTATTTGTACTGTATTTATATATGTACTGTGCACTATACATTTATATGTATACTATATTTATATAAGTGCAAATATATTTATGTGTGTGTGAATCTGGTTCTTATATCCATGCAATTTTATAACAACAATAATTTCTCTTTTTTCCAAACTTAGATTCTCCCAAATACAACTTTAGTAACACAACTCTATCTCAAACACATAATACTGAAAACACTCTCCATCCTAACATTAATCTTGCACAATTAAACACAACAAGGGCGGAGATGACCAAGCAGTTTTCTGCCCTTAAACTACCAACCCAACCCAACCCTTCGGAGGAAAGTGCTAATATATATATATAAATATATATATATATATATATATATATATATATATATATATATATATATATATTCCAAATTAGGAAGTGCCGGTATTGATTGGCTCCTTCCAAAAGTGTTATCATCATTATTATTTGTTATTCAAATTATTTTATTTTTTCGTATTTACTTATTTATTATTTTTTATTGAGTTATTTTCATTTATATTTTTATTATTATTATTTATTCATTTATTTATATTTAAATTATTTTGATATATTTTTTTTAACTTTGTCATTTATATTAATCAATTTCTGTATATATTATTAATTATATTTGTGAGCAAACTTAACTAATGTACTTAAAAAATGTACAGATGTTAAATAAACCGATTATTAAAAAAAAAAAAAAAAAAAAAAACTTGAAACGGGACAGTTCTCCATCTTCTCCATAGCCCTGAAGAAGGCTTGTATAGCAAGCGAAAACGTTGGCGCTAATAAAATACATTTTAACTATAAAATGTGGTTTTATTGAATAAAAAAATAGACCGTAATCCCGACGATCAACACTTTCTACTTCTCAACGGTCGACCATATCTTCTCAATAATTGCAAGATTTTTAAAAAATGTACAATATTCCAAATAAATGTTATTGAGAGTAAGGAGTGAACGAACACGAGGAACTTTAGGATCCATTGTTGAATGAGATGCATATATTTGGAGCGGGTTATCTACAGGTAGCCAGGATTCAAGCAATAATAACTCAAGGGAGCTTTGATAACCTTCAGCAACTACATCATGGAAGACCGAAATCTTCCAAGATAGCAAGAATCTCTATTTTTATTCATTTCATTTTTTAATTTTTTTTTAATTAATAATCTTATTTATATATTTTATTTAATTTTTATTTTTTCTACATATATTCTATTTTCTTCATATAATGTCTTCAGTTTAATTAATTTATTAAATCATTTTAATACATTCATTAATTTTAATTTTAAGTTTTAATTGTAATTTTGAATTAATAATCGCATTAATTTACTTATTTTTCTTTATTTCTCTACAGATAATCTATTTTCCTACACATAATGTTCTCAGTTTAATTAACTTATTTAATCATCTTTATACATTCATTAAGTTTAATTTTAACTTTTTAATTGTAATTTCTAATTAATAATCTTATTATGTTTGATTTTTTTTTCTACATATAAAACTATTAAATCATCTAAGTAAACTGTAAAATATTGTATAGAAAATACATGGGATATGCAAGCATGGGGCATGTAGTAAATAAACGGGCACATCTGAGGGTTACTCAGGTATGGAAAAAACAAAAAATACTAACTCGGAGAAGCCCTTTCTCGGCTCCTCAGAGGACTCACTTTACTCTACCTGAGCCCTATTACGCTGGAACAGCAACATTGCAACCCCAACTTCTAACATACTCAGTAATTTGTTGCTAATTTGTTGCTAATTTGTTACACTATTTTCAAATTTGTCGCTCCAGCCGTTTCCGAGAAAACGTGGCTGTGCTAGCGTAATATTACGCCAGCACAGCCACCCCTGTAACTTTTGATCTAATTGTCTGACGAAATTCAGATTGGTACGAGAATTTGTTGCTAATTTGTTGCTCTAGAATGACACCAATCACGAATTTGTCGCTCCAGCCGTTTCCGAGAAAACGTGGCTGTGCTAGCGTAATATTACGCCAGCACAGCCACCCCCGTAACTTTTGATCTAATTGTCTGACGAAATTCAGATTGGTACGAGAATTTGTTGCTAATTTGTTGCTCTAGAATGACACCAATCACGAATTTGTCGCTCAAGCCGTTTCCGAGAAAACGTGGCTGTGCTAGCGTAATATTACGCCAGCACAGCCACCCCCGTAACTTTTGATCTAATTGTCTGACGAAATTCAGATTGGTACGAGAATTTGTTGCTAATTTGTTGCTCTAGAATGACACCAATCACGAATTTGTCGCTCCAGCCGTTTCCGAGAAAACGTGGCTGTGCTAGCGTAATATTACGCCAGCACAGCCACCCCTGTAACTTTTGATCTAATTGTCTGACGAAATTCAGATTGGTACGAGAATTTGTTGCTAATTTGTTGCTCTAGAATGACACCAATCACGAATTTGTCGCTCCAGCCGTTTCCGAGAAAACGTGGCTGTGCTAGCGTAATATTACGCCAGCACAGCCACCCCCGTAACTTTTGATCTAATTGTCTGACGAAATTCAGATTGGTACGAGAATTTGTTGCTAATTTGTTGCTCTAGAATGACACCAATCACGAATTTGTCGCTCCAGCCGTTACCGAGAAAACGTGGCTGTGCTAGCGTAATATTACGCCAGCACAAATTCGTGATTGGTGGTTAATGAACATAAACTTTTAAATAAGAAGAAAGATTTTTGTACCAAATGTTATCAAAATCGAACCATTTTCTTCTTTATAATTCATACCCCCCTAATAGTACTTAAACGTTTGAATATAAAAATAAAAAACCTTTCTTAGCGAGTGTTTATACTTTAAACGGATGGCCCGTGCAAAATTAAATTTTTGTGTCAAGGGCGGAAACTCTTTGGGGGAAAAATTCACATTTTATTTCTCAGTTTTAGTAATTCAAGGTCTGCCATGATAGTTGAAATTAACCTCAATTAAAAATAATACTATGAATTAGATACAGTATAGTAACAGCTGTTCTGTTATCGTCCTAGCAACGCATTCTACCTAGGTTTGCCTGCTCTAACCAATACAAACTTTAAACCCCTCTAAAAATATTTAAAAATTCGAATATCAAAAAATCCTTTCTTAGCGAGCGCCTACGTTCTATAGGGAGTGTCCATGCAAAATATCAAAATTTTCTGTCGTGTGGTTTGGGCTAGGGGATGATAGGTCAGTAAGTGAGTGAGTGAGTGAGTGGTATTTGACAAATATATAGTAGATTTTTCAAAAATACCTATGTCTTTCCTCATCGTCCGAATCAATACACTCATCTTCTCCATCATTTTCACACATTTACTTAAAACTCCTCTTCATTATTTCTTGATTCTCTTCATATAAAATGTGAAACAGCGGTCGAAAGAAGACATTATATTTTAAATTTTTGTTACCTAAGTAGAGTGTTGTGAACACCCTAAGCCAGTAAAAGGCCCAGAAAATAAACAAATAATGTTTTTTTTTTATGCGACTGCAACCTCAATGTGAACAGAACTACTATTTATGAAGGTACCAAAGCGATGAAATGGATTGTAAATTTTTAAATTCAAAATATAGTGCTAATTAAGTCATGGGGTGCTGAAAACTCCCCACATCTCTACTTAAAGGTTAATATTATGTTTTGGTATTTTGAGAAAAATTAAAACACCGACGCAATGGCATACCGGAGAACGGGAGATTATAATTTTATTTATTTATTTATGAGCGACCGTAACTAAGGCGACTCGCTCAGAACAAAAATTACATATATAATATACATACGAAAATTACATCTAATTAAATACAATCTTATTTTACACATTTTTGGCCAAATATACAAATTGAAATTTATATACACATCTATTTATTAGAGAATACAATATTACAATATACTTGAATATATGAAAAATCAATATTATAATAATGCATAAAGTTTATACAAATAATCAATTAAGTTGGTTGAAGGAGGTTTCACACTCCTGTTAGTTTTATATTGTCAAATGTAAGATTTTAGTATAGTACGGCTGTATAGTTTTAACATTTTAAGACAAATAAAATACATACACATATATGTGTGTATGTCCTGTTATAATTTGTTCATGTTTAATTATAATTATAATTTGTTTAGTAGATTGGTCTTGTTGAGGTAGTTCAGTATGTTATCTATATATTTGCTTCCATCGCCGAGTAATTCAGTCATATTGTAAGGTAAGTCATAGTTTTGTCGCTGTAAACATTCAGTCAGTATGTGCTTTATAGTCAGCGGTGTGTTACACTGTGTACATGTCGGTCTGTCCTGTCTTGTCATGAGATAAGAGTGTGTCAGTCGGGAATGGCCAATTCTTAAGCGGGAGATTATAAGAATCAGCCTTCACAGGAATCTGACAGTACCTAGTAGCTACAGGAAATTCACCGCTTCCTCCCTCATTCTTAACTCTCTTAACTTGTCCACGTGATGTTATGTTTACATACCTGGTAACAACAACTCTAGCAGGCTCCCTTTATAAAATACTCTTTTTAGCGCGGTTACTCCCTATCTCCATAGGGAGAACCCGCTTATGAGGTTGACCTCATGACGCAATCCGGAAGTGCCGACTAGAAACTTTCACGTTTCAGACCCTATAGATCACGAAAATATAGGTGGCTAAAATTTGTATGTGTATATATATATATATATATATATATATATATATATATATATATATATATATGTATATTTATATATATGCTTGTCTGTACGCGCTCCTGACGGCTCAAAAATGGTCCGATTTTGATGAAATTTGGCACAAAAATCTGTCTTCTAATTTGAAAGGTCAAGTTCGTTAACCAGCAGAATCCGCCCACTTGAAGATAGTGTTTGGGGCGAAATTCGCGCAAACAAAATCGTAAAGCTTACGTTTTTGAGTTTATATGCTTGCAGGTACTTGTTTTATAGGTTTGTTAACATAAGAAAACGAATGAACCCATTTTTAAGGCGATATATGTAACCGTTTCTGAGAAAAGTGGAATCAATGTTTTTGTAGGTCATTATTTTTTTGTGAGTACTTAGAATCGCGGGATTCAATTGAAATATTTTCTACATCTTGGAAATTAATCCCAACTAAGATGATTAAATTTTGGTTATATTTGAAGTTAAGGAAGTATGCGAAAAAAAATATTTTATTAATAGACGTGAAAAATTTTCGGATCTCCATACATTTTTCGTAAATATCTCGATACCGGTTGGGAAATCGTGGTAAGTGGAAAGTGACCATTCGAATGCTTACTAAATTCTCTACAAAAAATGTTGTGAAGCAATATTCGATGGGACAACGTCAATGAGAGATATAAGCGCTTAAAACTTAAAAAGTGATTGTTTTGAAATGGTTTTTCTCTTTCTTTATCTCACTTTTTAATTGGTTGTTTCTAGTTTTAAATTGCATTTATCAGTAAAATTAGTATTGTAGTAAAATAAGCTAACAAACGGTGAAAGGTATTGGTAATAAGTTTGGAGTGGCTGTGGTAATCATGATGGCAGTGGCTGTCAGTTTCCTGTGATTTGTGATGCTAATCTATTCCATTTCTTCAAGATGTACGTAACCGCGCTAAGATGACGCAGTTCCTGCGAGTCGGACTTTTTCATTTTCTTAAAGGCCCATATACAAAATACAACGAAAGCCTGGACAAATGAACAGTTGTCCCGCCGGGACGAAGTCATCCTATCCAGGCTTCGTATTGGACACACCTTACTTACCCACTCCTACCTACTAGACAGAAAGGACAGACCAACTTGTAGATATTGTAACGAGACTCTGACGGTTAAACATATACTTACCATTTGCAGACAACGCAATAACCTGACCATACCTTACTTACCCATTCCTTCTGGCTGGACAGAAAGGACAGACCAACTTGTAGATATTGTAACGAGACTCTGACCGTTAAACATATACTTACCAACTGCAGACAACGCAATAACCTGACCATACCTTACTTACCCATTCCTTCTGACTGGACAGAAAGGACAGACCAACTTGTAGATATTGTAACGAGACTCTGACGGTTAAACATATACTTACCATTTGCAGACAACGCAATAACCTGACCATACCTTACTTACCCATTGCTTCTGACTGGACAGAAAGGACAGACCAACTTGTAGATATTGTAACGAGACTCTGACCGTTAAACATATACTTACCAACTGCAGACAACGCAATAACCTGACCATACCTTACGACTTACACGAAATACTGACAGAAGGTAGCCCACACATCAATGCATTACTCAAACATTTAAAAAACTCTTTATTATACACAAAAATTTAATTTACTAAATTTTGTCTGTTTTGATTATTTTATTTTATTTTGTTTGTTTGTTTTTTTCTTCATTCTTTTCCAATTTTATTTCTTCATTTGTTCTTATATACATATATATCACATTTGAAGTTGACGACTGACATTTAAAGAGTTTTTCGCCTCTGTTGCAGAACTCTATAAATTAAATAAATAAAAAAAAGAAATAAAGGCCCATAAATGTTGTTAAAGGCTAATGTACATTAAATGTTCTTCAAGGCTAATGTACATTAAATGTCCACAATTATCTCATTCAAACCGTAGTATCAATTCAAACAATAATAATATAAACTTCTGGTTAGTGACAACGTTTCGAAAATCACTACTCTTCGAAAATAAATCCTCCAGACTGCCGAATCAAACAAAAGTTGTTTTATTTAATCAAATTTCCAAAGGAATACTCAAAACGGAGATTATCTCTCAATTTCATAATGTAATTGAAATTCTAGAATAAAAAAAAACAGCAAATAAATAAGAGTAATTTGTGTTTTTTTTGTGATATCATCAAAATTAAATGAAAATTATTCTTGATATTAATTCTTGCATAAAAGTTAATTACAGTACAAATACATCGAAAATTATGAACGTTTTTACAAAAGGCTTCCTTGCAAAACACACTGACGACACCTAGTCACACAGGTGATGTGATGATGTGCCGACTAGAAAATTTTGCGTTTCAGATCCCCTAGAGATCGAAAATAATGGTGGTTCAAATTTATATATATATATATATATATATATATATATATATATATATATATATATATAAAAAGGGGGGTGTCAATCGAGTTTTGAACACCCTGTATATATATATATATATATATATATATATATATATATATATATATATATATATATATATATACAGGGTGTTCAAAACTCGATTGACACCCCCCTTTTTTCCACAATTTTTGATATTTAAAGGCGAAACTTGGTGGGTCTTAACGTGGTCGAATGTACATTCATTGGACCCAATGCATGACCCCTCAACTTTTATTATTTAGGAAATTCCTCGCTGCACCCTGGATGTCGGCACTAATGGCCTAGATGTCAAGACGCCGTAAAAAATAAATAAATCGTCCAACACAAAAATAATTGCTACGAAATTCTAATCATTAGGTGAGTTCTATTGCTTTAAATTTATTATTTTAATGCCTTTATAAATTAATTGAATTTGATTTTTAGGTGGAGCAAAAAGTTTAGAAAACGTTTATTAAGTTTTACGGAAGCGTAGACCACGTTGATCATAAACTTTTCTGAAAACTTCAAAAACAAAAGTGTGTTTTGCTCCATTCCTATTTACGTTTTAGGCATTTAAAGGTACTTTTTGGAAAGAAAATTTAATCCTCTACAACGTTTATACCAATTACTTTTTCC
Organism: Gonocerus acuteangulatus; assembly: GCA_946811695.1. Taxonomy (NCBI): domain Eukaryota; kingdom Metazoa; phylum Arthropoda; class Insecta; order Hemiptera; family Coreidae; genus Gonocerus; species Gonocerus acuteangulatus. The sequence goes on from OX328132.1 coordinate 132,604,688, forward strand.
ATTACGGACATACTTTTTGCGTTATTGGCAGAAAAGTGACAAAAAACAAGGGTTTTAACGGTTTTTGGCAATTTGTTACTCATTGGTGCGCTTTAGCGAAAAAATGACTGATATAAAATCGACCTAAAATTCAATTCTCTACAATAATCCGTCATAAAAATAACCCCCTTCCATTGAAGATTCCAGAGTTAGGGTTGCTGGAGAAGAACTGGAGAAAGTTGAGGGGTCGTGCATTGGGTCCAATGAATGTACATTCGACCACGTTAATACCCACCAAGTTTCGCTTTTAAATATCAAAAATTGTGGAAAAAAGGGGGGTGTCAATCGAATAAAAAAATAATGAAATATATCAATTACGATGGAATTTTTATTTTTAATTCCCAATAATAAAAATTACTTAACTTTTAATTTTTATTATTTTATTTATTAAATATATTTATTAAATATATTTTATTAAATTTTAATTTTATTATTTTATTATTTAATATCTCTTAACCTCCGAATAAATAAATACATGATTTAGAACCTTTTGATTATTAGAAGTTATTTCTTTATGTGAGTGAATCAAAGTTCCTCTAAATCCAATTGATTTCTATGAGTATATATTGTATATTCTAGAATTTGTTTTTGTGTATTGCTTTCTATTTATTATAGCACTAATTTTTTTTTATTATTTAAAATAATGTTTAAAGTTAAAGTAAAAAAAAATTGTTATAAAAAAATGTCGAAATAACATTATTCAAATAATTTTTATTTTTAAGGTTTTGAAAAAAAATTATTAAACATTTTTTTTTTAAATAGTAAAATATAATGTATTTTATATTTTATATCTAATTGATATTATCAATTACGATGGAATTTCTATTTTTATTTCCTAATAATAAAAATTAAAGGTTAAGTGAAACTCATTTGAAATAAAAATAGTTATTTTCGGTCTCTAGTTATTACCATGAAATCAAAATTCCGGGAGGGGCTGCAGCCCCTCAGCCCCCCCCCCCTTATATACGCCCATGTAAACAATATGAAAAATTAGGGTTTAATTACATACACAGACGTTTCATCATCTACGAAAATCATGGGAATTACAACTCACCTTAAAATATTCCTTACTCACTTCAAAGTGTTCTCAGGGCGATTTCGGCTTAAATATATAGGGAAAATGGAATATCGGTCGTATTTGTCGAACCAAATTTGCTCAAGGTCCTGCGCTATGCGTCCGAACTCGTGGCGTAATATTATGCTTGCACAGGCACGTTTTCTCGGAAACGGCTGGAGCGACAAATTCGTGATTGGTGTCATTCTAGAGCAACAAATTAGCAACAAATTCTCGTACCAATCTGAATTTCGTCAGACAATTAGATCAAAAGTTACAGGGGTGGCTGTGCTGGCGTAATATTACGCTAGCACAGCCACGTTTTCTCGGAAACGGCTGGAGCGACAAATTCGTGATTGGTGTCATTCTAGAGCAACAAATTAGCAACAAATTCTCGTACCAATCTGAATTTCGTCAGACAATTAGATCAAAAGTTACGGGGGTGGCTGTGCTGGCGTAATATTACGCTAGCACAGCCACGTTTTCTCGGAAACGGCTGGAGCGACAAATTCGTGATTGGTGTCATTCTAGAGCAACAAATTAGCAACAAATTCTCGTACCAATCTGAATTTCGTCAGACAATTAGATCAAAAGTTACGGGGGTGGCTGTGCTGGCGTAATATTACGCTAGCACAGCCACGTTTTCTCGGAAACGGCTGGAGCGACAAATTCGTGATTGGTGTCCTTCTAGAGCAACAAATTAGCAACAAATTCTCGTACCAATCTGAATTTCGTCAGACAATTAGATCAAAAGTTACGGGGGTGGCTGTGCTGGCGTAATATTACGCTAGCACAGCCACGTTTTCTCGGAAACGGCTGGAGCGACAAATTCGTGATTGGTGTCATTCTAGAGCAACAAATTAGCAACAAATTCTCGTACCAATCTGAATTTTGTCAGACAATTAGATCAAAAGTTACGGGGGTGGCTGTGCTAGCGTAATATTACGCTAGCACAGCCACGTTTTCTCGGAAACGGCTGGAGCGACAAATTCGTGATTGGTGTCATTCTAGAGCAACAAATTAGCAACAAATTCTCGTACCAATCTGAATTTCGTCAGACAATTAGATCAAAAGTTACGGGGGTGGCTGTGCTAGCGTAATATTACGCTAGCACAGCCACGTTTTCTCGGAAACGGCTGGAGCGACAAATTCGTGATTGGTGTCATTCTAGAGCAACAAATTAGCAACAAATTCTCGTACCAATCTGAATTTCGTCAGACAATTAGATCAAAAGTTACGGGGGTGGCTGTGCTAGCGTAATATTACGCTAGCACAGCCACGTTTTCTCGGAAACGGCTGGAGCGACAAATTCGTGATTGGTGTCATTCTAGAGCAACAAATTAGCAACAAATTCTCGTACCAATCTGAATTTCGTCAGACAATTAGATCAAAAGTTACGGGGGTGGCTGTGCTGGCGTAATATTACGCTAGCACAGCCACGTTTTCTCGGAAACGGCTGGAGCGACAAATTCGTGATTGGTGTCCTTCTAGAGCAACAAATTAGCAACAAATTCTCGTACCAATCTGAATTTCGTCAGACAATTAGATCAAAAGTTACGGGGGTGGCTGTGCTGGCGTAATATTACGCTAGCACAGCCACGTTTTCTCGGAAACGGCTGGAGCGACAAATTTGAAAATAGTGTAACAAATTAGCAACAAATTAGCAACAAATTACTGAGTATGTTAGAAGTTGGGGTTGCAATGTTGCTGTTCCAGCGTAATAGAGCTCTCAACCTGGGATGGTTGAGTAGCATTCCAGCTCCAATTTTATTTCTCCATAATTCCTACATCCCCTTGGTTAAATTATATTCCTATTACATTAATCCATATTTTTCTATGATACCTTGTTAAAAAATGAAATATAAATATATTTCATGACTAAATCTAACGTGTATTTCAGAAATGAAATATTTTTATTATTTTTTTTTCCGCTGGTTAAAGAGAGTAGGTTGAATGAATATTTCAGGTAATTTCTTTATCTTCCCTGCTCTATTCTATCCTTGCACATGTTCCCTTCATCTTCTCTATGCTTCTCTTATAAAGTTGATCTATATTGTGGGGTTCATTTTTTATTAATATACATTAATGATATATTTAAAGTAAAAGAGATTATAAAATGAAAAAAAAACCTTATAACGAATAAAAGAATTCCTAATATCTGAAACACAATGACGCCTTGGGTAAGTCCGCTATGGGTAATTCCACCATGGGTAAGTCCGCTATGGGTAAGTCCGCCCTGGGTAAGTCCGCTATGGGTAATTCCACCATGGGTAAGTCCGCTATGGGTAAGTCCGCCTTGGGTAAGTCAGCTATGGGTAATTCCACCATGGGTAAATCCGCTATGGGTAATTCCACCATGGGTAATTCCACCATGGGTAAATCCGCTATGGGTAATTCCACCATGGGTAAGTCCGCTATGGGTAATTCCACCATGGGTAAGTCCGCTATGGGTAAGTCCGCCCTGGGTAAGTCCGCTATGGGTAATTCCACCATGGGTAAGTCCAGTATGGGTAAGTCCGCCTTGGGTAAGTCAGCTATGGGTACTTCCACCATGGGTAAGTCCGCCTTGGGTAAGTCCGCTATGGGTAATTCCACCATGGGTAAATCCGTTATGGGTAATTCCACCATGGGTAAGTCCGCTATGGGTAATTCCACCATGGGTAAGTCCGCTATGGGTAAGTCCGCCTTGGGTCTCACAAATGCACATAGTTAGTCCTCTTCTTCAATTTTTAACTTCCGACTTTTCTTCATCTATAATGTCCCTCATTAAAATTAAAACGTATAAAATATCGTTCGTGGTCGTATAGTTCGGATCACTGTCTCGAAGAAGAAAAATGATGTCATTCAGAAATTAGTACAAATTAATCAACAGATAATACCAAAAGAATGTTAAAATAATTTTTAAAATACTGAGTAGAAGGTTACTTACATTTTTAACGGTAGATACTAAAAGTCTTGAAGAGCCGACGGACTTAGACTATCGGGCAGACGGGGTACATGAACCGAAACCATTGTAAAGTAGGAATCGCTAAGACCTGTCCTGGGATCGTATGCCAAATACCAACCGTGAAAATTTAGATACGGCGATCGAAATACCGCCAGGCGCCCTGGAAATGGTTTATCATCAAATGGTTGAAGAGCACAAAAGCAATCCGACACCACAACAATCTTACCATCCTCTTCTCGGTTCTCTCGCATTCTTTGCCTTTTTAGTATTTTTCATCTTTTTAATAATTCCATCGGGTTTTGAAAGGGAACTAATAAATCTATTTTCCTACACATAATGTTCTCAGTTTAATTAACTTATTTAATCATCTTTATACATTCATTAAGTTTAATTTTAACTTTTTAATTGTAATTTCTAATTAATAATCTTATTATGTTTGATTTTTTTTTCTACATATAAAACTATTAAATCATCTAAGTAAACTGTAAAATATTGTATAGAAAATACATGGGATATGCAAGCATGGGGCATGTAGTAAATAAACGGGCACATCTGAGGGTTACTCAGGTATGGAAAAAACAAAAAATACTAACTCGGAGAAGCCCTTTCTCGGCTCCTCAGAGGACTCACTTTACTCAACCTGGGATGGTTGAGTAGCATTCCAGCTCCAATTTTATTTCTCCATAATTCCTACATCCCTTTGGTTAAATTATATTCCTATTACATTAATCCATATTTTTCTATGATACCTTGTTAAAAAATGAAATATAAATATATTTCATGACTAAATCTAACGTGTATTTCAGAAATGAAATATTTTTATTATTTTTTTTCCGCTGGTTAAAGAGAGTAGGTTGAATGAATATTTCAGGTAATTTCTTTATCTTCCCTGCTCTATTCTATCCTTGCACATGTTCCCTTCATCTTCTCTATGCTTCTCTTATAAAGTTGATCTATATTGTGGGGTTCATTTTTTATTAATATACATTAATGATATATTTAAAGTAAAAGAGATTATAAAATGAAAAAAAAACCTTATAACGAATAAAAGAATTCCTAATATCTGAAACACAATGACGCCTTGGGTAAGTCCGCTATGGGTAATTCCACCATGGGTAAGTCCGCTATGGGTAAGTCCGCCCTGGGTAAGTCCGCTATGGGTAATTCCACCATGGGTAAGTCCGCTATGGGTAAGTCCGCCTTGGGTAAGTCAGCTATGGGTAATTCCACCATGGGTAAATCCGCTATGGGTAATTCCACCATGGGTAATTCCACCATGGGTAAATCCGCTATGGGTAATTCCACCATGGGTAAGTCCGCTATGGGTAATTCCACCATGGGTAAGTCCGCTATGGGTAAGTCCGCCCTGGGTAAGTCCGCTATGGGTAATTCCACCATGGGTAAGTCCAGTATGGGTAAGTCCGCCTTGGGTAAGTCAGCTATGGGTACTTCCACCATGGGTAAGTCCGCCTTGGGTAAGTCCGCTATGGGTAATTCCACCATGGGTAAATCCGTTATGGGTAATTCCACCATGGGTAAGTCCGCTATGGGTAATTCCACCATGGGTAAGTCCGCTATGGGTAAGTCCGCCTTGGGTCTCACAAATGCACATAGTTAGTCCTCTTCTTCAATTTTTAACTTCCGACTTTTCTTCATCTATAATGTCCCTCATTAAAATTAAAACGTATAAAATATCGTTCGTGGTCGTATAGTTCGGATCACTGTCTCGAAGAAGAAAAATGATGTCATTCAGAAATTAGTACAAATTAATCAACAGATAATACCAAAAGAATGTTAAAATAATTTTTAAAATACTGAGTAGAAGGTTACTTACATTTTTAACGGTAGATACTAAAAGTCTTGAAGAGCCGACGGACTTAGACTATCGGGCAGACGGGGTACATGAACCGAAACCATTGTAAAGTAGGAATCGCTAAGACCTGTCCTGGGATCGTATGCCAAATACCAACCGTGAAAATTTAGATACGGCGATCGAAATACCGCCAGGCGCCCTGGAAATGGTTTATCATCAAATGGTTGAAGAGCACAAAAGCAATCCGACACCGCAACAATCTTACCATCCTCTTCTCGGTTCTCTCGCATTCTTTGCCTTTTTAGTATTTTTCATCTTTTTAATAATTCCATCGGGTTTTGAAAGGGAACTAATAAATTTGAAGAAAGTAATCTAAATCCTACCCTCAATTCTATTCACTTGATTTAAGTACATTTCCGATGGGCTTTTCAATAATCAGAGAGCTTTTGCTGTAATCGCTGGCTCGAATAGACTCTACTTCATTCGCTTTTTACGGCCAACACTTTTTCATCACAGATTACCCCCCCCCCCCCCCTTTGCAGGAGCTTTTCATATTTTTCATTCTTATCCCTCTATTCGTCTCCCTATAAAAAAGAGGAAAAAATGAATGTAAAAAAATCTTGATTTCGAATCAGAACAATTTTTCAAACTATAATTGCTTTATTAGAATTATTGCTGGGTATTATTCACCTCAGCCAAAACAGATAAAGTAGAATATTTTTTAAAAGAGTTCGGAAAAAATGAGGCATTTATATGCGTATTAACGCGTGAGTATATGTATATATACACACACATATATATATATATATATATATATATATATATATATATATATATATATATATATAATAATTTGGCGTTTCGAATTCTAAATGGTGAATACTTGTAGGTAGTGAGAGTGTTTGAAAGGCCATAGCGGTACCATTACCCATAGCTGGATGCAGGCCACATTTCCTTGGGCATAGGGCATAGCGGTACCATTATCCATAGCTGGGTGCAGGCCACATTTCCTCGGGCATAGGCCATAGCGGTACCATTACCCATAGCTGGATGCAGGCCACATTTCCTTGGGCATAGGCCATAGCGGTACCATTATCCATAGCTGCGTGCAGGCCACATTTCCTCGGGCATAGGCCATAGCGGTACCATTATCCATAACTGGGTGCAGGCCGCATTTCCTCGGGAATATAAAACTTAGGGTGGGTTTACACTTGCTAGTTATTGCAGGATATTTATATCAGAGAGAAATTGCGACTATTGAAACCCCATGTAAAATATATGTCGGCAATAAATTGCTCATGGTAGAATTTATTAACGACATACATTTTACATGGGTTTTCATTAGTGGCAATTTCTCTCTGATAGAAATATCCTGCAATAACTAGCAAGTGTAAACCCACCCTTACAGCCTCAACCTGAGGAGGATAACCTTTCACCAGTACGGCCAAGTCTAGACTGTTTTATTTCATGTACAGACATAGCCACCTTAATTATTTTTTTTTTCTCCCCCTTCTTAATTATTTTTGGGTTTCTTTGACGGGGATTTTCATCTGACAGTGCATTGGGACTTCTTTCCAATTTTCCAAGGAAAAGGTGGAGTTGATGGGTTTGGTGGTGTAGTGAAGAGGATTGCCTGGATCGGCGTCAAAGGCACAAAACTAGATATTCCTGGCAGCAAGGAATTTTTTACCTATGTGTCTGTAAGGGACTGATTAGCAAGAACGGGATTTAAAGGAATATATAATGGGGAAATATTTTAGAGAAGCGGAAATTTTTCAAAACAATAATTTACACTGAGGTTTCTAGTACATACTTAAATGTCATAAAACATCGCTAAGATGAGAGAAAAGGTTGAGTGAGAGAGAGACAGCTAGATAGAGTTATCAAATATCATTTGGGGAGATTAGAGCATATTTTGGAGCTCACCTACCTCTCATCGCCATCTCGGCCAAGACCTCAGGAACGGGCGTGGACACTGCCCCGTCGGAGGTAAGCCAGCTCTTTATACCCTTTAACCCCATATCTGCTTTAGCACGTGGCTGGACGAGAAACTCTCTTAAACATTCCGGGAATCAATATCTCTGCTACGGGGGGGGGGGGGGGGGGGGGAGGTTACTTACCACTGATTGAAATGAAAGTGAGACAAAGCTCTCTCTATCTCTAGCGAAGGGATTGAGGCTTAGCTCGATCAGCTTAAGGCAATCATGCAGAATATCTCAGCTAAGGGGGGGGGGGGGGGGGGGTAAGGGTTACTTACCACTGATTGAAATGAAAGTGAGACAAAGCTCTCTCTATCTCTAGCGAACGGATTGAGGCTTAGTTCGATCAGCTTCAGGCAATCATGCCGAATATCTCAGCTACCGGGTGGGGGGGGGGGGTTACTTACCACTGATTGAAATGAAAGGGGGACAAAGATCTCTCTATCTCTAGCGAACGGATTGAGGCTTAGTTCGATCAGCTTCAGGCAATCATGCCGAATATCTCAGCTACCGGGTGGGGGGGGGGTTACTTACCACTGATTGAAATGAAAGGGGGACAAAGATCTCTCTATCTCTAGCGAACGGATTGAGGCTTAGTTCGATCAGCTTCAGGCAATCATGCCGAATATCTCAGCTACCGGGTGGGGGGGGGGGGGGGGGTTACTTACCACTGATTGAAATGAAAGGGGGACAAAGATCTCTCTATCTCTAGCGAACGGATTGAGGCTTAGTTCGATCAGCTTCAGGCAATCATGCCGAATATCTCAGCTACCGGGGGGGGGGGGGGGGGGGGGGTTACTTACCATCTGAAATAAGTCTGTAAGTAAGTGAAGTGAATAAGTTGGAAGTCTTAATCAACCAGATTTAACAAGCAGCTTTAATAAACCAACTACAGAGTAAGCCACTAATAACAATCAGCATTTGATACGGGGTTTGTCCATTAACCCCGTATCAAATACAAACCTAATAATTTAATATCTCCATCAACACCAAAAACATCGCTCAGTATGTTATGATATAATTTATGGCTACATCATTACATGCAGGTCATATCAACAAAACGATATCATGTAATATGATTAAATATGTTCTTTTCAATGTAATCTATTATACAAAAATGAATCGCTAAATGTGTTGGTAAGCGGAAATCTCGAAAACAACTGAACCAATTTCGCTATTTTTTTTTTTTTTTTTATAATATTCCTTGAACTACGAGGATGGTTATTACGGAGAGAAAAATTTAAAAAATTGCCTGAAAATGTCTAAAAACAACACTTTTCGGGTCTTTTTCACTTTCTTAACGCAAATTCATTTTTAAATAAAAACATATGTTCTCAATTATTATATTTTTAACAGTTAACGTATTTGGTTATTTGTGTATAAGCAAAAAAATTTAAATAAATAAGAACATGTAATCACTAGGTGACATTAGAATCACATGTTAATAATGCAATTTAAATTAATTTAACGCAGGCATTAACGAAGTAAAAAAGACTCCACTTTTCTATACTCCCATACAAAAGATTCGTAATAATACCTAAAGGTCAATATGAACTTTAATACCATACCATAAAGTGTTAGTGGAGGGGTTCTGGGAAGGCAAAACAATTGAGTGACATTAGTATCGTATAAATATTAATGTCAATATTTATACGATGGTAACAAAACTCAAAAACAAATTGGCTATGGTAAAATGTAAATTGTTTGTGGTAAAATGTCACTTGAAATGTAAACATCTCTTTGCTGCGCATCTATAATATTACTAAATCTAAAAGCCGCAAATTTATATAAAATTACTAAAGTGTGTGTTTGTGACTTACTAAATATTCCTCCTATTATGCAGCGGACATATTTAGCCAGAAGAACCCGAAATTCAATGCATCAAATTAATTATCAATCTAATCGTACTGCCCAGGAACGTGAAGATCGGAATGAACGTGAAAGAATTCGGTTAAGAAAGACCCGTGAAGCCCGACATTCGACTAATAATGGTGCAAGTTTGAATCGAGCTGCTGTGAATTCATTACAGTGCCTGCAGCTGTGTTCCTATTGGACCTATGAACTCAGTTTGACTATAAACAAATCCCAGGGCGGTCATTAATTGTTTGTGGTATTAATCTAGAAAACCCATGTTTCTCGCATGGTTAATTGTATGTTGCCTGTTCCCGTGTTGGAAAACCATCTGCTCTGTATATTTACGCGTCACGTAATGAAACAAAAAATATCGTGTACCATTAAGTACTACAATAAGTAAAAATAAAATGAAATATAATAAGTAAGTAGGTATCGGTGCTAATGACCCCAGCAGTAGAAGCACCTAAAAAAAAAAAACAAATAAAAAAAAAATAAATAAGTAGGTATCATAATAAGAAATCTGATATTGTAATTTTGATTGTGATTTTTTAGTGACTATTAAAAGAATTTTAGTGTTTTATAATTTTTATTTTTTGACATAATTTAATTGTCGACTTGTCGAAGTTTTTTTTTTTTTTTTTTTTTTATTATCTTACTAACTGTCCGGGTGTCCCAAATAACAGAATAAGTATTAAAAAAAATTAAGGAATTGACTGTTAGGCGGTACGAAGTTCGCTGGGTCAGCTAGTATAATATAATTTATAATATATAACACATCACAGTTCCCCACACAATTCGGACTGAGAGTAAATGTACTGAACTGGCAACATAGAGGTCTTATCCACAATAGTAGAATATAATATTATATATATATATATATATATATATATATATATATATATATATATATATATATACTAGCTGTTACCCGGCGTGCCATGCTACATCTACATTTTGCATCTAGAAAAGCAAAAATATGTTAGAAAAGATAAGTAATATTAAAATCTAATAACGGAAATCTGTATCTGTCTGGATTTATAGTTTCCAACCCGTCACCTGAGAACTGTGAGGCCTAGGGGATTTGAACCTAGCCTCTGACTGTCCCCCAATCAAGACATGTGTGCCACGTTTGGTTAAAATCGGTAAAATGGTGCGGATTTGTATAAGTAACAAACATACAGACAGGCAGCTGGTAGACGTTTTTGACCTAGCCTATGGCACATAGTATCAAGACCTACCTGTGTGCCACGTTTGGTCAAAATCGGTCAAACGGTGTGGATTTGTATAAAGAACCGACAGACAAACAGATAAACAGTCAGACACGTGATTTTTAGCGCGGTTCCTCCCTCCCTCATAGGGAGGAACCCCGCTTATAGGGTTGATACAATGAAACAATCCGGAAGTGCCGACTAGAAAATTTTGCGTTTCAGAACCTCTGGAAACCGAAAATGATGGTAGTTCAAATTTGTATATATATATATATATATATATATATATATATATATATATATGTATATATTTATATATATATATATATATATATATATATATATATATATATATATTTGTCTGTTCGCTCATTTCTGGCTTCCCTGATGGTCCGATTTTGATGAAAGTTGGGACAAAAATCCGTCGTCCAATTTGAAAGGTCAAGTTCGTTAACCAGCAAAATACGCCCACTGGAAGATGGCATTTGGGGCGAAATTCGCGCAAAAAAAATCGTAACGCTTACGTTTTTGAGTTCATAAGCTTTTAAGTACTCTTTTTATAGGCCTCTTGGGCTAGGAAAACGAATGGAACCATTTTCAAGGCGATACCTTTAACCGTTTTCGAGAAAATTGGAAAAATAATTTTTGAATACCGTTTTTGGTTTGGGTACTTAGAATTACGGGATTCAGTTGAAACATTATCTGCATGTTCTACTTTCATTAAAACTAATATGTTGAAAGTTTTGTTACGTTTGGAATTAAGGAAGGGTTAGAATAAAATATTTTATGAACAGACAAGAAAAGTTTTGGGAACTTCGTATACTTTCATTAATATCTCGAACACGGTTGGGAAATCGTGGTAAGTGGATAGAAACTATTTGAAAGCTTTCTATATTCTCTACAAAAAATATTCTAAAACTATTTTTGATTAGGTTATGTCAATCGGAGAAATAAGTGCTTAAAACTTCAAATACGTCTGTTTTGTTCTTAAGAACGGGTTTTTGTCGTTCTTTTTGTAATTTTTGTCTCTTTCCCTTTGTTTTTTATTGCTTTTTATTTTTGTAATTTCTTATGTTGGGAAAATTTTGTGTGTAAAACAGGATATGAAAAATGAGACCAATTTTCTGTTGCTAGAAATAATGTAAATTTTGGGAACTTTCATTAATATCTCGAAAACGGTTGAAAATCATGGTAAACGGAAGAATACCATTAGAAAGCTTATTAAATGCTCTACATAAAAGGTTCTAATGAATGTTTTGATTAGGCGATGACAATCGGAGAAATAAGAGCTTAAAGCTTTAAAGTAATTGATTTCGCTTATTCGAACTGTTCTTTTTGTCTGTTTTTTATTCCTTGTTATTTTTTAATTGCTTATAGTTGGATAATGTATTCGAAAATAAAACAGGTTTAGTAAAATAACAAAAACAATTTATTGTTAGAAATATAGAGTTCCAAGATTCCAAGACCTTGTAACTAGCGGGAAAGTTTCTAGTGATACCGACCCTTCCAGGTAAGATTGTAAATCCTACCTTTCAAGACTGTTGGAACCAAAACAATAACTGTCGGGGTTCGGTCACTGCTACTTTTATCGTAAAAATGGTTTTATTGTGCCGACGTTTCGGCTTATACACTAATATATGCACATATCAATGTAAATATACCTAACATATATATATATATATATATATATGTATATATATATATATATATATACATATAATATATATATGCATATACACATACACATATACACGCACACATATGTACATATATATGCCCACATACATACACATATGGGGTATGTATTATTAAGTAGCAGTGACCGAACCCGGACAATCCCTACCTTGCATCATCAACGGTCAACGATCTCCTCTCAACAAAATAATAACTGCTTCTATTTTAATCTTTCAAAATTAGACTAGGGATAAGAACGGAACCGCGCTAAGATGAGGCAGTTCCTGCGAGTCGGACTTTTTATTATATATGTATATATATATATATATATATATATATATATATATATATATATATATATATATATATTACATCACAGTTCCCGCGTAACTCAGGCTCAGAGTTTCAACAATGAGTCTGGTATAGAAAAAATATAAAGAAAATAAATGAGGGGAAGAGCTGGTTGAGGAGGTAGCTAAAAGTATGAAGCTTCAAGTGAAACATTACATGATATTTTTCGGCCAAGAACACTTTCATCCTTATCGAGAAAATCAGAAAGAACACCAGTATGAGAAATTTCTGACCAGTATATTTTTCAACATTCAAGGCTTCAACAACTTCCATACAATATCAGGTAATGAATTCGCTCTACTTAAAAGTAATTGGGCTTACAGAAACATGGCATACTGTATCTCTTCAAAAACCATCAAATGATATGATGGAAAATGATATGACAGAAAGTTTAGCCAGAAAAACACATGATAAAGGTACGGGCTGTGGATGAATTCTCTTGCCCACAAATAAATATTTCAATTACCAAGCAATAGAAATGAATAAACACTGGATTTCAGGAGTCATTAAATACAGAACACAGGAGATAATTCTTATATTAGCCTATAATCCACCTAATAAAACGATAAATACATTTTTGGATGATAAGACATGATAAGAGTCCTAACTAATCGTTACATAGGGAAAATGACTATCCTGACAGGAGATGACAACACTAGGATTGCTAACCTGAACCACCAAGAGATAACCTACTCATGGAAGGTACTGCTCTCACACTCCATCAAGGTTCACTAGATACAACTCCAAACTCAACGAGGCAACCTATTCAGGGAGATTATGGAATCCTTGGGATCGGCCTACAGTAAGCGATACTCCACAACAATTTACAATTGTAAACAAAAATGGGAAGGGAGTAAATTACTTTCTAACGGCTAGGAATTATTGAGTGTTATGCGATCTAGTGGTGCTGGGGGGGGGGGGCGATAGCCGTACCGCTCACAGAGCATTTGTTCTTGGAGGACAATAGTTGAGTGCGCAGGCTCTCGCACGATAGTAGCTAGAGTATGTACCTCTGGATTGTGAAATTCTGTGAGTAGAAAACTTAATACATGGGTCTAAGGCAGCTGGGCAATTTTTTCTAGCTAATTTAGTTAGTTATAAGTAGGGACCGGATTTTTAGGATAAAATAAGCATCCAATTAGGTTTTTGCAACAGGCATAATAGGCCTTTTTAGGTTTTTACTAAAAAAAACAATTTTAGGTTTTTTAGGCGATAAAAATATTTCAATAGGTTCAAAAAAATAGGTCTTTTTAGGTGGTTATTTAAAAGACCAGTTTAGGTTTTTTTTAGGTGATAGGTAACCAGCTGGTAATAGTCGCAATCGTTCGAGTCCCGTGAAGGGAGGTGTTAGGAGTCCTTCTAGTGAGGGTGCCTCCTGTAGTAATAAAGGTGCTATTGAGTCCCCACGAAAATTTAAGTTATTGGATGTTTCCTCTGAGACCCCTAACAAGGACTTGACAAGCCCTCGCAAAGCTATTACTGAGGGAGGCATAGATGAGGAGATCATGAGAATGTCTCTCAGCTTATCAGATTCTAACGGGGAGGGATGTAATGTACAAAAGCGTTCGGATGACATTCCCTATTCCGGCACTTCGCCCGCGCGCTCTCTTGTGATTGACAGGATTCATGCGTCGGGTCCTGACTCTTCCTTCGATTGGAGGGATAGCCAGGCCCGGGCTGTGCTGCTTAAGAATGAGCTCCTCGGGCGGATCGGCGGCGGGGCTGTGGGTGTGTCTGGTGAGTCGGAGACTGTAATTAAGGAGTACCTGGAGGCTTTCCTCTCCCTGGTGGCTGGTCTTGTCCGATTGGAGGCTGCTAGGGTGGCGATTGATTCCAAGGGAATTGAAAGGATGGTCTCCACTACTCCGGTTGCACCGTGCTTGCCCGCTAGTGGGTCTAGGGTGGCTCGGAACTTTGATGCTGGGTGCTTGATCGATGGAGGGAGTGGGGTTTGCCATCCTCCTTCAGGTGTTGGAGGATCAGAGGATCGTATCCCACAGAGAGCGGGTGGCACGGTGTATATTGAGCCCAATATTAATAGCCACTATAATGATTTAGAACAGCTAAAGAAGGATGTGCTTAAAGACCTCGACCCAACAAGAAAAGACCTCCAGCGCCGGAGAGTCATTAGGACTAGGAGCGGAGGAATCATAATAAAAACTGGGCGGGGAGAGGATAGGCGAAGAATCCCGGGTGAGTTTGATCTACTAGCATTGAGGATAAATATTAAAGAAAGGCCAATGCTGAAACCCAGGGTTATTGTACGCCACGCCCCGCGGACCGTGGAGGGTAAGAACCTAGACCTGCCTACCCTAACAGAATGTTTGCGGAGTGGGTCTCAACACCGAAGTTAAATTGTTATATAGAACGGGCCGGAAGTCAAGTGAGTCTTGTAATTTGATTTTAGAAGTTAGCCCTCGACTGAGGGCCCTACTGCTCTAATCCGGTGGGGTATACCTCGGCTGCAACTTTTGCGTGGTGGGCAACCATACTGAAACTAACAGATGCTACAAGTGTCAGAGGTTTGGTCATATTTCGCGAACGTGTGCACAGAAAGTTCACACTTGTGGCCACTGCGGAGAGAGTGGTCATTGTTATATAGAGTGCACCAAAAATAGTGACCCTCCCTGCTGTCCGAACTGTAAGAGAGCAGGCCTTAAGGATAATGTGCATGTGCTGCCCTCGGACGCATTCGTGAAAGGACTGATTATGGATTTTAACTTCGAGATACGAATGTGTAGAACCTGTGGTCGGGGGTTCAGGAATCATAGAAGTCAAGGTCAACACGTAACTCGTGCCCACCCGGCAAGTCCACAATAGAGCAATCCGTATTCCCACAATGCCCCGATGGAGTGACGAAGAGTTGCGTCTTCTATCACTGCGCACAGTGGGACGAAAGGCTTAAAACCGCAGACATTCAATCTTATACCTCTTTATACATCCTCGTTTCGGGCTGAAAACACAAAACCGGCGGGATTTTTGGTCAATGAATTATTATTACAATTATACAATAAATACTATATACATATACAGTTATGTTAATTAGTACATATATATAATCCTAGGAATTTCAATTTTATGTATAAATCTAATTATACAGCCAGCTGGTTTAATTCAAGGTTAGTTGTGCATCATCAAAGCAATGCCGATTCAAAAAACTTAGGCTTTAGAAATAGTGCAATCAGTTGGGGGAAGGAGAAAAAAAAAATAAAATTAAAATAAAAAATAAAAAAATAAAAAAAAAATAAAAGTTTTCTTTTGTAAGAGCTGTTTGGTCGACCTTGATGTTCTTTCTATTTTATTTTATTCTATATTTTGTCAAATATGTTGGTGTCTTTTTGGTGAGAGAGTATCTTGTCAATATGAGGGCTGCCATCTCCAAGGAGTTCTGTCATGGCGTGAGGAATGTACAAATTAAGTCGTGATTGACAGTCAGTTAAGATATGTTGTACGGTTAGGTCACTGTTCGAAAGGAGGGCACTGATGAATTTGAGCGACTTCCCACGAACACCCCATTCATAGAGTTTAGAAATAATTACTCTTTGCCAGACTGTGTCGAATGCTTTGTTTATATCGAAGGATACAGCGAGTGTAACCTTTTTTTTTTAAGAGTGAGTCAGTGATTAATGACTCTAATCGGACTATATGGTCAAGTGTTGAGTGTCTCTCTCTGAAACCACATTGGTATACTGAGAGACGATCCCCAGATTCAAGATACCACATTAACCTTTTATTCAACATTTTTTCGAGTATCTTACAGACACAGCTGGTAAGAGAGATTGGTCTATAGCTTGTCACGTCAGATTTATCTTCATTAGGCTTCAGTATTGGAATAACGATGCTTTCACACCAAGGTTCAGGGATATTTCCCGAGTCATAAACTGAATTCATGAGCCGTCGTAGTTTTATGAGACAATTGTGTAGGATGTGTTTTATCATACTGTAGGTTATAAGATCCTGTCCGGGTGAGCTATCTTTTGTATTGGAAAATGCGTAATTGAGTTCGTCGATAGTGAATGGTTCGTCTAAGTAGTTCGATTCTCTGATTGTGCTCGAAAATGGTAATTCATTCTGTGCCATGAGGTTATCAAATGTATGGTTATTTTCAGGGGTTTTTGAGATATTGCTAAAATGTTCAGCTAATGTATTTGTTACGTCTTGTCGGTTGGTCAGAATCGAGTCATGTATTTTTAGTCCACTTATAGGTGTACGGTATTTTCTGTGGGTGATTTTTTTAAGGTTGTTCCATAGGTCAGTTTGTGGCGTGTGTATGTTAACTGTAGTAAGGAACTCAATCCAGCATAGCTTTTTGCTCTCTGTTATTTCGCGACGGCAGACGGCTTTGGCTTTTTTAAATTTAATTAAGAATTCAGTGGTCGGGTTTCTCCTGAATTTGTTGAGAGCAGTACGTTTTTCCTTGACTGCCTGCTTGCATTTTTCATTCCACCAAGGGACGGGGAGGTGTTTTTGTACTGTCCTGGTTTTTGGAATTGAAACTTGGGCGGCTGATATTACTAGTTTGTTAAAGTCAGAGATTGTATTAATGTTTAGTTTGTACATTTCGTTGGTAATATACTGTTGATATTTCGTCCAGTCAGCTTTCTTTGTCATGAATCTTGTAGGGACTTGGAATGTCTCAGGGTTGCTTTCAACATCAATACCAATAGGAAAGTGATCGCTATTATAGAGATCGTTTTTCACTTTCCATTTGAATCGCATTATGATGTCTGGTGAACATGTTTTGACATCGATATTAGATAGTGTTCCTGTTCGTGCACACAGATGTGTGGGGGAATTATTGTTGAGGGGGATTAAGTCGTTCAGGTCGAGTATGTTTTCTAAAATTCTTCCTCTTTTATTAGTCGTGTTTGAGTGCCATTGCGTTTAAATCACCAAGAAACATTAGTGGTCGAGGGAGTTGTGTCAGTAAGTCCTGTAAGTCAGTTTGGTCAACCCTATCGCTTGGTGGATGATAAATATTGCAGATATTCATGCGGAAGGGAGCATACACTGTACAAGCTACTGCTTGCAATGTAGTTCTGATTCGGAGGGGTTCACTGTACACCGTATCTTTTACGAAATTAGCCACTCCTCCAGAGGCTTTACCGCCCAATGTATAGTCCTGTCTATATGATTTGAATCCTAATGATGTGTCTTTGGCGGGTGATAAATGAGTTTCCTGGATTGCTAAGATTTGAAATTTTTTTGATCGCACTAGGTGCTTCAAGTCATCTAAGTGTTTTTGTAACCCGTTTATATTCCACTGTAATATCATGGAATTATAAAATGTCATGTTATTTGAGAGAATTTAGTATAAACGTGATTTGGGAACAAATCTTCGTCGTAGATAAGATCACACGATAGAGAAAAGAAAGTATAAGAGATCATTGGAAAGGGGTTTAAGTTATTGGGCGATTTTAAGTCCTTAATCAGTGCAGGAGTCTTTCTTCTTTAGAAAGAGCCCAAGGACGTATATATTGGTTTATCTCAAGAGGAGAAATTGAATTTCAAAACGTCGCGTTTTCACTTACAAAGTGTCTCTTACGGACTGGCTAAAATGATTATTTTTTCTTTTCGATGATATTTACCACATAAGGGTTTCTAGGGATGCTGATTTTAAATCTGCTATTGTTTTTGGTGTGAAAAAGGTATAATGCTAGTTTACTTAAAAACTTAAACATATTTTTAAATTTATTTTACGAAATATAAATTATTGTTTAACGATTGTATTTTTTCTGTAATCTACTCTCTAAAACAAACAAATTGGTGTAAAAATCATGTCATCATTTTCTAAACTCGTTATATATAATAAAGGATTCTTAACCTGTTTTATTTTATTTCTCGGCTCCTAAGGCGTATTGAACGAAACGCTTGGACACATATCGACTATTTTTTGATGCAGAATCACCAGAAAAAAATGGGCTAAATCGGCGACCTTGCACCTGACTAGACGAGGCCCTGCTGGTGGACGGTTCCATTCCTCAGGTTGAGGCTGAATTTAATATTTAAGTGTGTTCCCCTGAAGAGGCACCAAAAAGGGTGCAAAACATGTAGGGAAGATAAATAAAAAGTGTAAAAGTGTGCGATATTTTATTGACCTTCCGCCTTATTCGCCAGTTATAAAAAAAAAAAAAAACAAGTTTCAAATTTGGTCAATGTCGCGGGTTTTGGGCGTTTCGTCCCACTGTGCGGCGTGGAGCTGAGTATAGATCAAGGGGCCTCGTTGTGTCTAATGAAAGCCTTGTACATGGCCTCCTTGATAGAACAGCTGGGGCAACGCAACGTATGAGGCTTATATTGGAAGGAGGTCCTCTAGAGCGCAGGCATTCGTTGGACGAAATGGAAAACTACTACTGGCGCCGGGTAATGGAAAGTCCCTCTCGGCCAATTGATCAGGAAGGTTTGCCACCGGGAGCTATGGAGGTCACCACTGTATGGACGCCTGTCGAAGTGGAGGAGATCCAGAGCAATAAGATAGACAGTTCCTTTGCGCCAGGTCCTGATGGACTACGAGTGTCTGATTGGGAGTCCGTCCCACATAAGGCTCGTGTGGTTTTTTATAACCTATATTTATTAGGGGACAGGTTTATTCCTCAAATGATCGGGTTAAGGACTGTCTTTATCCCCAAGATTAAGTTTCCAGAGACGCCTTGATCCGCAAAAGCCTACCATTAGGATTCGTTGAATACGTGACGGGGGGGGGGGGGAACGGTGACGGGTTTACCCGGATTACCGATGGTCGGAGGTGGACGGACCCAATTGTAAGCGGAAGGCGGATTAGGCAGGGTGATCCTTTGTCTCCGTGCCTTTTCAACCTTGCGATGGATTGGGTCCTCCAGGCGATTCTAAGCCAGGTGGGATATACTCTGGACGGAGTGAGGATTAGCTATCTAGCCTTTGCCGATAACTAGGTCCTGGTCGCGTCCTCGGTGGCTGGCATGCGGGGTGCCCTATCGGGGTTTGGGGCTGCTATCGCCAAACTGGGGATGGAGCTCAGCCCGGGCAAGTGCTGTGCCCTTTCACTAGTGCCGGCTGGGCGTGTGGCCAGAGTATAGGTAGTTGAAGACGCACTGTTTAACGTTGGCGGGGCCCCGGTGAGGCAAATGCAGTTCCATGACTCCGTTAAGTACCTCGGAGTCACCTATAGGAACCATGGAACAGAGAGGCCTGATGAGGAAATCGGAAGGGCCCTTTTAAGAATTGGGAATGCACCCCTCAACCCGCAGCAGAGGTTGACCACCCTTAGGTATCACCTTCTTCCGAGTTACGTGCACAAGCTGGTACTTGGTGGCTCCTCCCGTGAAGCATTAAGGAAGTTGGACATAAAGGTTAGAGCAGCGGTGAGGAGGTGGCTGAGACTGCCTAAGGATATACCTGTTGGATATTTTCATGCTTCGTGCGCGGACGGAGGCTTGGGTGTTCTATGTATGAGCGTCCTGGTCCCGGCTCTGACGATAGGTCGTCTGTCTAGGATGGAACGGTCTGGTCTAGCCGCGGCTAGGGCGGCTTATGTTTCGTTTGACATGACCAAAAGGCTGCTAAAGCGAGGGAGGCCCTGGCCAGGCAGGGCTTAGTACATGAAGACGCTTAGTGCCCTGAAATTAGAAAGCGCTGGTGGGCAGAGAGGCTCTATTCGTCCAACGACGGAGCAGGATTGAAGGAATCTTCGGCTTGTAAGGCGTCGACATATTTGCTCAATGATGGAGCTGGGACCACTTCTGGTTGGGACTTCATCCAGTATTTTCGTACCCACATAAATGCTTTACCGACCACCGTGAGGACTACACGAGGTCGGCGTGAGGGCCGGATGCTAACACGCAAGGCGGGTTGCTTGGAGGATGAGACCGGCACTCACGCTGTTCAGAAGTGTTACGTTTCACAGGGAGGTCGTTGTTTGAGGCACGATACTGTGGTGTAAGTACTGGGGGAGGCCTTAGCCGGAAAGGGATACGAAGTTCACATTGAAACAGTCCTGAGAGCTGATGGCCAGCGATAGAAACCAGACATAATAGTGACAAAAGAGGGTAAGGTGACTATTGTGGACGCACAGATTGTTAATGGGAACACGTCTGAACTGAATTCGTTGCACCGGGCGAAGTGTCGGATGTATGGGAGACCTGTCCGTTTGGCGGTGGGGCGAATGTTTGGCGTGCCTGTCACCGACGTGGAGGTAACGTCCTGTACATTGAGCTGGAGGGGTGTGTGGAGCGGTGCTTCTGCCAATAGTTTAAGGCAGCTTGGTTTCCCGATGGGGGTGCGGACAAGCACCTTGTGGGTATTGAAGGGCTCCTGCATCATCTTCAGTCGATGGAGGACATTCCTCGCAGGGGCGGGCCGTTGAGGATCGCCTGGGGTTTCTTTTTTTGTTTTATTATTTATTAATTTATTTATCTAGAGTATATATGTTTTTATTTTAATTTGGTGTGTGTGTGTGTGTGTGTATTATGTTTGACTGCACTATGATATACCTCCATCGACTATAGTAGTTCTGGTATAGTGGGTGAAGTATAAGGGTATTTAATTCTGTAATTTTTTCTTATTATTATATTTATTGTTTTATAGTTTTTTTGTTTTGTTTTTTTTTTAGTTATTAATTTAAATTTTGTAGTGTACGCCGACTTCATATGTTTATTTAGCTATTTTTATTGCATTTTATTTTTATTTATATAGTTATGTATTTTTTATTTCTTATTAGATTTAAATGAGGTACTGATGAAACTGATGTGTACGTATTTGAATTTAGGTCTCACAGCAACTGGGCTTGATGTTTTCAAGCCTATATAACGATGGTGAAGGAGACGCGGCGTCTCCTTTGTAACAATTGAACGTCTCAGACGCGGCGTCTCCTTTGTAACAATTGGACATCTCAGACGCCCAATTGTAATGTTGACCATGTATGTGTCTTTTATACACTGTATTGTTAATTATGAAGTGGATTGTATCTCCTAATAAAAAAAAATATACATAAAAAAATGTTTCAATAGGTTCAAAAAATAAGTTTAACCTATAATAATTTATCATTAATTATTTTGATTAATTTATAATTGGTAATAATTTTTGTTAGACACACTTAGGTATAAGGATATATTTTTATTTTATTTATTTATTTTAAATATATCCGCATATAGACCTACACCGCATGACCTGATAGACCTGTATGTGTGTATAAATATATATATATATATATATATATATATATATATATATATATATATATATATACACACATCCACATATTTGTTTATTTACATTTATTTAAAAGCATGCATATATAGTATAAACGTTTTATTCAAGTTGGTTTTTATTTTTGATAGTTCTGTTATAATTTGTTTAGTAAATTGGTCTTGCTGAGGTAGTTCAATATCTCATCGATATATTTGCTTCCATCGCCGAGTAATTCAGTCATATTGTAAGGTAAGTCATAGTTTTGTCGCTGTAAACATTCAGTGAGTATGTGCTTTATAGTCAGCGGTGTGTTACACTGTGTACATGTCGGTCTTTCCTGTCTCATCATAAGATGAGTGTGTCAGTCGGGAATGGCCAATTCTTAAGCGGCATAATATCACTTCGTCTCTTCTATTATTCCTCTTGCTTGAAGGCCATTCACCTACCGTCTGTTTTATTTCACGAAGTTTGTTATCCGTCGTCATGTGCCAAGATTTCTGACACTTTTGTGTACTAAACCTTCTGACTTCAATTTGCAAATCTTGTAATGTAACTCCGTGTATGTCCTGTCGGTTTTGTCTTGTAGTCGTCTGAGCCAGTACGTCAGCTTGAGTGCTTTTTCCTATGTCCTCATGTCCTGGGAGCCAATATATTCTGATTTATTTATTCGTCCTGTGTATCTGTTCTAGTATGTTCATAATGATGGGATTATCGTTGTACATGTTTTGTAGTCCATGTATTGAGCTAAGTGAGTCCGTAAATAGTGTTATCTTTTGCTGTTGTATGTCGTGTGCATTTTCCAGGGCAAGGTGAATGGCTAGCAGCTCAGCTAAATAAATAATTGTACTTTTTGGTAGTTTAAACTGTAAGGTATTTATATCCATTACAGCTGCTGCGCCTTTGCCTTCAGCTGTCTTGGATCGCATTTGGTATTTTCGTAACAGATCTTCGTCAATAGATTCCGGGATGCACTTACTATTTAAATATTTAGTTTTAAGGCTATATTTCAGAAAATTCTGCATACGTGCCACATTCTACATGTAGGCTATTAGGGGGACTGGATCTAAAGGCTCCTGTTGCAATGAGTAAACCAATGTTTTGTATTGAGTCTAGGATTTTAAGAGTACTGGGCTTGGCGAATGTGTACGCTACACTCCCATAATCCAGAAGAGACCTGGAATCCTCTTTGAGTTGAATAATCCGAAGTAGGTTAAACAAACCCTCTAGTGAAGGAGCTAAACACTAATTACACCAAAATTTATAAAATGTTGCTACATGCCGCCACAGCCTCGGTGGTCAAAGGTACATTATGGTCAGAGGTACAACCTTCCCCTCTCTCTCTCTCTCTCACTCTCTCTCTCTCTCTCTCTCTCTCTCTCTCTCTCTCTCTCTATATATATATATATATATATATATATATATATATATATATATATATATATTGCAAATCTAATTCCATATTTTTTGTGCGTTTTACGGCGTATTAACGCCGGGCTATCTACAGGTTGCCATCAGGCACTGGCCACGCCCGACGTTGCTTAACTTTGGTGACCAACGGAAACCGGTGCAATCAACGTGGCTATAATCCGTTGGCTCTAATCCTATTATTATAAAAAGCATTAATTTATGTATTGGAATAATAGTAATCAGAAACACAGAAGGTGGTAGAAATTACAAATTCACATATCCAAAGTAATGTAAAACATAATATTAATGATGTACCCCCTCATGAAAATAATTATATTTTTATATAGATGCATTTAATATACACGGACACAAACATACACATTACCTTACATATTCTATGTATAATAAATATAATATACACACACACAAACATATATCTATACATATAATAAAATTGTAAGAGGTCGCTGTCTGTACAGGGTGTCCCAAAAATAATGGTCATCCGTTGGCCAGATGATTCTCCAATGCGAGACCGGAAAAAATAACCCCCATATTAACCCCCGCAGAATTGACCTTGAAATGTTATTCAAGGTCAAATTTTTTTATTGCATATTTAGAATCTACGCTTCATGAGGAAGAAAAAAGTCAACGGCACCATAGGTCAGAAATGACTCCTTATGGTCAAAATGACCAATAACAGCGTATACGTAGGCCATTCTATTCCAATCGACAAATGTTGGCCGCTTTTAATATATATATATATATATATATATATATATATATATATATATATATGTTTTTGTTTTGTTTACATGTTCTACTAACACTGCCTGACGCAAAAATACTTTGATTTTTTAAAAAAATGATCTTCCAGTATAAAAAAATATAAGTATGTTGAAAAACGAGCCTCTCAGCGGTATTCATTGAAGGACCAAAACTCGTATTATACAATTGACAGGAATGCCTTCATGAGGTTATTCTTGAAGCTTATCAAGAGCTCTTTGCCATAAGTTTTCAATCAATCGCTGAAATTAATCATTAGCGATTTCACAGGTCATGTAAGATTTTCATGAACCAGCAAATCTTTCCATTTTTCTAGATTTGTTTTCAGTATGAAGGAGGGGTCTGAATTGTCACTCCCTCAACCACAAAACAGAGGCATCTTCCCCTAGCGCTCGTAGCAATTGGGACTGCTCTCCAGCCGGAACATGTCTGCCTTCGTTCCTGAGGCAAGCTTCCAACCTTGCCCTCAAATTCCGTCTTACTCGAGTAAGGACCTGGCGAGAATTTCTCTTCATTCTTTCAAAAGCCCAGGCTATTCTCGCCCTGAACTGAATAGGATTCCTCGAAGGCTCAGCCGTTCCATAGGTTAAGGTCTTCACAGCGCTCCAAAAGAAGAAATCCATGGGGTTGAGGTCCGGGGATCGAGGAGGCCAGACATGAGGAGGTGGGCGACGAATAATCCACCTATTGCCAAACATATCTTCGAGGAACGCTCTGACATCTCTGGTGTGGTGAGGTGAGGCTCCGTCGTGCATGAAGTATATTCTCCTCCGACGGTGAGTTGGGATGCCTCGCCTTAACTCCCTCAGCAGGCTGATTCGGAGGAACGTTAAGTAAACCACTCCTGTCAACCGTCGGAAGAAGAAGGGGCCAACAATGGTGTCTCCGATGATACCACCACACACATTGACCGCAAAGCGTCCTTGGATAACTCTCTGCACCATGGCATGGGGATTTCGCCGCGCCCAAATCCTCACATTTTGCCTGTTGTGGACGCTGATGCTGGAAAAAGAACTTTCGTCAGTCCAGAAACCCGCTGCAGGAAGTGTAGATGACTTTCCAACTTGTCCAGCACCCACCTGCAAAACAATGCTCTCTGCTCCTGATCCCTGGGCCTCAACTCCTGAACTTGTTGTAATCTCGAGACCTTCTTACCGCAGGATCCGGCTGACTGTCATCCTCGCGACTCCCGTATCATGGGCCATTCTTCTTAGCCCCATTGTAGGCCTGGATCGAGAGAGGGCAATTATTCTATCCTCTATTCTGAGAGGGACTCGAGGACGACCACGGCCTCGGATCACGCGGTTATCCGGACCAACATCTTGGTAGCGCTGGTCAAGCCGCTGGAAGGCCCTTCGCTCTGGAACAGCTCCAGCCGGCAATCGACGCCCTCCTGCTCTAAACAAAAGCCAGTTTCGAAATAACCGCCTAGCCTCAGCGTAGTTCCCGAAGACTAGGTCGATCGCTCTTAGCATCTTCCGGTCTCTTCTCCAGTCAATAACACGCTGCCTCCTTCTTCTGTCCATGGCGGGCGACAAACTAAATCAATCATATACCTGGTAGAATGGATATGCTTCCTTATCTCATTCCTACCTCAACCTACTAATCCATAACTAAGCTACTTATCGACAATTATTAAGAAAAATATAAGTTACATTCCTGAGGGTCTCAGCCCCTTCTTTCTCTCCCTTAAAAAATTAAATAAATTAATAGTTAATAGCATTATCTTAATAACTTTTATGATTAAAGAAATGAATATTAATAATAATGAATATTATCTTGCATGAAGGTTTTAATTCAAGCATTTTCGCATGTGATCATGTGAAATTTGCTCATATTTTTCCTTCTACCCCATTTGGTATATTTAGAGGTCTAAGTTGGGTATTTTCGATGATTTCACTAATGCACCATTTTTGTTTATGGTGAAGGGTCTTCAATCATGGTGATTATTACTCCTGGTCTACTACCTCTTAGTATGTCCTCACTAAAAAAAAAAAAAAAAAAAAAAACCAACTCCAGGGAAACGAGAAACCTCTTTCACATTGAAAACAAATCGAGAAGATTGGAAAAATTGGCTGGTTCATGAAAATCATACATGACCTGTGAAACCCCTAATGAGTAATTTCAGCGACTGATTGAAAACTTATGGCAAAGAGCTCTTGATAAGCTTCGAGAATAATCTCATGAAGGCATTCCGGGCAATTGTATAATACGAGTTTTAGTCCTCCAATGAATGCCGTTGAGAGGCTCGTTTTTCAACATACTTACATTTTTTTTTATACTGGAAGATGCTTTTTTAAAAAAAATCAAAGGAGGTATTTTGTGTAAGGCAGTGTTAGTAGAACATGTAAAAATAATTATTATCAAAATCGGCCACCATTTGTCGATTGGAATGGCATGGCCTACGTATACGCTGTTACTGGTAATTTTAACCATAAGGAGTCATTTCTGACCTATGGTGCCGTTGACGTTTTTTTTCCTAATGACTCGTAGATTCAAAATATGCAATAAAAAAATTTGACCTTGAATAACATTTCAAGGTCAATTCTGCGGGGTTACAACCAATTAAAAAGAGATTTAAACAAAGACAAAAACCCGTTCAAAAGAAACAAGTTTGAAGTTTAATGACTTATTTCTCCGATTGACATCGTCTAATCGAAAATTACTTCAGACTATTTTTGTAGAGAGTTTAATAAGCATTCGAATGGAATGGAATCGTTTTCGAGATATTTACGAAAATCCGAAAACATTTCATGTGTATTGATAAAATATTTTATTCTTATCCTTCCTTAACACCCCAAGAAAAAAAAAAAAAAAATCGGCCCGTAACAGGCCGCGAGGGACAGATACTATAGAGGTATCTGATTCATGACCATGGCTCCGGCCGCCTGATTTTCCCCTTGCTGCTTGGACTGCTAGGGTCATTAGCTCTAAGGTACCCATTAATAAATTAATTAAAGGCTGGGTTGGCATAGGGACGGTCAGGGAGGCTGAATTCAACCCAATGAACGAAAAAATCTGACACTTGAAGATAAAATCTTTAGTGCTTGCTCGGGATTTGAACTCAGGTCCTCCAACTTATTAGTCCAGTGCTCTCACTGAGCTAACCTCGCCCCCTCCTTAACACCAAACGTAACCAAAATTTACACATCTTTGTTTATATGAATTTAAAAAAAAAAAAAACAGAAAATATTTTAACTGAATACCATGATTCATTGTGCCCTAAGTAAAAACTTTATTCAACAACTATTTTTCCACTTACAAATATCGCCTTAAAAATGGTTTCATTCGATTTCTACGTAAAAGAACCTATAAAACGAGTACTTGCAAGCATAAGATGTAAGCGAAACGAATGTTTTCGCGCGAATTTCGCTCCAAAAACCATGTTCCGTTAACGAACTTGACCTTTCAAATTAGACAAAAGATTTTAGTACCATATTTCATCAAAATCGGTTTTGAGCCTAGTGAGTGCGAACAGACAAATATATATGTATATATATATATATATATATATATATATATATATATATATATATATATATATATATATATATATATTATTTATTATTTTTTTATTAGTTTCCTCTCTGGAGTAAGCCTGCAAAGAGGCAGTTTATTATGTGCTACACGTTCCAATACATAATGTATATCACATGTATTTTATACAATTTTGTCATCAAATGTTCTTAGATATATTACATTAATGATTTAACATTAAATAATTAATAACTAAATTTAAATAATTAGAAAATAAATATAATTTTATATATTTACATAATTTGTTTGTTTATATTTTTTATTATTTCAATTGTCTTTAGAAGGATCGATCGTCTTTAGAGTCAAGGATGCTCTCTTACAACAATCTCTGAAGCTTGAATAGTGTTTGTCAAACAGCTCTTTTTCTGTAATGGGCCAGTTTTTTATATTCTTTTGAATTGTTTTTCTCTCTTCTATGAGTAACTTGCATTTGTATATAAGGTACTGTGTTGTTTGTGGTGTTGTGTTGTCGCAAGGGCATGCCGAGCTGTTAGTTATATTTAGCTTGTGTAAGTATGTGTTTAATGATCCGTGTCCAGTTAGTAATTGTGTCGTTTAGAAGTCACAACATGTATGTTTTCGTACTAAGTGGATATGTATGTCAGGTATAAATGCAAAGAGTGTACGTCCTTTTGTAGAGTTTCCCCATTGTGTTTGCCAGCGCTCTATCGTTTTACCTGATAGAATGTGTTTCATGTGTGTCTTAGATATTTTGTTGTATGTTATTGGTATATTATTGTCTTTGGACGCTGATTTAGCGTCTGTCGGCTACCTCGTTTCCTTCAAGTCCGTCGTGTGCTTTCACCCATTTAAAGTGTGTAGTTATGTGTTTCATTTGAGTCTGAAGTAGTGTGTGTCTTATTTGTTCAATTATTGATTCGTGTATTTTTCTATTGGTCAATTTGTATAGTGCAGATTTACTGTCTGTGCATATTTGAACTGTTGAATTTGTCTCTACTTGTGTGTTGATGAAGTCTAGTGCCTTTAGTATTCCTAATTGTTCTGCTTGATTGTTCCTACAGTCCTTTCCTAGCCTATATTTTAGTGTGTCTATGAGTATGTCTTGTTTATATACTACTACACTACATCCTACTGAGTTATCTTGTTTACTACCGTCTGTGTATATTTCGTAGTGAGTCGGGTCTTTCGTGTATCCCTTAATATTTGGGAATATTGCGGGATGTGTCCAGTTTGAGTAGTGTATGGGGTGTTCTATATCTTCTGTTTTTAGTGTAATTGTATCTAGTTGTAATTTTGTTAATGAATATTGAGTTGTGTGTTGTTCTGAAAGTAGTGAAATTGGTGTGATTTTCGCTAGAACACAGGCTGCTTCGTAGTTCGATATCCTTTGATAATTCTTATCGCCATCAATCTTTGTACTCGCTTCAGTTTTATCTGATTGTATGTTTTGTCCAGCCCACTTTTCCCTAGGTTTATGCCGTATGTCAGTGAAGGTAATATTGCTCCTTTGTACAAAGTTTGAAGTGCGTCTGTCTGTAGCCCCCATGTGTTTCGTGCTGCTATTGATAATACATTTATTAATTTTATCAGTTTAGCTTGTAATAAGTCTATATGTTTAGTCCATGTCAGTTTGTTGTCAAATGTTATGCCTAAATATCTAAGAGTTTGTGTACTCTGTAATTTTTCTCCTGCAATAAAAATATCTAATTCTGGCTGTCTTCGTTTTCTAGTAAATGTTATATATGAGGATTTCTTTGTGTTAAATTTTAGTTTGTTGCGTTCTGACCATTGTTCGACTGTCTGTATTACTGTGTTTATGGATGCTTGTATGTGTTCTGTGTACTTTGAACTTATTATAATTATAATTACATCTGCAAATGCTATTATTTCAACGTTTTTCGGTTTTTCCTTTTTTAGTAACTCGTTAATAATTAAATTCCAAAGTAAAGGAGAACATGCTGATCCCTGTGGTGTACCTAGTGTTTGTGTTTTACCCCCCTTGTAGTTGTTAGTGGTGAGTATTGTTTCTCTGTCCCGAAGGTAGTTGTCTACTAAATTATAAATATTTTTTGGGCAATTGTGTGTGATGAGCGAGTATAGAATTGATGGCCACCACGCATTATCAAAGGCTCGCTGTATGTCCAATGAAACAAGTACTACGTCTTCTTTCTTTTTTAAAGCTTTGCTAATAAGGTCGTAGGTTTTTTGTAGTGCATCTGGTGCACTATTTTGAGGAGTAAAACCAAATTGGTTTTTGTGCATTTTATTGTTAGAATACAAAAAATGACTCAACCTTTCATATAAAATTTTTTCTAATATTTTACCTCCAATTGGGATAATACTGATTGGCCTAATAGATGAAACAGTGTCACTCATATTCCCAGGTTTTTTAATCAATGTTAGTTTAGATTTTTTCCATGCTGAAGGAAATAAACCCTTATCAAAACAGTAGCTATATAATTTGAATATGAAGTTCGGAAGGCAATAGTAGGTATTTTTAAAAATGTCTCCTGATATGCCATCTATACCAGGTGATTTTTTAGGCTATATATATATATATATATATATATATATATATATATATATATATATATATATATATAATAAGCATGCAGCAAGAGTCGTCGACATCGAAATCTAGACAATTATGATGCAAATGGTTGCCTATTAGTCTTGAATCTGTCTATTGATGAAAAAACTGAACCTGCCGCAGAGGGGACTCGAAAGACACTTTAGGCAGGAATAGGAGGCACATTGACCATCTTACCATCCAGAGACCCTCTACTGCAGTATTAGTATGTGTATCTACTGCAGTATTAGTATGTGTATCTAGTGCAGTATCAGTATGTCTATATACTGCGGAATTAGTATATGTATCTACTGCAGTTTTAGTATCTGAATCTACTGCAGTTTTAGGATCTATATCTACTGCAGTATTAGGATCTGTATCTACTGAGGTATTAGTATCTGTATTTACTGCCGTATTAGGATCTGTATCTACTGAGGTATTAGTATCTGTATTTACTGCCGTATTAGGATCTGTATCTACTGAGATATTAGTATCTGTATTTACTGCCGTATTAGGATCTGTATCTACTGAGATATTAGTATCTGTATTTACTGCCGTATTAGGATCTGAATCTACTGCAGTTTTAGGATCTGAATCTACTGCAGTTTTAGGATATATATCTACTGCTGTATTAGTATCTGTATCTACTGCAGTATTAGTATAAGTATCTACTGCGGTATGAGTATGAGTAACATAGACTACTCGGGATACTTACTATAACTTCAAACTATACATGATACGCCCATCGATGTCCATAGTAGAAGGTTGAACACTGAAATCTTCCAGTTTATACGAATTAGGTTTTCTTACTGGTGAAGAGGCTAAATATTTGTACAACTCTCGAGTAGAGATTTCTTTGTATACCCAATCTCTCAAGGTGAATACATTATCTGGGAGAAATAGAATTTCTGTATATTCAATCTAGATCCTCTGAATGGGCGACCAGGTCGCTTTCGTCGGTACATATCATTCCTTCCATCAATACAAACCTCTTTCTACTCCACATTTCGGCATCGTCGTTCATATCAAGAACGTTCCTTATATTCTTCCGTCCCGAGCCTCAAAGAACATTTTCGTGAACTTTTGCCTTTAACCAAATATTTTTTTTTGTATAACAATGTACAATAGTGACTCAGAGGAATTTTTATATTAGCAATCAATGATTCCTCGAAAATAACGACTCAGAATAATTTCTTCGTGTTAACCCTCAAATGGATACAGGGGTAACCCGTTATATTACTCTATTATTACTACTGCAGAAAGGTTTTTATTGTTGGGATGCAATGGAAGTCAAGTAGTTGGGATTTGGCTTACGGATAAACAAGAAGACAAGGGGTGATTGTGATTTGGCTTAATGATAAACAATAAGTCATAGGGTGGTTAGGATTTGGCTTGCAGATAAACAAGAAGACAAGTAGAGGTTAGGATTTGGCTTGAAAATAAACAAGAAGTGAGGGAGTGGTTGGGATTTGGCTTGCAGATAAACATGAGGATAAGGGGTGGTTAGGATTTGGCTTGAAGATAAGCAAGAAGGAAAAAGAGGTGATTGTGATTTAGCTCAACGATAAACAATACGTCATGGGGTGGTTTGATTTGGCTTGCAGATAAACAAGAAGTAAAGGAGTGGTTAGGATTTGGCTTGCAGATAAACAAGAAGAAAAGGGGTGGTTAAGATATGGCTTGAAGATAAACAAGAAGTGAAGGAGTGGTTAGGATTTGGCTTGAAGATAAAGAAGAAGACAAGGGGAGGTTAGGATATGGCTTGAAGATAAACATGAGAAGATGGAGCGGTTAGGATTTGGCTTACAGATAAAAAGAAGATAAGGGACGGTTAGGATTTGGCTTACAGATAAACAATCAGACAAGGGGTGATTGTGATTTGGCTTGAAGATAAACAAGAAGTGAAGGAATGGTTAGGATTTGGGTTGCACATAAACAATAAGGCAAGGGGTGGTTAGGATTTGGCTTCAAGATAAACAAGAAGTGAAGGAGTTGGTAGTTGGTGAAGGGAGTAGGAAGGACGCACCTGCACTACCTTGGACTAGTACAAACCACTGCTGTAGTTGGTGTAGAGAGGAGGAATGAAGCACCTACACAACCTAGGACTAGTACAAACCACTGCTGTAGTTGGTGTAGAGAGGAGGAATGAAGCACCTACACAACCTAGGACTAGTACAAACCACTGCTGTAGTTGGTGGAGAGAGGAGGAATGAAGCACCTACACAACCTAGGACTAGTACAAACCACTGCTGTAGTTGGTGTAGAGAGGAGGAATGGAGCACCTACACAACCTAGGACTAGTACAAACCACTGCTGTAGTTGGTGTAGAGAGGAGGAATGGAGCACCTACACTACCTAGGACTAGTACAAACCACTGCTGCTGTAGTTGGTGTAGAGAGGAGGAATGGAGCACCTACACTACCTAGGACTAGTACAAACCACTGCTGTAGTTGGTGTAGAGAGGAGGAATGGAGCACCTACACAACCTAGGACTAGTACAAACCACTGTTGTAGTTGGTGTAGAGAGGAGGAATGAAGCACCTACACAACCTAGGACTAGTACAAACCACTGCTGTAGTTGGTGTAGAGGAGGAATGGAGCACCTACACTACCTAGGACTAGTACAAACCACTGCTGTAGTTGGTGTAGAGAGGAGGAATGGAGCACCTACACAACCTAGGACTAGTACAAACCACTGCTGTAGTTGGTGTAGAGGAGGAATGGAGCACCTACACTACCTAGGACTAGTACAAACCACTGCTGTAGTTGGTGTAGAGAGGAGGAATGAAGCACCTACACAACCTAGGACTAGTACAAACCACTGCTGCTGTAGTTGGTGTAGAGAGGAGGAATGGAGCACCTACACAACCTAGGACTAGTACAAACCACTGCTGTAGTTGGTGTAGAGGAGGAATGGAGCACCTACACTACCTAGGACTAGTACAAACCACTGCTGTAGTTGGTGTAGAGAGGAGGAATGGAGCACCTACACAACCTAGGACTAGTACAAACCACTGCTGCTGTAGTTGGTGTAGAGAGGAGGAATGGAGCACCTACACTACCTAGGACTAGTACAAACCACTGCTGTAGTTGGTGTAGAGAGGAGGAATGGAGCACCTACACAACCTAGGACTAGTACAAACCACTGCTGCTGTAGTTGGTGTAGAGAGGAGGAATGGAGCACCTACACAACCTAGGACTAGTACAAACCACTGCTGTAGTTGGTGTAGAGGAGGAATGGAGCACCTACACTACCTAGGACTAGTACAAACCACTGCTGTAGTTGGTGTAGAGAGGAGGAATGGAGCACCTACAGAACCTAGGACTAGTACAAACCACTGCTGTAGTTGGTGTAGAGGAGGAATGGAGCACCTACACTACCTAGGACTAGTACAAACCACTGCTGTAGTTGGTGTAGAGAGGAGGAATGGAGCACCTACACAACCTAGGACTAGTACAAACCACTGCTGCTGTAGTTGGTGTAGAGAGGAGGAATGGAGCACCTACACAACCTAGGACTAGTACAAACCACTGCTGTAGTTGGTGTAGAGGAGGAATGGAGCACCTACACTACCTAGGACTAGTACAAACCACTGCTGTAGTTGGTGTAGAGAGGAGGAATGGAGCACCTACAGAACCTAGGACTAGTACAAACCACTGCTGTAGTTGGTGTAGAGGAGGAATGGAGCACCTACACTACCTAGGACTAGTACAAACCACTGCTGTAGTTGGTGTAGAGAGGAGGAATGGAGCACCTACACAACCTAGGACTAGTACAAACCACTGCTGCTGTAGTTGGTGTAGAGAGGAGGAATGGAGCACCTACACAACCTAGGACTAGTACAAACCACTGCTGTAGTTGGTGTAGAGGAGGAATGGAGCACCTACACTACCTAGGACTAGTACAAACCACTGCTGTAGTTGGTGTAGAGAGGAGGAATGGAGCACCTACAGAACCTAGGACTAGTACAAACCACTGCTGTAGTTGGTGTAGAGGAGGAATGGAGCACCTACACTACCTAGGACTAGTACAAACCACTGCTGTAGTTGGTGTAGAGAGGAGGAATGGAGCACCTACAGAACCTAGGACTAGTACAAACCACTGCTGTAGTTGGTGTAGAGAGGAGGAATGGAGCACCTACACTACCTAGGACTAGTACAAACCACTGCTGTAGTTGGTGTAGAGAGGAGGAATGGAGCACCTACACTACCTAGGACTAGTACAAACCACTGCTGTAGTTGGTGTAGAGAGGAGGAATGGAGCACCTACACTACCTAGGACTAGTACAAACCACTGCTGTAGTTGGTGTAGAGAGGAGGAATGGAGCACCTACACAACCTAGGACTAGTACAAACCACTGCTGCTGTAGTTGGTGTAGAGAGGAGGAATGGAGCACCTACACTACCTAGGACTAGTACAAACCACTGCTGTAGTTGGTGTAGAGAGGAGGAATGGAGCACCTACACAACCTAGGACTAGTACAAACCACTGCTGCTGTAGTTGGTGTAGAGAGGAGGAATGGAGCACCTACACTACCTAGGACTAGTACAAACCACTGCTGTAGTTGGTGTAGAGAGGAGGAATGGAGCACCTACACAACCTAGGACTAGTACAAACCACTGCTTTAGTTGGTTTACTGGTTGTTACTCTGATGGAATGTTTTGATAGGTGTCCGAATGGTGGTCTCAGAATCCGAGAGATAAAATTGTGAATTTATTTAGATTGGACTAATTTTTTTGTCTTTATTAATAACGACTCCTTTTGCAGATTCGCAATAGAAACGTTTTTGGAATATTCGTCCTCTTGCTCAGGGATTTGGAACAATGTAATCCTGGATTGAAAGATTTGAAGGAAGTATTTGTCTTGGGAGGGGGCTTGGCGGTGATCGACAAAGTTCATTAAAACAATTCCATCACGGTTAGAGAAAGGAGGTGGTTAGATTCTGTTCAATTGATTCGGAACACAATCAACCGTTCCTCGACCTACTCCATTCAACACTAATCAGGCAAGTGAGACAATCAATATTTTAAAACGACTCTCTACTTTTTTCGGATTAATCACTTTCCCGACCATAATGTTTTCTAACTCTGTTGTAGGAATGGCTATTGTAGAGAGATGGCCTGGGCTACATTCTAACTATAAACAGGTCTAGTGCATAATTCGGGAGATTAAAATATTTCCTTTAAATGTCATAACAACGGCTGTAAAATTTAACCATTAAGATTTTTTTCTGATTAATTAAAATATCATGTATAAACAAACCGGTAATCTAACGATTGGTTGGGTAGTAAAAGTTCATTAAAATGACTGAGGATGAAGATGTGGCGAAATGCCTTCTTACTAAGGCGTGCATTTAGAATCGCCTGCTTTTTAAATTAATCGGACTGTAAGAAGATCGGACTGTAGAAGTTTTTTTCAGTGTTTATTGCAGTACTGTTCTTGTAATTATTTTGCCATTCTTTGGACAGGAACTATACTTGATTATTTAAATTTCATGTGGAATGGACACCACTGAGACAGGTAAGTATTAATATTTCAGTATTCGGGGTGCTGGATGGATATTTCAGTATTCGGGGTGCTGGATGGATATTTCACTATTCGGGGTGCTGGATGGATATTTCACTATTCTGGGTGCTGGATGGATATTTCACTATTCTGGGTGCTGGATGGATATTTCACTATTCGGGGTGCTGGATGGATATAGTTTTACCTAGAATAAATCGTATAATTAGAATTATTTGCAAAGGGCCAAGGAGTGCCGAGCTAATTCTTTCATCATTATTTCATTGAAACTATGTATTTTTGATATTTACATAGATTTTTTTGTTTTTTTTTGTTTTGTTTTTTGTGTGTTTTGAGGAAAAGGATGGATTTCAGGCTTCGTTCTTATCATTCTATGAATAGAATTTGTATCTGAATGGTAGAAATATGGATCAAAATATAAGAATAAATGCTTCTTAATCTGTATTTTAAAAGTAGAAAATAAAGATGAAGATAAAATTTTAAACATGAGAATAATTAATGACGCCATAAAAGATTATTTCTTATAATCTATTTTATATATATTTGCCTGTTCGCGCTTTATCTAGTAAAAATGGACTGATTTTAATGAAATTTTGTACAAAAATACTTTTTGTAATTTTAAATACTTTGTCTAATTTAGTGGTGAAATTCGTTAACCAGCAGAACACTGGTTCTTGGGGAAAATTCTCACGAAACAAATCATAACAGTTACGTTTTTCCGGTACTGGTCTTCCAGGTACATGTTTCATAAGTTGATTGAACATGGAAAATCTAATGAAACTATTTCCAATTCCATATCTGTAGTCGTTCCCTACGAAAATGGAAGAAACTAGCTTTTTCTTTGGATTATTAGAAACATTCATATAGAGTAAACCAGACAGTTATTGACACCCCGTACAGTTATTGACACCCCAAACTTTAACTTAAAGAAATAAGTGAACTAGTCCTAATTTTATTTTAAGAAATACAGGAAACTAATGTTTGAAGGGTCCTCTAAGTCATCTATGACATAAGTTTAAAAAACTAACCACGAGGAAGATTTCAAAATTAATACCTCCAAGACTTGAGTTGATAGCCAGTTAATAGCTACAAGGTTATGATTTCCTTAATGATTTCCATTCAATGTATTTGTTCCTACTCCCTTCCTACATTTATTGCAAGAAAGCTAAGTACTTTATATTGTTTGTTAATGTATAATTGAAGTGTCTTGAGTGGTTTTAAATTAAAATAATCAATTTAAATATTATTATACTGGGGTGACAATAACTGGTCATTTTTTTCCAAAGAATTTTGTTATTGACACCCCATGTCAATAACTAAATTATGTTTTTTTTTTTTAAATATTGATGGTTCTGTTTTCGTTTGAATAATTTAATCTTCCTGATTAATCGGCAATGTTTTTTTAACTTTAATTCGAGTGTAACTAGTTTTTGACATGGGGTGTCAATTACTAGTTTTTTGGTTCAATGACTAGTTATTGACACTGTCAGTTCCTAATAATAAAGTTTCTATTGTGTCTATAACAGGTGTTAGTATTTCTATGAAGTCCAGTTATAGCCAGAAGGATTTAGAGAATGCCTTGAAGGACATAAAGGATGGCTCCTTCATTAAATCGGCATCCAAAGGATTTGGAGTTCCTCGGGCAAATCTGCTCTTCAGAATAAGCAATAAATTTGTAAAATCATTGTTTAGACCGCTGTCAATTCTTTCGGATGAAGACGAACTAACTGTAGTTGCTTGGATAGAGAGTGGGATTCATAAGGAAAAAAATGAGATTTTACAATCCCTAAAAGAATTCATTGAATTTAAAAATATAAGGACTCCCTTTAAAGGTAATTTTCCACGAAAGGCTGCCCTTGGTTTAGGTGCTATACTGGCCAGAATGTCTGAAAAGAATCATTCAAATTATTCATTTGTCACATCACATGTGATTCGTCACAAGTATGCGATGAAAACTAATGCTGGAAGCAAAAAGCTTGGAGCGGGAGAACAACAGTAAAATTGCTAAAAGGGAAATTAAACAAACCAAAGAAACTAACCCTATGTTTCAAATGTGGCAGTATTGTAGAAGGAATTTATTTTGATAGCTCATTATGTTTGAAAGGATATGAACATATCCCTGAAAGTGACGAGTCTGATGAATTTGTTTGTCCTGCGTGTTACATCCTGGAGTTTGATGAAGATATAAATGAAGATGATGAAATGTAAATTAATTATTTTATTTCATGTAAACATAAAACCTACCAGCATTTTTTATCTTTTTTTTAATAGTCATATTCATAATGTTAAAAAAATAAGTTGAATATTTTAATTGTTTTTTATATTACATTAAAGTTTATGATATGTTTGTGATATTGTTTCCTTATAATCACCTATTGTAACATAAGAAAAAAAAATGTTAAGTGTACAGGAGGTGTCGCTGTGGTGTCAATAACCCATCCACAGGGTGTCAATAACCCATCCACAGGGTGTCAATAACCCATCCACAGGGTGTCAATAACCCATCCACAGGGTGTCAATAACCCATCCACAGGGTGTCAATAACCCATCCACAGGGTGTCAATAACCCATCCACAGGGTGTCAATAACTAGTTTTTTTTTCCACTTTTTACCATAAATATTGCCATATGATAAAATTAATTGAACTTTTGAACCAAAAATCCACTGGAGTCTTTCAAAGGATAGATAAAGAGAAGCTATAGCAAGTGTCAGTTTGATCCCTTCATAAAAAGTATTTTATTTTAATTTCGCCGCAGAAATGTAGTCTTAAGGGTGTCAATAACTCTCTGGTTTACCCTATGTCTCGAAAATAGTTGGAAATGTTTAGTAAATGAAAGCCTGTTACATATCATACACAAAGTAGCCCAATAGATAGAGGGCTTTGAGCTAACATTAATTCCCCCTCCCAAGATTTTTTTTTCTAATATCCTTAGGTATGGTGTGAGTATGCTGAAACCAATTTTTCCAAATCGAAAGCCGGGGGGGGAGAGAACTTTTGGCAAGCGAAATTTTAGCACTTTTTCAGTTTTTCTTCATTAATTTAAAAACCGTTAATTTTGGATAAAAAAACTAACTAAGTACTTGTTTTATAGGCTTCTTGGCCTGGGAAAACGAATGACAACAAATTTTAAGGCGATAGCTTTCACCATTTTCGAGAAAAGTGAAAAGTGGAGTTAAATCAAGTTTTTGGTTTGGGTACCAAGAATCATGGGATTCAGTTAAAATATTTTCTGCATGTTTGAAATTCATGTAAACAAACATGTTTAAATTTTGCTTACGTTTGGAGTTAATGAAGGATTAGAATAAAATATTTTATTAAGAACCATGAAAATACATGAAAGGAACTTGGTATATTTTCCTTAATGTCTCGAAAACGGTGAATGAAAAGCGACCATTCGAAACCTTACTAAATTCTCTAAAAAAAATATTTGAACACATTTTCGATGGGATGGTCATATTTATAGAAATAAGTGCTTAAAACTCATTTAGGAGCAACAGTAATAGCAGCACGTACTTTCGCATACGCATATATACATACGTAAAAACGTCCAAGTGTTCCACAACTGACACCACGTTTTTTTATAAATCCTCTGAGAGGCGCCAAAACGCAGATTCTCGGCGGCTATCCAAAGAGGTAGGAGTCAAGATTATTTATCACTCAAGTCGTAGCGTTTAGCGTTGCTACGGTTTTAACTGGCTCTTTCTCATTTTAATTGCATTTAACAACAAAACGAATATTTGACTAAAAAAAGGTTAGAAAATGTATAAGATTGTTATAGTGTGTTCAAGAGCGAACGTTGAGAAGGTGGGGGAAGTCGGAGGTGGGGGAAGTCGCCATGATGCTGTCAGTTTCCTCTTGTCTAGCCTTAAATATATTTTCTTGAATTTATTTTATATTTTTCACGAACGATCAAACCCCACCAATAACTGCTACTATTCCTTTACTAATATCACTAGAGATATGAACGGAACCGCGCTAAGATGACGCAGTTCATGCGAGTCGGACTTAGTTCACCTGACATTACATTCCTAGAAAGAGTGTATTACATAAGATTGTCAACATTGCTGAGGCGAAAACGCTCGAGATAAAGTATCAGGAATCAAAACATCTTTTCCTGGGACATATCTTAAAGTTCATATACGTCATATTTCATTAATGTTAACGATATACACTGATGGGAGGAAACAACAAAATCAAAATTTTGTTTAAAAATGTTTAGCAATGGTTTGTGATCTGTTTTTACTTCTACCTTACGACCATAAGTATAACTGTGAAAATATTCCTATCCATTAAACAAGACCCAATACTATTTTTGGATGGATCTGTTTGAAATAGGTACTAAATGTTTCAGAGGGTTAGAGTAACCCTTCTTTGCAACGCGAAGAGGGAAGACATTATTTTTTTTTCATCAAGCCCGTATACGTTAACTGAAACATTATTGCTCCTTTCAAAAATCGTTATATCCTTTAGAGCAACGGGGAAAACCATATTGTCGAACCGTAAAGGGACATTTACTTGCTGGCATTCCGAAAGCCTGTAAGGGTGAGATGAGACATAGTTTGATAAAATAGCCCATTTAAAACAATAAATATCGTTATTTTGTAGGTTTATTATCGCTCCGGCAATTTCCGAAGGGAGTTTAAGATAACCCTGAGGTTTTATCGGCCCGTCCACTACCTTCAAGTTCTGACTCGGTGAGGTCTGTTAGTTTTTTTTTTTTTTTTTTTTTTTTTGTTTTTTTTCGTGTTTTTTTTTACGGCACATCTACATTCAGGTCATTAGCGCCGACATCCAGGGTTTAGCGAGGAATTTTACCAGCGAGCCGTGGGATGATAAAATTCCTGCCGGTGGTTGGGAATCGAACCCACCATCTCCCGCTTATGAATCCAAGGCGCTAGCCATTAGACCACGGGAGACCCCTGTTAGTTTTCTGGTTTTTATTTTAATATATTCCTCCTCTAAGTCGGATGAACCGTCTAATTCAGTCATTGAAGTTTTAAAATTTCCGTCACTCGTTTCTTGCAGCATATTTTTTAACTGTGTCTCTAATGTGATATTAAATTTAACATTTTTCCACATTAAAATATATTTTTCTAGTATATTTTTGACATATGGAAACATACGATTCAAATATTTTTCTGGTTCATTAATCCAATCTAAGTTTTTAAGAAAAACGTGTATAACATTACCGTCTAATGGGGAATATACAACTTGATACTGTTCATCGGGAACTGCATTAATCCTATAACATTTGCTAGTCTCTGTTGGTCTCTTGACAGCTACTGCACCGGACGGTTTCGAAATGCATCTATTATCATGAACTCTCATTGAGTCCATATACTCCAACCCACAATAGCAGCATTTCCGCTTGCGGCGAGAGCAATGGAGTCTAGTGTGACGGGTCAAAGAACCTTCCTTTACATATCTTCTTCCACATAAATCACATTGGTAGTTTACAATATTTTTATTTAGTATTTCTGTGAACGAATCTTATTCAAAATATCGAACTGTTATGAATTGTTTCCCCTTACCATCTCACAAATGCTAATATTTTTCAATTAAATGTAACATTAGTTTATACAAAACATAATAATTAAAAGTAATTTTATTTTCTACCTGCGAGTTGTTGTTGGTTTAATTCAGGAATGCGTCGGATAAGTATTTTGTAGGCTTTGCCTACTTTCCCCAAGTACAATAAACCTAATGTGTCTTCTTTTATTCTCTTAGGGGAGTTGTCAATGTTGTTGGCAACCTAACTTTTGTCGTGCTTTCAAAATCCTCATTAGTGTTTAAATAGGCTATAAGCCCTTGTCCTAAAAACACAAAAAAAATTATTTGTTCGTGTAAACACACACACACACACAAATGTACAATAGTGTAAACAAATAAAGACGAAATAAAACGTTTCTTACCGTATTCAGTTTCTTCAATAATTTCAAATTTTTTGATGACGTATATTTCACCAACAGTTAATGCTGACTTGTTTCAGACTACTAAGTCAAAATATAAATGATTATTATTATTACTTACGTGGGCCATGGTGGCTGGAGAGTTGCTGGGAAACTGTTTCATCTTGTCAATAAATGCAGCTCTTTATATACGAATAAAATTCCGGGTTCTCGGCATTTTTTTTTTTTGGTTGCAACCTTGCAGGTGTTTCCTTATGCATGTCTCGTACGTGCAGCTCTTGTAAAGCAGATCCGCGTTCTTGGAACTTTTTTATGAAGTTATTTTAAATATATAAATACAAGGAGATTCTGGGACTCCCACAGCTTCTCTCCATCATGTCGGGGTAAGAACATACTTATTTCTGTGAAAAAGGCGTGTTTTTCCGAATTCACAATGCGTTATATTGTACTGATTGTGCACGATCCTTCGAAATTTCTTTGATACTAGGGAGTCTAAAGATGGTGCACACAATTTTAAATTGTTCACAAGGAGACACCACGTACTCTTTTTATTCGAGTTTTGCTTGTGCAGATGAAATAATAACGACTAGATCTTTACATTTGATGTCGTGTTCAGAATGCACTCCCGCAGTCGAAGATTATGAACTGGATCTAGTTCTACGATCAGGCAGAGGGGTTATTTATCCAAGATAAAATTATTCATCAGCAGGACATTGAAATGGTAAGCCAAATTCATTGTTTAATTTTACAAAGGTCTGTTTCAGTCCAGTTTCGTGACGAAAATTTCGGCGCCCATCGTGGGAAACCGCCACTTATCAGCAGGAAATAATAAATCAAATTCGGAATATGTTTTATAACAATTGAAGGCCCCTAAATTATAAAGCACTAGATGAGAGCCTAATCTAAAAACTAAATCGAGCGGTGCATGACTTCGACGAATGACTATACAATGAACAAGTGATTACACAACTCAACATACTTTCTTTTTCCCCCCCAAGTAATTTTAAGAAAATATTTAATTAAAATACTCAAGCAGTATGAGAAATAAAACATGAGAGAGGGAGACGGCAAGGACCATGACATTTCATGATTTTAAAAAAAAGAGAGACTCCTTTAATGCATCAAGCTATGACCTTGACAAGGAATGCGGAAAGGGGTGAATGACCTCCGACAGGCTCAGAACAGACATTCTTTTAACTACTCATGATTATATAATGATGTAAAGTCATCAATGAGTTCGAGTTATACTAATTATCAGTAACATCAACAAATAAAATTGAGACATTATTCAAAATGGCTGTCGATTTAAAATGGCCGTCACAATCTGAATGGTTCAGTGTAGCCAATTTTTCTTGAACAAAACTTTTGACCTTTTGACCAACCTGTGTGCCAAGTTAGGTCAAAATTGTTCAAACGGTGTAGATTTGTGTAAGGAACAAACAGAAAAACAGACAAATAGAAAAACATACAAACAGACAGACACGTGATTTTTATATATATAGATAAATCTATTTTGTTTTTCAGACACTGTAGATTATGATTTAATATAGTGAATGTTTCCCTAGATAGAGACTAAGGATTAACACCTTACCCAGGCTGAGGATTAACACCTTACCCAGCCTGAGGATTTAGCTATCTTAGCCTCTCTCTGTTCTTCTCCAGCATAGCTAGTGGTCGTTTCAAGAATATTTACATTTGTCACACTACCAGGCTCGCCGCCTGACGCTTGAAGAAAAAACGCCTAAGTACTGCATTCTTAGGCCATATATTTTCATTTTCAATTTTCTCTTTTTCAGAGAAATCTATGCCTAATTTAAAAGCACAAAGTCGTCCTTTTGTCGCGAGTTTCTCGACAGATATATTTGTTCCATGTATCTTTTTGTTAATGTACTGACCTGTTCTTCTTTAGTGGCTTATTTTATTTTTCCAAGATAGTACCATGCTTGTTTTTCTGCTGATAACCCTTCCACGTGAGTACCCTTACCAATTATAGTTTTTTTGTATTCCTGTATGTATTTTGGTTCTCTACGATAAGAAACTTTAACCCATTCATCTTCCTGATTTAACTGTATATTTCCCATATTACATTCCCTATTTCAGTCCGAGTCATTTGAGGTTTTTATCGGTAATGAGTTGAGTTTTTCACTAATATTTGTTCTATTCCTCTCATCTGGAAGTAGGTGAAGATTTATTGTTGCATTCTGCCTTAACACTAGAACGGGGATTTGCCCAAAGTTAAGCAGCGGCGGAGAAATGAGTTAAGTTAATTGTATATATTATATTATTATTATTTGTTTACAAATAAATGAAGAAAAAAATAAATATATTGATAAAACAAATAACCAAAAATATTCATTCCTCTTTAGTATTTACTCTTCTTCCACATCATTTTTAGCTTCACCTTCACAAGAAATACATCTCATTATTGTCGTTGAATGTTCTTTACAAATAAAGTTTTCACGAAAACCGACATAAATTTTACACTTCACCGAGGAAATACAATTTCCCTTCCGGCCGCATTGAACAAGTCTTCCTTTTCATCCACAAACTTTTTACTTTCAGGCTCTTCATGGCATTCTTTCAGGCTTCTAATTTCACATTTCTAATAATTATTATAGTTACGGTGTGAATAATTTATAGCTTCATCTTCCGCGACAGAAAAATTTGACTCTAATCCGTGAATCACCTTCCGTTCTCTCTCTTCATCTGATAACTCTTGCAAAATCCTGGGGACGTCTTCTAGTCTAACAATGTCGGCCATAAATCTGAAGAAAAAGTCATATTAAGCTAAAAAAATAACCGAAAAGAAATGCAAGACCGTAGAGTGGAATTACTTGCATATCAGTGCGCGTGGTTGCTTTCGGACACGAGACGTGATTTTCAGGAATAGGCAGGCGATAACTGGCCAGCTGTCACTCACACAAACACCCAGTCAAGACTAAGAGGGTGAGAAGGCGTTTATAGAAAGGTACTAAGCAAGGGAAAGGGCTTGGGCAAGTCACTCAGCGTGGACTCACTCAGCGCACTTGAAG
Organism: Gonocerus acuteangulatus; assembly: GCA_946811695.1. Taxonomy (NCBI): domain Eukaryota; kingdom Metazoa; phylum Arthropoda; class Insecta; order Hemiptera; family Coreidae; genus Gonocerus; species Gonocerus acuteangulatus. The sequence goes on from OX328132.1 coordinate 132,649,495, forward strand.
CACTAACTGACAGCTACACACATCATCCACTATTACAACGAACACTATTTCAAGTCCACACACTAAACAGACACGTTACCATCCACTGGCTACCAGGTCACCAAGACTTAGGCAAAAGTTCGTTGGCCGACTCTCATGCAAAAACAGCCACTGAACAAACAAACGTAGAAATGACAAGACTAACCCACCAAGACTGGACAAACTGAGACCTGAGACATTATAACATTATTCTGGCAAAATTCGTTGACACAACTAACAGAAAATAAACTCCGTTCTATCAAACATACAGTACAAGAATGGCCATCCAGTTCCCGTGTAAACCGAAGAGAAGAAGTGGTTTTGACCCGCTTAAGGATTGGCCATTCTCGACTTACTCACAGTTACTTAATGACGAGACAAGAACAGCCGCAATGTGAAATATGTAACACTACTCTTACGATAAAACACTTACTCACAGAATGCATGAGACGACGTGACCTGAACTTATCCTACAACTTATGCGAGTTGTTAAGTGAAGGTAGCCAACACATAGACTCAATACTACATTACCTACACAACTATGGTTACACGAACTCATTTGAACGCAGCTTAATGTTTCGTTACCATAGTGTCCTATAGAGACATGAATATCCCACCGAAGGCAGATAATTCATCTTCCTTCTGGTCTATACTGATTTTCTCTGATTACTGGATGCAAATGCAAAAAAGTCCGACTCGCAGGAACTGCCTCATCTTAGCGCGGTTCCCTTCTTATCCCTAGTCTAATTTCGAAAGATTAAAATAGAAGCAGTTATTATTTTGTTGAGAGGAGATCGTTGACCGTTGATGATGCAAGGTAGGGATTGTCCGGGTTAGGTCACTGCTACTTAATAATACATACCCCATATGTGTATGTATGTGGGCATATATATGTACATATGTGTGCGTGTATATGTGTATGTGTATATGCATATATATAAATATATATATATTATATATGTATATATATGTATATATATATATATATATATATATATATATATATATATATATATATATATATGTTAGGTATATTTACATAGATATGTGCATATATTAGTGTTAAATATGTCCTACTTGTATTTACAGCCCTGATGAAGGCTTGAAGTTCAAGCCGAAACGTCGGCACAATAAAACCATTTTTACGATAAAATGGAGTTTTATTAAGTAGCAGTGACCGAACCCCGACAGTTATTGTTTTGGTTCCAACAGTCTTGAAAGGTAGGATTTACAATCTTACCTGGAAGGGTCGGCATCACTAGAAACTTTCCCGCTAGTTACAAGGTCTTGGAATATTGGAACTCTATATTTCTAACAATAAATTGTTTTTGTTATTTTACTAAACCTGTTTTATTTTCGAATACATTATCCAACTATAAGCAATTAAAAAATAACAAGGAATAAAAAACAGACAAAAAGAACAGTTCGAATAAGCGAAATCAATTACTTTAAAGCTTTAAGCTCTTATTTCTCCGATTGTCATCGCCTAATCAAAACATTCATTAGAACCTTTTATGTAGAGCATTTAATAAGCTTTCTAATGGCATTCTTCCGTTTACCAAGATTTTCAACCGTCTTCGAGATATTAATGAAAGTTCCCAAAATTTACATTATTTCTAGCAACAGAAAATTGGTCTCATTTTTCATATCCTGTTTTACACACAAAATTTTCCCAACATTAGAAATTACAAAAATAAAAAGCAATAAAAAACAAAGGGAAAGAGACAAAAATTACAAAAAGAACGACAAAAACCCGTTCTTAAGAACAAAACAGACGTATTTGAAGTTTTAAGCACTTATTTCTCCGATTGACATAACCTAATCAAAAATAGTTTTAGAATCTTTTTTGTAGAGAATTTAGAAAGCTTTCAAATAGTTTCTATCCACTTACCACGATTTCCCAACCGTGTTCGAGATATTAATGAAAGTATACGAACTTCCCAAAACTTTTCATGTCTGTTCATAAAATATTTTATTCTAACCCTTCCTTAACTCCAAACGTAACAAAACTTTCAACATATTAGTTTTAATGAAAGTAGAACATGCAGATAATGTTTCAACTGAATCCCGTAATTCTAAGTACCCAAACCAAAAACGGTATTCAAAAATTAGTTTTCCAATTTTCTCGAAAACGGTTAAAGCTATCGCCTTGAAAATGGTTCCATTAGTTTTCCTAGCCCAAGAAGCCTATAAAAAGAGTACTTACAAGCTTATGAACTAAAAAACGTAAGCGTTACGATTTTTTTTGCGCGAATTTCGCCCCAAACGCCATCTTCCAGTGGGCGGATTTTGCTGGTTAACGAACTTGACCTTTCAAATTGGACGACAGATTTTTGTACCAAATTTCATCAAAATCGGACCATCAGGGAAGCCAGAAATGAGCGAACAGACAATATATATATATATATATATATATATATATATATATATATATATATATATATATATATATATATATATATATATATATATATATATATATATATTTATATATATATATATATATATATATATAAATATATACATATACATATATACAAATTTGAACCACCGTTATTTTCGGTCTCTAGGGGTTCTGAAACGCGAAATTTTCTTGTCGGCACTTCCGGATTGTTTCATTGTATCAACCTTATAAGCGGGGTTCCTCCCTATGGGAGAGGGAGGAACCGCGCTAAAAGACTGATGTGCAATCATAATGTAAATAAACTTAATTTAAAGTCATGCAATCTAATATTATATGTGTATGTATATATGTGTATAAATAATAAATGCTACTACTAATTAGCTATTACTAATTACTAATTAAAATGATTTTAATACTAATTACTAATTACTATTAAAATCAATTACTGTACCTATTTTCTTTTTCATTCTACTCATTCTAAGAATTTAAGACGATATGTTCTGTTATAAGTTAAATTGTATCTATAGTTCTGTTACCTATCACAATTATAAATTTTTCTTGTTTGTTTCTGTATTAATTTCTTTTTTGTCATTTTAGCTGACGAAGGCTACCAATGAGTAGCCGAAACGTCCGAAATATAGATATTTTTAAAACAAAAATCATATTGAGGTTTATTTAGCCGAATCCCAACCATTCCATCTTTACTTATCACCTCGACGGCTAACTATCTAATCATCAAGTCAGAATTATTATGGGCTGTATTTGGATCCCTAGTTAGGTTATTTATTTCATTTTTTAGTTCTTTCACCTCAGATACAATATGAGTTAATGTTTTTTCTAAGTTTAATACGAATGTACTTAAATAACTGACCTGGCAACAGTTGCAGTCCTTGCAGTACCAGTACAGATTCTTTGAGCTCTCCAGTGCCTTTTTTTCTGCCGTTTTTATATCAAAGGTGGCATCTTTGAAGACACTATTCATTTTTGAAGAAATAAAAATACAGTAAAATGGATACTTTGAAACTGCAAGCTAAGAGCTTTCTTTACAATTTATTATTTAATCTATCAATGAAATAGGGTTATCACTTAAATTGAACGTCTCAAACGAAAAATCAGACTAAATACTTAAAAAAGATGCCTTCTTTTAAATTTTATTGAAGTTATTAGGAAAAATAATCCTTTTAGATGCTCGGCCATATTTTTTTCAGAAAGTTGAGGAGAAAATACCTCAAAGTCATGTATCACACATCCATAACCGACCTCTGTGAGTGCCTACAAAAAATCGTTTTAGTTTGAAACAATAAAATTTGAATCGCACGAAACTCATTTGATTTTAAAGATATCGAAGTTTGTGACGCAAAGGTTTTGTTTTTAAATTTTTTTTCAAAGTTATGTGCATAATAATAGGGGTCATCTGCAAACCTCAACATTTCATCTAGCGCCGAGCGCACATGCGCAGTCAACATTTTAAATGGTTGACATATTTAGAAAGCTTAGGTCAAGCACTACAACTTTTTGCTCTGACATTTTTTTCTCAGATCAACCGTTTGGTCGCAAAATTAGTTTGAGCCGTCTTATTTGGGACACCCTGTATATACTATATATATATATATATATATATATATATATATATATATATGTATTTATATTTAGCAGAACAATAACAATACACTTGTATATCTCAATCTCTGCTAATAGCGAATTATTACTAAGTCTTTTTTTTTTTTTTTTTTTTTTTTTTTTTTTTTTTTTTTTTTTTTTTTTTTAAATATTTATTTATTAATTTAATGAAATTACATTCTGTAAAATAATACATTTTGTAATGTGCTTACATAAACATATAAAAATCACTAGCGTATGCACCAGCTGCCCCCTTGTCTCCTCGGGTAAGCGAAATGACTAGACACAGCCGTACCCCATTCCTCAACAGGCAGCAGTAGGAAATACTGGAGCTGGAAAAGGAACGAGAGAACTGCAGATACTCTAGAGGCTTGTGGGGAGAAGATGACCTCCGTTATCACTCCCTTGCATTACTAAGTAATTATTATAATATTAATAATGAATCCCAAATCTGCCACCTTTTGGGATTAAAAGTGTATGGTATTAAAAATAGTTAATGGAATCTTAAAATTACAATACTTTCCGAAAGTATGCAAAAAAGTAGTCATTAAACCAATTCCAAAACCGGGTAAAATCTTCATAACGCACAAAATTACAGACCAATAAGTTTATTATGTACAGTGGGAAAAATCGCGGAAAAAATAATTTTAAAAAGAATAAACCAACATCTAAATAAAAGTCCGACTCGCAGGAACTGCAGCATCTTAGCGCGGTTCCGTTCATGTCCCTAGTGCCATTTGATAAGCTTAGAAAAGAAATAAACTTATTTTTTTTATATATCTCGTGAAAATTGTCAAAATCCTCTCGAACATCTCGAATAAAAGTGATATTAAGGCGTCAGGGACTCCGACAGTAGCTAACTTTTACACAGAAGCGGAAATTACCGAATCTGGCTCTCATTCTAAAGCAAAGCTCTATAAATCAATACAAAATATGCCTAATAAAGCCTTTCTAGAGGATACAGAAGCATGGGCGTATATGAGGGGGGGGCTGCGGGGGCTGCAGCCCCTCCCGAAATTTTGAATTGATGATAAAAACTTCTCGTAAAACCCTTAAAAATAAATTAAATAAGATCACTTAGTTCATAAAACATATTTTATTTTACGTGTAATAGCGTTTTAGTTGCATAAAACTATTCCAAGCACTAAATATTTAGTATTCCATACCCTGGAAATGGTCTCAGCCCCCCCCGAAATTGTTTTTATATACGCCCATGTACAGAAGGATCACGAAGAAGTACACAAGATTAAGTAGAATACCCTGACTAATATAGCCTATATAGAATAATATGCCGAATAAAACCTATCTAGTAAAAACACAAGGACAAATAAAAGTCTTGACGAATAACCAGTCAAGAAAAAAAACTTTATTTAGTATATAACCTTTGTTGAAAACTATTGATTGCTAATTGATGAATCGGTTTACAACTAAGTAGTCTTTATGAATATTTAGTATATAACCTTATGTTTGGATCTGAGTTTTTGGGGTGCTCTCCGCCTAGGCTTTGTATTTGTGTCGGCAGATACCTGGGGTATATTTACAGCTCTTGAGGATTAACTCTTAGCAGGTAAATTTCCTGCGGCCCCTTGTTTCTACGGGCATTGAACCGCCATATTCGCTCATAGTATCTAACCGTTGTGAAGTTTATTTTTTGGATTTAGGACTTAATATACATATGTAGACTAAATCATAGCAAGAAGTAATCCTCCGTCGTCGGTTCTAACTATGTAGACTCGCTAATGTTATCCAATCTTAGATACATCGTATTTAAAATCCACAGCCAAAACACGACATTTCATCAGAATCCCCTGCTGAATAAAACTTATATAGAATAATATGCAGAATGAAGCCTATCTAGTGGATAAAAATAGAGGAAAAAAGCCGTTCGTGGTGGTAGAAAATCTTAAAAGTATTTCGCTCAGACATCTTCGAAATATTGTCACTAATTTTACGTATCCTGTTTTATAGCCAAATAGATTTATATTCTATAATCAATAAGAAAAACCTACTAACAATAAAAAACTATGGGTAACAGATGAAAATAGGGAATACCATGAATAGTTCTAAAGAACGAAATCAACACCAGTACTGTAATCTAGATATTCATACGGCATCTTCGAATTCTAACAAACAAAATATTGATTCTAATTATACGTATCCTGTTTTATTGACAAATACATTTGACTACTATAAGCAATTAAAAACACTAGGGAATATGCCAAAGAACTCGGAGTAGGAGCCTCGACCGTTTCAAGACATTTGAAGGAAATCGACAAATCCAAAACTGACATTTCATACGGTACAGCCTGATATATTTTTAACAATGAATTGTTTTTCTTATTTTAATTAATCTGTTTTATTGTCAAATACATTATCCAACTTTAAGCAATTAAAAAATAACAAGGAATAACAACAACAAAAAGAACCGTTCGAATAAACGAAATCAATTACTTCAAAGTTTAAGAACTTATTTCTCCGATTGACATAGCCTAATCAAAAATTGTTTCAGAATCTTTTTTGTAGAACATTTAGTAAGCCTTCGCATGGTAACCCTCCGTTTACCAATATTCCTAACCGTCTTCGAGATATTCGGGAATGTATACGAAGTTCCCAAAACATTTCATGTCTGTTAATAAAATATTTTATTCTAATCCTTCCTTAGCTCCAAACGTAACCAAAATTTTAACATATTAGTGTTGATGAAATTCAAACATGCAGAAAATGTTTCAACTAAATCCCATAATTTTACATATCAAAATCAAAGAAAAAAAGAACAGTTCGAATAAGCGAAATCAATTACTTTAAAGTTTTAAGCACTCATTTCTCCGATTGACATCGCCTAATCAAAACTTTCATTAGAACCTTTTTTGTAGAGCATATAGAAAGCTTTCTAATGGTATTCTTCCGTTTCCCAAATTCCCAACCTTTTTCGAGATATTAAGGAAAGTATACAAAGTTACCAAAACTTTTTTATATCTGTTAATAAAATATTTTATTCTAACCCTTCCTTAACTCCAAACGCAACCAAAATTTTAACATATTAGTTTTAATGAATGTAAAACATGCAGTAAATGTTTCAACTGAATCCCATGATTCTAAGTACCCAAACCAAAAACGGCATTCAAAAACTATTTTTCCAATTTTCTCGAAAACGGTTAAAGCTATCGCCTTGAAAATGGTTTCATTCGTTTTCCTAGCCCAAGAAGCTTATAAAAAGAGTACTTAAAAGCTTATGAACTCAAAAACGTAAGCGTTACGATTTTTTTTGCGCGAATTTCGCCCCAAACGCCATCTTCCAGTGGGCGGATTTTGCTGGTTAACGAACTTGACCTTTCAAATTGGACGACAGATTTTTGTACCAAATTTCATCAAAATCGGACCATCAGGGAAGCCAGAAATGAGCGAACAGACAAATATATATATATATATATATATATATATATATATATATATATATATATATATATATATATATATTTATATATATATATATAAATATATACATAAACATATATACAAATTTGAACCACCGTTATTTTCGGTCTCTAGGGGTTCTGAAACGCGAAATTTTCTTGTCGGCACTTCCGGATTGTTTCATTGTATCAACCTTATAAGCGGGGTTCCTCCCTATGGGAGAGGGAGGAACCGCGCTAAAACAAAATCCTGATAAACGAACAATTCGGATTTAGAACTAAACACAGCACTGCAGCACAGTTAGCAAGACTTGTCGACTTTGTTACAGAAAATTTCAATAATAAAAAACATACAGGTCTATTATTACTAGATATAGAAAAGGGGTTTGACACAACTTGTCATGATGGCATGATCTACAAAATGATACAAATGGAATTTTCCCCTTTCTTAATAAACATTATCCAATCCTCCATCAGAAATAGGCTTTTTATAGTCTCACTAAATGGTATAACTTCAGGAATAAAAAATATCCCCGCAGGCCTACCGCAAGGATCGGCTCTTAGTGCAACTCTTTATATTATCTACATAAACGACATACCAAGATTTCCAGATACACAATTATCTCTGTTTGCTGACGATAAATATCCCCGCAGGCCTACCGCAAGGATCGGCTCTTAGTGCAACTCTTTATATTATCTACATAAACGACATACCAAGATTTCCAGATACACAATTATCTCTGTTTGCTGACGATAAATATCCCCGCAGGCCTACCGCAAGGATCGGCTCTTAGTGCAACTCTTTATATTATCTACATAAACGACATACCAAGATTTCCAGATACACAATTATCTCTGTTTGCTGACGATAAATATCCCCGCAGGCCTACCGCAAGGATCGGCTCTTAGTGCAACTCTTTATATTATCTACATAAACGACATACCAACATTTCCAGATACACAATTATCTCTGTTTGCTGACGATAAATGTGCTTACACCGCTTCATACAGAATAGATACCATCAAAAATCGTCTTGCAGCTGTAATGAATAGATTAAATATATAGTTCAAAAAGTGGAAAATCAGAGTAAACAAAAATAAAATCCGAGCCATAATATTCACAAAACGCAGGCCCCAGTTGGAACACAATATAATCATTGATAATGAAATAATACCCTGGCAAAGTAAAATTAAATATTTAGGTGTAGTTCTCGATAGAGGGCTAACTTTTACTCAACATATAAACGAAGTATGTAATAAAGCGAATAAAGCCCTTAATAAACAGCCCATGGGACTAAACCTTCCACCTACACCGGCTGGCTCAATAAACAGCCCATGGGACTAAACCTTCCACCTACACCGGCTGACTCAATAAACAGCCCCTGGGAATAAAACATCCACCTACACCGGCTGACTCAATAAACAGCCCATGGGACTAAACCTTCCACCTACACCGGCTGACTCAATAAACAGCCCATGGAAATAAAACATCCACCTACACCGGCTGGCTCAATAAACAGCCCATGGGAATAAAACATCCACCTACACCGGCTGACTCAATAAACAGCCCATGGGAATAAAACATCCACCTACACCGGCTGGCTCAATAAACAGCCCATGGGAATAAAACATCCACCTACACCGGCTGACTCAATAAACAGCCCCTGGGAATAAAACATCCACCTACACCGGCTGACTCAATAAACAGCCCATGGGAATAAAACATCCACCTACACCGGCTGGCTGAATAAACAGCCCATGGGACTAAACCTTCCACCTACACCGGCTGGCTCAATAAACAGCCCATGGGACTAAACCTTCCACCTACACCGGCTGACTCAATAAACAGCCCTTGGGAATAAAACATCCACCTACACCGGCTGACTCAATAAACAGCCCATGGGACTAAACCTTCCACCTACACCGGCTGACTCAATAAACAGCCCATGGGAATAAAACATCCACCTACACCGGCTGGCTCAATAAACAGCCCATGGGAATAAAACATCCACCTACACCGGCTGACTCAATAAACAGCCCATGGGAATAAAACATCCACCTACACCGGCTGGCTCAATAAACAGCCCATGGGAATAAAACATTCACCTACACCGGCTGACTCAATAAACAGCCCATGGGACTAAACCTTCCACCTACACCGGCTGACTCAATAAACAGCCCATGGGACTAAACCTTCCACCTACACCGGCTGACTCAATAAACAGCCCATGGGAATAAAACATCCACCTACACCGGCTGGCTCAATAAACAGCCCATGGGAATAAAACATCCACCTACACCGGCTGACTCAATAAACAGCCCATGGGAATAAAACATCCACCTACACCGGCTGGCTCAATAAACAGCCCATGGGAATAAAACATCCACCTACACCGGCTGACTCAATAAACAGCCCATGGGAATAAAACATCCACCTACACCGGCTGGCTCAATAAACAGCCCATGGGAATAAAACATCCACCTACACCGGCTGACTCAATAAACAGCCCCTGGGAATAAAACATCCACCTATACCGGCTGACTCAATAAACAGCCCCTGGGAATAAAACATCCACCTACACCGGCTGGCTCAATAAACAGCCCATGGGAATAAAACATCCATCTACACCGGCTGACTCAATAAACAGCCCCTGGGAATAAAACATCCACCTACACCGGCTGACTCAATAAACAGCCCATGGGAATAAAACATCCACCTACACCGGCTGGCTCAATAAACAGCCCATAGGACGAAACCTTCCCCCTACCCTGGCTGGCTCAATAAACAGCCCACATGGGACTAAACCTTCCACCTAAACCGGCTGGCTCAATAAACAGCCCATGGGACTAAACCTTCCACCTACACCGGCTGGCTCAATAAACAGCCCATGGGACTAAACCTTCCACATACACCGGCTGGCTCAATAAACAGCCCATGGGACTAAACCTTCCACCTACACCGGCTGGCTCAATAAACAGCCCATGGGACTAAACCATCCACCTACACCGGCTGGCTCAATAAACAGCCCATGGGACTAAACCTCCGTGTCCGTTATGCAATTTATTGCGACACGAAAAAGGGTTACTACGCTGAAGATGAATCATTAAAGGATTCTACCTTTTTCCTGTAGACGCAGCGATGACAGGGCGTCGCTTATCCGTAATCTAAATAATATTTCTTTAAGGAAGCTCTCAAGGAATCGGGGTAGTCGTCCTTTGCACCCCCATCCATGGAGCCAACGGAGTATATCGTATCTCCTTGCACTGGCATATGCCTTTTTCATTGCTCCCGAGAGCAGAAACCTTTCTTTATAATGTGTTCTAATAAAGCTAATCTTGGTCTTAATAATTAATATTAAATAATTAGTAATTTTGCCTGAATCCTGCTTGATATCTATATATATAAAAATCACGTGTCTGTATGTCTGTTTCTTTATTTGTCGGTTTGTTCCTTATACAAATCCACACCGTTTGAGCGATTTTGACTAAACTTCGCACATAGGTACGTCTTGATCCGGGAAATCTCGTAGGCTAGCTCAAAATCTTCTAGGGTTCACAGTTTGGAAGTTACGAGGTCGAGACTGTCATATACAGAAGAGTTTATAGTCAGAAATCGGAATTTTCTTTCCAGTGTTGCCCCTTTGAAGGGCAATACAAAACTTTTTTTTTTGCGAAAAGTTTTTCTTTTGCGGAAAATAACAAATTTAGATTTAACCTTTGTTTGTTTATCTAAATGGTAGGTTTATATTCTCAGAGTTTGGACAAATATAAGATCATATTATAAAAGATCATATTTCTTAAGATCAACTTTCTTCATATCAGATCAATTTTCTTCATATCAAATCAATTTTGATCTAGGGCAACACTGGGCTCTAACCAGAATATCGTAATAATTATGGACTAATATCGTATAAGTAAGTATATCATAAAAATGTTCTGTGTTTATCTAATCATAATTTGGACTATATCCTGGAAGCAGTGGTTGCCTTCCTTATTGTTTTAAACAGGTTTAGGTTAAAATGGATAAAAAAATTGTTGTTTTTCATGAATAGAAGACTTGAGCATGTTTTGACACGTAAATTGACTTTCTACGACGACATCACATTTTCGACTTTTGTCACCGTAAAATAGTCGTTTTGCCCAGTGTGCGCCGGTGGGAATCGAACCCACCATGTCCCACATATGAATATAAAGCGTTAGCCGCTAGACAACGGGAAGACCCCGGGATATATTGTTTTGAGTACTTCTGAAGCGGGATCATAAAGACGCGAAACGTGTAGAGCTGAATATAATAATAGTTTAGAAAGTTTGTATTTTTGTTTGAAATTGACCTTGTGCCAGATAAAAATATATTAGTATATCAGAAAAATAAGGCCACCACATTATGAATAGTTTTTAACTTTTATACTTGTAATGAGCAGCTTACTCAATTTTCAAGTATTTAGTTAATTTTCATAGTGTGGGTCGAGTAAGAGAGGTACGAGCTGTAATACTAAACGAAATCTTCAAATTTTCCTATATTCCTCTTCATTAATATAATGAGCGAAACTAAAGATAGAAAACCCCACAATATTAACAAGGCAGAAAGCAGAAGCTGCTGTTGCGTGCCAAGCAAGGATAAATCAAATTTAAGCATAATAGGGAGTAAACCGGATAAATGCATGAGGTGTTGCATTAATATTTGGCCTATTATCATGGAGTTTGAGAGCTGCGAGCTGAGAGCTGAGAGCTGAGAGCTGAGAAGATGATATTCCGCTGAATCTATACAACTTACGTCACGGCGACGCCCTCACTCACTTACCTATACATGTATGCAGCGTGTAGGGGGAAACTGATCCTACTCCTTTAAAGCATTTATATTCCAACCTCTGGGGAAAATTTAAATTTTTGATTCTATAAATACTTTAAGGTTGAATAACCAAGAGTTGTGCTGGAATCTCTTTTCATAAAATTCACCTAATCTTTTTCCGTGTTAACGACATAAAATATTAATGTTCACTTTGGCTTTAAATATTACAGAATTTATTGAATGGTCTGTTTATTGAGCCAGCTGGTGTAGGTGGAAGGTTTAGTCCCATGGGCTGTTCATTGAGCCAGCCGGTGTAGGTGGAAGGTTTAGTCCCATCGGCTGTTTATTCAGCCAGCCGGTGTAGGTGGAAGGTTTATTCCCAAGGGCTGTTTATTGAGCCAGCCGGTGTAGGTGGAAGGTTTAGTCCCATGGGCTGTTTATTCAGCCAGCCGGTGTAGGTGGAAGGTTTAGTCCCATGGGCTGTTTATTCAGCCAGCCGGTGTAGGTGGAAGGTTTAGTCCCATGGGCTGTTTATTGAGCCAGCTGGTGTAGGTGGAAGGTTTAGTCCCATGGTCTGTTTATTCAGCCAGCCGGTGTAGGTGAAAGATTTAGTCCCAAGGGCTGTTTATTGAGCCTGCCGGTGTAGGTGGAAGGTTTAGTCCCATGGGCTGTTTATTGAGCCAGCTGGTGTAGGTGGAAGGTTTACTTCCAAGGGCTGTTTATTGAGCCTGCCGGTGTAGGTGGAAGGTTTAGTCCCATGGGCTGTTTATTGAGCCAGCCGGTGTAAGTGGAAGGTTTAGTCCCATGGGCTGTTTATTGAGCCAGCTGGTGGAGGTGGAAGGTTTAGTCCCATGGGCTGTTTATTGAGCCAGCCGGTGTAGGTGGAAGGTTTAGTCCCATGGGCTGTTTATTGAGCCAGCTGGTGTAGGTGGAAGGTTTAATCCCAAGGGCTGTTTATTGAGCCTGCCGGTGTAGGTGGAAGGTTTAGTCCCATGGGGTGTTTATTGAGCCAGCCGGTGTAGGTGGAAGGTTTAATCCCAAGGGCTGTTTATTGAGCCTGCCGGTGTAGGTGGAAGGTTTAGTCCCATGGGCTGTTTATTGAGCCAGCCGGTGTAGGTGGAAGGTTTAATCCCAAGGGCTGTTTATTGAGCCTGCCGGTGTAGGTGGAAGGTTTAGTCCCATGGGCTGTTTATTGAGCCAGCCGGTGTTCTTCTACATTCTATATGAGACGGCGTAAGCACATTTATCGTCAGCAAACAGAGATAATTTTGTATCTGGAAATCTTGGTATGTCGTTTATGTAGATAATAAAAAGAGTTGCACTAAGAGCCGATCCTTGCGGTAGGCCTGCGGGGATATTTTTTATTCCTAAATTTATACCATTTAGTGAGACTATAAAAAGCCGGTTTCTCATGTATTATTATTATTATTAAAACGGGTGCCCAGAAAGAGGGAGCTGCACCGAGGCCAACAAGGCCTATTGTCCACCCGACAAGCCAGCCTGTTACACCAACAGCGCCGTATCCGAGATGAACCTTAATAGAGTCCGAAGGTTCAGTTCAGGTAGCCTTCTAGGGTCATCTATGAAGTCTGCACCAAAATGCAGGTATCTCTGAGCTGGACATCTGCATATGATGTGGTACGGCGTCTCGTCGTCTTCAAAGCATAATCTGCACCATGATGTCCTGGTCAGCCCCAGAGAGTAGAGGTGCCGGTGCATTCTACAGTGACCTGTAAAAAGAGCTGTTACTAGTCTTACCTTGGACCTGCACAGATTAAGGAGAGTCTCCGTCCTCTTCTTGTCCACAAAGGAGAGGAACAGCTTCGCCTGTCTCTGGGTGGAGCTGCTGCACCACTTCTTCCTATGCTCAGCTTCCGCCCACCTTCTAATACTTAATCTGGCCTCAGCTGGTGCACCCCACATTGAGGTTCTGGTGATAGGGGGATTGTCGCTGCACCGATATTGGCCAACTCGTCAGCTCTTTCATTACCCTGGATACCAGAGTGGCCTGGGACCCACTCCAGTCTGACCTTGTTACGTCGTCCAAGTAAGTTTATGCTGTCCTTGCAGTGCTGTACTACATTTGACCTGATCCTATTCGTGGATAGAGCTCTTATGGCCGCTTGGCTATTGGAGAAAATAGTGCAGCGCTTGTCTATTGGAGAGCCGCAGTTCATAAGGTCTGCGCAAGCGCCGATGGCGGTGACTTCAGCTTGGAACACCGTAGCATACCTCCCCAGAGGCAAGGCAACATTATGTGTGGACCCCTGAATCCACACGCCAGCTCCTGTGCCAGATTCGGTTTTTGAGCCGTCTGTGTAACAGAACCGATCCACCCGGCTTGGTGTTAATTTGTGCTCCAGCGCTGCTTCCCTCGGCTTGATCACAGTTGTAAAGTTCGAGGTGAAGGAGTGTTGGTCCTGAAAGTCCGATGGCATGCAGAGAATTGGGTCCTGCCAGTTCCTTCGGATAATTGCACAGTGAGCCCCTAGGGTTGGGCAAGGTTCGTGCCCTAAAATGGCGAATCTGTACGCTGAGCACCTAGCTATCTCTTCGATATATATCTCTACTGGTTTAAGGTCAAGTAGGATCTCCATAGCTCCTGTCGGTGTGGAACACATTGCTCCCGTAATCATCAGGCAAGCCAGCCTTTGTGGGGAGCACAGAGTCTTCCTAACACTGTCAGTGCCGCATCGATGCCACCACACTACTGCACCGTATGTGATGATAGGCCTCACAATCATAGTGTAATCATCCTTTAGGGGTAATGCCCCAATTGTTCCCCACCACTCTCCGGCAGGCCCACAGGGTTTGTGTGGCTTTTTCTACTGTATTGCGGATATGCTCCTGCCAGTTAAGCTTCGAGTCTAATGTAACACCCAAGTACTTCACTGTCTTGGAAAAACTTAAGTTATGGCCTGACAGGCTGGGTGTGCCCAGTCCATCCAGTTTCCTCTTCAAAGTAAAAGGCACCACTGTAATTTTCTGTGGATTAATTCTAAGGTTCTTAGACAGTGCCGTGTCCAGCAGTTCACTCACAGTTGATTGCACCTTGCGAACCACCGTTATTACCAGATCATCTGCGTATGCCTGTGCTGAGAAGCCCTGATTCTTCAGCTTCGTCATCCTGTCCTAGGTACAATGCTCTTGCAGTAGTTCCCCTCCTTCAGCCTAATAATGCGGTTCCTCAGAAGATTGACAGTCCAGTATGTGACGAATTCTTCGACATCTTTCTAAATCATGGCTTCTTCAACTGCCCTAATAGGGGTGCAGTCGAAGGCTCCCTCCACATCAAGAAACGCGCACAGAGCAATTTCCTTGTACTGTAGTGCTCGCTCCAGTCTGCACACTAGATGGTGGAGAGCCAATTCACATGACTTGCCAGACTGGTACGCATATTGTTGTTCGTTAAGGGGGTTCCGTCTTAACGCAGTATCTCTTATGTGCCTGTCTATGATCTTCTCCAGTGTCTTCAGTAGGAAGGACGATAGACAGATCGGCCTGTAGTCCCTGGCATACAGGTGTGACGCTCTACCTTGTTTGGGGATGAAGCAGAGTTTGGTAACTCTCCAGGTCCGTGGAATGTGTCCCATAACCAAGCTACTCCTGAAGAGTTTTAGGAGCGTTGGCATGAGTATATCTACCCCATGTTGCAAGAATGCTGGATATATGCCATCTAGGCCCGGTGATTTATATGGTTTAAACGTTCCAATGGCCCATCTGACGTGCGCTGCCTTGACAATTTCCCTCGCATGCCTCCATGCCTCCGGATTGCCTCGTCTGATGGGATAGTATCTCCTTCGTTTGAGTTAGCCTACTCGCTAGTTGGGAAATGAGTAGCGAGGATATAGTTCATGGTTTCTTCCACCGATTCCGTATAGCCATCAGCCTTCTTAACAGTGCCAATAAGTTTTGTGGAGCTGTTGGCTAGAACCTTATGGAGTCTTGAGTATTCCGTTGCACTGTTCACTTCTGTGCAGAATTTCCTCCATGACTCTCTCTTAGCTTTACTCACAGCTGTGTTGTACTGTGACAATTTCTTCCTGTATTCCTCCCAGGTGCCTCTGCGTTTAGCTCTGTTGAAGAGCTTCCTTGCTTCACTCCTGAGTCTGGATAGATTCCCATTCCACCAGGAGGAACTGCTGTTGGTCACCACAGTTTTTCCAGCACAGCTACCTTCAAAAGCCACATAATGGCCTCGGTAATGTGATCATTCATGGCTTCTAAATCGATGCCAGTATGGGCTCTCTGTGGACAATCGTCCATCCTACCCAAAAGGATTTCGTTGAACCGGGACCACTCTGTGAGTCTCGGGTTTCTGATAACAAGTGCTGTGGGGCCTGCAGCCTCTATACAGTACGTAATATACCTATGGTCGGAACCCGAAACTTCATCCTCCACCCTCCAGTTCTTGACCACAGGTAGTAATCGCCTCTCTTCTTGTCCTAATAACAAAGGTAGGCTCGTTGCCCCTATTAACGACATCCAGATCATTATCTAAGATATAATCAAGTAATGACTCACCTCTTTGGTTGCAGTTAGTGCTACCCCAGACTGTGTGATGAGCATTGGCATCACAGCCAATCCACGACTAGGCGCAACTCAGCTCCTGGGGGGTTGCACCGCTCGTATGGGAGATAGGCCGAGGCCACCACTACCTCTCTCAGGCCATCTCCCACACGAGCGGTAATCTTCGCTACACACAGGTCTCTGCAACAAAATTGCCATAAAGGAAAAACGCTAAGACCAGATTTAAACAGGATACAGGACCTGGGATTCTGCTCGTGGCATGTTATGCATTTATAACCTTTCCATCCCAGACCCCGTGCCTGACCTTTAAACAGATAAGGTTCTTGTATTAAAATTACATCTACATACCCTTACCTCTAGCATACTGTTCCAGCAGAGCCGTAGCAGCCCTACGGTAATGCAGATTGACCTGCAGTAGCCTTATCATCGTCTATGCAAGGTTATCCGGCTCCGCGGGCTTCCCACGAAGAGCTCGGGTCAGCTCGCTTCCAGTCTGCGAAGAGGGAGGGTCAAGACCCATCTCCCCTAGCCCGGAAACTGACCGTCCTTCTATGTGTTCCGCCACACGGTCCCAATCTCCTTCCACAGACGATTTCGGCTTTCCTTCGGGCTCAGATCCGACAGCCACTTCCGTCTCCATGGCCGCCACCTCACCCTCAGTTCGAGAAGTAGCCTCAGCGATCTCCTTCTGCAGAGGAAACACCTTGAGCCTTCGAATGCCATAGTTCAAACGCTCGTCCTTCCTCTCCAGAATCTCTTTAAGGTCGGTCTCTGGCATCTTCAGGGCGACAAAGTGCCCGGTGTCCCTCTCCTGCTGCTCCAGGACAATCTAGCCGTTTGTTGGAAGGAAATTTTGATCCCCAATACGAATGAGAATATCCCGTGCCTCCATCTTCACGCCAGGCACGAAAATTCCGGCCCTAGCCATAGGGATAAGGTCCGCCAGCTCCACCGCTTTAATCGTGTGCTCCCCGAGTTTCACACCAGCAATGTCTGTTGCCAGCCATTTTTTGGTGTTTTCATCAAGACAATTCACTATGATGGCGCCTCCATCCATGTAGTTCCCATCACATGTGATTATAAAGTCTCTCCCATGGACTTTGTAGTGCTCGTCCACCAGCTTCATGACGACGTCATCAACACACCTGTTGTGCTCTGTTGTAAAGCCACTCTCAGGATAGTCGGAAGGAACAAGCGCCAGCTTGAAGTTAGATGCAACGCTGGCGTAACTCGTCGGCTTTGGCATCACCTTTGCTTCTTCTTGATCACCGGAGAAGGGGTGTTGGATCCATCCTCATTCCTCCGTTTACCACCACTGCCCTCGGATTCTACTTCAGTCGCAGCTTTGAAGCTCTTTTTTAGCTTTTTCCTTTGGGCACCAGTGAGTTTCTTCTTGACGATCGTAAAGGGTAGATCGTCTTGAGAAGTGCCTGGCAAGGGGGATCCCATAACCAAATCACCAACCTCCCTAACCAGTTCCGAAAGGGACTCGGTATCGGTGGCCGGGGTCAAAGGGTTCTCGAGGACTCCCGAAGGATCCTCGCCAGGTGCATTTAAAGGCTCCATGGTCGCCGAAGCTACCGAGGAAGGTATAGTATTAGAAATTAAATTTAAATTAGTTTTGGACATTAGGTTCCCATGAGAAGCTAGGGATAAGATAGTCGCCCGCAGCAGAGCCCCGCATGCTACAGGAAGGCTACTTACAATGGGGGGTCGCCTACTATCTGCACGTCATATTTATCCACCCTGTGCCATCCATCCTCTCAGCGTAGGCTGCCGCAACCTTAGGATGGGGTGTTTCTAGAAAAAAAAAAAAAAAAAAAAAAAAAAAAAAACACCACCACCACCCCTGGTACCACTTTAGTCTGGCTTCTCCCCTAGGTCCTGTTCAGCATAGTTGAACCTGAGCTGACGTAGCACCAAGGTTCCTCAAAGCACGCCAGCCCCAACACCTGCTCGCCTAGTGAGGGTCATCACCAAGGTACGGTACCGTGGTTGGGGATTTCTGATGTAGGATTGGATAATGTTTATTAAGAAAGGGGAAAATTCCATTTGTATCATTTTGTAGATCATGCCATCATGACAAGTTGTGTCAAACCCCTTTTCTATATCTAGTAATAATAGAGCTGTATGTTTTTTATTATTGAAATTTTCTGTAAGAAAGTCGACAAGTCTTGCTAACTGTGCTGCAGTGCTGTGTTTAGTTCTAAATCCGAATTGTTCGTTTATCAAGATTTTGTTTTTATTTAGATGTTGGTTTATTCGTTTTTAAATTATTTTTTCCGCGATTTTTCCCACTGTACATAATAAACTTATTGGTCTGTAATTTTGTGCGTTATGAAGATTTTTACCATGTTTTGGAATTGGTTTAATGACTACTTTTTTCCATTCATTCGGAAAGTATTGTAATTTTAAGATTCCATTAACTATTTTTATTTAAAAAAAAAAAAAACAAAAAAAAAAACTTAATAATTCACTATTAGAAGAGATTGAGATATACAAGTGTATTGTTATTGTTCTGCTAAATATAAATATATATATATATATATACATATATATGTATATATATGTGTGTGTGTGTGTGTAAAGAAACTAGGATATATTTCTTTAATTTATATTTTAATGTTCATTAGTTTTTAAGAAACAAGAATAATAGATTTTAGAACAGCTGGTATTTAGAACAGCTGGAACATAAGTGTTTTGTTTTTTCCAAGTAGAGTTATGAAAATTAATTATTAACAATTATTTTAATGTAAATAATATAATTAGGGGGTTGACACTGTAAATAGAAACTTTAAATGTTGATTCTTTGTTTACAGGTAGTATTCCATTGTATTCATGCCATTAGCTTTCATACATATGTAATTAATATTAGTCTAATAAAAATAACTTTGTTTACAGAGCAACACATTTGTTTACATTGGCGTCAATTCCCAAGAGTAAAGAAGTATTACATAATAAACCAACATTTTTAGTTCAAATATGGAGAAACTTCGCTTTGAATTTACTTTATTGCCCTCAAGTGATGGTAAGACAAATATTTTTTGTATAACCTCAATTGCCACCCAGGACAATAACATATATGAAATACCAGAAGAGCTACAATCAGCAGGCCTTCATAAAGAAATTGTAAAAACAAGTTATTTTAATAAAGTAAAAAATAGCTTATTGAAAATATACCAAACAAGGAGAATATGGATTAGATTAAGAGAAGAACTTGCACAAACTCACATAGATGAAGATGGGAACTTACAGTTCGAAGGCCAATATTTAGAGGAAGTGAATCAAAACCCAATTCTTTCTGCTCAACAACAACAACCTGAGGCATTAGGGAAACTATTTGAAACCATTTTAGGGAAACACAAGAAACTAAAACCCACAATTTGAAAAATATTGCAGAGAGGTTTGTTATTGAATCATTTAGCAGTATAAGCACAAATGCAGAACAGTGAATAGACATTTTTGAAAAAGAAGGATGAAAGCTGTCTTGATTGGTACAGTTCAAAAACACAATTAACTCGGATTGGTCAGTGTGGAAAAATACAGTTTGCGAAACTTTTAAAAATAAAGGATGGAATCCTGTTACTCATGCATTATTATTTAAATACAAAGACGGTCTGTTGTTGGACTATGCTGTAAGAAAAGAAAAACTTCTTCTAGAAATGAGGAGAAATATAGATACAGGTACTTTGGTGGATCTTATTGCAGCAGGATTACCACAATTCATATTAACTAAGATTCACAGAGAAATATAGATACAGGTACTTTGGTGGATCTTATTGCAGCAGGATTACCACAATTCATATTAACTAAGATTCACAGAGAAATATAGATACAGGTACTTTGGTGGATCTTATTGCAGTAGGATTACCACAATTCATATTAACTAAGATTCACAGAGAAATATAGATACAGGTACTTTGGTGGATCTTATTGCAGTAGGATTACCACAATTCATATTAACTAAGATTCACAGAGAAAAATTACAAAATCCAACAGATCTCTTCAACCAAGTGAGCAAATATGAACACTTGGTAACAGAAAAAAAGCTTTTCATCAAAACGAAAATATGAATATCAAAGCACTGTGAGTAAATACATAGAAAAGACTCCTTGTAAAATCTGCGAAAAATTAATTAAAGGATGTCGTTACCACCCAGAAACCTCATGTTGGTTTAGATCGAATAGGGGAAAAAATACATTAAACATGTGAGCAATACGGTAATAGAAGCTGAATCAAATGAAACAAATCAAAAAAACTAATAGTAACACCATTAAATAAGGTCAAACTGTTATTGAAGGATTCGTTAGAGATAGATGGAGTTTATGATTCGGGTTCTAATGTCTCATTAATTAACTCTAAGTTATTAAAACTAAAATATGAGAAAAGGGGTGTGAATGAAGAAGAGTTAGTTACAATTAATGGTGTTGAAAAGACAAATGGTTTGACCAATTTAAAGATACAAATTTTTGAGCTGGAAAAGAATTTAGATGTTTACATTATGGATAAACAATATTTAAATATGATTTTTTAATAGGACTTGACTTGATAAAATATTCAAACTGATACAAAATGAAGATTTGTGAATAACACAAAAAGTATATCAGGACAATAAAGATGAAGAAAAGTTTAGAGCTATTTCTACAGTTAGGAAAAAATATGAAATAAACTTCAATGAACTCGTCAAAGAAGAAGATATTGAAGCGAAAGTAAGTGATTTGAATGAGAGAGAAGAGAAAGAAATAAATCAATTGATTGACAAATATAAATCAGTCTTTGCTAAAACTAAATATGACATTGGGACTGTAAATGGATATGAAGCAAGGGTAGATTTATTAGTGGACAAATATTGTAGGAAGAGACCTTACAAATGCACAGCGGATGACAAGAAAGAAATAGAGCAACAAATATCCCAATTATTAGATAATTAATTAATAGAAGAGTCCTATCGCCTATTTGCTGCACCTGTTACTTTGGAATTTAAAAAAGAAGAAAATAAGAAATCAAGATTGTGTATAGACTTTAGGGATCTTAATAAAATTGTAGTACCTCAAGCTCAACCATTTTCATTAATAGAAGATTTAGAAACTAAAAGAAGAAATTGCAAACTCTTCGCTACTCTTGGCATAAATTCTGCATTTTGGGCTATCCCTTTACGCATTGAAGACAGGAAGAAGACAGGATTTGTTACACAGGAAGGACATTACCAATGGACTTGTTTACCATTCGGACTCAAGACATCCCCGGCAATTTTCCAAAGAATATTGAGTAATATATTGAGAAAGTATAAACTTAATGAGTTTGCAGTCAATTATATAGATGATATACTAATATTTTCAAAGAGTTTTGACCAACACATACAGCATCTGACAAAATTATTAGAAGCAATCAAAACAGAAGGATTCAGATTGAAATTTTCAAAATGCACATTTGCATCAAACTCGGTAAAATACATAGGTCATATAATGCAAGATAATTCTGTTAAAACAGTAAAAGATAATTTGATTTCAATCAGAAACTTCCCTATTCCAAAAACACAGAAGAATATAAGACAATTTCTAGGAAAAATAAATTTTTATCATCAATATATACCTAACATAGCTACAATTCTCGATCCTTTGCATAATTTATTAAGGAAAAATAAAAAATTTATTTGGTCTGATGAATGTCAAAAAGCATTTGAATTTATAAAGAACCTTCTATGCACCCAACCGGTTCTTGAAATATTTGCTCAAGATTTGCCCATTAACATCTATACAGATGCTTCCATTGAAGGAATTGGAGCCATTTTAAAACAGACACCAAGGGATGGAAGAGAAAAACCAGTCGCTTACTTTTGAAAGAAACTAAATGGAGCCCAAAAGAAAAAGAAGGCTATTTATTTAGAATGTTACGCGATAAAAGAAACAGGCAGATACTGGGAATATTGGTTGATAGGGAAATCATTTACAGTATTTTCAGATGACAAACCTCTAGAAAACATGAATCTAAAATCAAGAACTGATGATGAGCTATGGGATTTAACCTATTATTTATCAGAATATCATTTCAAAATTAAATATGCACCTGGAAAACTTAATTTCGAAGCGGACTGCCTAAGTTGAAATCCAGTATTAGAAGCAGAGGAGAACACAGATGAACTTAATTTAGAAGCGGACTGCCTAAGTAGAAATCCAGTATTAGAAGCAGAGGAGAACACAGATGAACAATTCAAAATTGTCAATTTCATCCAACTAGAAGATATTCTATTAGATCAGAATAAAAACATTAATTTACAAAACAAAAAGATTTAACTGATTAAAAAATATAATGTATATTATAAAAAAATAAGGAAACAAGCCAAAATAATACTTTCAGAAGATTTTAGCATCTCATTGATAAAAAAAGTACATGACAATCTATGTCATATTGGAATACACAAATGCAAAAAGCAATTAGTACCCTCTACACAGCCAAAAATTTGACCACAAATATAAAAAAAAATTTGTGAGACTTGTGAAATTTGTAAAAAGAATAAAACAAGAGGACAAGGAACGTACGGATTCATGTCTCATTTAGGCCCAGCGAAAAGTCCTTTCGAGATTGTTTCGATAGATACTATTGGAGGTTTCGGAGGTTCAAGATCAACAAAGAAATACCTACATCTACTAGTCGATCACTTTAATAGATACCTTCATTCTAACATCTAAGGCTCAAAGTGCAGGTGATTTTATAAAGCTTGTCAAGACCATATCTCAGACAGAGGCCATAGGAATGATTCTCACTCACCAATATCCAGGAATCAACTCGAAAGAATTTAAGCAATTTTTAGTTCACCAGAAAATACCTATAGTACTTACAGCGGTAAATGCACCGATTTCTAATGGTCTAAATGAAAGGCTCAATCAAACACTAGTCAACAAAATCAGGTGCAAAAGTAATGAAGAAAAGAAAAAGAAAGCTTGGACGAAAGTAGCTCAAGAATGTATTAATAGTTACAAAAAAACAATTCACACAGTAACTGGATATTCACCCAATTATCTGTTATATGGAAAAGACGTCACAATATTACCGGAAGAATTAAAACAAGAAAGTTAGTGACTGGATGAGAGGTAGAAAGATAGCTTTCGAAAATACAATAAAATCTCACAATTACAACAAAAAACTATATGACAAGAAATTAAAATATTGGAACTTCCAAGTGGGAGATATGGTGTATGTGGAAAACGGAAACAAGATAAATAGGAAGAAACTAGATGAAATAAAAATAGGACCCTATAAGATCATTGAAAAAATTTCAGATACAATATACAAGATAAATACTGGATACAGAAAAATGGAATCTAATATATTCCATATCACCAAGCTAATTCCATCTTCAATATCTGAAGACAGAGAAGAGTGATAATAACCACGGATGGACTGGATAGGTGACTAGAGAAGAGTGAGAAGAACCACGGATGGACTGGATAGGTGACTTGAGAAGAGTGAGAAGAACCACGGATGGACTGGATAGGTGACTAGAGAAGAGTGAGAAGAACCACGGATGGACTGGATAGGTGACTAGAGAAGAGTGAGAAGAACCACGGATGGACTGGATAGGTGACTAGAGAAGAGTGAGAAGAACCACGGATGGACTGGATAGGTGACTAGAGAAGAGTGAGAAGAACCACGGATGGACTGGATAGGTGACTAGAGAAGAGTGAGAAGAACCACGGATGGACTGGATAGGTGACTTGAGAAGAGTGAGAAGAACCACGGATGGACTGGATAGGTGACTAGAGAAGACTGGGAGATCTTCTACATCCAGGGGGGGGGAGATGTAAAGAAACTAGGATATATTTCTTTAATTTATATTTTAATGTCCATTAGTTTTTAAGAAACAAGAATAATTGATTTTAGAACAGCTGGTATTTAGAACAGCTGGCACATAAGTGTTTTGTTTTTTTCATTTAATGAAGTAGAGTTATGTAAATTAATTATTAAAAAATATTTTAATGTAAATAATATAATTAGGGGGTTGACACTGTAAACAGAAACTTTAAATGTTGATTCTTTGTTTACAGGTAGTATTCCATTGTATTCATGCCATTAGCTTTCATACATATGTAATTAATATTACTCTAATAAAAATAACTTTGTTTACAGAGCAACACATTTGTTTACAATGGCGCCAATTCCCAAGAGTAAAGAAGTATTACACTATATATATATATATATATATATATATATATATATATATATATATATATATAGTATATACATACACACATATATATATATATATATATATATATATATATACATTTTATTTATTTTTTTTTTTTAATATTTATTTATGAGCATCCATGCGCATCTAAGGAGGGAGTCTCTATGATTTACAGAAATTTAGAACAAAGTGCGGGGTATTTTTCATCCCACGGTGTCAATCCAGGGTTAATTATAGGTGCTCCGTCCAGGGCCGCCACATGGGGGGGGGGACTGCCTGATACTGTTGTCCCGGGCCTATAAAAAATATAGGTTATGAGCTTGAAAAAAGAATGGATTTTAGAATTATAGGCCGGCATAGTCTATATAATTTGGAATGGGCTCTATATTTTTTTAATTTACAAACAAAACAAGAGCATTCCCAGAATATTATATTTCTTTAGGAGTCTTATTAAAACTATTACTACGGAAAGTGACCTTTCCTTCACCGATTGTCGGTAGATGTTTACTTTTAATTTCAAGATAAGAAGGACACGGGCCTTGTCTGACGGGAAAGACTATGACGCAATTCACTTCCTCTCCCAGCCCGCCCGCCAAATACGTAATTTTTGGTTTTGATGCGTGTCCGTAATAACAATACAAAATAGTCGTTTAAAGTGTTTTATGTTTCAGTTCATTCACTCTCAACCGAAGATCATGCCCTCCTGTTTACTTCAGAAACACTTTTCTCCCGGAATCTAACGAGGTTCGATATCTAGGGTTATACCTTGACAGCCGACTGACATGGAACCCTCACACGAGACTGAAAAGACAAGAACTGAACAAACGATACGGACTACTTAGACGACTTCTTGGACCCACATCCAATTTATCGATACAGAACAAACTAACGATATACAAAACAATCATTCGACCAATATGGACATACGGACTTGAACTCTGGGGATCTGCAAAACCATCTAACATCAACAGAATACAGGCATTCCAGTCAAAAGTACTTCGTAAAATTGTAAATACTCCTTTCTATGTTTCCAACAAAACCCTTCACAATGACCTCAACATCCCATTTGTCCTTGGCCTCGCTAAAACCCGTTTCCAAATGTTCCACTCCAAATTGTCTTATCATCCTAATCCTGAAGGTCTATCCTTATCATCCGAATCCCATCCAGACAATCCTCCCAGGCGGCTCAAGAGACAGTGGCCTCGAGACAAGTTAATCATCTGATCTTATCGTGACCATTAAAACATTTACCAAGGCATCCCTGGAAGTGCCAACAGTGGTTGTCTTCTTCAATATTTTGTATGTCTTTATTATTTATTTTTTCTTTTATTTTACTTTTACCGTTTTTGTCAAATTGTACATAATATCTATATGAACAGACTTGATTATTGTACTGCTAATAATTGTACAGATTTCAAATAAATAAATAAATAAATAATACAAAAAAAAAATGTTTCAGTTAAACAAACAGTATTACACTGCAAAACACAGGAACCTCATCCCGAGGATAAAGATCACAATAGGGAAAGTGCAGAAGGCCTTCAAGAAAAAGAAAAGAACAAAGACGATACGTTTTGGGTTTGTAATCCTAAACTTTATAAATTAAATGACTCGACTTTGAAAAACTTAGTATCTGCTTTCAAGTATGTTATGCAGTTAGCCCCTAGGACTTTATTTACAACATTTAAGAAAGAAGTCAAACCTTTTGTTGTTAGGATGCGTTGAAATGTTTCTTAAAACATCAAATATAGGTTCTCCTTGCCAAGACGATGCATTTGATACCCAACATGATGGGTTTCAGAAAGAACGATGGCTTTCCGATGGAACAAAAAGTACAAAACACCATAGGTAATATGACCCCTATCAAGACCTACCTGGGTGCCAAGTTTGGTGAAAATAGGCCAAACGGTGTGGATTTGTATAAGAAACAAACATACAGACAGACAGCTGAAAGACCTTTTTGACCTAGCCTAGTGCATTCCCCAGACCAAGACGTACCTGTGTGCCAAGTTTGGTCAAAATCGGTCAAATGGTGTGAATATGTGTAAGGAACAAACATGCAGACAGACAGCTGATAGACGATTTTGAACTAGCCTATGATTCTCCCTGTATCAAGACCCACCTGTGTCCCAAGTTTGGTCAAAATCGGTCAAATGGTTCGGATTTGTATAAGGAACGAACATACAGACCGACACCTGATTGGAGATTTTGACCTAGTCTATGGCACTTCCTGGATCAAGACCTACCTGTTTGCCAAGTTTTGTCAAAATCGGCCAAACGGTGTGTATTTGTATAAGGAACAAATAGACAGCTGATAGACAATTGAACCTAACCTATGATTCTCCCCGTATCAAGACCCTCCTGTGTCCCAAGTTTGGTCAATATCGGTCAGATGGTTCGGATTTCTATAAGGAACGAACATACAGACAGATAGCTGGTATAAGATTTTAACCTAGCCTATATACGTCTATATGTGTCTTAAAACATCAAATATAGGTTCTTCATACCGAGACGATTCATTTGATACCCCACATCATGGGTTTCGGACGGAATGATGGGGTTCCGAAGGAAGTACAAAACTGGCACCCCCCTCCCTCCCCGGAAGCGGAGTCAAACAAAACTTTTCCGGATTTTTCGATTTTTTCCCTCATATCTATCATCCTGCAAAATTTCAAGTCTCTGGCATCATGGGAAGTGCCTAATAATTTTGATGAGTCAGTGGTCCTATAAATCGCGATTTTCGATCGCTTATATCTCAAAAACTATTAGATGTAGAAATATGAAAATTTTCGGTTTTACTCACATGTAGTAGTATAATATCTGTGTAAAATTTCATAACTTTATCTTTACCTGGGTGAAAGTTATGAGAGGGTAAAAAACCGCCTGTAATATTCACACAGTATGCTTCGGCCGGAACTTGGCCTGGCGCACTACCGTGCGCCTAGATAATGAGATGTAAAACTAAATATACATATTGTATATTCACTTTGTAAACAAAAATGCCTTCTTCTTCTTCTTCTATTATTGAGAACAACGAATGGATAACTTTCTAAATTCTATTTCTATTATATGAACTAGCTTTTAAATATTTTCAGTCCATAAATATGTAGCTCCAGGAAGTGCCAATATATCTTAGACATAGACAATACATACATAGTCCACACACAGTTCAATTACAATGGAGGAGGGGCAGGAGGGGGGGGGTTAAGGGGCCCATGAAGTTAATTGGACAGGGGCTCGTAGTTGTTCTTGGCGGCCCTGCCAATGACAAACTACTAGAATTTTCAGTTTTGTGGATTTGAAATCCTATACTGTACAAGCTACTTCTATGTAGATTTTTTTTAATGATGATTTTGACAACATAACGACGTGAAAACCGCAATATGTCGAATGTGAAATAATCAAAGTTTGCAGGAGAGACAAAAAACTGTTTCAACATGCCATTTTGCTTCCAATTTATTTATTAAATGCTAAAACATTATTCATTTTACCTTAGAATGATAATGCAGTCAATTTTGTCTTCACAATTTATTGCCTTATTTCATTTATTTTGACATAAGACCTTTGGAACTAATTGTTTTCATTTTTCATTGAGATGCGACTTTTTCTAAGTGTTCAAAGAATGAATGGTATGTATGTACTAGAGCATATACATATAAGGGGGGCTGCATACCCCTCCCCCCGAACATTTGATTACGTCGGTAAAAATGTGTCATAAAGGCCTTAAAAATAAATTAAATAAGATCACTTAGTTGAGAAAATATATTTCATTTTGGGTGTAATAGTGTTTAGGTTGGCTGACTATTCCTAGTTGTAGATTGTTAGTATTCCATTGTGTGAATATACAAATATCAACACGCTACTTGCTAAAAACCTTAACATTTGTAATTTTACAATAATTGAGAATTAAATACCCCGATAAAATAAACAATTTGATTAATTTTTATAAGTTAGGTAAGAAAGAAGATGCAGTTTTACCAAAACGAAAATATTCCACGTCAAAGGGATAAATTAAAGTAAAATTATATTAATGAGTATAAAATTAGTTACTTTTGTTGTTTTTATTGTTTTTTACAACTATGAAATAATAAGAAAAAAACTTGAAATTTAGTGAGGTACGACAGCTTACACTGACTAAAATGAAATGAAACTTATCCCCGACTGAGAGAAACTAATATTCATGAAGTAAATATGAGATGGATTTATTCTAAGGGTGGAATACTCAGCTTCTGATTGGCTCACTCCCATTATACCTATTCCATCTGGTGCAGATCAACACCTTCATCATAGTGGAGCAATATGAGATGGATTTATTCTAAGGGTGGAATACTCAGCTTCTGATTGGCTCACTCCCATTATACCTATTCCATCTGGTGCAGATCAACAGCTTCCTCAGAGTGGAGCAATATGAGGTGGATTTATTCTAAGGGTGGAATACTCAGCTTCTGATTGGCTCACTCCCATTATACCTATTCCATCTGGTGCAGATCAACAGCTTCCTCAGAGTGGAGCAATATGAGATGGATTTATTCTAAGGGTAGAATACTCAGCTTCTGATTGGCTCACTCACATATACCTATTCCATCTGGTGCAGATCAACACCTTCCTCATAGTGGAGCAATAAAGAACATTTTAGTCACATACGACATATTGCAGTTTCCACGACGATATTACATTTGTTGTAAAACAATATATTGCAGATTAGTATAAATTTATTAGACATTTCAACTATTAAGGGCAACTAGTGAGGAATTATGATTTCTTTGTGGGAAGGGGAGAGGGTTTATCAATATGCATTGGGAGCCCGTGATTAAAATCTGCTCCTGGTCCCGGCTCTCAGATGTGGCGCCCCTGACTCCGGATCCCAGGGCCGTTAGCACCAAAAGCAGTAACTCATGTCTGCCAAATCGTGAACAGTCAGCTTAAAATTTCATCAATACCTTTTATAAAACGCCACGGACGCACAGTGGGTCCAAACTACTTTTCGTCTTTGAAAAAAGGCTACAGCCTCCAAATCTTAACCGACTTGAATGCATTTTTTTAAAAATGAAAGCTAATAAAATTTAAAACAATTTTGTCAGGCCAGATTTTTGTTTTTTGTTCCTCCTGTTTATTAAATTACCTGTAAATAATTCTGATGAGGATGATGAGACGCCGTATCATATTATATGCAGATGTCCAGCACTTGCAGCTAAGGAACATCTGCATATTCCTGCATACTTCATGGATGATCCTAGACGGTTACTTGAATTTAACCTTAATACTCTCTTAAGGTTTATGACTGGTACGGGTTTGGTGGTATAACAGTCCGGCATGCCGCGGCGCACAGTAGGCCTGTAGGCCTCGGTGCGGTTTATCCGGGCACCCGTTCCTAATTCTAATTCTAATAAATAAATATAAATATAAAATGTATATTTATTTATTAAATAAATATTTTATTTTATAAATAAATAAATAAAATAAAAATAATAACATAAGATAAAATGTATCAAGAGTCGTCTATAAGGTACCAAGCCACTTTCCACATTCGATACTTTGCATTTTTATCGACGATATTATCGTCCAAAAAATGAGAAAATCACACAAAAAAATGTTTTAATAACACACATAGGGTATTAATAATTAACGTATGTACATATTATATAGAAAGCGTAAAAGAATGTCATTTATGAGCTTCGTATAATGGATTTATATAACCTATCCTCATCGCTGACTTCGTTTATACCCGGATCGTTATCTCAACTTGAAAATAATTCAGACAACCCCTTTGTAGATCTGATGGTCTTTAATTTACTAAGGTGACAGATTATAGCTGAAATGTGGGAACACCAGCCTACTGCACAGAATCCGTTAGCACAGTCGCAACTCTGATGTACAATACCAGTGCATCCAAGAGAATTCGGTTTATACTTTTTCGAATTTTGAGTTAATCTATATAGTGACTGACTGAATGACTGACTGACTGAATATTTACTGTATTTTGTAAATTAAAAATTACAGTTACAGGGAGTCTGGTTTTCTTATTTATAAACAAAAATGGTGTATAAATATTGATTACAAAAAAAATAATAAATGAAAATCACTTCGTCTACAAAACAAAAACAACAATATAAAATAAAATAATGATAATAAACGAAACATTTACTTTTATGTGTCACTAGTTATTGAAAAGAAAAAAAAAAGAGGAAAAAAATATATTAACTTTTTCCGCTTCGAAAGAAAAAAACTCACTTTTCACTACCCTAATCACAACCACTCGTAAACTGTGACAACTATTATCCTTATTGCTTCTCTGGTGTGGTGGAATAGGCTGCTGGAATTATTGCTGCTACATATTGGTGATGAAGTGTGATAAAGATTCTTCTAATCTTTTAGTTCAAAAGTGAAGTGGTTAATAGTCACAAACTATCAGAGCTGGCCATTTCAAAGAACAATTTCCTTTGGTTGTTCAAGTTTTATCTAAAACTTTGTGGATCTTTCTTAAGATTTCAATCCTGTTTAATTAGGATAATCATTGCCACTTGATGTATTGCACAGCTTGTTTTTATTAGTTTTTTTTTTATATTTTTATCTATTTATCCATTATTATTACTTTTTTGTTTAGTTACCTATGTTTCCAAGATGCATGAAATATCTCTAGTTTTAAGAGATATACTGGTTCAAATTAAGAAGGAGGTTAACATTATTCTCAAATCACGCAAATAATTCACTATAAATCGTGTATTTCTATTTCTCGTTGAGTCGGGTTCCGTTGTGACAGTATCGAATGCTCTGATAATGGGGCCGAGATCTTCCTGCGTCGATTCTTCCGAGATTTAGCACGACGTCGAAGTGCGAACTTTCCCAGCTTAGCTGAAGCCCATTCTGCTACGACATTCTCCATCTCCCTGTAGGTCTTCTTCATGGGACTACTCGTATCGTCAACCGCTGATGCTTCCTTCATCTTCCTGTAGGTCTTCTTCATGGGACTACTCGTATCGTCAACCGCTGATGCTTCCTTCATCTCCCTGTAGGTCTTCTTTATGGGACTACTCGTATCGTCAACCGCTGATGCTTCCTTCATCTCCTCGCTAGGCCTTCTTCATGGGACTACTCGTATCGTCAACCGCTGATGCTTCCTTCATCTCCTCGCTAGGCCTTCTTCATGGGACTACTCGTATCGTCAACCGCTGATGCTTCCTTCATCTCCCTGTAGGTCTTCTTTATGGGACTACTCGTATCGTCAACCGCTGATGCTTCCTTCATCTCCCTGTAGGTCTTCTTCATGGGACTACTCGTATCGTCAACCGCTGATGCTTCCTTCATCTCCTCGCTAGGCCTTCTTCATGGGACTACTCGTATCGTCAACCGCTGATGCTTCCTTCATCTCCCTGTAGGTCTTCTTTATGGGACTACTCGTATCGTCAACCGCTGATGCTTCCTTCATCTCCTCGCTAGGCCTTCTTCATGGGACTACTCGTATCGTCAACCGCTGATGCTTCCTTCATCTCCTCGCTAGGCCTTCTTCATGGGACTACTCGTATCGTCAACCGCTGATGCTTCCTTCATCTCCTCGCTAGGCCTTCTTCATGGGACTACTCGTATCGTCAACCGCTGATGCTTCCTTCATCTCCCTGTAGGTCTTCTTCATGGGAAGACCTACAGGGTTTTCCATTTGTTTTTAGATGTATATATATATATATATATCCATTTGTTTTTAGATGTATACCATTTGTTTTTAGATGTATATATGCAATAACTGTTTGGAGCGAAACGCCTTAGATGCGCATGGATGCTCATAAATAAATAAAAAAAAAAAAAAAAAAAAAAAGGTCTTCTTTATGGGACTACTCGTATCGTCAACCGCTGATGCTTCCTTCATCTCCTCGCTAGGATTCGCTGCTCCGATGGTTATCATTAACTCTTTATTCTTCTCCAGGTCTTCAAGAGAGTAGAGCTGACCATTCATTAAGAGTTTATCCCGCCTCAAGACTGCATGAATATTGTTCTTCCTGGCTACTGTCAGATATGGTATAAGTTGTCTTCGTTTTAATCTTATCTCTTTAGGTAGGTCATCTGAAAAACTTAAAACATGCTCCTTTATTTGTTTATTCCGACGAAGAATTTCAAACTTGCGCCAAGTTGAATTTAATCTGACAAGAACTGGCCTAACTTTACCTTCGTGTCTACGCCCCACTCTTATGGCACAATCCATTTCAATTTTCTGTAGGGGAATTCGAAGTTTTCCATCAATGAGCTGGACAAAATTATCAACAAGGCTGAGGGGAGTTTCTTCCCTGTTTTCCGGAAAATTATACAGAATTAGATTTTTTCTTCGTCTCTGGATATCCTGTTCTTCGATTATTTTGTTTAGATTCTGAAGTTCCATTACTAACATTTTTTGAGAAGATTCTAGGGCCTGGACTCGTTCTTTAGTTTTTTCAAGTTCCTCTTTATATATTTTAGCTTCCTCGTTGCTCTTTTTTATGTCCTTATGGATCAGTGCTAAGATTTTGAAAACATCGTCAAGTGTATAGCCTGGTTTGTTTTCAAAATCGTTATCCATTTTGAAAGTATTAATTTAAATGAGAAGTATTATAACTGAGAATGAGATAAGTTGTTAGGGATTAGAGTATGTAGTAGAGATAAGAGAGTGGATAAGTCAGTATCCCTCGGTGAGGAGGCAATCCCGGGTCTATTTAGATAGTGAAGAAATAGAAATCGAAAATTTCAAAGTTACTGTAAATAACGGTTCTAGAAACATATGACGCTATAAAGATGACGTCATCAAGAAGAATGGCGACTGACCTTGAAGTGTACCACGTTTTCTTCTTTGTTCTATACAAACATTTAAAAATGAAATTTTTTCGGTATTTTTCTTTTTCTAATATAAAGATCGTTGAAGCTTACCCTCAAAACGTCATTCAAAGATGAAACAGGAGAGCATCTGCATCAAAAACAAGGTAAGAAAGTCCACATTTGGATAAGCCATCACTATAGTGTAAATTTAAAATTTCCAGGTATTATTAGTCAACTTTTACTTGCTCCTCACTTGAAAAAACACTTTTCCACGATCCGGACAACATTTTCCGAAAACATTGTTCATAAATAATGTAAGCAAAATGGTTTTTAACTAGAGCACAAAACACCAGCTGTCAATACGAGTGTAACCTTCCCCAGACTCCATTAATCTATATAGTTTTATATGTAATTTCTATGAAATAAATATTTGAAGATAGTTTCAGATCGTGATATGATATGAAGAAAGAAAATAGATACATCTGATTCAAACATCGTCTGATTCAGTACTGCTACATTCTTCAGCATTTTCTGCTGACGAGTCAGTATAATATTTGTTGAATAAAGATTTCGGTTTGGGTACTTAGAATCATGGGATTCAATTAAAACATTTTCTGCATGTTAAAGGTTCATAAAAACTAATATCTTAAAATTTTGATTAAGTTTCGAGGTAAGGAAAGGTTAGAATAAAATATTTTATTAACAGACATGACAATTTTTGGGAACTTTGTATATTTTCCTTAATATCTCGAAAACGGTTAGAAATCTTGGTAAAGGGAAGAATACCATTCAAAAGCATACTAAATGCTCTACAAAAAAGGTTCTGAAGAAAGTTTTGATTAGGCGATGTGAATCGGAATAATAAGTGCTTAAAACTTTGAAGTAATTGATTTCGTTTATTCGAGTGGTCCTTTTTGTCTATTTTTATTTCTTGTTATTTTTTAATTGCTTGTAGTAGGAGAATTTATTTGACAAAAAAAGAGGATCAGTAAAATAAGAAAAAAAAAATGTATTGTTAGAAATATAGCTTTCCAAGAGACAGATTCGAAGACGCCCTGGGAATATATTTAACTGCCTTTATGCTGTTGGTGTCGTTTTTCTTTTTTGGTATTAAATTGCATTTATTTGTAGAATTAGTACTGTAGTAGAAGAGCACAAAAAAATTTTAAACATTTTGATATTTTTAAATGCATTGGACTCTGAAATAATTATCTGTAGAAGTGGAGCCGGGGCTGGCCGACCCATCCAGGTAAGACCATAAAACCATTTCAAGAAAGGTCGAACCAAAATGATAACTGTTAATATATTAATCTTGTCAATTGAGACTAGGGATAAGAACAAAACCGCGCTATGATGACACAGTTCCTGCGAGTCCGACTTTTTTTTCTTAACATACATTATTCAATAAGTTGTTTAGGATTGAATAGACTTCCTTCCTCAGCAAGTAATGGTTATATTTAATTTGTGTTTATTTGTTCTTATATAAAGGAAAGCAGGCCCCGTAGGGGTTGTAATAAGGAAAGGAAAATAAGATTTCCAAGGAATTTCCTTACCTTTTTTCGCTTGCTCTTATATACCACCGTGAGGCCGGACTTTCCACTTCCTGAAAACATTTTTCTTCTTCTGCAGGGTTTGCTCCCCTCCGTCGAGACGCTTGGATGATTTAAAATTCTTTGTAAAGATTTTCCTTAGAGAATTTCTCATTTCATAATCCTTCTCTGGTTCGTCTAAAGAGACTACGGTTCCTTGGTTTTGGATACTTCTCCTTGTGTAATGGCTTTTCGCAACATTAGTAAAAGAAATAAAGAAGAAATTATTACTTGCTTTAATGTTGTAAAAAGAAAGCGTCTCATGAATTAGCGCGGTTCCTCCCTCCCTCCATAGGGAAGAACCCCGCTTATAAGGCTGAATTTATGACGCAATCCGGAAGTGCCGACTACAAAATTTTACGTTTCGGAACCCCCAGAGAACGAAAATAACGGTGGTTCAAATGTGTATATATATATCTATATATATATATATATATATATATATATATATATATATATATATATATATATATATATATATTTGTCTGTTCGTGCTCTAGCTCAGTGATCAATGGTTCGATTTTAATGGCATTTGGTATAAAAATCATTCGTATAATTTAAAAGGTTAATTATCAAAATCCGTCCACCCCAAAAATGGTTTTTGAAGCGCAATCCACGCGAAAAAAATCGTTACGCTTACTTCATATGCTTGCAAGTATTCGTTTTATAGGTTTCATGGCCTAAAAAACGGATGAAGCCATTTTGAAGGCGACTGGTTTAACCGTTTTTGCGGAAAACGGAATAATACTTGTTGAATAAAGTTTTTGGTTTAGGTAGTACTTAGAATGATGGGATTCAGTGGAAATATGTTCGAAATTCATCTAAAGAAAGATGTTTAAAGTTTGGTTACTTGGAGTTGAGGCAGGATTAATGTAAAATATTTTATTGATAGACATGAAAACTTTTGAGAACTTAATATATTTTCCTTAATGTCTCGAAAACAAATGGTAAGCTTACTCTTATTATTATTATTATAGCTTATTATCTGATGATAACTGTTTCTATTTTATTTTTTCAAACGACACTAGGGATAGCACGTAACCGCGCTGAGATGACGCAGTTCCTGCGAGTCGGCCTTTTTTTAATAATCATTGAGGATCTCACGTTTAACTCCTATTCAAACCACCAGAAATATGACACCTGCTCTTGATTCATAACTACTATGCAAACCTATAGAAATATCACACCTACTCTTCATTCATAACTACTATGCATACTTATAGTAATATCACACCAGCTCTTGATTCATAACTCCTCCTATTCAAACCACCAGAAAAATCACACCTACTCTTGGTTCATAATTACTATGCAAACCTATAGAAATATCACACCTGCTCTTGATTAATACCTCCTATTCGAACCACCAGAAATGTCACACCTGCTCTAGATTAATAACTACTATACAAACCTATAGAAATATCACACCAGATCTTGATTCATAACTCCTATTCAAACCTATAGAAATATCATGCCTGCTTGAATAATAATTACTACGCAAACCTATAGAAATGACATAGGTCCTGTTGGTTCATAACTCCTATGTAAAACCTATAGAAATATCATGCCTGCACTTGAGTCATAACTCCTATGGAAACCTATAGAAATATTATACCTGCTCTTGATTAATAGCTCCTATTCAAACCACCAGAAATATCATACCTGCTCTTGATTCATAACTCCTATGCAAACCTATAGAAATATCACACCTTCTCTTATTCATAACTCCTTTGAAAACCTATAGAAATATCACACCTTCTCTTATTCATAACTCCTATGTAAAACCTATAGAAACATCATGCCGCCTCTTGATTCATAACTCCTTTGCAAATCTATAGAAATTTCATACCTGCTCTTGATTAATACCTCCTATTCGAACCACCAGAAATAGAATAGAATAGAATAGAATAGAATAATATTTATTTCCAATAACTCTTTATTCGAGACGTGGACAAGTCATATATTAATATTATAATACATTTAACACTACTTTTGCAAATTTAAGTCAAGATGCCAGTCCGGATGTTAAATCTATTTCAAAAAATTCTTCCGTTGTATAACAAGTTCTTTTTTTTTTTTTTTTTTTTTTGGCTTTTTAATGGCATGTCAACCCTTTAAGGTCATTAACGCCATTCCTTTGATTGATAATTATTGTTTAGAGATTACACATATACATAGATACACACACACACACACTCATATACACACATACATCCATACACGTACATATGCATATCAGTGTCATTTAGCCATGCTTACGGAGGTATTTTTAATTTAAGGTGTAACTAAATTTTGTTGTATTGAATTTTGATATAAGGTTGAATTAAATTTTGTCAATTAACTTCGAGGCATTTAAAAAGTTGAAAAGCCGCTCTACTTGATTACTATCGTCGCCTAGAATTTCATCTAAGGAGTCAGGTAGTTGGTGTTGTTCTTTTAGTTGCTCATAAGCACGGCAATTCGTCAGAATGTGTTTAACTGTGAGTAGCACATTGCATGAGCTGCAAATTGGTGGAGGTTCCTTTGACATGAGAAAGGAATGGGTGAGGTTTGTATGGCCAATTCTCATACGGGTTAACACGGCAATTCGTCAGAATGTGTTTAACAGTGAGTAGCACATTGCATGAGCTGCAAATTGGTGGAGGTTCCTTTGACATGAGGAAGGAATGGGTGAGGTTTGTATGGCCAATTCTCATACGGGTTAACACGGCAATTCGTGAGAATGTGTTTAACAGTGAGTAGCACATTGCATGAGCTGCAAATTGGCGGAGACTCCTTTGACATGAGAAAGGAATGGGTGAGGTTTGTATGGCCAATTCTCATACGGGTTAACACGGCAATTCGTCAGAATGTGTTTAACAGTGAGGAGCACATTGCATGAGCTGCAAATTGGTGGAGGTTCCTTTGACATGAGAAAGGAATGGGTGAGGTTTGTATGGCCAATTCTCATACGGGTTAACACGGCAATTCGTCAGAATGTGTTTAACAGTGAGTAGCACATTGCATGAGCTGCAAATTGGTGGAGGTTCCTTTGACATGAGGAAGGAATGGGTGAGGTTTGTATGGCCAATTCTCATACGGGTTAACACGGCAATTCGTCAGAATGTGTTTAACAGTGAGTAGCACATTGCATGAGCTGCAAATTGGCGGAGGTTCCTTTGACATGAGAAAGGAATGGGTGAGGTTTGTATGGCCAATTCTCATACGGGTTAACACGGCAATTCGTGAGAATGTGTTTAACAGTGAGTAGCACATTGCATGAGCTGCAAATTGGTGGAGGTTCCTTTGACATGAGGAAGGAATGGGTGAGGTTTGTATGGCCAATTCTCATACGGGTTAACACGGCAATTCGTCAGAATGTGTTTAACAGTGAGTAGCACATTGCATGAGCTGCAAATTGGTGGAGGTTCCTTTGACATGAGGAAGGAATGGGTGAGGTTTGTATGGCCAATTCTCATACGGGTTAACACGGCAATTCGTCAGAATGTGTTTAACAGTGAGTAGCACATTGCATGAGCTGCAAATTGGCGGAGACTCCTTTGACATGAGAAAGGAATGGGTGAGGTTTGTATGGCCAATTCTCATACGGGTTAACACGGCAATTCGTCAGAATGTGTTTAACAGTGAGGAGCACATTGCATGAGCTGCAAATTGGTGGAGGTTCCTTTGACATGAGAAAGGAATGGGTGAGGTTTGTATGGCCAATTCTCATACGGGTTAACACGGCAATTCGTCAGAATGTGTTTAACAGTGAGTAGCACATTGCATGAGCTGCAAATTGGTGGAGGTTCCTTTGACATGAGGAAGGAATGGGTGAGGTTTGTATGGCCAATTCTCATACGGGTTAACACGGCAATTCGTCAGAATGTGTTTAACAGTGAGTAGCACATTGCATGAGCTGCAAATTGGTGGAGGTTCCTTTGACATGAGGAAGGAATGGGTGAGGTTTGTATGGCCAATTCTCATACGGGTTAACACGGCAATTCGTCAGAATGTGTTTAACAGTGAGTAGCACATTGCATGAGCTGCAAATTGGTGGAGGTTCCTTTGACATGAGGAAGGAATGGGTGAGGTTTGTATGGCCAATTCTCATACGGGTTAACACGGCAATTCGTCAGAATGTGTTTAACAGTGAGTAGCACATTGCATGAGCTGCAAATTGGTGGAGGTTCCTTTGACATGAGAAAGGAATGGGTGAGGTTTGTATGGCCAATTCTCATACGGGTTAACACGGCAATTCGTCAGAATGTGTTTAACAGTGAGTAGCACATTGCATGAGCTGCAAATTGGCGGAGACTCCTTTGACATGAGAAAGGAATGGGTGAGGTTTGTATGGCCAATTCTCATACGAGTTAACACGGCAATTCGTCAGAATGTGTTTAACAGTGAGGAGCACATTGCATGAGCTGCAAATTGGTGGAGGTTCCTTTGACATGAGAAAGGAATGGGTGAGGTTTGTATGGCCAATTCTCATACGGGTCAACACGGCAATTCGTCAGAATGTGTTTAACAGTGAGTAGCACATTGCATGAGCTGCAAATTGGTGGAGGTTCCTTTGACATGAGAAAGGAATGGGTGAGGTTTGTATGGCCAATTCTCATACGGGTTAACACGGCAATTCGTCAGAATGTGTTTAACAGTGAGTAGCACATTGCATGAGCTGCAAATTGGCGGAGACTCCTTTGACATGAGAAAGGAATGGGTGAGGTTTGTATGGCCAATTCTCATACGGGTTAACACGGCAATTCGTCAGAATGTGTTTAACAGTGAGGAGCACATTGCATGAGCTGCAAATTGGTGGAGGTTCCTTTGACATGAGAAAGGAATGGGTGAGGTTTGTATGGCCAATTCTCATACGGGTTAACACGGCAATTCGTCAGAATGTGTTTAACAGTGAGGAGCACATTGCATGAGCTGCAAATTGGTGGAGGTTCCTTTGACATGAGAAAGGAATGGGTGAGGTTTGTATGGCCAATTCTCATACGGGTTAACACGGCAATTCGTCAGAATGTGTTTAACAGTGAGGAGCACATTGCATGAGCTGCAAATTGGTGGAGGTTCCTTTGACATGAGAAAGGAATGGGTGAGGTTTGTATGGCCAATTCTCATACGGGTCAACACCACTTCCTTTCTTCTTGTGCCATTTGTTGATGTCTTCCATGATTTAACACATCTCTTTATTTCTCTGAGTTTATTTTCCCTTACTTGTTGCCAAACAGTTTGCCATGTATTCCAAATCAAGTCTTTCGAGTGGGCCATTAAATCAAATTTTGAAACTTTATAGAAAGGCATACCTTCTCTAATTGCTTTCCTTGCCAAGGTGTCAACTTGTTCATTTTTATTTATTCCGCAATGTCCTGGAATCCATACAAATGTAACCTTTTGTTCCTTTAAATTTAGCTCGTAAATTCTTTTAAATATATTCACTATTATGGGATGCGATGAATATGGATCACCTATAGCAAGGAGAGCAGATAGAGAATCTGTAAATATTGTTAAATGGGATTTTGTTGGAAAATTAATATTCAGGGCTTTGTCAATTGCTAGTAGCTCAGCTGTATAGTTACTGCAGATCGCTGGGAGAGCGAACATACAGGATCCTGATGAGTTAAGTACTGCAGCGCCAACTCCATTGTTGTCTTTGGAGCCATCCGTATATATTTCATGACCTTCAGGGAGTGTGGTTTTTAATTTTTTATATTCTGTCACAAATATGTAAGGATCCGTGTTGTTTTTATTATACTTTGCTAGCGTTAGGTTAATAATAGGATGTGGTAATTTCCAGGGCTCTATGGATGAAACAGAATCGTGATCTATGGTTGGTATTGTTATATTATGATCTATTAATAATTTGTTTATTCTTGTAGGGAAAGATTTCTGGGTTAGACGGTTTCTAACATTATTGTAAAAGTATGGATTTAGAGGATGGTGTTGTGAAGCTCGAATTGAGAAATAGTAGCTTAGCATAAGCTGGTTTCTCCTGTACTGTAATGGGAGTTCTCCTGCTTCTACATAGAGACTCGAGATAGGGCTCGATCGGAAAGCTCCGGTTGCAAGTCTAAGTCCGCTATGATGAACAGTATCTAACATCTTTAGTGTTCTACTTGATGCGGAGTCATAAGCCATGCAACCGTAGTCCAATTTTGCTCTAACAAATGCTTTATAGAATAGTAACATGCATGTACGGTCAGCACCCCAAG
Organism: Gonocerus acuteangulatus; assembly: GCA_946811695.1. Classification (NCBI taxonomy): domain Eukaryota; kingdom Metazoa; phylum Arthropoda; class Insecta; order Hemiptera; family Coreidae; genus Gonocerus; species Gonocerus acuteangulatus. Next base: position 132,691,021 of record OX328132.1, read on the forward strand.
AAGTAGAGTTAAGACATTTGAGTAAGTCTAAATTTCTTAGGCAACTAGCTCTTAGGGTCTTGATATGTGCTGTCCAATTCAATCCCCTATCATAGATCAGCCCAAGAAATTTAGCGCTCTCGGCAGTTTTGACGGGTGTGTTATCTATGTACAAACTGACATTAGTGTTTATTTTTCTTCGGGAAAATAGGACGCTAATGGTTTTATCGGTGGAGATTGCAAACCCGTTTTGTTTAAGCCAGATGTTGATTGAATCTAGTGTTTCCTGGATAGTTGTGTGGAGCCGGTCAAAAGGTTTATCTGCATAGTAGATCACAAGATCATCAGCATATAACATTGATTTCACAGGATACTTAATCTTCCGAAGGACGTGATTTATTGCCATAGAGAAAAGGAAGGCACTGACTACACTTCCCTGTGGAACTCCATTCTCCTGAACGAAGGTCTCCGAAAATGAAGCTCCACAGCGAACGTTAAAAGACCTTTGTTTTAAAAAGTTAATCAAAAATTTTAATATATTTCCTTGGATCCCTATGTCCATTAAACTATCAATAATGAGTCTTCTCCAAACACAGTCGAAGGCATTTTTTATATCTATAAAAACCGCTAGGACCTTTTGACGGGAGTCGAACGCTTCTCGTATATCGGTTTCCAGCCGTACTAAGTTATCCCTAGTACTTCTACCTGGCCTAAATCCACTTTGCCATTCAGGGTGGAGGTTTTTGCTATCCATGAACCAGAAAATACGATTCATTATCATTTTTTCAAGTAACTTGCACATGGAACATGTTAACGAAATCATTCGGTAACTCGAGGCTTCTGAAGTTGGTTTTCCTTTTTTTAATATAGGAATTACACTAGATTTTGACCATAATGATGGAAGGGTTTCTGAACTAAAGATTTTATTTAAAATTGAAAGAATAATTTGTTTGTTTGGCTGAGATAAATTTTTAATCATAGATATGCAAACGTTGTCTGGTCCAGGGGCAGTGTCTTTTCGGCTTTTCAGTGCAACATTAAATTCTGTGAAAGTAAAAGCAAGGTTAAGGCTGTCGAGTGGATCTGTTATGATATTTATGTCGTATTGTTCTTTTTCTCTTTTTTTACTGAGAAAATCTGCTGAATAATTCTCATCTGAGGAAACAGATTGGAAATATTCGCCGAGAATATTAGCAATCTGGACAGGATCAGTAATAAATGAGTCATCAGATTTTATGAATGATATTGGGTTTATTCGTTTTTGCCCATTTATTTTCCTGATCATATTCCAAACATCGATAGGTGGAGTGTGACAGTTTATTTGTGAGGTAAAGTCCTTCCAAGAGTTTCTCTTGCTTTGCTTTATTCGATATCTGGACTCCTTTCTAGCATTAATGTATTCCTCCAGGTTCTCGGAGCATGGATGTCTACGGAATTTCCGAAGAGATTTTTTTCTTTTTTTAACCGACTGTTCGCAATCATTGTTCCACCATGGGACCGGTACTTTTTTATTTATCGTTTTGGTTTTAGGAATAGCTAGATCGGCTGCAGTGAGTAATATATTGTTAGTTTGTGTTATAACGTTATTTATATCCGATTGTAAATATACAGGAGTTAAATCAGCTGACATTTGGAAAAGGTCCCAGTTCGCTTCTTTTATTTTCCATCTTGGTATATTTGGGGTTGTTGGAGGTCCTCTATCTATTGTTTCAATTAACAATGGATAGTGGTCAGATGTATATAGATCAGAAAGAGCCCGCCAAGTGCATCGCGAGATGAGAACAGAGCTGACGAGTGACAAGTCAGCAGAACAAGTTCTTTGTCGGAGTATTCTTTTCAGTTTCTGGACAAGTCTTGTGGTCGGCTGGATGTTTCTTAATTCCTCAGGCAGGAAATTGAACAAAACTCCTCCACAAAACTCCACTCCTTTCCTATAAAACGTTGTCGTATGTTTCTGAATTTTGATTTTTCCTTTTTGGCGTGTAGAGTAGTAGTGGTCATCTCCATGAATTTTAAATTGGGATAAGTTTTTTTTTTACATATTTTACTATTGCCAAAATATACAGCGACGGCAGTGTTAAAATTCCTAATTGCTCAAAGTATTTCCTGGCTGATGATGTTCTTTTTAGTTTCAAGATGTGCCTTACAATTCTCTTTTGAATCTTGAAGATTTGGATGGCTTGCAATTTGTTACCCCACAATTCAATGCCATATAATTGTGATTCGAAAGTCCCATAATACTCATTTATTAAATCCGTTATGTCCAATATCTTTGAAAGATTTTTTATTATGAAGCATGAGGTGTTAAGCTTTTTTTTAATGTTGTCTATATGCTTTTGCCAGCTGAGATTATTATCCAGTATTAGCCCCAGAAATTTTATACTGCTTGCTTCTTCTATTTTTGTTTGATCATTAGCTATATCTAAAGATTTTTCATTTGTTCCTATTGCTGAAAAATGTATATATTTTGTTTTTTCTATATTAAGTTTTAATTTATTACTTTTGATCCATGTATCCAGTTTGTCTAGTGTCTGTTCTGATGTCCTTTTAACTTCATCATGTGTCTTTCCCGAAACAAAAATTGTTACGTCATCTGCATAGAGAAAAACTTTAACATTTTCTAAATAAGACACTAAGTCATTTATGTAGATTAGGAAAAGCAGCGGACCCAAAACAGAACCTTGTGGGACACCTCTCTTTACATTTTTCATTTCTGATCTATTGCATTCGCTATTTACTACCACATATTGCTTCCTATTATTTAGATACGATTCTAAAAGGTTTTTTGCGTTTCCTCGAATACCAAAAGCCTGTAATTTTTTTATTAGTATTTCATGATCAACCAGATCGAAAGCTTTTGAAAGATCAGCAAATATAGCTATACATTTTTCTTTCTTGTCTATTTTTTCCCTAATTTCATTTGTCAGTCTTATTATTCCATTAACGGCCGATTTCTTTTTACGGAAACCATATTGATTTTCTGCAAGAATGCTTTTTTGTTCAATCCAGCTTACTAGTCTTGTACTTATGGCTTGCTCAAATATTTTTGATATTATTGGTAAAATTGCTACTGGACGAAAATTTTCAGTTTTTTTTTACTTTTATTACTTTTCTGCACTAGCTTTATCTTAGCAATTTTCAAATCATCAGGAAATATTCCTTCAGAAAAACAAAAATTAATTATTCTCTTGATAGGTTTCTCAATTACGGGGCCAATTTCTTTTAATATAACATTATTTAGATAATTTACATCGAAACTGTTTTTATTTTTTAATTATTTGTTTCACTTCAATTTCTGTGACTGGATAAAGGAATATGCTTTCATTGATACAATTTTTCATATCACGAATCGTTACTTTTTTCTCCATAAAGGATTTTTCCGTTGTACTGATTTCTGGCAATGTTGTAAAATAAGTATTAAATATTTCAGCCGATTCTAAATTATTCTGTATTTGACCTTCAATTTCTAGCATAATGTCACTCCTTATTTTATTTTCCCGATTTTTTTGCTCGTTAATTATGTTCCAAAGTGCTTTATTTTTATTATCTGAATCACTTATTGTTTTAGCATAGTATAGTTTTTTTGCACTAATTATTACTTTTTTATATACTTTTTTATAGTAATTGATGACCCTATCATTATCTTGTTGCTTCTTTTTCAACTCATGGAGAATTCTAAGTTTTTCCGCTGAGATAGTGATACCCCTGGTTATCCATTTATTATTCTTATTATTATCTCTAGATAAAGACTTAGGATTAGCCCAGCCTGAGGATTTAGCTATCTTAGCCTCTGTCAGTTCTTCTCCATTATAGCTAGTGGTCGTTTCGAGAATATTTACATATGTCAAACTACCAGGCTCGCTGCCTGGCGCTTGAAGAAAAAACGCCTAAGTATCATACCAGCTCTTGATTCATAACGCCTATGAAAACCTATAGAAATATCACACCTTCTCTTATTCATAACTCCTATGTAAACCTATAGAAACATCATGCCGCCTCTTGATTCATAACTCCTATGCAAATCTATAGAAATGTCATACCTGCTCTTGGTTAATACCTCCTATTCGAACCACCAGAAATATCATACCTGCTCTTGATTCATAACTCCTATGCAAACCTTTAGAAATATCACACCTTCTCTTATTCATAACTCCTATGAAAACCTATAGAAATTCACACCTTCTCTTATTCATAACTCCTATGCAAACCTATAGAAACATCATGCCGCCTCTTGATTCATAACTCCTATGCAAATCTATAGAAATGTCATACCTGCTCTTGGTTAATACCTCCTATTCGAACCACCAGAAATATCATACCTGCTCTTGATTCATAACTCCTATGCAAACCTTTAGAAATATCACACCTTCTCTTATTCATAACTCCTATGAAAACCTATAGAAATTCACACCTTCTCTTATTCATAACTCCTATGCAAACCTATAGAAACATCATGCCGCCTCTTGATTCATGACTCCTATGCAAATCTATAGAAATTTCATACCTGCTCTTGGATAATAGCTCCTATTTAACCCTCGAGAAATATCGACGTTCACAGGGAATAGGTTGGTAAGCCGAAAAATTGATAATCTCCTAAGACCCATGGATAGAAATCCCGATATTTTCCGACCTATAAAGATGTCGGTTTCTTGGTATCCGGTAAAATAGCGTGTTTTATCTGTTAATTTAACTTACCTAAATTCAGTGAATCATCGTTGATTTGAAGAGAAATATTAGTCGAATTAACATAGTTTGTTTCAATGAATCTCTGTAGACAACAACATTTAACTATTTATTCACTCTACAAAATATTTTACATGTAGTAATCGTATTATGTTAATTCCATTAACAAGAAAAGCAAACTATATGGAATTAATAAATGATTTAAATAATGATAACAATAATTCCTACAGAATCAAGAAAGACATATTTAAGTAGTGACCTTAATAACACCAAAACGCATATTTGTACAGTGTGACAAGAAAAACCCATGTTTCCATTTCTATACCAATCCATTCCACAGCCTTAATTTGTCTGTTAAATAAACATATGCCACAATTATGACGAACTTCAGGCCCAAATAATGGCAAGCACGAAACTTGAAAAGCGAGACGCAGATCACACAATGGCTGATTTAGCTTCCAAAAGGAAAGACAAATATAAAGCTCTAAACCATAATATCAGCTTTTTTGTTTTGATTTGCAGCGATGTCTTCCAACACAATTTTTAACAACGTGGGTGTCGTTTTATAAAAGGAATTTATGGAGTTTTAAGCTGACTGTACACGATTTGGCAGAAATCAGTTACTGCTTTTATAAATAAATTTAAAAAAAATAAAATGATCAGTACCTGTGGGATGAATGGATATCAGGGAAGACTAGTCAGATCAGTACCTGTGGGATGAATGCATATCACGGAGGACTAGTCAGATCAGTACCTGTGGGATGAATGCATATCACGGAGGACTAGTCAGATCAGTACCTGTGGGATGAATGCATATCACGGAGGGCTAGTCAGATCAGTACCTGTGGGATGAATGGATATCAGGGAAGACTAGTCAGATCAGTAGCTGTGGGATGAATGCATATCACGGAGGACTAGTCAGATCAGTACCTGTGGGATGAATGCATATCACGGAGGACTAGTCAGGTCAGTACCTGTGGGATGAATGGATATCAGGGAAGACTAGTCAGATCAGTAGCTGTGGGATGAATGCATATCACGGAGGACTAGTCAGATCAGTACCTGTGGGATGAATGCATATCACGGAGGACTAGTCAGGTCAGTACCTGTGGGATGAATGGATATCAGGGAAGACTAGTCAGATCAGTAGCTGTGGGATGAATGCATATCACGGAGGACTAGTCAGATCAGTACCTGTGGGATGAATGCATATCACGGAGGACTAGTCAGGTCAGTACCTGTGGGATGAATGGATATCAGGGAAGACTAGTCAGATCAGTAGCTGTGGGATGAATGCATATCACGGAGGACTAGTCAGGTCAGTACCTGTGGGATGAATGGATATCAGGGAAGACTAGTCAGATCAGTAGCTGTGGGATGAATGCATATCACGGAGGACTAGTCAGATCAGTACCTGTGGGATGAATGCATATCACGGAGGACTAGTCAGGTCAGTACCTGTGGGATGAATGGATATCAGGGAAGGCTAGTCAGATCAGTAGCTGTGGGATGAATGCATATCACGGAGGACTAGTCAGATCAGTACCTGTGGGATGAATGCATATCACGGAGGACTAGTCAGGTCAGTACCTGTGGGATGAATGCATATCACGGAGGGCTAGTCAGATCAGTACCTGTGGGATGAATGCATATCACGGAGGGCTAGTCAGATCTGTACCTGTGGGATGAATGGATATCAGGGAAGACTAGTCAGATCAGTAGCTGTGGGATGAATGCATATCACGGAGGACTAGTCAGATCAGTACCTGTGGGATGAATGCATATCACGGAGGACTAGTCAGGTCAGTACCTGTGGGATGAATGGATATCAGGGAAGACTAGTCAGATCAGTAGCTGTGGGATGAATGCATATCACGGAGGACTAGTCAGATCAGTACCTGTGGGATGAATGCATATCACGGAGGACTAGTCAGGTCAGTACCTGTGGGATGAATGGATATCAGGGAAGACTAGTCAGATCAGTAGCTGTGGGATGAATGCATATCACGGAGGACTAGTCAGATCAGTACCTGTGGGATGAATGCATATCACGGAGGACTAGTCAGGTCAGTACCTGTGGGATGAATGGATATCAGGGAAGACTAGTCAGATCAGTAGCTGTGGGATGAATGCATATCACGGAGGGCTAGTCAGATCAGTACCTGTGGGATGAATGCATATCACGGAGGACTAGTCAGGTCAGTACCTGTGGGATGAATGGATATCAGGGAAGACTAGTCAGATCAGTAGCTGTGGGATGAATGCATATCACGGAGGGCTAGTCAGATCAGTACCTGTGGGATGAATGCATATCACGGAGGACTAGTCAGGTCAGTACCTGTGGGATGAATGCATATCACGGAGGACTAGTCAGGTCAGTACCTGTGGGATGAATGGATATCAGGGAAGACTAGTCAGATCAGTAGCTGTGGGATGAATGCATATCACGGAGGGCTAGTCAGATCAGTACCTGTGGGATGAATGCATATCACGGAGGACTAGTCAGATCAGTACCTGTGGGATGAATGCATATCACGGAGGACTAGTCAGATCAGTACCTGTGGGATGAATGCATATCACGGAGGACTAGTCAGATCAGTACCTGTGGGATGAATGCATATCACGGAGGACTAGTCAGGTCAGTACCTGTGGGATGAATGCATATCACGGAGGACTAGTCAGGTCAGTACCTGTGGGATGAATGGATATCAGGGAAGACTAGTCAGATCAGTAGCTGTGGGATGAATGCATATCACGGAGGGCTAGTCAGATCAGTACCTGTGGGATGAATGCATATCACGGAGGACTAGTCAGGTCAGTACCTGTGGGATGAATGCATATCACGGAGGGCTAGTCAGATCAGTACCTGTGGGATGAATGCATATCACGGAGGGCTAGTCAGATCAGTACCTGTGGGATGAATGGATATCAGGGAAGACTAGTCAGATCAGTAGCTGTGGGATGAATGCATATCACGGAGGACTAGTCAGATCAGTACCTGTGGGATGAATGCATATCACGGAGGACTAGTCAGGTCAGTAGCTGTGGGATGAATGCATATCACGGAGGACTAGTCAGATCAGTACCTGTGGGATGAATGCATATCACGGAGGACTAGTCAGGTCAGTACCTGTGGGATGAATGGATATCAGGGAAGACTAGTCAGATCAGTAGCTGTGGGATGAATGCATATCACGGAGGACTAGTCAGATCAGTACCTGTGGGATGAATGCATATCACGGAGGACTAGTCAGGTCAGTACCTGTGGGATGAATGGATATCAGGGAAGACTAGTCAGATCAGTAGCTGTGGGATGAATGCATATCACGGAGGACTAGTCAGATCAGTACCTGTGGGATGAATGCATATCACGGAGGACTAGTCAGGTCAGTACCTGTGGGATGAATGCATATCACGGAGGGCTAGTCAGATCAGTACCTGTGGGATGAATGCATATCACGGAGGGCTAGTCAGATCAGTACCTGTGGGATGAATGGATATCAGGGAAGACTAGTCAGATCAGTAGCTGTGGGATGAATGCATATCACGGAGGACTAGTCAGATCAGTACCTGTGGGATGAATGCATATCACGGAGGACTAGTCAGGTCAGTACCTGTGGGATGAATGGATATCAGGGAAGACTAGTCAGATCAGTAGCTGTGGGATGAATGCATATCACGGAGGACTAGTCAGATCAGTACCTGTGGGATGAATGCATATCACGGAGGACTAGTCAGGTCAGTACCTGTGGGATGAATGGATATCAGGGAAGACTAGTCAGATCAGTAGCTGTGGGATGAATGCATATCACGGAGGACTAGTCAGGTCAGTACCTGTGGGATGAATGCATATCACGGAGGGCTAGTCAGATCAGTACCTGTGGGATGAATGCATATCACGGAGGGCTAGTCAGATCAGTACCTGTGGGATGAATGGATATCAGGGAAGACTAGTCAGATCAGTAGCTGTGGGATGAATGCATATCACGGAGGACTAGTCAGATCAGTACCTGTGGGATGAATGCATATCACGGAGGACTAGTCAGGTCAGTACCTGTGGGATGAATGGATATCAGGGAAGACTAGTCAGATCAGTAGCTGTGGGATGAATGCATATCACGGAGGGCTAGTCAGATCAGTACCTGTGGGATGAATGCATATCACGGAGGACTAGTCAGGTCAGTACCTGTGGGATGAATGGATATCAGGGAAGACTAGTCAGATCAGTAGCTGTGGGATGAATGCATATCACGGAGGGCTAGTCAGATCAGTACCTGTGGGATGAATGCATATCACGGAGGACTAGTCAGGTCAGTACCTGTGGGATGAATGCATATCACGGAGGACTAGTCAGGTCAGTACCTGTGGGATGAATGGATATCAGGGAAGACTAGTCAGATCAGTAGCTGTGGGATGAATGCATATCACGGAGGGCTAGTCAGATCAGTACCTGTGGGATGAATGCATATCACGGAGGACTAGTCAGATCAGTACCTGTGGGATGAATGCATATCACGGAGGACTAGTCAGATCAGTACCTGTGGGATGAATGCATATCACGGAGGACTAGTCAGATCAGTACCTGTGGGATGAATGCATATCACGGAGGACTAGTCAGGTCAGTACCTGTGGGATGAATGCATATCACGGAGGACTAGTCAGGTCAGTACCTGTGGGATGAATGGATATCAGGGAAGACTAGTCAGATCAGTAGCTGTGGGATGAATGCATATCACGGAGGGCTAGTCAGATCAGTACCTGTGGGATGAATGCATATCACGGAGGACTAGTCAGGTCAGTACCTGTGGGATGAATGGATATCAGGGAAGACTAGTCAGATTGCATCATGTCTTTTTGAATACTAAAAAACACCGCCACATTAAAATAACTAAAGAGATGTTTCTCGGCTTCACTTGTTTTTAAGGATTTTGTTTTTGTAAAAAAAAAAATCCAGATACCGAAAATAAATACTTTTTGTGGAAACCAGTACAATGGTTGCAATTTTCCAGAGGTTTAACAAATGTATTTCTTAAGCGTATCCTCGATAAAAATGAATCTTTCAAAACTATAAATTTTAAGAAGGGGGAGACACATAATGTCTGATAAATTTGGGTATATGCGAGGAGGTTGGATTGGCTCTGTATTCCATAACTTGTACAAAACCTCAAATACTAATGATGAATCGTTAATCGATCTAGATGTCATAAAAATCGACCAGGATGAAATACAGGTTTCAATTGTCAACGTAATTATTGAAGTAAATTTGTGAACTTTCTTTATTTTATTTTATTATTACGGCGCACAGTGGTCCCTTTTCAATAATCATGCTGCAAAAATATTACTTAGAGTTGATGGATCTCCTTCAAACTTGGTATAGTGTTTATTAAAGGGTTGAAAAGTACTTGTGCGTTGGTTTTATGAAATTCCGTCCTATAGGAGGTGGGCTATAGAGGAGGCAAGGAGGAGATTCATCAAAATATCACTACTTTTTCAGCTAATATCCAGAGTATAATTTGTTTGAAATATTAAAAGCTATTTTAAAGATTAATTTAACATTGTTTTAGGTAATAATAAATATGTTTAATAATAATAATAATATTTATTTATTTATTAACTACCAATCAATATTTATTTATAATATTATTATTTTATTACGGCTGTCACTAATTTCATTCTCTTTCCCCTTTATTTTTCAGTTTATTATATAATGTCTTAGACGATGCACTTCTGAAAAGCTTTACCCAAGCTAAACTCGCTGTATTTCCTATTCTTCCCAATCGAGTGTAGAGCACCCTCACTCATAAAGGAGTTGTTATTTTATCAGCTTCATTTTTTACAATTCCCAGTTCGTTCTTTGGCTGCTTCGACCAATTTTCTACGCCTCTCACATATTCCTGAACTAGTTGAAGGAATTATCTTTTCATTTGTTTCACCAAGTATAATTTCATCGCATAACCAGGATGAATAATATTCCTCCAGCCTGGCCCGAGATCTATTAACCATTCTCCATTTCCCCAAATGATTTTTATAGAAATCTGATAATTTCCTTATATTTAGTTCATTCTCTGAAATGCCATATTCTAGTGCAATCCTTCGGTAAAAGGCTTCAAATGATTTTGACTCATGAATTAATTCTGCCATTTATCTTCTCCAAGGCATCGTATGACCGTAAACTAAAGAGAAATATAATTCACCTATAAAATAATAAAATCTTAAATGGTCTTTTTAAAAAATATTATAATTATAGGTGAAAATATCAAAATTTTACTTCCCAAAAATCTCTGGCTTTATCGTTAATTCAATCACAAACACTAAATTCACACAAAAATTCTACTGTACACTAGTCACACTTGACATTTACAAAGGCAATCTTAATACAATACTGACTGCTTTACCCTTCCAGAAGACTAGGAAAATAAGACACGAGGGAGAGGGAAGGAGAAAGATACACATCACAGCTACTCGACACCATGGTTCTTTACACTAATCACCCTGGATCTCACACAGACGCGTCCTCTGCGCTCCTCTGCGGTATATAGTATAGCACAAGGGTGGTAATGACCTCAGCATTTGATAAGACACGAGAGAGAGGGAAGGAGAAAGATGCACATCACAGCTACTCGACCATGGATATTCACACTAATCACCCTGGATCTCACACAGACGCGTCCTCTGCGCTCCTCTGCGGTATATAATATAGTATAAGGGTGCTAATGACCTCAGCATTAGATAAGACACGAGGGAGAGGGAAGGAGAAAGATGCACATCACAGCTACTCGACCATGGATATTCACACTAATCACCCTGGATCTCACACAGACGCGTCCTCTGCGCTCCTCTGCGGTATATAGTATAGCACAACGGTGGTAATGACCTCAGCATTTGATAAGACACGAGAGAGAGGGAAGGAGAAAGAGGACATCTCAGCTACTCGACACCATGGTTCTTCACACTAATCACCCTGGATCTCACACAGACGCGTCCTCTGCGCTCCTCTGCGGTATATAGTATAGCACAACGGTGGTAATGACCTCAGCATTTGATAAGACACGAGAGAGAGGGAAGGAGAAAGAGGACATCTCAGCTACTCGACACCATGGTTCTTCACACTAATCACCCTGGATCTCACACAGACGCGTCCTCTGCGCTCCTCTGCGGTATATAGTATAGCACAACGGTGGTAATGACCTCAGCATTTGATAAGACACGAGAGAGAGGGAAGGAGAAAGAGGACATCTCAGCTACTCGACACCATGGTTCTTCACACTAATCACCCTGGATCTCACACAGACGCGTCCTCTGCGCTCCTCTGCGGTATATAGTATAGCACAACGGTGGTAATGACCTCAGCATTTGATAAGACACGAGAGAGAGGGAAGGAGAAAGAGGACATCTCAGCTACTCGACACCATGGTTCTTCACACTAATCACCCTGGATCTCACACAGACTCAGATGAACCATATATTTTTTGACACGTGTATCGTTAGTCTACTACCTGAGATAAGTCTCATCGTGTGTGCTAGTGAGCGATTTTTTTTTCATGCCTTCTTCAAAATCAGCTTCCTTGTAAAAATAAGGTCTTATTTTGGGAGAGTACCTACTCTATCCAATTAACGCTATTCAAGACTTTTAAAGCTCTAATAAGTACATTGTAACCTATAGATTTATAATAATTAATAACAATTTATATAAAAAATTAGTGAGAGACGCGATAAACTTCCTCCCGCCTGCTATGAACAACACCAAAACGAAGACATCCGTAACAGCCATCTTTGGTACTTCGGTGTAGCTTAATGACTAGTCAAAAAATAATAAAAAAAAACTTCATAAGTAACTCTCAGGGATACTCTAGAAAACAAGTTTATCAAGAATTTGCTACAAATAAAAAGGTGTTTTCTTGATTTTTTGCACCATGATTGTTGAAAACGGACCACTGTGCGGCGCACCGACGTCTGGGCATTAGCGCCGACATCCAAGGTGCAGCCAGGAATTTTCTCGACGGGCCCTGAAATTGGAAAAATTCCTGCTTCCGGTGGTATTTGAACCCTATCTCCCACATTAGAATCCAATGCGTTAGCCACTGGACCACGGGGAGACCCTTTATTTTGTTATTGTCCTCTGTGTTGAAATAGTGCTGAAATCTATCACAGGTTGCGCTATGCAACTAATGCGGCAAATACACTGGAAGCAGTAGGCTGCCTGTGCTGAAATCTGTCACAGGTTGCGCTATGTAACTAATGCGGCAAACACACTGGATGCAGTAGGCTGACTGTGCTGAAATCTATCACAGGTTCTGGTCTGTAAGTGATGCAAACCCACTATGTCTAGTATACTGTGATGATTGAAAATATCAGTAATGATAAATTCCGATTATATTCAACGTGTCTGGCTTCTTACAAGATATAGTCCATAGTTTTTATTTCTGCCTATTTTTTTGCATGGGTACATGTGTACAATTATATTATTCATTAGGACCCATACACACAAATATGAACTATTTTTGTGTTTATTAATCAATGCAGTACTTCGCACACAAAATCAGTAATATTAGAAGAAAATTAATCAATAAAATATATTTATGTAAGCTCTCCATTAGAAATTTTAAACAACAAATGTAGGGATGGTTAGGTATTCATATATATTTTGAATTTTTATCATATTTATTTAGAATTCTGAGAAATTTTCTTCTTTCTGAAAAATGTTCTTATTTTTGCAGCTCTTTTCAAATGGAAAATATTTTGAATGTTACCATTTAATATTGCAAGGGACCGATTAGCAAGGACGGGACTTAAAGGAATAGATAATGGGGAAATATTTTAGAGAAGCGGAAATTCCTTTCAAAACTATAATTTACACTCAGGTTACTATTACATACATATCATAAATCATCGCTAAGATGAGAGAAAAGTTTGTGTGAGGCAGAGAAAACTAGATAGAGTTATCAAATATGATCATTTGGGGGAGATTATAGAGTATTTGGAGCTGACCTACCTCTCATCGCCATCTCTTGTAAGACATCTCTTTTTATACCCTTTTTACCCCACTCCTGCTTTTGCACATGGCTGGTCGAGAAACTCTTGTCAGGTCTTAAATCTTCCGGGAATCTTACGAATCAGCCACGTGCGGTTCCAGCAACCCAGACGCAGCGTTTGCGGATACGTGGTTCTCACATTTCTAGAGATGGACAGCCAACCTTTTCCCTCATCCTTATTCACTTAACAAAGACAAAGGGAAAACGGGGCCTTACAATATTTTTACTAAGAGCCAGATTCTTTCCTTTAAATAAAATCCATTGAAGGTAATTTCGAATGGTTTGGTTTTCTTGCCCCTGAAGGAAGTCATTCAAAGGACTCCATCATAGAACAAAGAAATGGAGAAAAGGCACCATAAAATATCTTCCTTAAAAATCTCTACTTGGGAAAGAAGTTCAGTTAAGGAAAGTCGTGCAAGACCGTCGTCGTGGGAGTAATTAAATTTCAATAAGAAAGTTAAAAACACTCTTAAAGTGCTTCAATAGCGAAACAATTTATTCCATTGAAAGATTTTAAGACTTCTCCCCTTCCTTAAGCCTCAGTTCCACTCCGTTAGAGGATCATTTCTTCAAGCCGTTCTTCAATCCAATCAAACTTCCATAATTAGGAGAAGAGGAAGGAAAGAAGAGCTAATGCTAACATATTCAGGATAATCCAGTTCCATTTTTTTTTTTATTTTTTTTTTTATTTTTTTTTTATTTATTTATTTATTTATTTTTTTTTTGGTGCTTCGAATACTGAAGTCATTAACACCATGGAAAACCCGATTTGGCAGTTTATAACTGCTTAAGAACACAATTATTATTCAACCTATTTACATAGGGTTCTTCCTTTTAAACATATAGCAGAAGGACCGTTAAATTTAAACCTATACTTATGCCTAAAAATACAATATTATTTACATTCACTTAAACGCACTCACTCAATAAATACAGACATACATACGTTCAATAAATTATTAATTTTACTATACATTCTCGTATGTGAAATTACAAGGGCAGAGCTATATAATTAAGTAAATGTTGATGTCTTTTAAAAATTCGATCTCACAGAATTAATTCTCTTCACAGATGGCTCATTTCTATTCAACAGGTCATTTAAGTTACCAGCTAGTGGGTGCCGCTGCCTGGCCTCTTGGAGAGAGATGCAGTCCACCAAGATGTGCCTTACATCAAGGAGGTCCCCACATAACGAGCATTGAGGCCTTCGTCGGCCAACAAGGTAGTAACCGTGCGTCATTCGTCGGAGAGGCTCACTGGTCTCGTGGTCGTTACATAGCTTTCTACGTTCTTGAGAAATGGTGCTTTATTGTCTTATTCCTTTTGCCATTTTGTCTTCATTAGGCGTTTTAGTAAATGCTTTAAATCATTGACATGTAGAGGAAATGCACGATCAGCTGTTGCTGATGCTGCCCTCCTCGCCAGTCCGTCCGCTCTTTCAATACAATCAATACCAACATGCCCCGGAATTCAGAGGAACGTTACGATTGTTCATCTAGATCCCGCAGCAGTTACCAAGTTGATAATTTGCACCAATAGAAGGTCATTGGTAAACTTGTGTTTGAGTACGACCAGAGATCCATGAGAATCTGAACATATTAATATTTTTGTGTCGAGGGTTCCATAATGTTCTAAGGCTATTTTGATTGCTATCAGCTCCGCATGAAATATACTCGTAGATGGATGCAAGGGAACCGAGCGCTGTCTCTCGTTGTCAATTAATATACCACAACCAGCTCCCTTGTCAGTCTTAGAGCCATCCCTGAAGATCATCAGATGTTCTGGGTACCTCTGGCTTGTTTCTAGGAAACTGGTCCCAAAAACAAGAGAAGAAGTACAGTTTTTACTATGACGGGCCAATGAGAGGTTAATATTCAAGTCCGGTATCCCAAGAACCGTCATACCTTTGTTTGGCTTCCTCTGCCCTCACTACCAGCGGTCTCGTGATTGTTCTTCTACGACTATACATATCTGATGCAGCATCCTCCTCTATATTATCATGTAGGAAGTGATCAACTTTATCCCGTAATGATTACGTGTATATTAGTGGCATTAGATCCAACACCCGACGCCAATAGCAACCCGTAGTCCTGCATTATAAAGCCTATACAACTGGCGGAGCCAGGATCTACGAGCTGATCTATAAATTGCACATCTATAATCAACTCTGGACCTGATAATTGTATCAAAAATTTGCGAAAGTACGGTTTTCTCCGCCCCCACCTCAATCTTGATCTTTGTGACCTGCGCCTTGACTTGTGGACTGTCCTGTCACGTGTGAAGTGCCAAAAAGTCCTTAAACAATTGAGCTATCCCCTCCGTCGCCCTTTGACGATCCAAAAAAGAAAATGTTTACATTTTCCCTTCTTCCAACTATTACTAGACAATATTTCGTGGCCGATTTGTAAAATTTGTTATATGAATTTTGTTTTTTTTTTAATGTGATTTTCGTGCACTGTGCGACGACACATTTCGTGTTATAGAGGTCAAATATGAGGCCCAGGAGTCCCTTTTCTTCTGATGTTTTACTCTTCTTTCTAATGCTCTTGCTTTTTTAAAGGTAAACAGGTTCACTTGTGTGGGATGTCATCTGATACAGTAAAACGCGTTCTTTTTAGTTCGATTCACTTTCCGGGATTCCTCATCCCACCAAGGGACAGGCGGTGTCCTTGTGGAGGATGAGGTATTTGGGATCGACTGACTTGCCGCATCGTTTACCGCTTCAAAAATTTTACTGAGGATGTCCTGTACGGAAGTAGGTGGCCCTGAGGAGAGGTTCTTCCAGATCCCCAGGAAACATCGTGTGTATTAAAATTCTTCCCAGTTTTTGAACGAACTGAAAAGGCTCGCAGGAATTTCAGTTTCCACAGAATTGCTGCGTACCATGTGACTTAAGGCCCTGCCAGAACGAATGCAGGCTATACTAGCGGTGACAACAGAGCAGTCCGTAGACAAGCTAGCCGAGATCGCCGACCGAATGGCCGAGATCTATGAGCCCAGTGCTAGCCAGGTGACCTCTCAGTCCATACAACCACACACACGCTCCTCTACTTCTGTTTCCCAGCTCGAGGAGATGATGCAGAAGTTGACCCTGGAGATCAGCGAGCTCAAAAACCAGATAGCTCGCGGTCGAGGAAGCAGGTCACGAGGCCGGGAGCGCAGCCGCTCGAGAAGCAAAGGTAGAACTTTGTGCTACTACCACCACCGCTTCATAGAAAACGCCTGTAAATGTCGACAACCCTGCAGCTGGAAGAGTACGTCGCAGAAGGGAAACTAATCTCAGCGACTGAGAAGGCGGACTCCGTCGCTGATATCAATCACCGCCAATTATTCGTCACGGATAAGGATTCTGGGGAAAGATATTTGGTTGACACCGGTGCGCCGTATCGGCCTTCCCAGCACGGCGATGAGAGCGAAACCACCCCGCCAACTTCACCCTTTTTGTAGCCAACGGCACCACAATAAAGACTTACGGGGAAGTCAAGAAGACCCTCAACGTCGGACTTCGACGCCTACTTCGTTGGTCCTTCATCTTGGCCGACGTCAGCAACCCGATCATCGGAGCGGATTTCCTCTTCCACCATCACATCTTAGTCGACCTCAAGTGACGACAACTGGTGGACTCGCAGACCGGTCTAACTTCCAAAGGCAACCTCAAACTTAACACCGCGCCTTCCGTATTCGCAGTACCTTGCGGTAAGTGGTATTACGAGCTCTTACGGAAATACCCGTCCATCACACGCCCATGTGCTGTACCGCAGAAGCCGAAGCATCCCATCAAGCACTTCATTGAGAGAAAGGGACCACCGGTAACATCGAAAGCCAGACGTCTTCCACCTGACCGCTACAATGCAGCCTGGGAAGAATGCTTGAAAATGGTCGATGAGGGTATCTGCAGACCATCCAGCAGTCCTTGGGCAAGCCCTCTCCACATCGTTTCGAAGAAGGACGGCACGTTGCGTTTCTGTGGGGACTACCGCCGACTCAATGCCCAGACTTTGCCTGACAAGTATAGTGTACCCAACATACAGGCCCTTAACACCAATCTCTTTGGGAAGACAATCTTCAGTAAGATCGACCTCAACTCCCAAAAACTGCAGTGATCACCCCCTTCGGTCTATTCGAATTCTTGGTGATGTGCTTCGGACTAAGAAATGCTGCGCAAACATTCCAGCGCCTAATAGACAGCATCCTCGCTCTGCCGTACGTTTTTGTCTACCTCGACGACATACTGGTAGCGTGAACCACAGAGGAAGAGCATCGCACACACCTGGAAGAAGTTTTCAGACTGCTAAATCAGCATGGATTAACCATCAACCCGCTCAAGTCGGAGTTTTGCAAGTCCTAAGTCGAGTTTTTAGGCTTCCTTGTAAACTCCCAAGGCATTACACCTCTTCCGAGCAAGGTGGACCAAATCGCTGAATTCCCTCGTCCTACCACCAAGTGTCATCTCCGACGATTTTTAGGGATGGTCAACTTTTATCGAAGATGCCTCCCTAAAGCAGCAGAAGTACAGCACATTCTTCATACCCTAATCGGCAACAGCAAGAAGAACGACCCAGGAACGGGAGGAACAGCTATTCTAAGGATAATGGAAATTGCTCATGAGTAGTTGGGATTTACTCTAGAGTTATGGCTTTAACTTACCACCAGTTTTCCGCCTAAGCTCAATCTCTCTATATTTCCTTTATAGAATTTTCCACTAGTACTTACCACCTTTCCGTTTATAAAATAATTAATAATAAACAATTACTAAGCTTCCAAAAGCAAGTATCTAGTTTATTTCATATTTTCATGATATAATAGCTAACGATATCACATATAAAAGTGTGTTATTTAGTGCCCCAGATCAATATACTTTTATTTTATTTCAATATAATAATGATCTTGGGAATGAGATATGCTGAACAGAAGTATTGAAAAACTAAATCTGAGTTTTAATCGTGATTTTTACTCAGGGGGGGAATACAAATGTGGGGAATAGAAAATTAATCCATTCATAAAATAGGAGGAAAACCTTTCTGACCGCATTTGAAACATAAAAAAAAAATTATTCTAATACAAAGACCATTTTTGTATGAATATTTTATGAGTTCGTTCTAAATTGACCTTTTTTAAAGCACTTTTTCCTTCCCTTTCACTGGAGGCCAGTCTTCATAACATTACAAATACAACTTAAATATGCATAGGGATAAAGAGAGATTTTACATGAATATATACCTAAGCTCTGACCTTTCTCACGCAAGAGCCGCGTAACGGAGATCCTTCCTCAGAAGCTGGGAATTGTGCTCTGCATTATGGAATTATTGCTTTAAAATAATTCATAAAAATTCAAAATAAACATGAATAGTCGTTGAATATTTTTACCCTAAAATAAGATAAGAGATACCGAGAGAGAGCACGTTTTTCCCTGCCTCTCCTATTTGGTGGTAGGGAGGTGGTAATGCGCATTAGGTATTGTTCGAAAAAGGCATCTGATTGGCCGAGAGCCGGTATCATGTACCTTGGACCTTGGAGCCAGACAGTCTAGGACTAGGGTAGAAACACACATACAGCGGAAAGGAGCGCAGCTTTTTCGAGCGCAAGGATCAATCCAATGGGATCGTGCACACAAACAGCGTAGCGCACCGGAGGGGAGCGGAGCACAGCGTTTTACCTCAGAACAAACTCGTTTGTTTTTTCGAGCGTTTCGGAGCGCACGATCCCATAGTAATGTTGGACATGGGGGGAAAAAGAAACCTTTTAGAAAAATTAAACGTTAATTTTGGATTTTGATTGTATTGTTAGTACCAAATAAACCCTTCTTAATTAGGCAGATTGAGTTTTAGCCATTATTATTGCATTGGTTTTTATATAAAACCAATGCAATAATGTGCATAAGTATTATATGTATATGCCTGCATATAACCTGGTTATAATTGCTATGTTGAAAAGAACCTTGACTAAATAAATTGGTCGTGAACTCTTGGTCACGTTCATGTTTGTCTCTTATTTCATTTTATAAATTATTCTGTCTTCCAGTATACATTAAGAATACTATAATAAAAATAAAAGGTTTTTAAAAATTCACCTATATATATATATATATATATATATATATATATATATATATATATATATATATATATGTATATATATATATATATATACACACATATTGAGCAGAAAATAATGCTATTTAATTGCATTGGCAAACCGCCCGTATTAGCCCGGAAAAATACCATTTGACACTATTTTAGGAGTATATTGTCTTAATTACTATGTCGCCAGATCTTGTCTCATGTTCCCCATTCATTAGATATTTTATTTTTAGTCCTAATATCTAAAAATTTATTTCGCTTGAAAAAAAAAACACATTCAAATCTGATAATGCTCGTTATAAATAATAATAATAAAAATCATTTTAAATTTTAAAAATATTATATATTCTTTCATCTTAAAATTCTCATTATTATACTAA
This sequence comes from Gonocerus acuteangulatus, assembly GCA_946811695.1. NCBI lineage: Eukaryota > Metazoa > Arthropoda > Insecta > Hemiptera > Coreidae > Gonocerus > Gonocerus acuteangulatus. Next base: position 132,711,175 of record OX328132.1, read on the forward strand.
ATAAAGCGTATTTTTTAATATTTTTACCACTGTATAAATATATACACACACAAACAAGCACGCACGCACTAATATATATATATATATATATATATATATATATATATATATATATATATATATATATATATTACTTAAGTATTTATTTTAAAAGAGAAGTGATTTTGGAAAAGTTGTCGCTATTCAGTAGCTTTTATTAATTTCTACGCTTAGGATTGATATTACGGTTTGAATGAGATAATTGTGAAGATTGAATGTGCATTACGCTTAAACCAAATTTAATACTGATTTCAAAAATGTAATGAATAGTTGAAAAAAATAGGAGTTGTACTAAAAAGAACCACGGTTTTCTCTAAAGTACCATAAAGCCTATTACACACTGAGACTCAAAGTTGCGGGACACAGGGCGCTGTTCCGCAACAATGTTGCGCGTCAGTTTCGGGGCTGTCCCGCAACTATGAATCGCGTCCACACTAGATAGCCAGTTTCCTCGAACATTTCTCAGGAGCTGGCCTCTCAGGTGTTTCTCTATCCTTGTAAATGTTGACTAAAAATCGAAATATGAAGAGACCAAGAAGGTGTTGCTATTTTTTTTAGTCTACTCTCTAAAAAAAATGAATTGAGCAAATATACATGTTATTATCATTTTCTAAACTCGAGATATAAAATAATGAATTTTTGACCTATTTTATTATATTTCTCAGCTCCTAAGGTGCATTGTACGAAACGTTCGGACACATGCCGATTATTTCTCAAGGAAAAATAAGGGCCAGATCGGTGACGGCACAATTATATACTCCCCTCCCCAACCACGGTGTTGGGATGATCTTGGTGATGACCCCATTCACCATCATGAGAACCCCAATGCGGGATAGCACCAGCGGTGTCCATATTAAGTAATAAAAGATGGACGGAAGCTGAACATAGGAGGAAGTGGTGTAACAGCTCCACCCATAGTCAGGCGAAGCTGTTCCTTTGCTTCGTGGACAAGAAGAGAACGGAGACTCTCCTTAATCCGTGCAGGTCTAAGGTAAGACTATAGTAGAGCCGTTGAGTCGTGCTACACGGGATTACCTCCACCCTAGACTCAAGGAGGGAAACTCCTACCCCCTCCCTCGAACCCAGCCTCCTACACTCTTATTCTGTTTTCTCGCAAAGAAGCTGGATTATTTACAGGAGGGAAAACACCCTTGTCATTTATTCTTCACTAATTAAATTTAAATAGAAGAAAATAAAAAACAGGAAATTTTTAATGGAACGAAGGGTTATCGTCACTGTCAGATGTTTATTTTTATGCCGAATCAGAGAATGCAATTTAGAAGAAATGGTATTTCTGCATGAGAGATGGATAAATGCTGGAAACACGATTAGCAAATCCTGGACAGATGACTCACTTCGGGCTTCCTGAAAACTACTGGGAAGGGTTGACGCTTTATCATGGCCCATGCAAGTAGTCTGAAATATGTCTGTACCGAGCCTGTCGGAGGTCATTCACCCCTGTCTGCATTCCTTGTCAAGGTCATAGCTTGAAGCATTAAAGGAGTCTCTCTTTTTTTTTTTAATCATGAAATGTCAAGGTCCTTGCCGTCTCCCTCTCCCATGTTTTACTCTTTTTTCCAACTGCTGGAGTATCAGTTCATTACTCACCGCAAACCAATTAGTATAGATTTATTTTAGATGTCTTTTGTAAAACCAATTAGTTACTAGTTGTGCACCAACAAGAGCAGATGTCAAAGTTGGTTAGTAAAACTTTTAGATATGAAGAGAATCGCTTATCGACGTTTATCGGTTGGCGTTCTCCAGTGAGTCCTTTGAAATTAGCCGCCGCTGGATTTTATTACCTCCAAGTATACGATCGAACAAGATGTGCATATTGTGGACTCGTCTTACACGAATGGGAACCTGACGACGATACCCTCCAAGATCATAAGAAGTGGGCCGGCAACGAATGTCCTTTTTTAAAATATTTAAATCAGTTGGAAAGACTACCTATGAAGTTCGATTCGGACGAATGTGGACCATCTATTGACGTTTGCGGATGTTTAAAGGATAATAGTGAAGTGCTGTTGAGAAAAAGCTCTTGCTGTTGTTAAAAATGAAAAAAATAAGTATGAAGAAACGTATACATTTTTTTCTTCGAGAACTGGAAACTTTAAGACATCAGATAATACGTTATGAAGCAAAACGAAATGAAATAGATCGATTAGTGAAAGAGTTTAATAACCTCCAGATTTAAGTTTGTTTTTTTCTCTTCCCACTCCGACACTGTAGTCAGTCAGTGGCTTGTGCTCAAGACGTTCTCTTCGCTCGTCTAGTATGGAATTAGTGACCGAATACGCCATCACCAAAAACAAGCAGATTCGAGTAGGCCTTCACAATGGTATTCCGACGGTGGGTTTGATTAACAAGGATAAGCTAGTGTACATGGAGAAAGACGAATGGAAGCACTGTATAGCAGATCAGGCATCGAGGATATTACAATTTTTTAAGAGGAAAGGCAAGTCTGATAATTCAAGTCCGATTTCTTTTAAAAATATATCATGTTCCTTCGCATACTTGGGGAGAAACAGAGTCCTAAGAATAGAATATGCCTATCCTTGGGTATCATTAATTAGTCTTTCTCCAGCTCCTCACATGACTATAACTTCACCTTGCTCAAGTTTCAACAGGTCCGAGGCTATGAAGATCTGCTCCAAGATTGAAGAAATTAACCGTTCACTCTCATTGTTGGACATGTTTGTTCAAATGTGTGTGGATCAAAACAACCCAAAACAAGATCTGTCAGTAGATTTAAGTTTGAATACGAATACTTTATTAAACAATCTGTTTTCCAATGTATAAAATTAAATAAATAAAACATAGTTTCATTTAGTTATTTTTGTTTCTTTTCCTCCTTCATCCCAGGTTAAAATAGGTAAAATAAATGAAAAAAAAACATGCATTTTCAAGAAAGGTTTTATTGAACAAAAGGTACAATTATATTTTAATCATTAATTATCATAACAATGAAATCTTTTTTCAATAAATTCTTCGTCGGTCTGCCATTGCAGAGGTAAGTTGTTCCAGATATAATCTAGTGCATAGCTGAAGACGTACAGGAGTAGATTCCTTGGTAAGATCCTTAGCTCGTCCGTAGATAGTGTTTCAATTCCTTCTTCTCCCAAGCGACGCATGACAGCATTCAACGTCTCCATTCCCTTCTACTGAGTTTACCTTCTTTTTTTTTTTTTTTTTTTTTTTTTTTTTTTTTTTTTTTTTTTTTTTTTTTTTTTACGGCGCATCTACTTCTAGGTCATTAGCGCCGACATCCAGGGTGCAGCGAGGAATTTTCCCAGCGAGCCTTGAGATGAGAAAATTCCTGCCGGAGGTGGGAATCGAACCCACCATCTCCCGCTTATGAATCCAGCGCGCTAGCCACTAGACTACGGGAGACCCCAGTTTACCTTCTTATTGCTCATTCTATTTAAACAAGCATGTGTTCCTTAAACCAAACACACTTTGGAGTGTTTGCTCTGTGATACTCGAACGGTCCTATAGAGCTATTAGTAGTGTTGTAAATTAGATCGCAATAAACGCATTTGACTTTATCTTCAACATTTCTGATAAATCCGTTAAAGGCTAAGAGATGGTGGGGAGATGCGTTGACTCCATACGTCTGTCTTCTCACTTCTTCCCTCTCAAAGTCCACTGCTTCGGGATGTTTTCTAACCCATGAGGCAAGTCGATGGGCTTGATTAAAAGAGCATACGTAGCTTGTGTTTAAATGAAAATAACAAATTAATTTGTCGTCTTCCAAATTTTTAAGATTAGGACAGCCAAAATCGTGTAAATCATACACAGCCACAGAGAGCAACTCTTCCAGGAATTTACATTTTTCCAATCCTTTACCCCATAAAATGTCATACGAATCAGTGACTGACTTGAGACATGCAATTAAATCGGAGTAGTCTCTCTCGTCGTAAAACCAATCTATTCCGTGTCAGAGTTGGGCATTATTCAATAATTTTTTTATTCAATGATCATTCAAATAAATTTTTATTGAATAATAATTTATTCATTGATTACGTTATTCATACACTGAATAATTTTTATTCTATGAATAACAGGGTTGGATCATTATTCAATAAATTTTTATTGAATAAGAATTCATTCATTTATTCAGTTATTCATTGACTGATTTTTTTTTTTTTTTTTTTTGATTTTTTTTATGTGTGTATTTAAATATATATATGTATATGTATATATATATATATATATATATATATATATATATATATATATATATATATATATATGCATATATATAGAAATCACGTGTCTGTTTGTTCTTTATACAAAACCAGACCGTTTGACCGATTTTGGCCAAACTCGGCACACAGGTAGGTCTTGATCCACGAAGTGTCGTGGGCTATTTCAAAAATGTCTACCAGCTGTCTGTCTGTATGTTTGCTCCTTATAAAAATCCACACCCTTCGTCCGATTTTGACCAAACTCGGCACACAGATAGATCATGATATGGGTAGTGTCGTAGGCTATTTAAAAAACGTCTACCAGCTGTCTGTCTGTATGTTTATTTCTTGTACAATTCCACATCGTTTGACCGTTTTTGACTAAACTTGGGACACTGGTAGGTATTGATCGGAGGAATGTCTTAGGCTACGTCAAAATGGTGTACGTAAAACGAAAGTGTAAGTATGTGTGTAGTACTGCAGACATGTGGTCTGTAAAGCGCAGACTTTTTTTTTTGGCATGACTGCTCGCTCGAAAGACAACAATTTTTAAAGGCAGTCAGCTGCTCTTGCTTGCCGCCCGTTTCGAAATTCCCATTCATTTGATAGAATATCATTTATGTTGAGTGATATCCTTGCGGAATTCAAACTTGACGAAATTTTTGGATTTTTTAAATAAAAAGTTTTAGAAGAGGTAAATACACTAATGGAGGTGAGACCTACAGCTCGCCTATCTAAAGTTAATGATTTTTTTTTTTTTTTTTGGAAATGTCGATACCGTAACAAGCGACGATTCTCTTACGAAAGCAGAAGTCCAAGTTTGCAATTTTTTGAAAATCAGGAAGAAGAGTATGTTAAATAATTTTAAATATCTGCGCCAGTTGAAAGACTGTTTTCATTCGCTAGCAAGACAAATACTCCCAAAGCACATAAGCTCAGTGATGAACATTTTGAAAAGTGAGCGACCTTGAAAGCTTATTTGAATAATTAGTTCTCGTGTGATAGTAAAGCATAATTAGGCATTTTTTTTTTTTTAAATAATGGCTATTATAAGCCTATCATTAACATTTAATTTTCAAGGCAGCAACGTTACAAACCAAGTAAGTAATATTAAAATCTAATAACACAAATCTGTAACTGTTCGGGTTTACAGTTGCGAACCTGTGACCTCCGAACTGTGAGTCCTAGACCATTTTTACGTTGCCTGTAACACCCCTGGATCACGACCTACATGTGCGCCAGGTTTGGTCAAAATCGGTCAAACGGTGTGGATATGAATAAGGAACAACCAGGCAGACAAACAGATGGTACACGTTTTTGAGCTAGCCTATGACACTCCCCGTATCAAAACCTACCTATGTGTCAAGTTTGATAAAAATCGGTCAAACGGTGGGGATTTATATAAGGAGCAAACATTCAGACAGACAGCTGATAGACGTTTTTGACCTAACCTATGCCACTCACCGTATCAAGACCTACCTATGTTGCGAGTTTGGTCAAAATCGGTCAAACGGTGTGGATTTATATAAGGAGCAAACATTCAGACAGACAGCTGATAGACGTTTTTGACCTAACCTATGCCAATCCCCCTATCAAGACCTACCTATGTTGCGAGTTTGGTCAAAATCGGTCAAAAGTTGTGTATTTGTATAAGGAGCAAACATTCAGACATACAACTGGTAGACGTTTTTGACCGAGCCTATGACAATCCCCTGATCAAGAAATACCTGTGTTCCAAGTTTGATCAAAATCGGTCAAACGGTGTGGATTTGTATAAATAACAAACATACATACAGACAGCTGGTAGATTTTTTTGACTTAGCCTATGATACTCCCCGTATCGAGACCTACCTGTGTTCCAAGTTTGGTCAAAATCAGTCAAACGGTGTGGATTTGTAGAAGGAATAAACATACAGACAGACAGCTAGTAGACTATTTTGATTTATCCTACGAGACTTCCCGTATGAAGACCTACCTGTATTCCAAGTTTGGTCAAAATCGGTCAAACGGTGTGGATTTGTAGAAGGAATAAACATACAGACAGACAGCTAGTAGACTATTTTGATTTATCCTACGAGACTTCCCGTATGAAGACCTACCTGTATTCCAAGTTTGGTCAAAATCGGTCAAACGGTGTGGATTTGTACAAGGAACAAACAGAAAGACACGTGATTTATATATATATATATATATATATATATATATATATATATATATATATATATATATATATGTATATATATATATATATATATATATATATATATATATAAACAATGTCACTCTTATATATAGTTTTCATTAAAAGAAAGAAACATTTTGATGTACTTAACGAAAAATTTCAATCAAATAAATCATTATTATTCAATAAAAATTTTCATTCAAATAAATCACTTTTATTCAATAAAAATTTTCATTCAATAAATTATTTTTATTCAATAAAAATTTTCATTCAATAAATTATTTTTATTCAATAAAAATTTTCATTCAATAAATCATTTTTATTCAATAAAATCATTTTCAATCAATAAAAATTTTCATTCAATAAATCATTGTTATTCAATAATGAATAAAAATAAAAATTTACGTTATTCATTGATTCTCCGAATAATGAATGAAAAATTATTCATTATTCAGAATGAAATATCAAATTTATTCATTATTCATTATTCATTATTCTGAATGATTTTTGCCCAACACTGTTCCGTGTAAGGATTTTTTCACCCACAAATTCGTCTTTGACTGTCTTACAGCGTCTTCGACGTCTTGAGGAGGCTTGAAAAACCAATGCCACGCTGTTCCATAACTCGTATCGACTATTGTCAATTCCTTAACTATTAAAGCATTCGAATTTAAACGGAAACCTTGAAAATCTATTACTGCTGACCTGGTCATACTTGATACAACGTCTCCTGTATGTACAGAAATGAGCTCTGAGAGGTAAAATGCAACGTCTTATATATAGTTAGGATGTATTCAGTACAATTTTCTTACTAAACCGGTTCCCATTTCATATTCGACGATTCTATCGTGAAGGGTGAGACAATACGCTTTGGTATTTGCTGGAAAGTTTGCGCCTGAATCTATTTGAAGACGGATGTCTATCGTACTACTTTTAATTGCCTCAGACTGCTTGGAACAATCTATGACTGCGATAGGAGCAATCTTCTCGAAACTAGATCTCGAAAGGAGAGGTTGAGGTGTCACCGAAATAACTTGTTTGAAATTCATTATACATTTCATAGAGCAGGGCAATTTTTCCCTGTTCAAAGTCCAAGTTCAAATCGTCATAGGGGTATTGCTCACTGTTAAGATAAAGTTTAACATTTTTTAGGTTGCAGCTATCAAACTGGCTACAGTCCTTTGCCGGGTTTTTGTTCAGATCTGTTTGAAATGCTATAATTACGTATCGAGGCTTTTCTAAATTTGTAGATGTTTTAACGGCCCACGTTTCTTGTTGTGCATTAGAGGGTAATGTGGGATATTCATAAAGGTCCCAGCTTCGAAATGGAATTACTACTTTTCGGTGCCTGTCTAACATTTTCAGCAGACGTAAACGGTTCTCGTCCGAAACACGAATGTGAGGCATTCTCCAAACTATTTTATCTAATTTTATTTCTACATTATCATCTCCTTTTATAGAATTAAAGTCTGAGCTCGATCGTATTAAAACTAGTTCTTGCTTCAAATTCACTATTATTTGTCTATAGTCTTCACAAAAGCCTAATAAAATGTTTAACGGTAAACAAACGCTAAAAGCTCCGTTTTTGTCAATGTCTAGAGTTTTGTTCTCACCGGGGAGAATCCATCCCGCATTTTCGAGACCGTTAACTCTGCTAGGACTAAATGACGAATAACCTTTTAGTGTAGAAGTTATTCCGGGGTTCCTAACCCTATCTATTTCTATCCCATTTAGTTCATACCTAATTTCATTAAAAAAAAAAAAAAGAAAATGCATTGTTAGTCAATTTTGCATTCAAAGGTTTGGTCTCATCTTTTTTCCTAAGCTTCCCCTCGAGGTAGATAAAGGAATGTGCTGGGAGTGTATAAATATCTTGTTGTTGTATTGGAATACGGATTTCATCGGAATGATTGAATGTATTTCCCGCATAAGGCTGGTGCGAATGGAACTGGAACTGAGCGAGAGAATTGTCGAAGGAAATGTCCGAAGATATAGCTAATATGTTCTCCATACTTTAGTTTAAAACCAATCTGTTTTAAAAACTTTGCGTTTGAAGGTGTTAACCGCTTTAACGTCTTTGATTGACTAACTCTTCTAGGGATCGAGATACATCTTTTGTATGTTTTAGTTTTTCTACTCACATTGCCTAGTTGCTTCTTTGAAGAAACGTATCCGCTAAAATCAATCCCCATTTCTCTTTATGTGAAGTCTAACTGTAACGGTTTCCCTTCTAAAATTGATAAGTTGTCCGTTTTGATCGACAAGACGAATCGTAATATTGGTAATAGTTCGTACGTTAGCAGGAAAGTAAATGACTGGATTTGGCGTTTCTACTATCTTATAACCCGGTTGGACTGCGGGAAAAAATTGATGGATACTATGGTCGGGCTCGCCGTTTACAAAGGACCCCGAGGCGATATTACACTGTACAGATATAATGTTTACACTCAGAATATCGACGATATTCTCGGATGTGATATATTGATCGCTTGGAGGAATAATAAGATTTTTTGAAGTATAACCCAAAAGTGGACCGATAGAATTTGGACGTTCGGTGAAATTGAAATAAATTGATTTATTACTTCGTATTTCACTCTTTAGCATGCTAGGATTTCCCCTCAACACCATCATAGCGCCGGGGTCTTTATGAGCTATTTGCTCTCTGAGAAACATAGCCAGAGCCTCAATGTCGTAGGCTCCTTCTGGTATTTGAATGGCCATTGTATCAAAATGAAACATGTCCGACTTACCTCTTTGAATATTAGGGATCGAATTAAATGTATGTAAAGAGAGTAGACCGACGCTGTAAGAATTGTCTAGCTCTAAGGGAGGCATGAAATTTGCTTAGAGCACGCTGGATGTGCCCGTAAGTGTTACAGCGAGGCTCATGATTGCTAATAACCTAATCGCTTTCAGAGTTCTCCATTAAATACTGTAAGCACAAATGACCACAAAACGGAGTATTCCATTACTGGAAACGCTTTCGATTGTAAAAAATAAAACTGTCTTTTAAGTAAGTGACCAGTTGAGGTGGTGGTCTCGAATTACCAAACGAATCAAAGTATTTGACGATTTTACCATGTTTTACGAAGCAAACCCAGTGCGAACCTTCTTTTGAGTTTGGCTCTAAATTAACTATAGCCGTCTCCTTTAATTTAGGAGCTTCTGGCAGAATATCAATCATAAATACGCCTCTGAAATGTGGAATTTTAAATATTTTTCGAGCGTAATAATTTAATTCGACATCATTCAACGCTTTTTTTGGTAGTCAAATACGATGACCACTGCGTCTGTAGGTACGCTTTTCCTTTCATACTAAACCTCTTCGAACGATACAAATGACTTATATATATACAAGCCGTAGGTCAAAATAAATTAGTCACAATGAGATTAGTAGAACAAAAGGAACGATTTCCTTCAGTTGACGTTGTACCGTTGATATTGGATAAAGAAGAGAAAAGGCATGGACCTCTACTACCAAATAGTATAAGAGGAGTGATTTGTGGTCCTAGTGGATGTGGAAAAACAAACGCTATGCTCAATCTTTTGCTTAATCCAAACGGTTTGAGATATGAAAACGTATACATATTTGGAAAAACTCTATCTCAACCCAAATATCGGTACTTGAAAAACGTTCTAAACAGAGTTCCTGAAATCGGCTATTATACATTCGAAGATTCGAAAGAATTACCTCAAGACGTTAAGAGCAACTCTATTTGTATTTTTGATGATGTTACAATGGAGGATCAAGACAATATTCGACGATATTTCAGCTATGGACGTCATAACTCTCTCGACTGTTTTTTTTTTAACGCAGAGCTATGTTTGCATTCCGAGACATCTCGTTAGATGTAATTTGAATTTTCTTTTCGTCTTTAAACAAGATGAATTGAATATTAAACACATTTATGATGAACATATTAGCAGTCCAGACGTCAGTTTCTCGAAATTTAAAGATATTTGTGCGTTGTGTTGGAAAGAGCCTTTTGACTATCTTGTTATCGACAAGGGTACTAGTTTAAATGACGGGCGTTTCCGTAAGGGTCTAGATATCTATATCGTGGATATATAAGGGGGAGAAAGAGTAATCAGTCCTCATTAATATGTCGCATTCGATACGTAGTGAAATTGTAAAGACAAGTGATGCTTTACGTAAAAAATTTCAAACGTTTAAAAGAGGAATGCAGGATATTCAAGAGGAAAGGCAAAGTCTTTTTGCTCCGGTGCTAGAACCTTTGGTAGAAATACAACAACAGTTTCGTCAACAGCAGCTGCAGCCCCGACCTCGGGGATTCAAAAAAGAAAAGGAGGAAGGAGACTGGGGAGAAACGAACGAGACCCGATCTATGTGGTGGGATAATGAGTCTGCTTTAAGTCCGACCGGAAAAATCTTTCTCGAAACACCTGTTACAAAAAGAAAAACAAAAATATCAAATACTTTTAAAAGCCCCTCCTAAACCCCCCAAATCAAATCAGAAAACGTCGAAGTAACACCAACCTTTTCTCCCTCTCCCCAATCCTCCACAATTTATGCACGCTCTACTATCGCTCCAGAAGAAGAAGAATTGTACGAAACAGAAACCCCGCTTGCAGTAAAGGTTCGTGAATATGTTAAAACTCCACAAGGCGAAGATGAACTAGAGCAGAATTTAAAATCCGCCGGACCGCTACAAAGACAATTTTTAGAAAAGTTGTTTAAAGGAGGACAAAAAGATTTAGATTCCCGGTACGGTTTGCGAGTAATGCCGAACGGTCAATTAGCCATAGGCGATTCTACGAATATTGAGCTTTTTACAAACAACGATGATATCTCGATTAACGGTGTCGTTTACGATGGAACGCCGGGCTTGTTAAAGCTATTATACCTCAAGAATCCAGAAGATTATACTAATGCGGATTTAAAACACTATAAAAAGATTTTGCTTGCAACGAATGCTCACAAAAAAGGATACAGCGAAGAACGTGGATTGGGCGGAACTAGATCCATAAAATATAAGAAAGTAATTTCTCGACTGTTTTCATCGCGCTATCTCAGCTCACTTACCTCATCCAGTAGTTCACCGGCTACTCATCGCAGACTTGGTTCTTATAATAAAAAAGGTACTGGCTTAATGCAAGAACATTTACCTATTTACGAGCATTATGACGATCCAAACGAACTTGTCAACCGTCTCAGATTATTGATGGCGTCGACTGCAGCGGGTCACTGTGGTCATGGAAATGAAATTGTATCGATAATTGAAGAGTTGAGAGAAGAGAATATTATATATTAAATCAATATTAACTTTTGCACTCAGTCCCATTCCTCATACATGACGATAAACAAGTTTGGCTCCCATGTAACAAAAAAACATGTCAAGTATAAAACAAATTATTTTCGATTTAGTTTGTTAAAGTCCGAACAACATGTTGATGCAAATAAGTTGCGTATCATTAATGTAGCAAATCCTGTTTCTTCTACTGACGCGGTTAATAAAACATATTCAGACACCCTAGCAATTTTTTATACAGATTTAAAAAACTGGCCCGGTAATTATATATATGGGAACGGCAAGAGGCTTGCTAATTTCGCTCCACCTATTGACGGCTATGATGTGGTTACGAAAGATTTTTTAAATTCCAGTTCAATTACTCTACAAAATGATACATATGATGCAATGAACAAAAGGATTACAAACGTTCTTGAACCACTTGCAAAAACGGATGTTGTGACACTGGGGTATCTGGAAGATATATTAAAGAAAAGTGCACAGCTTTAGTAGTAGTTAGATGTCGGTGGTAAAGAAAGCAATTGTAGATGAATTGCATAGAAGCACACGTAAATTTTATCCGAGAAGAAGAGTCGTTCTAAAAGGAGTAAACGATTTATGGCAAATAGATTTGGTTGAAATGTTACCCTATGCTAGAGAGAATAAAGGCTACAAGTACCTATTAACAATCATCGATTGTTTTACTAAATATGCTTGGGCTATACCGATAAAAAGTAAAACAGGAGATAATGTAGTAAAGGCGCTAGAAAAAATCTTGAAAGTAAAGGTTCCTAAAAATATTCAAAGTGATCAAGGAAAGGAATTTTACAACACAAAGTTTAAAACGTTGATGAAGAAACATGGAATTAATCATTATTCTACTTTTTCAAACATTAAGGCTAGTATTGTTGAGCGTTTTAACAGGACATTAAAATTAAAAATGTTTAAACAATTTAGTTTAAAAGGAAATTATAAATACTTAGACATCTTAACTGGTATTTTAGATGAATATAATAAAGCTTTCCATAAAACTATTGGTTTGAGGCCAATTGATGCTGAAAAAAGTGAAACCTATTTGTTGAAACATGTGTATTCCTCGCTTCCAAAAAATATAACAAAACAACGGTTTAAAGAGGGTGATTTTGTCAGGATTTCTAAACAAAAAACAGCATTTTCTAGAGGATATACCCCAAACTGGTCGGCTGAGATATTCAAAGTTGAAAAGACTCTGCCTCATACCTATGTATTGGAAGACATGCTGAAACAACCAATTAAAGGATCATTTTACAACGAAGAGCTACAAAAAGTAAAGTATCCTGACGCCTATCTTATTGAAAAAGTGTTAAAAAAGAAAGGAAATAAGTTGTATATAAAATGGCTAGGTTTAGATTCAAAATCATGGATAAATCAAAAGGATATTATGTAATTGATTCTACTTTACTTGTAATAAATTTTTTTCTTTATTCAAGAAACTTTTATTACCCCCTCCCCCTCCTCTTAATTGGTCTATATCTATATATACAGCTGTGCACACATAAACATTTCAAGTATGGATTGTAACCGGTGCGGTAATACTTTCGCCTATGTCTCAAGTAGGAAACGTCACCAAGCTAAATGCGAATTATCGTGCATGCATTGCAAACATGTTTTTGATAATCGTCATAATTTGGAGCGACATGAACAGTTCTGCAGTATTCCTAAGAAAAAGCCAAGAGGAGAACCTAGTTGTGATGAGTTGTTAGGTAAGTTACCTGATAATGAAGGGGTTAATGAGTACGAAACAGCTTTTCGAAGTAGACTCAAATCTCACTTTATTACATGTAAAGATAATTTTGATTTAATACAATTTTTAAATTCTGTTAAAAACAAAATAGTCACAAGAATTCGACATAGTGTTATAGAACATAAAGCAATTAAATTTAATTTATCTGTTGATTGTTTTATGGGGAAAATAAATGGAGATGAGTTAAACATTGTCCTCAAAACTAAAAATACTCCGATATATTCATCTGTGGCAGAAGGTCAATTTTATAAAAACACACTTTCTTTCTTCTGTACTCTTTTATTAGGCTCTACATGTTTCACGTCATTGTGACGCCTCTTCAGGAGCACTTAATCTAAATAAAATAAAATATGGTTACAGCCTATTCCTTAGAGAACCTTCCGCAGGTAGGGCCACGTCTGGACTGATAAGATTAATCATGTCTACTGGGTATCAGCTGTTAAAATTCGATAGTTTTAAATGTAGATTTTCCAAAGAAGTTTTTGTCATTTTATAAAATGTTTTAAGTCATCTTGTTTATTAAATTAAAAAATATTTTATCCAGGTATTTAATATCTGTTTTTTTGTTGACGGTCTTTTTCCTATTTCTAATTATGTGTATATTTTCCTTAATTTTTCTTTTTATGGGGTTTTTCTCCTTATCTAATATCTTTACCGTGTCAAAATTAAATTTGTGGCTATATTGTATCCCATGATCCACCAATGCAGTCTTGTTGTCTTTCTCATCAAGGTACAAACAGAGTTGTAGGAGATAAACTCATACACAATGAACATATTTATAAACAGAAATTGGATAACGACAGTAAAGATATGAAAACTTTAGAGCTGGTTAATTATATTACCTTTCGTTATAATCCCATACTTGCCAATGAGATAAAACATAAATGTAAAGACCTAGGAAGAATCTCCTGGATATATCACGACAAAATCATAAAAAGCTATAGCCGAATTAAAGATGATTTAAAAGAAAGGGAAACCAAATATAACACATATCAAATTGATTGTGCAATGTGTGATAAGGTGTATGTAGGAGAATCGGGACAACTTTTAAAAAAGAGAATCAAACAACATGACAAAAACCTTGATGAGAAAGACAACAAGACTGCATTGGTGGATCATGGGATACAATATAGCCACACATTTAATTTTGACAAGGTAAAGATATTAGATAAGGAGAAAAACCCCATAAAAAGAAAAATTAAGGAAAATATACACATAATTAGAAATAGGAAAAAGACCGTCAACAAAAAAACAGATATTAAATACCTGGATAAAATATTTTTTAATTTAATAAACAAGATGACTTAAAACATTTTATAAAATGACAAAAACTTCTTTGCAAAATCTACATTTACCCTAAAACTATCGAATTTAAACAGCTGATACCCAGTAGACATGATTAATCTTATCAGTCCAGACGTGGCCCTACCTGCGGAAGGTTCTCTAATGTGTAGGCTGTAACCATATTTTATTTTATTTAGATTAAGTGCTCCTGAAGAGGCGTCACAATGACGTGAAACATGTAGAGCCTAATAAAAGAGTACAGAAGAAAGAAAGTGTGTTTTTATAAAATTGACCTTCTGCCACAGACGAATATATTGGAAAAATAAGGTCACTGTCTTATAATAAAAATACTCCGGTTTTGCGTGAAACCGACATAGAAGAAACTGTCGGCAAACTGTTTTATGCATTAAATACGGAATTGGGAGAAATTCAGGTAAAGAAAAGTGGTTGGACATTACAGGCAATTGATGGTTTAAGATTAAAAATTAATAAATATAACCCTTTAAGAGGCAGCACATATATAGAGCTACCAAAGGAAATTGATAATAAGAAAGCCTGTATAAATGTTCAAAATAACGATGAAAAGTGTTTTATGTACTCAATTCTAGCAAAGTTCGTCCAGAATATGCCTCAAAGGGTTTCTAAATATAAGAATCTTGGGTACAAATATGATTTTTCACAACTATCATTTCCTACTCCTTTAAAGGAGATATCAAAATTTGAACGCTTGAGCAATATTTCAATCAATGTTTTTAGTCTAGATGAGAAACTTAACGTTTATCCACTAAAAGTCGTTGATGACGAGTTAGATGATCATCGGGACCTACTCCTAATTGATAATGAAAAAACTACTCACTATGTCTACATTAAAAATTTTGAAAAATTAGTAAGATCACAAATCACAAAGTCTGAACACAGAATTTTTATTTGTAAAAGATGTCTGACTCATTATTATTCTTCTGAGAAATCGATCAATCATAAAAATTTGTGTAAACAAAATATCCCAGCTCGCATTGAACTCCCTAGAAAACCATATGTTACGTTTGAACACGTTGAAAAAACTCTACGAGTACCTTATGTAATTTACTGTGATTTTGAGAGCGTTCTACGACCAATTCATGGTTGTCAGCCCGATCCTGATAGACAATATTCTATGAATTATCAGCTCCACGAACCTATGAGCTTTTGTTGTTACTTAAAAATGTCTCACCTTGATACTAATTTACCCACTCAGCCGTATGTATATAGAGGGAAAGATGCGTCTCAACATCTTATGCAATACTTAAAGTATATTGGAGAAGAAGTGTCTACAATTTATTCAAGATCACTTCCAATGCAGCCATTAACTAATGAGGGGAAAAAATATTATTAATTCTGCTACAAAATGTTATTTTTGCGATAAAGATTTTGTTACAAGTAACCCTGATACCGTTGATCATCTAAGTGAATATGATAAGAAGGAAGCTTTAGATCAACGTCGAGTAATCGATCATAATCATGTTACTGGTCGATTTAGATGTGTATCTCATTCTAAATGTAATTTAATGTGTAGAACACCCAACTTGTTGCCTGTGCTACTTCATAATTTGACTGGCTACGACGCTCATCATATCGTCAGGCAGCTAGGATATGATGACCAACAAATCAAAGTGATCCCGAATTCAGAAGAAAAATATATATCATTCAGCAAATCAGTGACGAAGAATTTGGAACTCCGTTTTCTAGACACATTTCGCTTTATGCCCAGCAGTTTAGACAGTTTAGTGAAAACGTTGCCTGAACTACGTGAAATCTGTAAATTTTACTCATCAGAACACATTCCTCTACTAACCCGAAAAGGAGTTTTTCCTTATGATTATGTTACAAACTGGGAAATATTGGAACAACAAAGCTTACCTGACAAAGAAGCCTTTTACAATAAATTGAATGATTCCCCCATTTCTGATGAAGATTATGCTCATGCTCAGAATGTATGGTCAACATTTGGGTTTAAGACATTAGGTCAGTACAGTGATCATTACCTGATGACAGATGTTTTGCTTCTTAGCGACATCTTTGAAACGTTTCGAGATTTAACACTTAAAACTCATAAGTTAGATCCATGTAATTATTTTACCTTACCAGGATTATCTTGGGACGCTATGCTAAGGTTTACAGGAGTGAAGTTACAATTATTGACAGATAATGATATGATATTGATGATAGAAAGAGGTATTCGTGGCGGTATTTGTCAAGTATCTCATAGATATCTCCGAGCAAATAACAAATATTTAAGTAATTATAACCCTAACGAAAAAACTAGTTTCATAGTGTATCAGGATTGTAACAACTTGTATGGATATGCCATGATTCAGCCTCTTCCTTATGAGGGATTTGAATGGGTAAATACCGATATTGATTTGAATAAATTAACTGAAAATGATGAATATGGTTATATTTTAGAAGTAGATGTGGACTATCCCGCTCAATTGCATGATTTACATAATGCTCTTCCATTTTTACCGGAAAATATAAAAATCGATAACCAAGTGAAGCTTGTACCACATTTAAACCCTCGAAGAAACTATGTTGTTCATCATTTAACCCTGAAACAGGCCATCAGTCACGGATTAATTCTTAAAAAAATTCATAGAGTTTTAAGGTTTCGTCAATCAGAATGGTTAAAACCTTATATCGAACATAATACTAAATTAAGGACACAAGCGACTACTGATTTTGAAAAAGATTTATATAAATTATACAATAACTCTGTTTTTGGGAAGACTATGGAAGATGTTAAAAAGCGAATGAATATGCAACTTGTTTGCAGTAGCAACAAAATTGAAAAATATAGTTCTAAGCCAAATTTTGTTGATCAAATTATTTATGGAGAAAACCTTGCAGCAGTTCATTTATTGAAAGAAAGAATATTTATGAATAAACCTTTATACATAGGATTAACAGTACTTGATTTATCAAAAACGGTTATTTACAAATACTATTATGATGTATTACTTTCAAAATACAGTCCTCAGAAATTGATGTTAAGCTACGTCGATACTGACGGGTTTATAGAATTAATTGTATGTGAAAACATATTTAATGACTTTCAAGATATTATGGAATACTTAGATGCATCTAGTTATCCAAAGGATCATCCGTGTTACTCTGCTAAAAACAAGAAAGTGTTAGGAAAATTTAAAGATGAAGCAAACGGACATATTATCGAGGCATTTGTCGGGTTACGAGCTAAAATGTATAGTCTACTTATAGGAGATGAAGAAAAAAGCTCATTCATTCTTTAGAAATTGACAAAAAATCCCTTTCTTTTTATGATAATAAAAGAGTTATTTTAGAAGATAATATATCTAGTTTAGCGATAGGACATTATAAAACAGTGTTAAAATAAAAAAGAATTTTAAAAGAATATTTTTTTCATAAATTTTTAAAAATTATCTTCAGCAAATCTAGAAAAAATAAGAAGTTTTTTACTAGATTTTCTGAATAGATATATCTAGTTTAGCGATAGGACATTATAAAACAATGTTGTTGTAAAAATATTTTTACTCTTGAGTATTAAAAAGTAAAAATAAATTGAGAAGAAAAAAACCTTACTGTGAGGTATCCTGCGCTGTGAACTTACTCTTGTGTGGAACTGCAGCTGATTATGGAATACAAGGAAATTCCGGAGGAAAAGTATGCCGAGGATGTCTGAAGGCTGTTGGTGGATGTTAATACTAACAATTAATGAATAATAAAGTACTAATTACACGTTAGACTGACTATATATGAAACCTAGAAGTGTTATTATAACATAGTTCTGATTCTCACCTGTCACAGTAAGTACCACTTCCTTCATGATTATATTATATTTTATCCGACTATGGAGAACAATGTGTATTTCATTTAAATATATTCAATAAAACATAGAGGTTTTTATTTTTGTTTTATAGATATGGTTGGAGGAAATTTGAAAGTTTCAGATCCATATAATAGATATTTATGTGTGGTTATTGCTGGAACTTTGGTGATTTGGGAGGACTTATCTAAGTACGAAAATGGTCGAATGGTTGACGATGGTGCCCGATTATGTTACACTTGTAGTAATAAATTAAGGGGCGAGGCTTTATTTCCTCTTTTCATGCATAAATTTTATTATAAGGGGTAGTACGCTAAGTTCTTTTAAATGTTACTTTTGTAAATACGAACTTTTTGAAATCAAATGTGTCACCTCTTGCTCAGATGTGGGGGTGGGGGGGGAGTGGGGGGGGGGGGGGGGGTCAAGGTCATTGACTCTACATTTTTGGCGGCTCTAAATCAAGGTCATGTCTTACGACATGCAGTATCATGTGTGACCTTGAACATGACCTTGATTTAGAACCGCTAAATGTTATCTACTTACCTGTATGGGTCGGCCAACCCATAAGTCGGCCAGAAAGGCCTCCGCACAGAGGCATTTGGAAAGCCTTGGGATCTCCCTCTTTGAACGCTACATTTTTAACAATAAATTGATCTTCTTATTTTACTTAATCTGTTTTATTGTTAAATACATTATTCGACTATAAGCAATTAAAAAATAACAAGGAATAAAACAGACAAAAAGAACCGTTCGAATAAACGAAATCAATTACTTTAAAGTTTTAAGCACTTATTTCTCCGATTGACATCGCCTAATTAAAAATTTCTTCAGAACCTTTTTTTGTAGAACATTTATTAAGCTTTCGATTCCGCTTCATCACCTTCCGCTTCCCAAAATTGTCAACGGTTTTCGAGATACTAACGAAAGTATACAAAGTTACCAAAACTTTTCTTGTCTGTTAATAAAATATTTTATTCTAACCTTTCCTTTACTCCAAATGTAAACAAAAATAAGCAGAAAATGTTTCAACTGTATCCCATAATTATAAGTACCAAAATCAAAGACAAAAAGAACAGTTCGAATAAGCGAAATCAATTACTTTAAAGCTTCATGCACTTATTTCTCCGATTGACATCGCCTAATCAAAACTTTCATCCGAACCTTTTTTGTAGAGCATTTAGTAAGATTACTAATGGTAATCTTCCGTTTACCATGATTCTCAACCTTTTTCGATACAAAGTTACCAAAACTTTTTATGTCTGTAAATAAAATATTTTATTCTAACCCTTCCTTATCTCCAAACGTAACAAAAATTTCAACATATTAGTTTTAATGAATGTAGAACATGCAGAAAATGTTTCAAATGAATCCCATGATTCTAAGTACCCAAACCAAAAACGGTATTTAAAAACTATTTTCCAATTTTCTGGAAAACGGTTAAAGCTATCGCCTTGAAAATTGTTTCATTCGTTTTCATAGCCCAAGAAGCCTATAAAACGAGTACTTACAAGCTTATGAACTCAAAAACGTAAGCGTTACGATTTTTTTTTGCGCGAATTTCGCCCCAAACGCCATCTTCCAGTTGGCGGATTTTGCTGGTTAACGAACTTGACCTTTTAAATTAGATGAAAGATTTTTGTACCAAATTTCATAAAAATCGGACCATTATTCGCTGAGATATGCCGCGAACAGACGAATATATATATATATATATACACAAATTTTAACCACCATCATTTTCGGTCTCTAGGGGTTCTGAAACGCAAAATTTTCTAGTCGGCACTTCCGGATTGTTTCATGAGATCAACCTTGTAAGCGGGGTTCCTCCCTATGGGGGAGGGAGGAACCGCGCTAAAAGAGAATCTACAAGCACATAAACTCATCAAAAATGGCATTTGCAAATGAACAAGAAAAAAAAAATGTCAGCAGAAGAAGCCATAGCTTCTTTACAAACCCATATCAAAGAGCTTTCTGTCCTAAATGAAAATTTCGCGCAACAGTAGGTTGGACTGAGCATGACAAATTAAAAATTTTAAATATTAGACTTGCTGGAAAAGCAAAAAATTATTGGGACACATTAAACTCAGCAGGCATACAACGATTTTTCACAATACAGCACCCCGCAGTACTACTTTAACTCATATTACAGTACACGGTCAAACCCGGCGAATCTATTAGAACAATGGGAGATGGACAGCGAGGACTCATTAACAGACAACAAACAATGATGACGAGAGATCCCATCAGTACAATGAACACAATACTAGATAAAATAACCACAGACAAATACATAGAAAACCTATGTCACATATCACCTGACCTACACAAAGAAATGAAATATCGGTTACCGAAAAACCTGGACGAGATAGAGAAGAGCGTCATTCAGTGAAATTGACTCGAGAAGCATAAAACCGATATTTCACACTCGTGTAATACCAACAAAACAAGACATAACACATAAACAAAATTCCATGGTCGAATCGCACATAGAGAGACGACCTCATGCTGAATCAAACTCACCTACTTATCGCAAAACATTTCATGACCCAAGAAGCAAACAAAAATCACCAAACAGAACAAAATCCCCACCACATCCATGCAGATTTTGTCAAGGGAATTTCTGGCATTCAAAATGCTTTACACGAAAACAGCCCACCACGTAGATTCTCACGTAGAAAATCAAGGCAAGAATCGCCTTCACCTCCACGATGACATTCTAACACAGTCAGGTCATACAAAGAGTGATACTACAGTCCTAACACAAAATACAGAAGACACAAAAGTCAGACTTCAAGAGAGTTTAAGCTATGCAAAGGTGGACATCTTGCACCTGACTGTCCACAATTAACTTTCTTAATCGGCTCAAAAATCTCTCTGGGCCTACCTCCTCACGAGTTGGAAAACTGGTAACACTAAAAAGCATACTTAGGAAAGACAAAATCCATCCTCAACGGACTCATAACAAAACTCTGACATAGAAAAACTATTATCACTTACAGCAACAAATAACCTTTCACAACATAATATGCTCATATACAGAGGAATATCAGAAAGACCTACAATACAAGGGTATGTAAAAGAGAAAAAGTCACTATTTTAATTGACACCGGCGCATGAGTATGATTCATAAACCGTGCAACATACAATTCAAATCCACAACTGGAAATTCGCTGCAAACAAACATTCGCTGCTTCTACATTTTTCTACGCGCGATGATGCAGCTCCTGTGATTCCGAATTTTATTATTGTTTGTATTTGGAGAATTATCCGAATTCAAGCCACCAGATGTTTTTTTTTTTTTTTTTTTTTTTTTTTGTTTTTTTGTTTTTTTGTTTTTTTGTTTTTTTTATTTCATTTTTTTTTTCTAGCTAGTCATCTTTTCAGGTTTCACCGCCAATCTTATGTGTGAGAACTCTCTTTGTTGATTGATTTCACCCAAGATTATTCGCTTTATATACAGAAACCAAATAGTTTTTTTTTTGCGAGGTTACAATAAACAATTACAGCATAATGATATCAGATATGATATGATATGGCTCGCCAAGAATTGCTCATGTAGCTGACCAGTCCTAGGTTTGTTTCTAGAGAAATAAATAACTGAAAGGCTCTAGGCTGGGAGAGTGGAAGAAAGGCTTGGATAAAGCAGAACTATGTCACTAGCTAGGTGCTATTAAAAATTCAGGAAGTAACAGGCATAGGATGATAAATTACTCAACTCTGAATGGAGAAGCTGAGAGTTGTTGGATAGGGAGCTTGTTGGATAGGGAGCTTATTGGATAGCCAACTCACGTAGACAGTAGGCTAGCTTCCTAGCTAGATTCCACAATCCTTTTCTTTATATTTTCTCTCTTCGCTCTTTCTCACCAACTCATACAGATTTTCAATTCATTTTTTTACAAAAATAAAAAAAAAAAAATCTGTGGACTTGGTAAGTGGAGGCTGGCCATTCGATATTTTCATAAATTTCCTACAAACACATTATTATGCCAACATGGATACGTCAATGCAATCTTGAACTTCATGTTTTAAATGTGTTAAATTCGTTCCATTAAAACATTCATCAGTTTTCCCGCGATTATTAATTTGTTTTATGCAGTAAAATGAGTCTGTCAACAAATCAATAAAAATTTTATTAATAAAAAATAATAAGTAATTCATTATAATTTATATTAGAAACTGGTAGTGGTATTTGAGTTTGAGTTTTTGCTAGTAAGTCTACTGTAGTGCTCTGTGAAATCCCATGTCCATGTAACCAAAACATAGTGATTTCTTTGTAGTCTGAGTAGATGTGTAAAAATCTGAATGCCTAAAGGTGTAAGTGCTGTAAATGTTTGTCATGGAGTTTAATGAAATTAGTGAGTCAGTGCATATTGTTATGTTGTCCTTATTTGTGTCTTCAATGTTTTTTACTGCTAAGAGTATTGCGTGTAGTTCTGCTGTGTATACAGTAGCGGAGTCGGGTAATCGTATGTGACAAGATTCGTTTCTAGTAACAGTCCAGTCAACGAACAGTTATAGATGGCAATTTTTGGAACAAAATTTTTGACTTCGTAACTTTGTTTGGGCTGGATAGAAAGTGAACATATCAAAAGTCCTCGCCCGTAGCCCTTGTGCCGGGGGGAGGGGGTTTAGAAGGTCCCATTTTTCGGGGTTTCACTTATATCTCGGAAACCCTGCGTCCTAGCGACATGACTATTCTATAACAAATAAAAGCTGATTAAATTTCCTACAAGCTCTATTCTATAAAATTTTTCGAGATATCTTTATTTTTTGAAATATCCACTATTGAATGTCTGTCAGTTTGGGGAAAAACACTTTTGCCGCATATTTTTTCCCCGTTTTGACCGGATAACTCTTCAACGATGTACCAAAATAATAAATAACGGTTACAGGGTTGTAGAGTATTGCATTCCCTTCAAACGTAAAAATAATTTCGGTGTTCATCGTGAAATCAGAAATTTAGCGACTAATAGCCCAGGAAACTAAGAGTTATAGGTGTAAATGTTTGGAACACAATTTTTAACTTCATTACTTTGTTTCGGCTGGTTAGGAGGCCAACATATCAAAAGTCCTCACCAGTAGCCTTTGCGCCGGAGGGGAGGGGGGTTTAGAAGGTCCCATTTTTCGGGTTTTCGCTAATATCTCGGAAACCCTTCGTCCTAGTGACATGATTATTCTATAACAAATGAAAGCTTATCAAATTTCCTACAAGTTTTATTCAATAAAGGTTTTCGAGATATCTTTAGTTTTCGAAATATCCGCTCTTGAAAATCTGTCATTTTGGGGAAAAAACACACTTTGTTTCTATTCTCGACCGGATATCTCTTCAACGATGAAGCCAAAAAATAAATGTCGGTTATGGGGTTGTAGAGCATTCCATTTGCTTCAATAATATATATTACTTTACTATTTTATGTATTTTCTTTCAAACGTTGTATACGCACTCACATGGTCTTAGCAAAACCATTGCCAATATAATGGACAAGATCTTATATAATTGAGTGTGAATAACTTGTTAGTGGCCGAAAATTATATATTTTGTGCTATTTATACGTCCAGTACTCACTATATTTACATAATGGAGTATATTTTGGACAATACATTGACTGGAATTGGTGAAAAATTGTCATTGGTCGACAGTTGTTGCCAGATATCACGTTGAATGCTAAAACTGTTTTCACATTTGAAGGAAAATACATAAAATAGCAAAGTTATATATATTATTGAAGTGAATACAATACTCTACAACCCTATGACCGGTATTTATTTTTTGGGTTCATCGTTGAAGAGTTATCCCGTCAAAACGAGGAAAAAATATGCGGCAAAAGTGTTTTCCCCCAAAATGACAGACTTTTATGAGCGGATATTTCGAAAACTAAAGATATCTCGAAAAACGTTATAGAATAGAACTTGTAGGAAATTTAATCAGCTTTTATTTGTTATAGAATAGTCATGTCGCTAGGACGCAGGGTTTCCGAGATATAAGTGAAAACCCGACAAATGAGACCTTCTAAACCCCCTCCCCCCCCCCGGCACAAAGGCTCCTGGTGAGGACTTTTGATATGTTCACCTCCTATCCAGCCTAAACTAAGTTACGAAGTCTAAAACTGTGTTCCAAAAATTTCCACCTATAGCTGTTTTCAAGCATTCGTTGCCTGGACTGTAATGACGGCGGCTCCGCTCCCGTAATGTGTTTTTCATCTGTCCGTGAATACGGAATGGGTGTTGTTATTTTGCCTTAAATATGAATTGGATGCGTTTTGTAGTGTGTTGAAAAGACTGGGTCTGATTTTTTGTATTTTGTCAATGTTAAGTCGTTTCAAGTTTTTTACTCACCATGGAGGCATGTCAGTAATATTATTTTGGTAAATAGGTGTTTGGGAGGTCGCTGTGATTTTCTTTAACTCTTAATGAGAGAGGCTTTTGTTTAACGTTTCTCTCAGTATATTTTTGAGAATATTGGTTATTTAAGAACTCAGTGACACATGGGGTTCCAATAGCTTTACATTTCAGTAAAAATTTATTGCACATCATACGACGTCTGTACTGCAATGGGGGTTCGCCGGTTTCGGTACATAAAATTTCTGCTGGGCTAGACCTAAATGCACCGCTGACAATTCTTAGTGAAGTGCTCTGTATTGTGTCAAGTAGTTTCAAGGTGGTTGGACTGGCAGATGAATAAGCTATACCTACATCCGTAATCTAGAAGATCTTTACAGCGGTAGAATCATCTATTTCTCAGCTTCCCATTTAGTGGTACTGAGGACTCTTTAAGGAGCACTTTCAAATAGGGCAACCACGTTAATTTTCCGTCTAGTGTTAGTCCAACGAATTTTGGTGTCTCTGTATATTGAATGTGCGCTTGGTGTATTGTAAGGTGGGGGCTGGGATGTTTCTTTTCTTTGTCAAAATAGTTTTTTTTTTTTTTTTTTTTTTTTTTTTTTTTTTTTTTTTTTTTTTTTTTTTTTTTTTTTTTTTAACGGCGCATCAACAAATCTTGGCATTAGCGCCGACATCCAGGGTGCTTGTAAAAATAGTATTTAGTTTTGTCTCTAGAAAACCTTAAGCCAGTTTGAACACTCCACCTTTCTAATTCAGTAAGTGTACTTTGTATGTGCTTTTCTGCTGTGTGAATTTGTTTGGATGAGCTGTATATAAGTAGGTCGTCTGCATACATGCAGAATGTTACTCCTGAAGTGATACACTGATGAACAGAATTCATAGCAATATTGAATAAGGTTGTGCTCAGAACACCTCCTTGAGGCACTCCATTTTCCTGAACAAATACACCCGAAAGAGGTGTACTTTGCGATAAATAATTAGAGTAAGGCCGCCAAGCCGTGGCACTCGGATGGTGGGGGAACTACGTCATGCAGGCCTCCCCCACCCTGCGTCCCTGACGGAGGGGAAGTGTTTCCGCTCTCTCTAATACACTCTTCAATGTCCTAGTTTTGTTTAATATTTATTTCATTTACTTCTCTATTGATTAAATAAATATTTCAAATTAAGGTAAAAAATGTATTAGTTACAAAAACAAACATTTATTAAAACAATTATTTTTGTTCGGCGCAAATGGCCACGATTCGTCGATGCGCCGTCAAAAAAAAAATTGTTTTTATTTAGTTAGGTATCCTAACCTGTTTCTTTTTTTTTTTAATTCTGGTCATCGCCTGGGAGGGGAAAGCAAGCCATATCTCCAGAATTATCAGGTGACGCAGCGGTACTTCTACCATAATCCAAATTGCCCCATTCATCTTCTGAAGAATTATCTGAATCAGATGAACTAAAATTCCTCGAGGAGGAACTTCGCATCATTTGTTCTATATTCTCTTCACGCAGTGCTTCTTTCCGCCAAGCTTCTACAATTACTTCCTTTGTATGCCTTACTGGTTCATTCCAATTGTCTAGAGAAACAGCGTCATATGCCTCTCTTCTCAGTCGCTCTACATCGCTCATGTTAAAGGTCGTCGGGAAGGTTTTCCTTGGAAACATTCCCTTTTATTTGTGCCGAAAATAGTTCAATTGGATTGAACTGGCCATGACATGGATCACTTGGTGTCCTTTTCTGCTAGCCAGTATATATATATATTCGTATATTATAATATACCAATTCGTATATTATAATATACGAATATAATTATTGAGTATTGTACAAGATAATACTCAATAATTCAGGCTTTAACAGATTGGGGGACCAATTAATATTATTAAGAGTTAGCTATTCCTGGATATCAAGTTTCCTCCACCCCGTATATAAGCCCGTATTTTTTTTTTACGTGAATAATAACATACTGTTAGGTATGAAACTGTTCGCGCTACCTGCATGAGTAGTCTAAAATATGTCTGTACCGAGCCTGTCGGAGGTCATTCACCCCTGTCTGCATTCCTTGTCAAGGTCATAGCTTGAAGCATTAAAGGAGACTCTCTTTTTTTTTTAATCAGGAAATAAGTAAAGAAAATGTACAAGTAGTAAGTAAAAGGCAGGCAGAAATGAGCGGAGTATATATATCAATACAATAAATTTTAACCAATCTTATTTTTAAAAACAATGAAAATACGGTAGTTGGAAAGAAAACAGCATGTAGAACTTGTTAGTAAAAACAGTACAAAAAAAATTTAAACAGTAAAAACAACGCACATTTTTTATGTAGTGAAAAACAAAATCTATTTTATAAGTGAATACAATTTATAACAATTAATATATAGATACATACCACTAGAGAATGCCTAGGGGGGAGGGAGGAAGACCTCGAGGACAACTTAGGTAACCATGGTAGAAGTATGAACGACAGCAACTACACCGGTGGTCTTTATAGTTATGAAAAAGGGGTGGGGGGCGGCAAATCGGTGCAGATGAAAGAGGTACAATTGCTGGGTTGTAAAAGCGGGTTGTAAAGGAGGTTGTAAAAGGTGTTAAGAGCTTTGGGACACACAAGTAGAGAAATTGTCTGGCGCCTGGGAACAAAGATAAAAAAGGAGGTCAGGACAATTTATGGAAGACGGAGGAGTAAGCAGGGGAGATGTTTTGTTTGTCGGTTTTGTAATTAATGTTATTGGGGTTTAAGTTAATGTGGACGCATTCGGAAATCTGTCGATTTTTGGTGTTTCGTTCTGTGGAAAGTATTTTAGTGTCGTCAAAGTTGAAAGTGTGTTTTTTAGTTATGGCGTGTTTTGCGAGGGTGGATTTGTGGATTTCTTTGTTTTTTATTGTCCGTTTGTGTTGTGTTATGCGGGAGTGAATATAATTTTTGGTTTCACCTATGTATACAGCATTACAGGAGGGGGTTTGGCAGGGTATTTGGTAAACAACGTGGGTGGCGTAGTCATAGGGAAGGGGATCTTAGAGTTTGGTGTACAATGTAGTAAGTTTGTTAGTGGTTTTTAACCCAAAGTTTAGTGACGGGAGGGCTTTTTTTAAAGTCTTTGTGAGTTTTTCCGTCAGTCCTGGTGTGTATGTAAGGGAACGAAATATCTGGAGGGAGGATTCGGGGGAGGGGATAACTCGAAATCCTCGTTAGAAATGTTTAAAGTTTTTAGTTTACAAGGGAACTATAAATATTTGAATATCCTACCGGTTATACTAGACGAGTACAATAATAAAAGCAATCATACAACGATTGGTATGAGACCTATTGATGCCGAGAAAATTATTAGAAGAGGAACAAGAGAAGCCAATCTGTTGAAGCATATCTATTCCTCTACTTCTAACCGCCCCCTCTGGCGACAAACAAAACAGCCTTTTCAAAAAGGGGAATTTGTAAGAATTTCTAAACAGAAAACAAAATTTTCCAGAGGCTACACCCCGAACTGGTCGGGTGAAATATTCAAAGCTGTCATGGTTCAAAAAACTTTACCTTACACGTATGTTTTGGAGGACATGATGAAACGAAAAATCCAAGGATCATTTTACAATGAAGAGCTACAAAAAGTGAAGTATCCGGACACTCATCTCATTGAAAAAATATTTCGATTTTATTTTGGATAAAATTGGATTTCGATTTGGATTTCGAGTTATCCCCTCCCCCGAATCCTCCCTCCAGATATTTCGTTCCCTTACATACACACCAGGACTGACGGAAAAACTCACAAAGACTTTAAAAAAAGCCCTCCCGTCACTAAACTTTGGGTTAAAAACCACTAACAAACTTACTACATTGTACACCAAACTCTAAGATCCCCTTCCCTATGACTACGCCACCCACGTTGTTTACCAAATACCCTGCCAAACCCCCTCCTGTAATGCTGTATACATAGGTGAAACCAAAAATTATATTCACTCCCGCATAACACAACACAAACGCACAATAAAAAACAAAGAAATCCACAAATCCGCCCTCGCAAAACACGCCATAACTAAAAAACACGCTTTCAACTTTGACGACACTAAAATACTTTCCACAGAACGAAACACCAAAAAGCGACAGATTTCCGAATGCGTCCACATTAACTTAAACCCCAATAACATTAATTACAAAACCGACAAACAAAACATCTCCCCTGCTTACTTCTCCGTCTTCCATAAATTGTCCTGACCTCCTTTTTTATCTTTGTTCCCAGGCTCCAGACAATTTCTCTACTTGTGTGTCCCAAAGCTCTTAACACCTTTTACAACCTCCTTTACAACCCGCTTTTACAACCCAGCAATTGTACCTCTTTCATCTGCACCGATTTGCCGCCCCCCACCCCTTTTTCATAACTATAAAGACCACCGGTGTAGTTGCTGTCGTTCATACTTCTACCATGGTTACCTAAGTTGTCCTCGAGGTCTTCCTCCCTCCCCCCTAGGCATTCTCTAGTGGTATGTATCTATATATTAATTGTTATAAATTGTATTCACTTATAAAATAGATTTTGTTTTTCACTACATAAAAAATGTGCGTTGTTTTTACTGTTTAAATTTTTTTTGTACTGTTTTTACTAACAAGTTCTACATGCTGTTTTCTTTCCAACTACCGTATTTTCATTGTTTTTAAAAATAAGATTGGTTAAAATTTATTGTATTGATATATATACTCCGCTCATTTCTGCCTGCCTTTTACTTACTACTTGTACATTTTCTTTACTTATAAGTTGTATATATTTTTTAGCTGAAGAAGGCTGCCATTGTTGCAGTCGAAACGTCCAAAATTCAGATTTCTTTTTGAAAGTCTGACGTTTTTCTCCTAGCCGAATCCCAACTATACCTGTCTTCGTATCTCTACAGCGGCTAACTATCTCCATCTACACTTTTAATTATTATGTTTTGTATAAACTAATGTTACATTTAAATGACAAATATTAGCATTTGTGAGATGGTAAGGGGAAACAATTCATAACAGTTCGATATTTAGAATAAGATTCTTTCACAAAAATAAGAAAATGGTAAACTACCAATGTGATTTATGTGGGAAAAGATATGTAAAGAAAGGTTCTTTGACCCGTCATAATAGACTCCATTGCTCTCGCCGCAAGCGCAAATGCTGCTATTGTGGGTTGGAGTATATGGACTCAATGAGAGTACATGATAATACATGCATTTCGAAACCGTGTACGTCAGGTTTAGGAAACAATAACAACCCCGGTGCAGTAGCTGTCAAGAGACCAATAGAGACTAGCAAATGCTGCTATTGTGGGTTGGAGTATATGGACTCAATGAGAGTACATGATAATACATGCATTTCTAAACCATGTACGTCAGGTATAGGAAACAATAACAACCCCGATGCAGTAGCTGTCAAGAGACCAATAGAGACTAGCAAATGTTATAGGATTAATGCAGTTCCCGATGAACAGTATCAAATTATATATTCCGCATTAGACGGTAATGTTATACACGTTTTTCTTAAAACTTTAGATCGGATTAATGAACCAGAAAAATATTTGAATCATAAGTGTCCATATGTCATAAATATACTAGAAAAATATATTTTAATGTGAAAAATGTAAAATTTAATATCACATTAGAGACACAGTTAACAAATATGCTGAATGAAACGAGTGACGGCAATTTTAAAACTTCAATGACAGAATTAGACAGTTCATCCGACTTAGAAGAGGAATATATTAAAATAAAAACCAGAAAACTAACAGACCTCACCGAGTCAGAACTTGAAGGTAGTGGTTGGGCTGTTGACACGATAGATGGGTTATTAATAAAACTGCACAAATACGTGCCGATAAAACCTCACGGTTATCTTAAACTCCCTTCGGAAATTGCGAATACCGGAGCGGTAATAAACCTACAAAATAACGATATTTATTGTTTTAAATGGGCTATTTTATCAAACTATGTCTCATCTCACCCTAACAGGCCTTCGGAATGCCAGAAAGTAAATGTTCCTTTACGGTTCGACAATATGGTTTTCCCCGTTGCTCTAAAGGATATAACGATATTTGAAAGGAGCAATAATGTTTCAGTTAACGTATACGGGCTTGATGAAAAACATAATGTCTTCCCTCTTCGCGTTGCAAAAAATTAAATGAAAGATCATTTTGATCTTCTTCTCCTCCAAAATGAAGATTCGTCACATTACTGTCTAATTAAACATTTTTCCCGTTTACTCGCAAGACAGACGGGAACAAACACATCAAAAAGGTTTTTCTGCAAAAGATGTTTTTACCCTGCTTATACTTTAATTCAACTTAACGACCACAAACGCTTATGTAATAATATGGCTCCCGTAAGGCAGATTATGCCAGAAAAAAGAACGTTTATCTCATTTAAAAATTACAAATTCAAAATACTTCATCCTCTTATTGTGATTGCCGACTTTGAGTGCAGTTTAAACTCAATAGAAAATTTTGTTTCGAGGAGGGAAACATCGACCGAACCAATTAATAAAAAACTCAAACGTGTTTCAGAACACGAGGTCATAGCTTGGGGGGCTTACGTCCTGTCTTCGAACTACTCCCGCGTTCGAAAGTGTCGGACCTGTTTGTTATACTGGTAAAAATTGTGTAGAAATGTTTTTGTCGCTTTTAAAAAATGTTGTGAAAGATGTAAAGGAATTATACAATAGAAACGTTCCCTATAAATTGTCATTAGAATTAGAGCGTAGATGGGAAACCGCAGACATATGCAGTACCTGTGAGGTCAAATTTAACACGTCAGATGTAAAAGTTGTCGATCGCTGTCACTGGTCGGGGGAGGTGAGAGGCATAGCTCACTCCCAATGCAATTTGGAATTTAGAAATCCGACCTCTCTAAACGTATATTTTCATAATTTAGGTTATGACCAACATTTTATAATAAGAAAATTAGGATTTAGTAAACAACCTATTGAGGTAATTCCGAGCTCGTCCGAAAAATTTATAGCGTTTAAAAAACGTATCGGAAACATGCACGTCACATTTCTTGATACATACAGATTTCTTCCGCAGTCATTAGAAAATCTAGCCGATAAATGCGAACGTTTTGATCATTTACGTAACCATTTTAAAGATCCGCAACATGTTCGTCTCGTCTCTAGAAAGGGGGGTTTTCCCTATAACTATATAGATTCGCCATCACGCCTTGAGGAACGGCAACTCCCTCCCAAGAAAGAATTTTTCAATGATTTAACAAATAAGGATATATCTGATGTCGAGTACGATCACGCTCAAAATGTCTGGAGTGTGTTTCAATGCAACACTCTCCGGTATTATCTTTTGATATATTTAAAATCGGACATTTTAATTCTCTCTGACGTTTTTCAAAACTTTAGAAACTTTGCTGTAAAAACGTATGGGCTTGATCCTTGTTGGAGTTACACGTTACCGGGTTACAGCTATGAAGCTATGTTAAAAACAACTGGTGTGGAAATAGAGCTCCTTTCCGATCCCGAAATGTATTTGATGCTGGAATCTAATTTACGAGGAGGAATTTCTAATTGCTCTCGTCACTATGCAAAGACAAATAATCCTCATGTGCCGGGACACAGTTCTCTAGATCCGACAACGCACCTTCTCTATTTAGATTGCGTCAGTTTGTATGCACCTGCAATGCGAGATGCATACCTACCTGCCCGGACACAGTTCTCTAGATACGACAACGCACCTTCTCTATTTAGATTGCGTCAGTTTGTATGCACCTGCAATGCGAGATGCATATCTACCTGCCCGGACACAGTTCTCTAGATACGACAACGCACCTTCTCTATTTAGATTGCGACAGTTTGTATGCAACTGCAATGCGAGATGCATACCTACCTGCCCGGACACAGTTCTCTAGATCCGACAACGCACCTTCTCTATTTAGATTGCGTCAGTTTGTATGCACCTGCAATGCGAGATGCATACCTACCTGCCCGGACACAGTTCTCTAGATCCGACAACGCACCTTCTCTATTTAGATTGCGTCAGTTTGTATGCACCTGCAATGCGAGATGCATACCTACCTGCCCGGACACAGTTCTCTAGATACGACAACGCACCTTCTCTATTTAGATTGCATCAGTTTGTATGCAACTGCAATGCGAGATGCATATCTACCTGCCCGGACACAGTTCTCTAGATACGACAACGCACCTTCTCTATTTAGATTGCGTCAGTTTGTATGCAACTGCAATGCGAGATGCATATCTACCTGTTTCACATTTCGAATGGGTGACAGGTGATGGTGGTGATCCCGACCTGAGTTTAAAACTAGAATTAGAAAAAGTAAACGAGAGTAGCAGAAAAGGATTGATTCTGGAGGTAGACCTGGAATGTCCAAATAGCCTGAACGATTGTTTTAATGACTATCCTCTTTTGCTTCGTCACCAAGTCCCTCCAAACAGTAGGTATCCCGTAAAAAAATTATTAGCGACACTGGAAAATCAAGAAAAATACGTACTCCACCATACAATGTTAAAATTCTTAATCGAACACGGAATAATATTAAAAAACATTCATCGCGCGATCAAATTTAACCAAAGTCCCTATTTGAAGAAGTATATAGAAATAAATGTAAATTTACGGAAGAACGCAACAAGTGATTTTGAGAAGGATTTATATAAATTGATGATGAATGCAGTTTACGGTAAAAC
This sequence comes from Gonocerus acuteangulatus, assembly GCA_946811695.1. Classification (NCBI taxonomy): domain Eukaryota; kingdom Metazoa; phylum Arthropoda; class Insecta; order Hemiptera; family Coreidae; genus Gonocerus; species Gonocerus acuteangulatus. Next base: position 132,744,724 of record OX328132.1, read on the forward strand.
GTTAGAATCTGTAAGAAAACGAAAAAAAATTGAATTAGTTAGCAACTCCCGTAGACTTCAAAAACTTATTAACAAACCGACGTTTGTAGACGGTTGGATTATAGATAAAAATTTAGTCGCGGTTCATTTAAAACATGAAACTTTGGTATTTAACAAACCTGTGTTCGCGGGCTTTTCTATCCTAGAAAAGTCAAAATTAATTATGTTTAGTTTTTTTTATGATATTTTGTTATCAAAATTCAAGCGTGATGAGTTAGAATTGCTCTACACCGATACAGACAGTTATATACTGTTATTAAAAAGTTTAAATTTAATTGAAAATTTAAAAGATCATTTAGATTTTTCCTCCTACCCGAAGAATCATCCTTGCTACGACGAAGGTAATAAAAAAGAACCGGGAAAGTTCAAGGATGAACTGAACGGGTTGCCTTTACTCGAATATATTGGGCTTCGGCCAAAAGTTTAAGCACTGCGCTACAAAGCAGCGGCTGCTGATCCGTGCGTCGAAAAGCTTAGGGCCAAAGGTATTAAAGAATGTGCTATAAATTGCAATACAGGAAAATGCATAAACTTTGCAGAATATTTGGAAGTATTAAATGATGCCAACCCTAAATACGTCTCATTTAAGAGTATGCAGTCTCGAAAACATCATGTTTACACAATGAACGTTACAAAATTAGCACTGTCAGCATTGGACGACAAACGTAAACATATTAGTAAAACCAAATCCTATGCTTATGGACACGTATCACTAATAAATGAAGAAGAAACGTCTCTAACCGATGAGGATCATGTTCCTTCTTAAGTATTTTTCACACAATTTATCTTCCTCCCCTTACCATCCAGTAGCATATATATATATAACATAATTGTAATTAGATGTTAAAAATATATTGTTTTATGTCGTAGAAATATAAGTAGTATAAAATATAATACTAATAATTGTTAAAAAAAATTAATGTTCATTACATTTTAATAAATCCATTGTATCAAGTTTAATAATAAAAATAATATTTTAAGATTAGTTTAAGTTGACAATTTTTGAAAAAAATAAATAATAATAATAATGAAATAAATATATAGGTATAGAAAATATTTTCAATAATTATTCTTCCCTTATCTTATTCCCTTTCCCCGGCGCATGGAGCGCACCCTGAGTGTGGTGCACCCTGAGTGTGAGTGCACCCTGAGTGCGAGTGCACCCTGAGTGTGAGTGTACCCCGAGTGTGAGTGCACCCCGAGTGTGAGTGCACCCCGAGTGTGAGTGCACCCCGAGTGTGAGTGCACCCCGAGTGTGAGTGCACCTCGAGTGTGAGTGCACCCCGAGTGTGAGCACACCCCGAGTGTGAGCGCACCCCGAGTGTGAGTGCAGCCTGAGTGTGAGAATATATACAAAGAAAAATTACGTTCACACAAAATAAAAAATCATTGTAGTCTCCAGCTGTTGCTGCTGTTACTGCTGTATAAGAAAAAAAGGTTGAGGTAAAGACAAAAAAAAACAAACAAATTTGTAAAAAATGTTTATTAGCAAAATAAATGTTTACCAATACATTAAATTTTATTTTATTAGACAATATCCTTATAATTTATCCATGATTTTGAATCCAAACCTAACCACTTTACAAATAATTTCTTTCCTTTCTTTTTCAATATTTTTTCAATGAGATAAGTGTCCGGATACTTCACTTTTTGTAGCTCTTCATTGTAAAATGAACCTTGGATTTTTCGTTTCATCATGTCCTCCAAAACATACGTGTAAGGTAAAGTTTTTTGAACCATGACAACTTTGAATATTTCACCCGACCAGTTCGGGGTGTAGCCTCTGGAAAATTTTGTTTTCTGTTTAGAAATTCTTACAAATTCCCCTTTTTGAAAACGCTGTTTTGTTTGTCGCCGGAGGGGGCGGTTAGAAGTAGAGGAATAGATATGCTTCAACAGATTGGCTTCTCTTGTTCCTCTTCTATTAATTTTCTCGGCATCAATAGGTCTCATACCAATCGTTCTATGAATGCTTTTATTATTGTACTCGTCTAGTATAACCGGTAGGATATTTAAATATTTATAGTTCCCTTGTAAACTAAAAACTTTAAACATTTTCGATTTTAATGTCCTGTTAAATCGTTCAACGATACTAGCCTTGATATTCGAAATGGTAGAATAATGATTAATTCCATGTTTTTTCATCAACGTTTTAAACTTTGTGTTGTAAAATTCCTTTCCTTGATCACTTTGAATATTTTTAGGAACCTTTACTTTCAAGATTTTTTCTAGCGCCTTTACTACATTATCTCCTGTTTTACTTTTTATCGGCATAGCCCAAGCATATTTAGTAAAACAATCGATTATTGTTAATAGGTACTTGTAGCCTTTATTCTGTCTAGCATAGGGTAACATTTCAACCAAATCTATTTGCCATAAATCGTTTACTCCTTTTAGAACGACTCTTCTTCTCGGATAAAATTTACGTGTGCTTCTATGCAATTCATCTACAATTGCTTTCTTTACCGCCGACATCTAACTACTACTAAAGCTGTGTACTTTTCTTCAATATATTCTCCAGATACACCAGTGTCACAACATCCGTTTTTGCAAGTGGTTCAAGAACGTTTGTAATCCTTTTGTTCATTGCATCATATGTATCATTTTGTAGAGTAATTGAACTGGAATTTAAAAAATCTTTCGTAACCACATCATAGCCGTCAATAGGTGGAGCGAAATTAGCAAGCCTCTTGCCGTTCCCATTTATATAATTACCGGGCCAGTTTTTTAAATCTGTATAAAAAATTCCTAGGGTGTCTGAATATGTTTTATTAACCGCGTCAGTAGAAGAAACAGGATTTGCTACATTAATGATACGCAACTTATTTGCATCAATATGTTGTTCAGACTTTAGCAAAGTAAAAGGAAAATAATTTGTTTTATACTTGACATGTTTTTTTGTTACATGGGAGCCAAACTTGTTTATCGTCATGTATGAGGAATGTGACTGAGTGCAAAAGTTAATATTGATCTAATATATAATATTCTCTTCTCTCAACTCTTCAATTATCGATACAATTTCATTTCCATGACCACAGTGACCCGCTGCAGTCGACGCCATCAATAATCTGAGACGGTTGACAAGTTCGTTTGAATCGTCATAATGTTCGTAAATAGGTAAATGTTCTTGCATTAAGCCAGTACCTTTTTTATTATAAGAACCAAGTCTGCGATGAGTAGCCGGTGAACTACTGGATGAGGTAAGTGAGCTGAGATAGCGCGATGAAAACAGTCGAGAAATTACTTTCTTATATTTTATGGATCTAGTTCCGCCCAATCCACGTTCTTCGCTGTATCCTTTTTTGTGAGCATTCGTTGCAAGCAAAATCTTTTTATAGTGTTTTAAATCCGCATCAGTATAATCTTCTGGATTCTTGAGGTATAATAGCTTTAACAAGCCCGGTGTTCCATCGTAAACCACACCGTTAATCGAGATATCATCGTTGTTTGTAAAAAGCTCAATATTCGTAGAATCGCCTATGGCTAATTGACCGTTCGGCATTACTCGCAAACCGTACCGGGAATCTAAATCTTTTTGTCCTCCTTTAAACAACTTTTCTAAAAATTGTCTTTGTAGCGGTCCGGCGGATTTTAAATTCTGCTCTAGTTCATCTTCGCCTTGTGGAGTTTTAACATATTCACGAACCTTTACTGCAAGCTGGGTTTCTGTTTCGTACAATTCTTCTTCTTCTTCTTCTGGAGCGATAGTAGAGCGTGCATAAATTGTGGAGGATTGGGGAGAGGGAGAAAAGGTTGGTGTTACTTCGACGTTTTCTGATTTGATTTGGGGGGTTTTGGGAGGGCTTTTAAAAATATTTGATATTTTTGATTTTCTTTTTGTAACAGGTGTTTCGAGAAAGATTTTTCCGGTCGGGCTTAAAGCAGACTCATTATCCCACCACATAGATCGGGTCTCGTTCGTTTCTCCCCAGTCTCCTTCCTCCTTTTCTTTTTTGAATCCCCGAGGTCGGGGCTGCAGCTGCTGTTGACGAAACTGTTGTTGTATTTCTACCAAAGGTTCTAGCACCGGAGCAAAAAGACTTTGCCTTTCCTCTTGAATACCCTGCATTCCTCTTTTAAACGTTTGACATTTTTTACGTAAAGCATCACTTGTCTTTACAATTTCACTACGTATCGAATGCGACATATTAATGAGGACTGATTACTCTTTCTCCCCCTTATATATCCACGATATAGATATCTAGACCCTTACGGAAACGCCCGTCATTTAAACTAGTACCCTTGTCGATAACAAGATAGTCAAAAGGCTCTTTCCAACACAACGCACAAATATCTTTTAATTTCGAGAAACTGACCTCTGGACTGCTAATATGTTCATCATAAATGTGTTTAATATTCAATTCATCTTGTTTAAAGACGATAAGAAAATTCAAGTTACATCTAACGAGATGTCTCGGAATGCAAACATAGCTCTGCGTTAAATAAAAACAGTCGAGAGAGTTATGACGTCCATAGCTGAAATATCGTCGAATATTGTCTTGATCCTCCATTGTAACATCATCAAAAATACAAATAGAGTTGCTCTTAACGTCTTGAGGTAATTCTTTCGAATCTTCGAATGTATAATAGCCGATTTCAGGAACTCTGTTTAGAACGTTTTTCAAGTACCGATATTTGGGTTGAGATAGAGTTTTTCCAAATATGTATACGTTTTCATATCTCAAACCGTTTGGATTAAGCAAAAGATTGAGCATAGCGTTTGTTTTTCCACATCCACTAGGACCACAAATCACTCCTCTTATACTATTTGGTAGTAGAGGTCCATGCCTTTTCTCTTCTTTATCCGATATCAACGGTAAAACGTCAACTGAAAGAAATCGTTCCTTTTGTTCTACTAATCTCATTGTGACTAATTTATTTTGACCTATGGCTTGTATATATATATATGTATATATATATATATATATATATATATATATATATATATATATATATATATTTAATTCATTTGTTTCGTTCGAAGAGGTTTAGTATGAAAGGAAAGGTGCGCAAAGGACGAGGTCTCCTCGACAGTGTTATAAATAAGTTACCGTTTGAATTACATTTACCGGGGTATCAGTATTGTGGTCCAGGTACAAAAGTGGAAAAGCGATTGACAAGAGGCGACGCTGGAATTAATTCTTTGGATAAAGCTTGTAAAGAACACGACATTGCTTATAACAAGTATACAGACTTGGAAAATCGTCATAAGGCTGACAGCGTCCTTGCAGAAAAAGCTTGGCAAGTAGTAAAACATCCAGATTCAACGCTCGGGGAAAAAGCTTCAGCTTGGTTTGTTACAAACGCTATGAAAGCAAAAAGGAAATTTGCATCTAGTTTAAGGACTACCAAAATGAAGAAAAAAATGAATTTTAGAGATCTTGTAAGAGCGGCTCAAATGAAAAAGGTGTCTTCTGTAATAAACGCGTCTCAATTAGCATATAATAAGGCGAAACAGACATTGAGAGGTAAAGACAAGCCTTTACCCCCTCGTGTTCTTCCCATACCAAAGTCTGGAGGTTTTTACCTTTTCTAATACCAGTAATGGCAGGACTATCCGCTATAGGATCACTGGCTGGAGGTGCGGCAAGCATAGCAAAAGCTGTCAACGAAGCCAAAGAGCCAAAGCAAAAATTGGAACAGCAGAAAAGACATAATTTGGCAATGGAAACTCAAAAAATTGGTAAAGGTCTTTTTTTAAAGCCATGTAGACGGAATGGATTCGGACTATTTATAGACCGACCACAAAAGCGTACCTACAGACGCAGTAGTCGTCGTATTTGACTACCAATAAGAGCACTGAGTGATGTCGAATTAAATTATTACGCCCGCAAAATATTTAACATTCCTCATTTCAGAGGTGTATTTATGATAGATACTCTCCCAGAATCTCCTAAATTAAGAGACTCTGCTATCGTCAATTAAGAGCCAAACTCAAAAAAAGGTCCCCGCTGGGTCTGCTTCGTAAAACGTGGTAAAATCGTTAAATATTTCGATTCGTTTGGTAATTTGAGACCGCCACCTCAACTGGTGACTTATCTAAAAAAGAACAGTTCTATATTTTACAATCGTGAACGTTTTCAGGGGTGGAATACCCCCTATTCCAGGGGTGGAATACCCCCTATTCCAGGGGTGGAATACCCCCTATTCCAGGGGTGGAATACCCCCTATACCAGGGGTGGAATACCCCCTATTGTGGTCATTTGTGCTTACAGTATTTAATAGACAACTCCTGAAGACGATTAGCTTATTAGCATCATGAGCTTCGCTGTAACACTTACAAGCGCATCGAGCCTGCTAGAAGCAAATTTCATGCCTCCCTTAGAGCTAGACGATTCTTACAGCGTCGGACTACTCTCTTTGGACTCGTTTAACACTATTCCGAACGTAGAAAAAGGTAAAAATGATATGTTTTATTTCGATACAATAGCCATTCAAATACCGGAAGGAGCCTACGACATTGAGGCTCTAGCTATGTTTCTCAGAGAGCAAATAGCTCATAAAGACCCCGGCGCTATGATGGTGTTGAGGGAATATCCCAGCACGCTAAAGTGTGAAATACGAAGTAATAAATCGATTTATTTCAATTTCGCCGAACGTCCGAATTCTATCGGTCCACTTTTGGGTTATACTTCGAAAAATCTTATTATTCCTCCAAGCGATCGCTATATCGCATCCGAGAATATCGTAGAAATTCTTAGTGTAAATGTTATATCGGTACAGTGTAATATCGCTTCGGGGTCCTTTGTAAACGGCGAACCCGACCATAGCATCCATCAATTTTTCCCCGCAGTCGAACCGGGTTATAAGATAGTAGAAACGCCCAATCCGGTCATTTACTTTCCTGCCAACGTACGGAGTATTGACAACATTACGGTTCGTCTAGTCGATCAAAACGGACAACTTATTAATTTCAGAGGGGAAACCGTTACAGTCCGACTGCATATAAAGAAAAATGGGGATTGATTTTAGAGGAGGTGTAGAAGGAGAAGTTTGTCGACAGCAACAGCGTCCGACAGTAGAATATATAAGTAGGAAATATAAAACGTATAAAAGAAGCATCTTGATCCCTAGAAGAATTAGTAAATCAAATACGTTTAAGCAGTTAACAGCTTCAAACGCAAAGTTCTTAAAACAGAGTGGTTTTAAACTAAAGTATGGAGAACATATTAGCTATATCTTCGGACATTTCCTTCGACAATTCTCTCGCTCAGTTCCAGTTCCATTCGCACCAGCCTTATGCGGGAAATACATTCAATCATTCCGATGAAATCCGTATTCCAATACAACAACAAGATATTTATACACTCCCATCACTTTCCTTTATCTACCTCGAGGGAAAGCTAGTGAATAAAGACCAGACCAAACCGTTAACTGCAAAATTAACGAACAATGCATTTTCTTTTTTGTTTGATGAACTCAGATACGAACTGAATGGAATAGTAATAGATAGGGTTAGAAACCCCGGGATAACCTCTACACTGAAAGGTTTCTTGTCTTTTAGTCCGAGAAGAGTTAACGGGCTGGAAAATGCGGGATGGGTCATCCCAGGTGAGGGAAAATCTCTTGAAATCGATAAAAACGGAGTGTTTAGCGTGTGCTTACCGTTGAACATTTTATTAGGCTTTTGTGAAGACTATAGACAAATAATAGTGAATTTGAAGCAAGAACTAGTTTTAATACGATCGAGCTCAGACTTTAATTCTATAAAAGGAGATGATAATGTAGAAATAAAATTAGATAAAATAGTTTGGAGAATGCCTCACATTCGTGTTTCGGACGAGAACCGTTTACGTCTGCTCAAAATGTTAGACAGGCACCGAAAAGTAGTAATTCCATTTCGAAGCTGGGACCTTTATGAATATCCCACATTACCTTCTAATGCACAACAAGAAACGTGGGCCGTTAAAACATCTACAAATTTAGAAAAGCCTCGATACGTAATTATAGCATTTCAAACAGATCTGAACAAAAACCCGGCAAAGGACTGTAGCCAGTTTGATAGCTGCAACCTAAAAAATGTTAAACTTTATCTTAACAGTGAGCAATACCCCTATGACGATTTGAACTTGGATTTTGAACAGGGAAAAATTGCCCTGCTCTATGAAATGTATAATGAATTTCAAACAAGTTATTTCGGTGACACCTCAACCTCTCCTTTCGAGATCTAGTTTCGAGAAGATTGCTCCTATCGCAGTCATAGATTGTTCCAAGCAGTCTGAGGCAATTAAAAGTAGTACGATAGACATCCGTCTTCAAATAGATTCAGGCGCAAACTTTCCAGCAAATACCAAAGCGTATTGTCTCACCCTTCACGATAGAATTGTAGAATATGAAATGGGAACAGGCCTAGTAAGAAAATTGTACTAAATACTAAAAGAGGAATTCAAGAGGAAAATCAAAGAGGATGTTTATAGGGAGAAGTGTTAACAATTGAGTTGTAAAAAAATAATTAATTATACCAACTGTTGATAGAAAAAGTCGCATTTTAATATCTAAAAGAGGATGTTTATAGGGAAAAGTGTTAACAATTGAGTTGTAAAAAATAATTAATTATACCACTAGTTGTGTGGTCGAATTTAATATCTACAATTGTATGTTAGACAAACTATATATAAAGTCTAGAGGTGTTATTGTTAAATAGTTGTGATTCTCCCACTGTCGCAGTACGTATTATTGGAAGAAATGACTACGTCAGCAGTAATCGATTTTCAAGGTTTTCGTTTAAATTCTAATGCTTTTATAGTTAAGGAATTACCAATAGTCGATACGATCTACGGCACAGCTTGGCATTGGTTTTTCAAACCTCCCAAGGATGTTGAAGACAATCGAAAACAAACGTTTGGGTACGAAAATCACTGCTCGGAATAGACTGGTATTATGGCGAGAGAGACTACTCCGATTTAATTCCTTGTCTAAAGTCAGTAACTGATTCATATGATACTTTATGGGGTAAATGATTGGAAAAATGTAGGTTCCTCGAAGATTTGCTTGATGTGGCAGTTTACGATCTACATGACTTTGGTTGCCCCAACCTCAAAAATTTAGAAGACGACAAATTAACTTGTTACTTTCATTTAAACACTCACTACATTTGTTCATTTAATCAAGCACATAGACTTGCCTCGTGGATTAGGAGATATCCCGAAGCTGTGGACTTCAAATAAGAAGAAGTAAGGAGGCAGACATATGGAATCAATGCATCCCCCACCACCTTTTAGCATTCAACGGATTTATTAGAAATGTTGATGATAAAGTCAAGTGCGTGTATTGGGATTTAATTTACAACACTACAAATAGCTCCGTCGGTCCGTTCGAGTATCATGAAGCAAACACTCCTAAATGTGTGTGGTTCAGAGAACACATGCTAGTTTAAAGTTGTAAAAGGAAATGGAGGCTTTGAATGATGTCATACGTCGCTTGGGAGAAGAAGGAATTGAAACACTATCTACGGACGAGCTAAGGATCTTACCAAGAAATCTGCTCGTGTACGTCTTCAATTATGCACTCGACTTTATCTAGGACAGCTTACCCGTGGAATGGCAAAACGATGAAGAATTTCTTGAAAAAAGAATAAATTGTTATGATGTAATTATAGATTAAATTTGTACTTTTTAAATAAAAAATTGTTTTTGTTTTTTTTGAAAATATATTTTTTTTCTGATTTTAACCTGGATGAAGGGGGGAAAAAGAAACACAAGTAAAATAAATCATTTTTATTTTACACATTGGTAAATAAATATTTTTTTTTATTTTATACATTGACAAATAAATTGTTTAATAATGTATTTGTATTGATATTTAAATCTATATTTTCTTGTGGGTTTTTATGGTTGTCATAAATAAGACCAACAGTCTCTAGAAGCAAAAGAGAGCGGTTGATTTCTTCAATCTTTGAGCAGAGTTTCATACTCTCCGACTTGTTGAAACTTGTACTTGGTGAAGATATGGTCATGTGAGGAGATGGATATAGACTTAACATTGTGACCCAAGGATAGGCATATTCTATTTTGAAGACTCTGTTTCTCCCCAAGTATGTGAATGAACATGATATATTTTTATTAGTAGTAGTTATTTGCTCAACTGATTTGTTTTTTCTCTCAAAAAATGTTAATATCCTTGACGACTGATCTGCTATACACTGCTTTCTTTGTCCATGTACACCAACTTGTCTTTGTGAATCACAGCCACCGTCGGAACACTGTTGTAAAACCCAACTCGAATATGTTTGTTTTTACTGATGTTATATTCAGTAACTAATTCCATGATGCTCTCAGTCAAGCCACTGACTAACTGAACTCAAAGGAGTGGGAGTATTTATGTTCTTTTTTTCTAAAAACTTAATATACATAATTATATATATTATTTTTAACAGCAGCAATTTTTTGTCACAACTTCCTGTTGACTACTGTCCTTCACACATCCGCAAACGTCAATAGTTCGTTCCCATTCGTCCGTATCGAATTTCAAAGGTAGTTTTTCCAACTGATCTAAATATTTTAAAAAAGGGCAGTCGTTGTTGGTCCACTTTTTATGATCTTGGAGGGGATCGTCTTCTGGTTTCCATTCGTGTAAGAGGAGTCCTCAAAATGCACATCTTGTTCGATCGTATACTTGGAGGTAATAAAATCCAGCAGCAGCTAATTTCAAAGGACTCACTGGAGAACGCCAACCGACAAATGTCGATAGGCTTCATATCTAAAATTTTTACGAATTAACTTAGACATCTGCTCTCGTTCGTATACAACTGGTAACTAACTACAATATTTATACTAATTGAATAAATAAAGTGGAACACAGCTCGTGAGAGGTGTCTCTGGATGAAAGTCTCTGGATGGGGCAGTTGTAATCGAGAATCGCTGGAAGAAGGTAAGATCTTTTTTATTGGGGAGGGGGGGCAGTCGAAGAGGATAAGTTTTATGGAGGGGGGGGAGTGACGTCATTTCTTATGGAGTTCTTAGTTATTATCTGGACGCGGCCGAAGAAGGTAAGTCTTTTTTATTGGGGAAGAAGATAGGTTTTATGGAGGGGGGGTGGCGTGATTTGTCAGTTGTTATCTAGACGCGGTCGAAGGATCATGTAGGGGGATGGGGGTTAGGGATTAGGGTTGGGGGTAGTGGGGGGGGGGGCGTCATTCATTATGGAGTTCTCAGTAGTTATCTAGACGCGGTCGAAGAAGGTAAGTTTTTTTTTTTATTGGGGAGTCGAAGAAGATAAGTTTTATGGAGGGGAGGGGTCATGTAGGGGGGATGGGGTTAGGGTTGGGGGTAGTGGGGGGGCCAGTAAAGATTTTATTTACTATGGGAGGGGGGGGGCAGTCGAAGAAGATACGTTTTATGGAGGGGAGGGGTGGGGAATGACGTCATTTATTTTGGAGTTCTCAGTTATTATCAAGACGCGGTCGAAGGATCATGTAGGGGGGATGGGGTTTAGGGCTGGGGTAGTGGGGGGCAGTAAAGATTTTATTTACTATGGGAGGGGGGGGGCAGTCGAAGAAGATACGTTTTATGGAGGGGAGGGGTGGGGGAATGACGTCATTTATTTTGGAGTTCTCAGTTATTATCATGACGCGGTTGAAGGATCATGTAGGGGGATGGGGTTTAGGGTTGGGGGTAGTGGGGGGGCCAGTAAAGATTTTATTTACTATGGGAGGGGGGGGCAGTCGAAGAAGATACGTTTTATGGAGGGGAGGGGTGGGGGAATGACGTCATTTATTTTGGAGTTCTCAGTTATTATCAAGACGCGGTCGAAGGATCATGTAGGGGGGATGGGGTTTAGGGTTGGGGGTAGTGGGGGGCAGTAAAGATTTTATTTACTATGGGAGGGGGGGGGGGCAGTCGAAGAAGATACGTTTTATGGAGGGGAGGGGTGGGGGAATGACGTCATTTATTTTGGAGTTCTCAGTTATTATCAAGACGCGGTCGAAGGATCATGTAGGGGGATGGGGTTTAGGGTTGGGGTAGTGGGGGGGGGGCAGTAAAGATTTTATTTACTATGGGAGGGGGGGGGGGCAGTCGATGAAGATACGTTTTATGGAGGGGAGGGGTGGGGGATTGACGTAATTTATTTTGGAGTTCTCAGTTATTATCAAGACGCGGTCGAAGGATCATGTAGGGGGGATGGGGTTTAGGGTTGGGGGTAGTGGAGGGGATGACGTCATTTATTAATGGAGTGCTCAGTAGTTATCTAGACGCGGTCGAAGGATCATGTAGGGGGATGGGGGTTAGGGTTGGGGGGGTGGGGTGGGGGTGGGGGGGGGGGGGTTCAAGGTCATTGACTCTACATTTTTGGCGGCTCTAAATCAAGGTCATGTCTTACGTCATGCAACATCATGTGTGACCTTGAACATGACCTTGATTTAGAACCGCTAAATGTTATCTACTCAGGTAACATCATAAATCAAGACCTTTCAACACTGGTGGAACCAAAATAATAAATGATTCTATTTTAATCTTTCCATATTAGACTAGGGATAAGAACGGAACCGCGCTAAGATGATGCAGCTCCTGCGAGTCGGACGCACATTTATTTTAATTGAAGTGTGTTTCCCTGTGTGCTTAAATTGTGTGTTTGTAAATATGTCTTCGTTAGTCCTGACGAATAGGCTAGAAGATTTGAACATTAAAAAACAAATTGTTAGTCTGTCACTTGAATTAAGAAAAAGTTGAAAAATTGTTGAAAATGTTTACTTACGTTTTGTGATGTTGATAATATTGATTCTGGTAATAGTAGAGATTATTTAATGTCTCAAATGTGAAGTGAAGTGATTGTGAAATGAACCTGGATTAGGGATTAGGGATTATGGGCAAGGGCTAGGCTTTATTAAGGTCTATAAAGTAGGTATATAAGGGTAGCTTTTACTCCTTCCATAATTTGATTTAGCGCTTCAAGATGGCCGACCAAGGAGAAATCCTAACGAAAACCTGCCTCTTCAGAAGTTAGTCTTTTTTTTTAGTGTAGCCGTGATTTTGGCTTTTGCTATTTTCATGCAGCGAGAGTAAAATGATTCAACAGTTGGCTAAGTTCTCTTGAAAACACTTCTTTACCCGCTATCAAATTATAGCTTTATTGTTGGTTGCTGTTCCAGCGTAATAGAGCTTCAAAATATAAGTATTTCTACTCCCAGCTTTCCAAATGACTCTATAGTAAGGTGTACTAAAGAAAGGTGACACACTTCCTCCAAATGAAGCTTTTAATAAATTTCTTTCTTCATATGGAATAAGGTGGATGATTGATGGGCATTTAGACTGTTGATTTTTATCTCTATTTCCCTCGTAGCTCGAGAAGGTAGTGGTCATAAAGGGAGCAGAACAAATTGGTATTGTGTCGGCGCAGGGCTCACATCCCAAGGGAATTGACTCTTGGATCATCTCGGTATATTTTCTTTCAAAATGACATTTCAAAAATTCCGACGCCCAAGTCGTAGAAGTTAAGGATTTGTTGAGATGTACAGTGTTAATATAAATTTAAAAATAAATTTAAACAGTTTATACAATTTTAGACAATAGAATTAATACTGAAGTTTTCAACAACATTAGAATTTGAAGCTTCAGGTCTTTCAAGCATCATATTAATGTTTTTACGGAGGATTCTTTTTTTTACTACAGTTTTTTAACATTTTGTCTGCGGGAGAACTAAACCCAAAATCACCCATAAAATTGTAATTTTCTTTTCATTTTATGATTTCCCTTGTTGCATGTGGGCATTTGGGAGTTGATGTCGCTTCCCAGGAACTTGGAATGATGGAAAGCCCAATAAAATATGCCTAACGTCGACAATGATGCCCATGTGTGAGGCGCGGTTATGGCCGATCTGTAATCGGGTCATTACTACGTCCTCACGCCTGAGCGCAGACTCTCGATCATGAAGATTCCTCGATGCTCTTGAGGAATAAATTCTTGGTACTGTATTCTTCTTGCCAATTTTTTTGATGAGATTTCTTAGGAATAGATTTTGACCATCGACATGGCATGGAGAGGCAGGATCAGCTGCTATATATGATGCCTGCCAGTGGCGTAACAGGTTTGACGCCCTCCCCCCCCCCCCCCCCCCCCCCCGAACAACTGTCTTTAAGGCCCCCCCCCACTTAAGGTCACTCCCTCACAGCACATAGATACCTCTCTTCGTCCACGTTACCAAACTCGCAAGCCCCTTTTCTGAACCCTTTTAATCTTTTCATTTTGCACATATGATACATTATACTAGGGCAATGGGCGTGTATAGGAAATAATTTCGCCGGGGGCTGGGAGAATTTCACGGGGGGGCTTGGAATACTAACAATTAACAACTTGGAATAGTTAGCCAACTAAAACGCCATTACACCCACAGAAAAAGTATTTTTTCTATTTAATTTATTTTATGACATATTTTAACCGACGAAATAAAATTTCCGGGGGGCTGCAGCCTCCTCAGCTTCCCATGAGTAGGTTGGCTTAAAAGGAATATTCTTTCTATTAAGACACTTACCTACTCTACCTATGGGAACTGATTCGAACACCTTGAAGCCAACAGTGAATCTAATAAAGTTCAAAATAATCACTTTCTGAATGTCGATTGCTCTTGCAACCTCATTTTCCACAATCAAAATACTTAGTCCGCTAAGTCCCTCTTGCTTTGCTGATATTTTTTTAAGTTTAGAGAAAGATCTCTCTGCTGAAGCCACAGTGAGAGGAAGAGTGAAAAACAATATGAATGCAGTGCAGAAGTCTGGAATGTTAGAATCAGGGTTGGGAAAAATTTAGCGAGCGCTAAAAGCTGATACCTCAGCCCTAATATAGCGATACTGTCTAAACCCAGCGCTAATAATTAGAGCTTAGCGACAGCAGGACGCTAATCACTAATTTATTTATGAAATGTTTAAATATTCTTGTAGCTAATTAGCTTTAGCTATAGTTACAACATTTAACATTTTAACATTTGACATTTTAAAGCTCACTTTCGGTTTACTCTGGTCCTCTTCCAGCACGCAGAGGTCCACTCTAGTCCACTTCCGGTCAGCTCTGTGTAACTTCCAGGGGCATTCCAGCTTCTTCCTGTTCCTCTTCCGCTTCACTTTAGTGAACTTCCGATCGCACCCGGGTCACTCTGGATCAATTCCGGTTCTCATGTAATTCCTGTTCCACTTGGCTAGCTCCTAGTCGACCCGGCTCCATTCCGGTCACTCGCGGACACTAGCATACTTTCCGACCACCCTATCCCTTTTTAATGTACGTCACTTCCGGTGTCGGCCCATCACTTCTGAGACACTATTTAAACTTCCGGTTTCTCAAACCGGGTTCTGGGTCACAATATTCATACTTGGATCGTTTCCAGGTGAATCTAGACTATTTTTGACGACTTCCGGTTTCTCAAAATGGCTTCTGAGTCACGTTATTCATCCCTGGACTATTTCCGGGTGAATCTGAGCAACTTTGGACCACTTCCGGGTTCTCAAAATGGTTTCCGGGTCACCAAATTCATCCCTGGGCCATTTCCGGAAGAATCTAGGCAACTTTTGACCACTTCCGGTTTTGCTTCCGGGTGCCCAAAATGGCTTCCGGGTCACGAAATGCTTCCCTGGGCCGTTCACGGGTTAATCTGGACAGATTTTGACCCCTTCCGGTTTTACTTCCGGTTCTTAAAATGGCTTCCAGGTCACGATATTCATCTATGGGCACCTTCTGGGTTAATCTAAGTCACTGCCGGTTCACTTCGGGTCTATTGTCAGAGCCCGGAAGGCCCATGGGTACTTCCAAAACGACTCAGGGATGAAGATAGTGACCCAGAACTAAATGTGAGAGACCGGAAGTAACCCAGAAGATAATTTGAATTACCTAAATTTGGCTCGGATCCACCCGGTTACGTCTGAGTGAGAAATTTCTGAGTGAGTGAGGGACCAGAAGAACCCTAGATTAGGAAGGGTTTGAGTGTGTGATTGTCCGCAAGTGACCGGAAGTGAGCTAGATCGAACAGGTGTTACCTAGCGAGAGGCATGAGTCGACCGGAAGTAATCGAAATTGACATTGATGTAATGGGAAATCATCTAGATTGAAGCGGAAGTGGAGTAGGAGTGAGGTAGAAGCCCCTGGAAGTTACTCAGAGCAGACCGGAAATGAACTTTGAGATGTCAAAATGCTGTAACTATAGCTAAAGCTATTAGCTATCACGATATTTAACCATTTCATAAATAAATTAGCGATTAGCGCCCTGCCTTCGCTATGCGCTAATTATTAGCGCTGGGTTTCTACGGTATCGCTAAATTAGCGTTGAGGTATCACCTTTTAGCGCTCCCTTATTTTTGCCCAACCCTGGTTAGAAGCCATTGAGTAGTTATGAATGAAGAAAAAGTGCGACTTGCAGAAACTGAGTCATCTTGGCGCGGTTTCGTGCATACCTCTAGTGCTATTAGCAGTTATTGGTAGGTTTGATGCTTCCTCAAAAATATAAAATCAAATGCTCTTGGAAACACCGTAACACTGTTTCACATTACCCTGTTTTAGTAAAATACTCATTTTACTCTCTAATGCAATAATAAAACAACAACAACAACTAATTAAAGAGTTCGGTAAACAGAATAAAAATCCCGTGCAAAAGAACAAAACCAACAATTTCAACGTTTTGAGCACTTATTTCTCCATCAGAACCGTTTTGGTAGACAATTTAGTAAACTTTCCAACGGTCACCTTCCACTTACCACGATTTTCCAACCGTTTTCGAGATATTTTAGAAAATATACGAAAATCCCCCCAAAAAATTATTATAGGTACGTCGTTACCTATAAAAGTAATAATGAATATCAAGATTTTTTTTCGCACGAATTTTACTCCAAAAACCTTTTTCCGGTAGACGGATTCTGCTGATTGACTAACCTGACCCCCCCCCCCCTAATTATTCATTTTTTACTGGCCAAACTGAGGGAATCCATTGTACAGTCCGAAGACAATAAAAAGTAAAGTTAAGCTTAAATATGTACATATATATTTAACTATTTCTATTAAAATATTTAGTAAACAAATACCTTAAACACTATAAAATATTGAAAAGAAAAGCATATATAATAAGTAGGAACTTCAACCCCTGTATATATGATCCGTCAATTCTACTATGCTCCCAAAATTATCCACTTAAGACAAAACACTTTAGAATAGTTATTTTATTATTTGCATTGTAAATAAACAAATATTTTAGTTACAGGTTTATATGATGAGCAACTAGGTAATTACCAGCTCTCTTTATAGACTAGATACATTTAAAAAGTCTGATTTCTTTTTTAAATCCGGTTTTAGTGAAAAAATCCAATTTAAATTTTTAAAAAATCCGATTTAAATTTTAAAAAATCTAATTTAAATTAAAAAAATCCGATTTTTTTTTTTTAATCATGATTTTTTTACACCCTGCATAAGGGAAAATCTTATCCACAACAGTTCCTTATCAACAATTCCGTCAAGCAGAATCGTACCCACAACAGTTCCTTATTAGCCATTCCGTCAAGGAGAATCCTATCCACAACAGTTCCTTATAAGCCATTCCGTCAAGCAGAATCGTATCCAGAACAGTTCCTTATCAGCCGTTCCGTCAAGTATTGTAGCTCTATTTATATATTATAAAGACAAACAAAAAAGTATAGGAAATAAAGAGGTTCAAGTGAATTCTGAAAAACTCGCACTGCCAAGAAATCAACAAGTTATCAACTGAAGTTTTCACATTGTGACAAGTTAGCAAATCTCCAGGACCAGTTACAATATCTCAAAAGTCATCATTTTGTTTCAAACGGTCAAGGTGAAGCTTGGAGAACCATTAAACATGAAAGCTACAGTTGCTAACTTGCTGATTTCTTGCGAGTTTTTCAGAATTTACTTGAACCTGTTTATCATACTATACGTTTTTGTTTGTCTTTATAACATTAACTATTTTTTTCAATAAACAAAATAATAAACATTAGAAATAGTAGGTCTAGGTTATTAAAAGGAAAAACTTCAATAATAATAATAAAATTTTAATGAGTAATTCAAGTTTACGAATTGCTAAATAGGCTCAAAAAGGTCCAGTTTCAAAAATTCATCGCTACGAAAGTACTCAGATATACAAGTTGTATACAGTAGATTTATGTTACGACGAACTATAACACAGAAAAATATTAGATTTTTATCAAGTCCTCCATCAGAGATATCAAAACCTAAAATGATCAAAAATTGCAAAACTTTCAAGTTTAAACATTTTTAAAACAATATGGTAACAAATATCATGGTTAAGAATACTTTTATGGCAAGCTACTTAGCTAGGTTTATTATCGTGACAAAAGAAAAATGTCATATACATCCCCATATTTGCACTACATATGTGTATGTAGGGATAAGCCTTTTATATGGCTCTCCCTTATTATGTATGTGCAATATGAATGCAGGACTTGCTCCTTCATCCAGTCCCAATACTGGATGAAATGCTAAGTCCTGTAACATTGGCGTAGGGATCTTGGCGTACCCACCGCCCGGTCTTAGACCGCATTAGTCATCCACACTCCAGGCTGGAGGAACAAAAACACTGACGCCCACACAGTATACATATACACTACACACACCCCACATCAACAGACAAAGGTCATCTACAGTATACACCATAGGGCCACCTCCCCTAGGTAGGCCTACACCCAAGTCAAGGTGGAGGGAGCTCGTGCTGAGGACTGAATGGGGCACCGGGCGACACCCCATTGTATGTAGCCTTTCCGAGACATGCGGGGCTCTACCACGGATGACCTATAATTCCCTTGGTACTCGTGGGAACAAAAATTAGTTCTAAATCATTTTCATATCTTGAGGTTAGCTCAGACCATCTCGAACTCGAAAGAGATATCGAGTCTGATAGTGGATCCTCTATGTCGGATCTACTAGGAGAATTAAGATAAGCCGGGTACGATCACGGAACCGGTTCAGGGGGTGCAGGGTACGTCTACGGAACCAGCACCTGTTGAGGATACTCCTGACATGCCGGGACATAGAGACCAAGAACTGGCTGGCCAGCGTCGTTGGGCGAATAAAACTAGGTGATATTTCACTTAGAATTGCCGAGCCCAGGGAGCTTATTAGGATAACTAGGCTAGGGGGACCCTTCCCTGGACTAATTCCGAATACTCATCAACTCCTTCACAGATTGGCGGTAAAAAACCCAGAGCAGCGTGCGCAGATCCGGTATTGGACCGTGGTAGGTTGTAAGGAGAAATCTTTGCTTCTTTGCTGCCTTCAAAGCCCAAGTAGAATGCTCCGGCTGCTGCAGATAAATCTCCACCACTGTGTTGCAGCATCTGGACTGTTACAGTGGTTTTTGAGAGGTAAAAATATTGACATTATTCTTATACAAGAACCGTATGTTGTAGATGGTAGGGTACGGTCTCTGGGCTGTAGGGGATACAGGCTTATAGTTCCTCCCCAATGCAGTCCCAGGGTCTGTATCCTCAATAGGAACAGTATCCCACTAATCCCCTTGTGGTTTTTATGTTCCAGGGATCTGCTAGCAGCCGAGCTTTCAGCCCGAGGGGATGGTGGACGTGAGATCATTTTGATTTCCGCCTGCCTGCCCTTCGAACAAACTGCGCCCCCCACGGAGGAAGTAAGGAGAGCGGTGGCTTACTTCAACGGTAGGAAGGTGCAGCTAATCGTGGGATGTGATGCTAACGCCCATAATACCATATGGGGGAGCACCAACACCAACAAGAGAGGTGAGTCCCTTCTAGAATTTGTTATTGCTAATGATCTAGAAGTTATAAATCGTGTAAATGAGCCTACCTTTGTCAATATAAGAAGAAGGGAGATCATTGACGTAACCATAGCATCCTTTGGTATTGTTGGCTCAATTAGGGGCTGGCTTGCATTAGGAGAAATATCTGTGTCGGACCATAGATATATTAGGTTCGGCGTGGTTTTTGATAAACTGGAGGGCGAAGTATTTAGAAATCCCAGGCTAACTGACCAGGCAGGCTATGAGCGGGACCTACCAGATCGTTTACATTCGAGTCCAAATCGTGTCAGGAACACCTGGTAGCTTGAGGCCACGAAAGAGTCTATTACTGATGCGATAATCCAATCCTTTCAGGATAATTGAAAACCTGTTCGGAAGGGAAGGGCTAACAACCCACTCTGGTGGAACGAACAACTCGAAAGAATGAGGAAAGATGTCAGGCGACTGTCAGGGAATCAAATAACTGGGATCAGTACAGAAGGCGACTGACTGAATATAACTTGACCATAAGAAGGGCCAAAAGGAACTCGAGGAAAGCATTTTGTGCTGACCTTGAGGATACCTCATCCAGTGTTCGTCTGTATCGGATTATATCGAAGAACCCCTGGATATCTTGGGGGCGCTGAGCATGGGCGGGAACCTCGCTCCCTGCGAGGATACCCTAAACATGCTCATGGAAACCCATTTTCCAGGATGCGAGAAAGTAGATTCAAGGCAAAGGCCGGTCTAGCCTACCTCAAAGGGAAACAAGGAAGGTTGGGACCTTGCAAAGGTTATTATAAGGCCTAATTGTCTTGGATGGGCCCTAAATTCTTTTAGGCCATACAAGGCCCCGGGACCTGACGGTATTTTTCCTGTCCTCTTACAAAAGGGACAGAATATACTATTGCCATACCTGCTCACACTACTCAGGAGCAGTCTAGCAATGAGATATCTTCCTGGCAGATGGCGAGAAGCAAGAGTTTGTTTCATCTCAAAGCCAGGTAGAAATATCCACAATGATCCTAAAGCTTTTAGACCCATCTGTCTTTCAACCTTTCTGCTTAAGGCGTTGGAGAAATTGATAGTTAAATACATTCATGGGAACGCCTTAAAGGTGAACCCGCTCAACAATCTCCAATTCGCCTACAGAGAGGGGAGATCTTGCGAATTGGCTTTACACTACCTCCCAAATAAAATAGAGAGAACGCTTGAACAGCGGGAGGTCACCATTGGTGCCTTCATTGACATAGAGGGTGCCTTTCACTGGACCTCAACTCAGGCCATTGTGGAATCAACACATGGAGTCCTGGAATCATCTCTAGGGGGGTCCACGGCCAGGGTGAGACCTATTGCAGGGTGTCCTCAGTGAGGTGTACTTTCGCCTCTACTATGGAGTCTAGTGATAGACTCCTTACTGGGCGATCTACAAGGTCGCAACCCTACGCTGACGACATAGTGATCCTGATCAGTAGCAAATTTCTGAATGTCATATCAGAGTTACTTGGCACAGCACTGCGTAGATCTATACAGTGTTGTAATATAGGAGGACTTAAAATCAACCCATCCAAAATGGCGATAGTCACCTTCACGAACAAGAGAAAACTTGATGGTCTCCTAGAACCAGTTGTTTCTGGGATAAGGGTACCTTTTGTCAAGAAAGTGAAACACTTGTGGGTGATATTAGATTCAAAACTCAGGTAGAGTGAACACATGGTGTATGTCTGTGAAAAGGCCAAGCGGGTGCTCTGGTCCTGTCGGGGCGTAATTGGGAAGTCCTGGGGGGAACAGACTATCGGTGGCGTAATGGACTTACACCATGGTGGTAAGACCCACAGTCACCTATGCAGCACTGGTGGGGTGGCATAGGTGTAAAGTGGAATGTCACAAGAAAGAACTGGACAGAATACAGAGGCTAGGTTGCTTTCTAGTCACTGGAGCAATGAGGACCACACCCACTAGGGCAATGGAGTTACTACTCCTGCATTTAGAAGTGGAGAGGCTGGCCAGAATATCTGCATACACGCTTAATGCGCAGAATCTTATAAACATGATCCCCTGTGGAGGATTCAAGCAGATCCTCACAGAAAATGAGAGACTGAACATGCTACATATGCCCTCGGACTGCATGTTACCCGTACTCAGGATGGACAGGAAGTTCGAGGTAATCAAAGCAGACAGAAGCACTGCCCAAACCTTGCAGGCTAATCTCCCGGCTGGGGAAGTATCTTACGGTCTTCCTGCCAGAAGTCATTGGTATAAGGACCTGCGCAGACATGTTGCTAAAAAGTGGCACTTCTCATGTGAGGGTCGGACATATACTCTGACAGCCAGGCAGCAATATCAGCCATCGAGGGCGCCTGCATTAAGTCCAAGATTGTCGATGAATGCAGGAACATGCTAGATCGTTTAGCTGTTGAACACCGGGTTAAGTTACAATGGGTGCCAGGGCACTCAGGTATACTCGGGAATGACAAAGCTGATAAACTGGCAAGACAAGGGGCCAAAGAATCCCTCTGTGGACCAGAACCAGCTTGTGGAGTATCCCTAACCCTAGCAAAAGGAATCATTGGTGACTGGGCCAGGACAGAACATCTAGGCATTCGGCAAAGAGTCCAAACGCAAAGACACTCAAAGCGTTTCGTAAATCAGATTGACAAGAAGAACAAAGACTATACTGTCTCTACATAGAAAGGGTATGAGGGAGACTGTTGCTCTCTACACAGGTCATGCAAAGATGAACAAACATCTACACAACATGGGCCTGGCTAGAACCTCCCATTACAGGATGTGTGGGATAGAGAAGGATACACCTGTACTCATAATCTGTGACTGTATAGTACTCGCACGCAGGCACTTCATAAACTTTAGATCTGCGAGTATAACTGACCCGGGAAGAGATTCTGAGCTTACACCTTAGAAGATCAGAGGGTTCGTCAAGGATGCAGGGCTGCTATAAGTGACCCAGCACAATAGAGCTTTTAGGTCAAGTTGCTTTCCCCCTTAAAAAGGGGCCCTGATTATATCTAATCTAATCTAATCTACATCTCCATCTGCCAAAGAATTACCCTTAAAAACGGGCTTTTCAGAGATATAAACAGTTGTTTTCAAAGGCAGTTTTCATGTATTAGACTTATTCAAATAAAGAAGAAGACACAAAAGATAGAAAAGACTGTACGAAAAATAATGGTGTTCGAAATGTTAGTCTATGACTTACCAGTCCTAAGAAAATTAGTTTTCAATAAGAGCTTATAAATTCAAGAATCAGCTTGCTTTTTCAATCGGTTAACTCTAAGAAATATTTAAAAATCGTTTTGAACTACTGATTCCATACTTAATTGATGGTAAAAATATCAATTTTTTCTAAAATGGTCAATCAACCATCTTTGGACCTCTTGATATGGTTTGACTCATGTTGTTGTCGTGGACACAGCTAGTATATATATATATATATATATATATATATATATATATATATATAGCTCCATTCATGTATATATATATATATATATATATATATATATATACATGAATGGAGCTGTGAGTATGATCCATTGAGAGAGGTGGTTGGAAGGTCGCCTAGATTCGAGCTGTGAGTATGATACATTGAGAGAGATGGTTGGAAGGTCGCATAGAATGGAGCTGTGAGTATGATCCATTGAGAGAGGTGGTTGGAAGGTCCCCTAGAATGGACCTGTGAGTATGATCCATTAAAAGAGGTGGTTTGAAGGTCGCGTGGAATGGAGCTGTGAGTATGATCCATTGAGAGAGGTGGTCGGAAGGTCCCCTAGAATGGAGCTGTGAGTATGATCCATTGAGAGAGGTGGTTGGAAGGTCGCCTAGAATTGAGCTGTGAGGATGATACATTGAGAGAGGTGGTTGGAAGAACGCCTAGAATGGAGCTGTGAGTATGATCCATTGAGAGAGGTGGTCGGAAGGTCCCCTAGAATGGAGCTGTGAGTATGATCCATTGAGAGAGGTGGTTGGAAGGTCGCCTAGAATGGAGCTGTGAGTATTATCCATTGGGAGAGGTGTTTGGAAGGTAGCCTAGAATGGAGCTGTGAGTATTATTCATTGGGAGAGGTGATTGGAAGGTCGCCTAGAATGGAGCTTTGAGTATATGTTACCGTGCCGATACTACGGCGGGAGCGGCAACTGAGTGTGTTCGGGGCTTTTGTGCCGCTGAGAGACTGGAGGCTTGAAGGACTCGAGAGAAAGAAGAGGCAAGTCGCAGTTCTTCCCAATTTAGTGTGCATGCCTTGAGAGTGTTCCAGGAAGATTGACTGACCCCATCGGAGTCCCCGGTCTTAAACCCATAGGCGGTAGTCAGTCACGGTGGGGCTGACTACCGTAGTGGGGGCTGAGACTCTTAGACCGCCGGTTCACCTGGTATGGTGAATCCTCAGCTCGCTGTTAGCCATCTCGTGTAGTGTAGCCCGGGGTCCTCCGTGCAGATGCCGAACTGCTTCCGTCGCCGTTCGATTCCCATGTGCACGCTCTCTGCTGCCTCGATGAAATCTTGGAAAGAGTCGAGGCGGTCGATCACTAGTTGGTGGCCTAGTCTAACTATTCATATCCTTCCTAAGGCTACTGAATAATGTATTAGATGACCTCTCCCATCCCAAACCCTCTTCTCATAATTACCGAAGGCTTCATGTATATTCTATCCTCCTATTTAGCAATAGATTCATAGATAGATAGGCACAATGAGATCAACTCATGTAGAGTTGATCTCATTGTGCCTATCTATCACAATGGGATCGACTCATGCTTATTTATGCTTGGATATGGAAAGGGATTGACTCATATAATGCTTATTTATGCTTGGATATGGAAAGGGATTGACTCATATAATGCTTATTTATGCTTGGATATGGAAAGGGATTGACTCATATAATGCTTATTTATGCTTGGATATGGAAAGGGATTGACTCATATAATGCTTATTTATGCTTGGATATGGAAAGGGATCGATTCATATAATGCTTATTTATGCTTGGATATGGAAAGGGATCGACTCATGTAATGCTTATTTATGCTTGGATATGGAAAGGGATCGACTCATGTAATGCTTATTTATACTTGGATACGGAAAGGGATCGACTCATTTAATGCTTATTTATGCTTGGACATCCACTGAGGAAGAAACAACAATGACCTGGCTGACGAAGATGGAGATGAACCCATCGAAATATTCCAGGAAGAAGTGTGGAGGAGTACCACCGCTGGAGAAAAATGCCGTTCCAACCAAATATATATATATATAAATGGCTAAATTTACAATTGCTTCATATTTCACTACATAATCAAACTGATATGAGACTTTTTTTTTTTGTGTTATTATTACTTATTTTTTGCATCAACTACTCGATCATTACCACCAAGAAACTAGTTTCATAATTAACATATGATCCTGGGCTGGATCGCATGACGGAGAAATTCCAGGTTACCTGGGTGAAGAGGCTGAGAACCTCTTCGATCGCTTTATTCTTAGCAGAATTGAAAGCGAGTCTTATAATATTGTGATTAAAAAATGCAATAACTATTTCGAGACTAATCTCGTTTACGAGTGGAGTCGATTTTTTAGGAGGCTGCAAGAGGAAGGGGAGCCGGTCGATAAAGTTCATGCGCTAGAGAAGAAGTGTTAGTTTGCTGCACTCAGAGGTGAATTAATCACGCAGCAAATCATAGATGGCATGAGTGATGTCAGCCTGTCGAGGATTTTTTAGCGGAGGACTGAGCTGTCACTAGAGCAGGTAGAGGGAGAGGTTAGGACCGCGGAGAAGATCCGACTTCAGGTTATCTTTCCTACGACTGACTTGGTGGATTGGACTGAGCTGTCACTAGAGCAGGTAGAGGGAGAGGTTAGGACCGCGGAGAAGATCCGACTTCAGGTTAACTGGATGGATTGGACTCTCATGCTAAAACAGCTACCGAACAAACATACGTCGAAATAACAAGACTAACCTGACAAGACTGGACAAATAGAGCAAAAGACATTATAACATTATTCTGGCAAACTTCTTGGACACAACTGACAGAAAATAAACTCCGTTCTATCAAACATACAGTAAAAGATTGGCCATCCAGTTCCCGCGAGAACCGGAGAAACGAAGTGGTTTTGACCCGCTTAAGGATTGATTATTCGCGACTTACTCACAGTAACTTAATGACAAGACAAGAACACCTGAAATGTGTAACACTACTCTTACGATAAAACATTTACTCACAGAATGCATGAGACGACATCACCTGAACTCACCCTACGACTTGCGAGTTGTTAAGTGAAGATAACCAACACATAGACTCTATACTACATTACCTACACAACAATAATTCATGAAACTTCTTAGTCCAGGTAATGAACAGTTATAGATGGAAATTTTTGGAACACAATTTTTGACTTCGTAACTTTGTTTGGGATGGATAGGAGGTGAACATATCAAAAGTCCTCGCCCGTAGCCTTTGTGCCTTGGGGAGGGGGGTTTATTGTTTACAGGTTTAGAAGGTCCCATTTATCGGGTTTTCACTTATATCTAGGAACCCCTGTGTCCTAGCGACATGACTACACTACAACAAATGAAAGCTGATTAAATTTCCTACAAGTTCTATTCAATAAAGTTTTTGGAGATATCTTTAGTTCTCGAAATATCCGCTCTTGAAAGTCTGTCATTTTGGAGAAAAACACTTTTGCCGCATATTTCTTCCCCGTTTTGACCGGATAACTCTTCAACGATGTGCGGATAACTCTTCAAAAATAAATAACGGTTATATGATTGTAGAGTATTGCATTCCCTTCAATAATATATATTACTTTGCTATTTTATGTATTTTCCTTCAAACGTAAAAATAATTTCAGTGTTCAACGTGAAATCTGAAATTTAGCGACTAATAATAAAGGCAACTAAGAGTTATAGGTGGAAATGTTTGGAACACAATTTTTGACTTCATAACTTTGTTTCGTCTAGTTAGGAGGTCAACATATCAAAAGTCCTCGCCCGTAGCCTTTTTGCAGGGGGGAGGGGGGGTTTAGAAGGTTCCATTTTTCGGGTTTTTACCTATATCTCGGAAACCCTGCGTCCTAGCGGCATGACCATTCTATAACCAATGAAAGCTGAATAAATATGCTACAAGTTCAATTCAACAAAGTTTTTCGAGATATCTTTAGTTTTCGAAATATCCGCTCTTGAATGTCTGTCATTTTTGGAAAAAACACAGTTTTTACTCTTTTTGACCGGATAACTCTATAACGATAAACCCAAAAAATAAATTCCGTTTATAGGGTTGTAGAGCATTTCCTTCAGGAATATACGTAACTCTACTAAAACCATTGCCAATATAATGGACAAGATCTTATCTAATTGAGTGTGAATAACTGGTTAGTGGGCTCAAAATTATATATTGTGTGCTATTTATACGTCTAGTACTAACTATATTTAAATAATGGAGTATATTTTGGAGAATACATTGACTGGAAATGGTGAGAAATTGGTCGACAGTTGTAGCCAGATATCGCGAAGAACACTAAAACTGTTTTCACGTTTGAAGGAAAATACATAAAATAGTAAAGTTACATATATTCTTGAAGGAAATGTAATGCTCTACAACCCTATAAACGAAATTTATTTTTTGGGTTTATCGTTATAGAGTTATCCGGTCAAAAAGAGTAAAAACTGTGTTTTTTCCAAAAATGACAGACATTCAAGAGCGGATATTTCGAAAACTAAAGATATCTCGAAAAACTTTATTGAATAGAACTTTTAGGAAAGTTAATCAGCTTTCATTTGATGTAGAGTAGTCATGTCGCTAGGACGCAGATGTTCCTAGATATAAGTGAAAACCCGATAAATGGGACCTTCTAAACCCCCCCTCCCCCCGGCACAAAGGCTACGGGTGAGGACTTTTCATATGTTCACCTCATATCCAGCCCAAACAAAGTTACGAAGTCAAAAATTGTGTTCCAAAAATTTCCACCTATAGCTGTTTTTAAGCATTCGTTGCCTGGACTGATTCATACTTCCTAGGATACAAATGAAAAAGACAAATATACAAACATAATGTAAATGTACTCAAAATAATTTAACATCGTGTAATCTAATATTATGTATATCTACATAAGTATATATATATATATATATATATATATATATATATATATATATATATATATATATATTATTTATTAAGAGTTTCGCAAATTTTGGTGACCTGCTCTATAACAGTACATCATGATATTACAAAAATACCTTTTACCGATTGTGTATATAAATACATTATATTAATGATATACTTATTTTGTTTATTCAAAAAGCTTAAAAGAAATATTTGTTTTTATAAATATTTACTTAAATATTAAATAATAATAAATAAATCAATCTTTATTTCCATTAAGCCAGAGAAGAGTGGAAATAGGAAGGTGAATACATTCAACAAAATAAAATAAAATGTCTCAATACAACAATTGTACAATAGTCCATTGGGAAAAATATACTAGGTAAAACAAATAACAAAATACTTGCGGTAATTAGAGCAATGAATGTATGAGGAGTTATTTGGTCGACATCAATTCTTTAACTTAATAAAAAGCATTTTCTCCCAAGTAATTTTTACATTTCTTAGGAAACAACTTCTTATCCTCCTCCTCCTTCAATTCCTCAGGTAATTGATTATATAATGTTGCTGTCATGTACTCAAGCCCGTTTTTAAAAAATGTACTGTGCTTGCCCAGTGCTATTAGGTTACGTTCCCTTGTGGCATAGGAGTGAATATCCCCATGCTTCCTATACAATGGGAGGTGTTTTTTAATAATATTTAATACTCTTAAAATGTTAAAATTTTTAATCTTGTAAAATGATTTCTACAGGACGTGTTCCTCCTAAGGCTTAATATTCTCCGAATCGTTTTTTTTTTCTATAGTTAGGACTTCTTTCACCTTTTTGGAATTTCCCCACAAGCTAATTCCGTATAATTGGGATTCAAAAAGGCCATGATATGCGTTTAGTAGGTCAGAAGTTTTCAAAACAGTATTTAATTCTTTTAGCATATAAATGGCTTTGTTGGTTTTTGACTTTATGGCTTTAATTTGAGGTAACCAACTAAGGCGCTCGTCCAAAATTACTCCCAAGAACTTACAACTTTCTACTTTTTGTAGTTTCTCATCTCCTACCCCTACTTTTAGATGGTGATTACTCCCTTCACCCCTTGAGAAATTAATGTAAAATGTTTTCTTAATATTTAGTTTTGTTGCTCAACATCCACACATTCAGTTTTGAAAGCATGCAATTTAAATTTCTTTCAATTTCAATGATACACTTTCCCGAGAAAAAGGCAGTTATATCATCCGCGAACAGAATTACATCAAATTCTTTTAAGAAGTCCGCAAGGTCATTAATATAAATTAAAAATAGAAGAGGGCCTAACCTCGAGCCTTGAGGAACCCCTCTAGATATAGGTCGTAGAGGGCCTAACCTCGAGCCTTGAGGAACCCCTCTAGATATAGGTCGTAGAGGGCCTAACCTCGAGCCTTGAGGAACCCCTCTAGATATAGGTCGTAGAGGGCCTAACCTAGAGCCTTGAGGAACCCCTCTAGATATAGGTCGTAGAGGGCCTAACCTCGAGCCTTGAGGAACCCCTCTAGATATAGGTCGTAGAGGGCCTAACCTCGAGCCTTGAGGAACCCCTCTAGATATAGGTCGTAGAGGGCCTAACCTAGAGCCTTGAGGAACCCCTCTAGATATAGGTCGTAGAGGGCCTAACCTCGAGCCTTGAGGAACCCCTCTAGATATAGGTCGTAGAGGGCCTAACCTCGAGCCTTGAGGAACCCCTCTAGATATAGGTCGTAGAGGGCCTAACCTCGAGCCTTGAGGAACCCCTCTAGATATAGGTCGTAGAGGGCCTAACCTCGAGCCTTGAGGAACCCCTCTAGATATAGGTCGTAGAGGGCCTAACCTAGAGCCTTGAGGAACCCCTCTAGATATAGGTCGTAGAGGGCCTAACCTCGAGCCTTGAGGAACCCCTCTAGATATAGTTCGTAGAGGGCCTAACCTAGAGCCTTGAGGAACCCCTCTAGATATAGGTCGTAGAGGGCCTAACCTCGAGCCTTGAGGAACCCCTCTAGATATAGGTCGTAGAGGGCCTAACCTCGAGCCTTGAGGAACCCCTCTAGATATAGGTCGTAGAGGTCCTAACCTAGAGCCTTGAGGAACCCCTCTAGATATAGGTCGTAGAGGGCCTAACCTCGAGCCTTGAGGAACCCCTCTAGATATAGGTCGTAGAGGGCCTAACCTCGAGCCTTGAGGAACCCCTCTAGATATAGGTCGTAGAGGGCCTAACCTCGAGCCTTGAGGAACCCCTCTAGATATAGGTCGTAGAGGGCCTAACCTCGAGCCTTGAGGAACCCCTCTAGATATAGGTCGTAGAGGGCCTAACCTCGAGCCTTGAGGAACCCCTCTAGATATAGGTCGTAGAGGGCCTAACCTAGAGCCTTGAGGAACCCCTCTAGATATAGGTCGTAGAGGGCCTAACCTCGAGCCTTGAGGAACCCCTCTAGATATAGGTCGTAGAGGGCCTAACCTCGAGCCTTGAGGAACCCCTCTAGATATAGGTCGTA
This sequence comes from Gonocerus acuteangulatus, assembly GCA_946811695.1. NCBI lineage: Eukaryota > Metazoa > Arthropoda > Insecta > Hemiptera > Coreidae > Gonocerus > Gonocerus acuteangulatus. Next base: position 132,775,061 of record OX328132.1, read on the forward strand.
GAGGGCCTAACCTAGAGCCTTGAGGAACCCCTCTAGATATAGGTCGTAGAGGGCCTAACCTCGAGCCTTGAGGAACCCCTCTAGATATAGGTCGTAGAGGGCCTAACCTCGAGCCTTGAGGAACCCCTCTAGATATAGGTCGTAGAGGGCCTAACCTAGAGCCTTGAGGAACCCCTCTAGATATAGGTCGTAGAGGGCCTAACCTCGAGCCTTGAGGAACCCCTCTAGATATAGGTCGTAGAGGGCCTAACCTCGAGCCTTGAGGAACCCCTCTAGATATAGGTCGTAGAGGGCCTAACCTAGAGCCTTGAGGAACCCCTCTAGATATAGGTCGTAGAGGGCCTAACCTCGAGCCTTGAGGAACCCCTCTAGATATAGGTCGTAGAGGGCCTAACCTCGAGCCTTGAGGAACCCCTCTAGATATAGGTCGTAGAGGGCCTAACCTCGAGCCTTGAGGAACCCCTCTAGATATAGGTCGTAGAGGGCCTAACCTCGAGCCTTGAGGAACCCCTCTAGATATAGGTCGTAGAGGGCCTAACCTCGAGCCTTGAGGAACCCCTCTAGATATAGGTCGTAGAGGGCCTAACCTAGAGCCTTGAGGAACCCCTCTAGATATAGGTCGTAGAGGGCCTAACCTCGAGCCTTGAGGAACCCCTCTAGATATAGGTCGTAGAGGGCCTAACCTCGAGCCTTGAGGAACCCCTCTAGATATAGGTCGTAGAGGGCCTAACCTAGAGCCTTGAGGAACCCCTCTAGATATAGGTCGTAGAGGGCCTAACCTCGAGCCTTGAGGAACCCCTCTAGATATAGGTCGTAGAGGGCCTAACCTCGAGCCTTGAGGAACCCCTCTAGATATAGGTCGTAGAGGGCCTAACCTAGAGCCTTGAGGAACCCCTCTAGATATAGGTCGTAGAGGGCCTAACCTAGAGCCTTGAGGAACCCCTCTAGATATAGGTCGTATAGAGGACCTTGTTTCAGAGTTTGAATTCAACTCCGCAAACTCACCTCTATTTGTGAGATATGATTCAATTAATCAATTAGTAACTCCTCTTATGCCGTAACTATCTAACTTTTTTAGGAGAATTTTATGATCTACCAAGTCGAAGGCTTTCGACAGATCAGCAAAAACAGCTACTGACTTTTCTTTAATTTCAATATTTTGCCTAATGGAGTTGGTTAACTTCATAATAGCTTCGATAGTATTCTTCTGTTTTCTATAGCCGTATTGTTGGGAAGAGAAAAGATTTTTAGTTTCGAACCAATTATAAACGCGGTCGAAAATCAATTTTTCAAATATTTTAGATAAACAAGGAAGAATTGCTACCGGTCTATAGTTTTCTTTAATATTTTTATCCCCTTTTTTAAAAATTGGGCTCACTCGTGCAAGTTTTAATTAGGGGGAAAGCTGGATCTACAAAACATTTGCTTATAATCCATGTTAGAGTCGTTTTAGCGCGGTTCCTCCCTCCCCCCCGCTTATAAGGTTGATACAATGAAACAATCCGGAAGTGCCGACAAGAAAATTCGCGTTTCAGAACCCCTAGAGACCGAAAATAACGGTGGTTCAAATTTGTATATATATATATATATATATGTATATATTTATATATATATATATATATATATATATATATATATATATATATATATATATATATATATAGTTGTCTTTTCGCTCTCTAGCTCGAAGACGAATGGTCCGATTTTGATGAAATTTGGTACAAAAATCAGTCGTCCAATATGAAAGGTCAAGTTCGTTAACCAGCAAAATCCGCCCACTGGAAGATGGAGTTTGGGGCGAAATTCGGGCAGAAAAAATCGTACCGCTTACGTTTTTGAGTTTATAAGCTTGTAAGTACTCTTTTTATAGGCTTCTTGGGCTAGGAAAACGAATGAAACCATTTTCAAGGCGATAGCTTTAACCGTTTTCGAGAAAATTGGAAAAATAGTTTTTGAATACCGTTTTTAATTTGGGTACTTAGAATCATGGGATTCAGTTGAAACATTTTCTGCATGTTCTACTTTCATTAAAACTAATATGTTGAAATTTTGGTTACGTTTGGAGTTAAGGAAGGGTTAGAATAAAATATTTTATTAACAGACATAAAAAGTTTTGGTAACTTTGTATATTTTCCTTAATATCTCGAAAAAGGTTAAGAATTTGGCAAACGAAAGAATACCATTAGAAAGCTTACTAAATGCTCTACAAAAAAGGTTCTGATGAAAGTTTTGATTAGGCGATGTCAATCGGAGAAATAAGTGCTTAAAACATTAAAGTAATTGATTTTGCTTATTCGAACTGTTCTTTTTGTCTGTTTTTATTCCTTGTTATTTTTTAATTGCTTATAGTTGGATAATGTATTTTACAATAAAACAGATTAGGTAAAATAAGAAAAACAATTCATTGTTAGAAATATAGCTTGCCAAGAGAAAAAGATTCGTTGACGTCTTTTGAATATTTTCAATTGCCTTTATGCTGTTTGTTTTTTTATTTTATTTTTTAATTGATTTTATCAGTAGAATTATTACTATAGTAAAAGAACACAGGAATGTGTGAAAATATTTGATATTTTCCAATTCATTGAAACGTATGAAATGAAGTATCGGTAGAAGAGGATTCTAGGGTCTTGCGGACCTGACCCCAGGTATAGCCAGCCATAAAACCCTTTGAACAAAGGCCGAGGAAAATATTATCTGTTTCTATTCTATGCTTTTCAAATGAGAATAGGGATATGAACAGGAACCGGGGTCTCCCGTGGTCTAATGGCTAGCGCCTTGGATTCATAAGCGGGAGATGGTGGGTTCGATTCCCAACCTCCGGCAGGAATTTTATCATCCCACGGCTCGCTGGTGAAATTCCTCACTACACCCTGGATGTCGGCGCTAATGACCTACATGTAGATGTGCCGTAAAAAAAAAAAAAAAAAAAAAAAAAAAAAAAAAAAAAAAAAAAAAAAAAAAAAAAAAAAAAAAAAAAAAAAAAAAAACTGGAACCGCGCTAAGATGACGCAGTTCCTGCGAGTCGGACTTTGAGTTCATAAGCTTCTAAGAACTCGTTTTATATGATTCCTGGGCTAGGAAAACGAATGAAACCATTTTCAAGGCGATAGCTTTAACCGTTTTCGAGATAATTGGAAACATATTTTTTGAATACCGTTTTTGGTTTGGGTACTTAGAATCATGGGATTCAGTTGAAACATTTTCTGCATGTTCTACTTTCATCAAAACTAATATGTTGAAATTTTGGTTACGTTTGGAGTTAAGGAAGGGTTAGAATAAAATATTTTATTAACAGACTTAAAAAGTTTTGGTAACTTTGTATATTTTCCTTAATATCTCGAAAAAGGTTGGGAATCTTGGTAAACGAAAGAATACCATTAGAAAGCTTACTAAATGCTCTACAAAAAAGGTTCTGATGAAAGTTTTGATTAGGCGATGTCAATCGGAGAAATAAGTGCTTAAAACATTAAAGTAATTGATTTTGCTTATTCGAACTGTTCTTTTTGTCTGTTTTTATTCCTTGTTATTTTTTAATTGCTTATAGTTGCATAATGTATATTACAATAAAACAGATTAGGCAAAATAAGAAAAACAATTCATTGTTAGAAATATAGCTTGCCAAGAGAAAAAGATTCGTTGACGTCTTTTGAATATTTTCAATTGCCTTTATGCTGTTGGTTTTTTTATTTTATTTTTTAATTGATTTTATCTGTAGAATTATTACTATAGTAAAAGAACACAGGAATGTGTGAAAATATTTGATATTTTCCAATTCATTGAAACGTATGAAATGAAGTATCGGTAGAAGAGGATTCTAGGGTCTTGCGGACCTGACCACAGGTATAGCCATAAAACCCTTTGAACAAAGGCCGAGGAAAATATTATCTGTTTCTATTCTATGCTTTTCAAATGAGAATAGGGATATGAACAGGAACCGGGGTCTCCCGTGGTCTAATGGCTAGCGCCTTGGATTCATAAGCGGGAGATGGTGGGTTCCATTCCCAACCTCCGGCAGGAATTTTATCATCCCACGGCTCGCTGGTAAAATTCCTCGCTACACCCTGGATGTCGGCGCTAATGACTTAGATGTATATGTGCCGTAAAAAAAAAAAAACTGGAACCGCGCTAAGATGACGCAGTTCCTGCGAGTCGGACTTTTTATCCATTCTGAAACGTATTTTAAAATAGTAGTATTTATGTAATAAGTGTCAAATGTACTTTATTATTTAAGTTTTTTATGGCTTCTTCAACTTCTTCTTCGGTCGCTGGGGTTAAAAGTAAACTATTCTCAGCTTTGCTTGACACTTCCAGAAATTGCAACCGTATGTTATTAGTTTCATTATGTTCTGGTAAATTGGTGTAGTACTCATTAAACAGTTCTGTTTTTTCTTTTTCTGGTATTGTCTGTCCGTTTTTCTGAATAGTAATAATTTCACTTTTTGTTTTCCTATTATTAGTTTTATTAATTATATCCCAAAGTGTTTTTGTTCTATGAGTTGATTCATTTATTTGTTTACCTAAAAATAGTTTCTTGGCTCTTTTGATGACTTTTTTATAAATGTTTTTGTATTTATAATAGTATTTTGTTATTTTGTCCTCTGTTTTTGCATTTTGTTTTAAGTTATATAGTATTCTGAGTTTTATTCCAGATGTTTTAATTCCTTTTGTTACCCAAGATTTACTTAACAAATTATTGTTCTTATTATTATTGTTTTTTTAAAATATATTTAAGTGGAATAGAAGAATTTATGTGCTTTAAAAGAATCTCATTAAATTTGTTGAAGGAATTTTGAACAGAGATGTTTTCATCATACACTGAAATCCAAGACTCATTTTTAAGTAATTCCATTAAGTTTATTTTCCCTTGATCATTTATTTCCCGCCTGATAATGGTTTTGAAGGGTCCTCCTGATACCTTGGATGAATCCCTAATTAATGTTTGTATAGCTTTATGGTCTGAGTAGCCAGTTGTTATCACCCTTGTCAGTACTCTCTCCTTGTGTATGTTTCTTATGCTGTAGTCTATGCTTGTTCCTTTGTCTTTGCTAATTCTAGTCTCCTCAGTAACTGTGTTATGTAAGTTATGTCGTTCAAAAATGTCCAAGAGTTTTTGTCTGTTGAGTCCTGTTTTAGTCGTTAAATAAAAAGTTAAAGGCGTTAAATATCCTAATGGCCCCTAAATGGCCTCATCCACTAATCTCTCGAAGGCATACATTGCTTCATCTCGTAGTCTCCTTCTTTTCATATTATTCCCTCCACATATTATAATTACACAGTCATTCTTGTTATTATTTTCTCTCATAATCAACGGGAGACTGCTCAATACTTGGGAGGCTAGAGCTCCGGGCTTCACAATCGAAAACACCTCCATATCTGCTAGGTAATCCTGGAATAACCCGGCTAAATTTCTTCCATGACTATCCGTTATGAGGCTAATTCTTGGTCTTCTTTCTGACTTCTCCTTTGCTTCCGTCGGAGTACAGCTTTGCATTGTATAGGAGTTTCCCCGATTCGAGTCATACGTCTCGTCAAGAGTAAGGTAGAGATCCTCCTCGTCTACTTGTCGGCTCAAGTCATTAGAACCCTCTTCAAGAAATTGTAATCTTTTGTTCAAATCCGTATTTATACCTCTTTCTCTTTCGAGAGACTCTTTTATAATATTTAAGTTCAATGTAATTTCTTTTAATTTTAACTTTAAGCTATCTATTTCTATCAGATCTCTCTGTGATTTTAAAATGAATGCGTCTTTCTGTTCAGTTAATTGGGAAATCCTTCCTTTCTTGTCTTCCAATTCGAATTTCGGGTCCATGAGTGTAAATAACCCTTCCGTTAGTGTCTCTGATGTCACATACCGTTTAGATTCATCTGTTTTATTTATTGGTGTCGTATTTATTTGTTTTATATTTTTCTGAACTGACGAGCTTTTTGGTGTTTGTGTCTGAATTTTTTTCTCGACGTTCGTCTTTCGTAGATTATTCTTTGGAGAACCCTGCATGTTTAATTTACTAGTCGCTCTGGTTATTGGAGGAACAACCATATTTTACAATATGTATTTTGTCGCTGCAAATATTTAATAGAGTTAAGAAAAAATGAATGAAGTGATAAAAGAAATGTAGATAGCCTTGCACTTAAATAGCTAACAGATATATTATCACAAGACTGACCTTGAGGGACGGTAAGCACCGTAGTTAGATAAGAGCCTGAGTAGTAGAGAGGTGGTAGAGAGGCGGTAGTGAGGACGGTCCTGCTTGGTCCTATCTCCTGAATATCACTCTCAAGGCAATATAGCTAACTAAATAGATATATTATTAAATGTCTGATCCAGCGTATGACAGATGTTGACATGAGCTGGTAAAGTGAACAATCACAAGACTGACCTTGAGGGACGGTAAGCACCGTAGTTAGATAAGAGCCTGAGTAGTAGAGAGGTGGTAGAGAGGCGGTAGTGAGGACGGTCCTGCTTGGTCCTATCTCCTGAATATCACTCTCAAGGCAATATAGCTAACTAAATAGATATATTATTAAATGTCTGATCCAGCGTATGACAGATGTTGACATGAGCTGGTAAAGTGAACAATCACAAGACTGACCTTGAGGGACGGAAAGCACCGTAGTTAGATAAGAGCCTCAGTAGAGAGGTGGTAGGGAGGCGGTAGTGAGGACAGTCCTGCTTGGTCCTATCTCCTGAATATCACTCTCAAGGCAATATAGCTAACTAAATAGATATATTATTAAATGTCTGATCCAGCATATGACAGATGTTGACATGAGCTGGTAAAGTGAACAATCACAAGACTGACCTTGAGGGACGGTAAGCACCGTAGTTAGATAAGAGCCTGAGTAGAGAGGTGGTAGAGAGGCGGTAGTGAGGACGGTCCTGCTTGGTCCTATCTCCTGAATATCACTCTCAAGGCAATATATTCACACCTTTCTGGAGAACGCTGTAGTCAATAGAATTCTTTAAAAATAACTACACTCTCTCACCAGCACTAAAACTATCACCACGTTACTCTGTTTTCAAATACGAACTCGAGAAACCAACTTATCAAAGAGACTTTCACAGAGCCGATGTAAACTCCATGGCATCTCAGGCCATATATTAAGTAAATATTTACTTAAAAAATTACTTCCACGAAAAGAAAAAAAAATTCTAAAACAGTAAATAAATAAAATACACTATTATTTTGAATTTATTATTTACAGTGCCTAACTAATACTGGATCCAAGAGGTGGCCATTTTAATGAACCCTAATCACACATTAACCTCAAAAATGATTATTTTTACCTTGATCACGCATTTGAACACATGTTTACAGGACTATCTACATCTTATTTATTAGGGATGGGATATTTAATTACCGCAACAAACACACATGGGCTCACGAGAATCTCAAGGCGGTTTACAAGCGTAGCTGTACAGGCTAGGTAATTCAATCTATAAAATTAATTAAATATTACTCTAAACCTGAAAATTGCTTAGCGTGGTTCTAAAAATAAGTGAAAGTGGACTGTATTTTGAATGAAATGAATTGAAATATATTAAATGAAAACACAAATTTACAAGGGTTGAGCTTAATGGTGGGGGTGGATCTGATAGTTGTTGGACTCACATAATTGGGTTTGAAATTGTAGTTGTTGCAGGTCGGCCTTCTCTCCCTCCTCCCTCGCCAGGATAGTTTCCTTCTGCTACTCACTCATAATGAAACTGAACGAGCGTAGGAAGGAATATAATTGTCTTTTTCTTGATAGATTCTCTTGAATAGATTGTCTTTCACTTTTGATGCCTGCACTTTCTCTCAGCATATGATTTATATCGTGATTTATTGTTCAGCGGGATGTGTGATCCCTGAACAAACCGTCCACCTAAATTAAGCTCAGCTAATTTATACAAATAACACAAAAAAAAATGAACAGGTAACTTATACAATAAGCAATGAAGAAATTACAAAATACAAAATTACAAAAAATGTCTTTCGTACCTACAATGTGTAGGTGTAAAAGTGATTTAACGATAAATAATTACATATTCTCAAAAATAAATAAGCTAAGAATAATAATCAAGAAATGTCTCTAGGAGGAAGTAAGGGGCAAGGGCGACGACAGGACGGACGTAGGTCTTGCCAGAAGGTGTCCTTACTGAAACAGTGCGTACATGACCGTCCTTCCCAGGGTGAACGTTGCTGATTCTTCCAACAGGCCAATGTCCTACAACGTTGCGTTGCTCAGTCATTATGACGAGATCGCCAATTTTTAAGTTGGGGTTCTTCTTGTCCCACTTTGCCTTTTGCTGCAGTGTATGCAGATATTCTAGGGACCACCTGTTCCAAATTTGCCTGACATGAGCCTGAATCAACTCCCAGCGTTGCTTGGAAGATTTAAGCGAGGACTCGTCCCCAGGTTCAGGGATTGCTGAGTAGAAGAACCTATGATGAAGTGAGCCGGTGTCAGGAAGTCGCAATTCTCAGGGTCTTCGTTGAGGACACATAGCGGGCGAGAATTGAGGATGCCTTCAATCCGCGAAAATGTGGTTGCCAATTCCTCAAAAGTGCAAGGTTGTGTTCCAACTGATCCTGAGAGAAGTTTTTTAACAGACTTCACTCCCGCCTCCCATAAGCCACCGAAGTGTGGAGCGCAGGGTGGTATGAAATTCCATTTGATACTTTTGGGAGCGGACCATCCGACAAATTCCTCTTCGTGCTCCGACATGAATCTATAAATGTCCTCCAGGAATCTCGAAGGAACCACAAAATTTGTCGGACCATAGGGTGCTAGGAAGACCACGACGAGAGGCAAATCTGTCCAATACTGCCAGAAAGGCCGCAGTACTTAATGAGGAGACAGTCTCAAGGTGCATCGCCTTGGTGGAGAGGCATATGAAAAGGCAGAGGTATGAAAAGGTAGAGAAACAGGAGCCTTTCTCCGGAGAGACTCTATGATCAGGAATGGCCCCGCGAAGTCAAGCCCGACATTCAAAAATGGTCGAATTTGTGAGAAACGCTCTTTAGGGAGAGACGACATAACTGGGTTGTCATGCGACAGTGAACACAACTCAAGATGGTGCTGCGGATGAGCTTCAGCGCTCCTGGAATCCAAAATTCACACCTTAGGAGTGAGAGAGTAAGCGAAGGGCCAGCATGGTAGTGACGGATGTGTATGTCACGAACCACAAGTCGCGATAGGTAGCGATTGCGAGGCGTCAGTGCTGGATGCTTGGCAGAGTCTGAAACTAAGGCATTGTGCAGCCGTCCGCCTACTCGAACTATTCCGGACCCATCAAGAAACGGTGAAAGCGGAGAGAGTTTCTTTAAGTCAAGCTCAGCTCGGACACCTTTGATGCATCTTTTCTTGGCCAATGAATACTCCTCAGCACTGGCGGGGCCAGTAATCTTGACACGAGGGGGTCGGATTAGGGATAGAAGTCTCATTATACGAACAACAGCCTTGGATGAAATTGACAATTTTGAATTGTTCATCTGTGTTCTCCTCTGCTTCTAATACTGGATTTCTACTTAGGCAGTCCGCTTCTAAATTAAGTTCATCTGTGTTCTCCTCTGCTTCTAATACTGGATTTCAACTTAGGCAGTCCGCTTCGAAATTAAGTTTTCCAGGTGCATATTTAATTTTGAAATGATATTCTGATAAATAATAGGTTAAATCCCATAGCTCATCATCAGTTCTTGATTTTAGATTCATGTTTTCTAGAGGTTTGTCATCTGAAAATACTGTAAATGATTTCCCTATCAACCAATATTCCCAGTATCTGCCTGTTTCTTTTATCGCGTAACATTCTAAATAAATAGCCTTCTTTTTCTTTTGGGCTCCATTTAGTTTCTTTCAAAAGTAAGCGACTGGTTTTTCTCTTCCATCCCTTGGTGTCTGTTTTAAAATGGCTCCAATTCCTTCAATGGAAGCATCTGTATAGATGTTAATGGGCAAATCTTGAGCAAATATCTCAAGAACCGGTTGGGTGCATAGAAGGTTCTTTATAAATTCAAATGCTTTTTGACATTCATCAGACCAAATAAATTTTTTATTTTTCCTTAATAAATTATGCAAAGGATCGAGAATTGTAGCTATGTTAGGTATATATTGATGATAAAAATTTATTTTTCCTAGAAATTGTCTTATATTCTTCTGTGTTTTTGGAACAGGGAAGTTTCTGATTGAAATCAAATTATCTTTTACTGTTTTAACAGAATTATCTTGCATTATATGACCTAAGTATTTTACCGAGTTTGATGCAAATGTGCATTTTGAAAATTTCAATCTGAATCCTTCTGTTTTGATTGCTTCTAATAATTTTGTCAGATGCTGTATGTGTTGGTCAAAACTCTTTGAAAATATTAGTATATCATCTATATAATTGACTGCAAACTCATTAAGTTTATACTTTCTCAATATATTACTCAATATTCTTTGGAAAATTGCCGGGGATGTCTTGAGTCCGAATGGTAAACAAGTCCATTGGTAATGTCCTTCCTGTGTAACAAATCCTGTCTTCTTCCTGTCTTCAATGCGTAAAGGGATAGCCCAAAATGCAGAATTTATGCCAAGAGTAGCGAAGAGTTTGCAATTTCTTCTTTTAGTTTCTAAATCTTCTATTAATGAAAATGGTTGAGCTTGAGGTACTACAATTTTATTAAGATCCCTAAAGTCTATACACAATCTTGATTTCTTATTTTCTTCTTTTTTAAATTCCAAAGTAACAGGTGCAGCAAATAGGCGATAGGACTCTTCTATTAATTAATTATCTAATAATTGGGATATTTGTTGCTCTATTTCTTTCTTGTCATCCGCTGTGCATTTGTAAGGTCTCTTCCTACAATATTTGTCCACTAATAAATCTACCCTTGCTTCATATCCATTTACAGTCCCAATGTCATATTTAGTTTTAGCAAAGACTGATTTATATTTGTCAATCAATTGATTTATTTCTTTCTCTTCTCTCTCATTCAAATCACTTACTTTCGCTTCAATATCTTCTTCTTTAACGAGTTCATTGAAGTTTATTTCATATTTTTTCCTAACTGTAGAAATAGCTCTAAACTTTTCTTCATCTTTATTGTTCTGATATACTTTTTGTGTTATTCACAAATCTTCATTTTGTATCAGTTTGAATATTTTTATCAAGTCAAGTCCTATTAAAAAATCATATTTAAATATTGTTTATCCATAATGTAAACATCTACATTCTTTTCCAGCTCAAAAATTTGTATCTTTAAATTGGTCAAACCATTTGTCTTTTTAACACCATTAATTGTAACTAACTCTTCTTCATTCACACCCCTTTTCTCATATTTTAGTTTTAATAACTTAGAGTTAATTAATGAGACATTAGAACCCGAATCATAAATTCCATCTATCTCTAACGAATCATTCAATAACAGTTTGACCTTATTTAATGGTGTTACTATTAGTTTTTTTGATTTGTTTCATTTAATTCAGCTTCTATTACCGTATTGCTCACATGTTTAATGTATTTTTTTCCCCTATTCGATCTAAACCAACATGAGGTTTCTGGGTGGTAACGACATCCTTTATTTAATTTTTCGCAGATTTTACAAGGAGTCTTTTCTATGTATTTACTCACAGTGCTTTGATATTCATATTTTCGTTTTGATGAAAAGCTTTTTTTCTGTTACCAAGTGTTCATATTTGCTCACTTAGTTGAAGAGATCTGTTGGATTTTGTAATTTTTCTCTGTGAATCTTAGTTAATATGAATTGTGGTAATCCTGCTGCAATAAGATCCACCAAAGTACCTGTATCTATATCCTATATCCTACTGCAATAAGATCCACCAAAGTACCTGTATCTATATTTCTCCTCATTTCTAGAAGAAGTTTTTCTTTTCTTACAGCATAGTCCAACAACAGACCGTCTTTGTATTTAAATAATAATGCATGAGTAACAGGATTCCATCCTTTATTTTTAAAAGTTTCGCAAACTGTATTTTTCCACACTGACCAATCCGAGTTAATTGAGTTTTTGAACTGTACCAATCAAGACAGCTTTCATCCTTCTTTTTCAAAAATGTCTATTCACTGTTCTGCATTTGTGCTTATACTGCTAAATGATTCAATAACAAATCTCTCTGCAATATTTTTCAAATTGTGGGTTTTAGTTTCTTGTGTTTCCCTAAAATGGTTTCAAATAGTTTCCCTAATGCCTCAGGTTGTTGTTGTTGAGCAGAAAGAATTGGGTTTTGATTCACTTCCTCTAAATATTGGCCTTCGAACTGTAAGTGCCCATCTTCATCTATGTGAGTTTGTGCAAGTTCTTCTCTTAATCTAATCCATATTCTCCTTGTTTGGTATATTTTCAATAAGCTATTTTTTACTTTATTAAAATAACTTGTTTTTACAATTTCTTTATGAAGGCCTGCTGATTGTAGCTCTTCTGGTATTTCATATATGTTATTGTCCTGGGTGGCAATTGAGGTTATACAAAAAATATTTGTCTTACCATCACTTGAGGGCAATAAAGTAAATTCAAAGCGAAGTTTCTCCTTATCTATATATATAAAAATCACGTGTCTGTCTGTTTTTCTGTTTGTTTGTTCCTTATACAAATCCACACCGTTTGACTGATATTGACCAAACTTCGCACAAAGATACGTCTTGATCCGGGAAATCTCGTAGTCTAGCTCAAAATCTTCTAGGATTCACAGTTCGGGAGTTACGCCTTCGAAAATGTCATTTATGAAGGAGTAAATTCTCCGAAATAGCCATTTTCTTCCAGTGTTGCAACTTCTTCAAAGAAGAACGGCAATATAGATGGAAATTAGCAAGCCAACAAAACTTATTTTTTATTAAGTTTTACTTTCTTTTTGTTTTTGTTTTACTTTTTTTTAAGTTATACTTATTTTTAAAGTTTTATTTTAACTTCTTTTAAAGTTTTACCTATTCTCAAAATAGCCTTATATTCTCAGAATTTGGAGAAAAATCATATTTCTGTTTAAGAAGTATATATCAAGTAAGAACACTGGGCTCCTAGGTGTTATTCAGTTTTGCGACAGAATTAAGCTTGCAAATACATTTAAACGGTTTAAGTTTTTAACAAATCTTTTTTGAAACATTTCGTTAAAACTTTGTTCTAAAACATTTCAGTTTTAACCTTTGTTTGTTCTATTACAAATTACAATTTAAATTACATTACGTTTGCAAACGTGTGTATCAAACTTTTTTAAGTTTGAACATTTTTTAAGTCTACCTTTTAGCCTTTTAAGTCTATCTTAAAGTACTAAAAAGTAAATATATCGTATAACATAAATTTATTTCTGTAGGACAACACCGGGCTTAGAAGCCATTTTTCTTTTGCTATAAAACATTTACGTTTTAAGCTTGAACATGTTTTTTTTTTTTAGCCTTAGTGTTTATATCTAACATTCATACATCTAACTTCTTAAGTTTCATGAAACTTTTTTAAGTGTCTGCAAACTTTTTAAGTTTTCAAACGTGCGTTAATCAAACTTCATAAAGTTTGCAAAAGTGTCTGTATCAAACTTTTTTAAGTTTGGTGTTTTCATTTACCTTATAGCCTTAAGTAAGTAAAGTAAGTAGAACTATAAGTTTAACTTCCATTCCCTTTGTTTACTATTTTTGTTACTATTCCATTTTATTGCTTATTAAAAACTATGCCTTTAATAATTAATTTATGCCTCCGTTTTATCACATGCATTTGCTTAGTAAAAGCTTGCAAATACATTTAAACGGTTTATGTTTTTAACAAATCTTTTTCGAAACATTTCGTTAAAACTGTGTTTTAAAACATTTCAGTTTTAACCTTTGTTTGTCTATTTTCATATTTTAGTTATGCCATACAAGGTGTTAATATAGAATATAGAAGTGTTTAATTGCTTAGAAAATTAACCAATAAGAGAATTAAAATTATGAGATGTGACAATGGTAAGGAATATTTAAATAGTATGATTTATGCTTTTACAAAGAATAAGAGTATCTAAATTAATCCATGCCCTCATATATTCACAAATTAAAGAGAACTGCTGACCAATTTTTTTAGAACAATTATGAATACATGTCATTGTTTACTGGCAGAATCTATTCTTGTAAAAAAGTTTTGGCCAAAAATTGTTTGTGGAGCAACTTATTTGAAAAATCGCACTTTAGCTAAAACCATTGAGAATAAAGCATCCTATAAAATATATTTGGAAAGAAACCAGATGTTTCTAAGTTACGTTTATATGGTAGTAAAGTTGTTCTTAAGAAACCAGAGCAAATAACGACTTTTAAATGGGGTAAGAAGGTGAATATTTGCATTTTAATCCGTTATAGTGAAGCTCGGGAGTACTTTTGAATAATAAAATCATAGTCACTATGCATGTTGATGATGATGATTAGTTAATAGTTAGGTTAGTGGGAACTGATGAAAAAATTTAACGAAGAAAAGGAACCAGACTTGATTAATTTTTAGATGAAAGCCTTGGATAAATACAAATGTATAGTTTTAAACAAAATAATACTTGGGATTTAGTTGAAAATAAGAAAGTTGTAAATGCAAAATGTTGACAAGGTGGACATAGAGACTGCATTCTTAAATGGTAAAATCAATTCGGAAGTGTATATTTGAGGACATTGGTATCAAAGTTGGACAACTCCATTTTTTTCAATTGAAAAAAATGGAGTTGTCTAACATTTGAGTCAAATGAATATATTGGAGACATGCTTACAAACTCATTGTGTAAAGAAACATTTGAGAAATTCAGAAATATGTTAAATTTGATATTTTATATTTCATATATTGTTCATACTTCCTGCCTTAGGGAGGAACATTTTTGTCAGTTATACAATTTATAATGTGAAGTGATGTACATCTTGCTGTTTGTGTGTGTAATAAATGAATATGAACTTGACATGCTTTTATGAATCTCCCACACTTTTACTACTTTTAAATAATTTCTTATCTCAACAATTTTAATTATAAAAAGGGTCAAAAGGCACATTTATTTTTAAAAAATATGGTAGTAAAACCCATTATGAATAACTTCCAGAAGGAATCAATTACATTCTCTTCTAGATTTGTACCAAAAATATTTACTTATTATCATAAATTATTCCTCCAAGCCCTCAATCTTAGAACCTTTAAAAAAATATGTTCCATTAAGGAGAAGGCAGCAACCATGGAGTTTTATATCATTTTTATTGTTTCATAACGTTTTGTCCATCGCAAGCCTAACTTAATTTCACTTTTAATATTTAAATTTATATCATTTTAATTTGCTGTCATGGAATTGTCTTTAAACCATTTCCTTCTTATTAAAATGAATTCTTTCATTTATCCCCCCCCCAGGAGAATTGAATTTTCCATGCAATTTTCTATTAATCTAAATATGCCAAGCCTCTTTATTATTGACATATTTACACCCAGCAGTTTTATTATATTTTTATATCTGCTTTCTTTTGTCTGAGATATTTATATCCTCTGACTACTCCATTATTTAAATACGCTTGCAATTTGAGCACAATATTGTTGCAAAATCAAAAAAAAAAAAAAAAAAAAAAAAAAAAGGCCACGAGGACCCCAAGTGGCAGATACTATAGAGGAATCTGATTCATGACTGTACAGCACACTAGGGAGATAGTGTGGTCAGTACTATGCTCCAGCCGCCTGATTTTCCCCTAGGCTGCTTCGACACCTCAAGCCATTAGCGCCCAGGGTATCCATTGGTAAATTTATTAAAGGCTGGGTTGGCCTAGGGACTGCCAGTGAGGCCAAATTCAACCCAAGAACGAAGACATTAGAAGAAAAAATCTTTATTGTTTGCTCGAGATTCGATCTCAGGTGCTCCAGTTTATTAGTCCAGTGCTCTACCACTGAGCTAACCTCGACCCCTCGCCAAATCAAATTAATCCCCCATTAATTTATTTAGTATAAGTCCTTATTGAAATTCCCAAATAGCTTTAATTCATTGTTATCTATAGCTGCAACAAAAATATCTAAATTTGTTTTTCTTAGATACCCCTATTTCCTATGACAAAAGGGCTATCCTTAAAGAAGAGCTCATAAACCTTAAGATTTGAAAGAGAAGCTTTAATATAACGGAAAATGTCAACAACAAAATATGAAAGTTTATTTGGAACAAAAAGTTTTTAATACTTTCCTTTTGGCTCAATTAACATAAATCCTGCATCAATTACTTTTTCAGTCATAGAAAGAAAAACCTTAGTTACAGATTATTACATGAAAAGGTATAGAACATAACATATTAATATTATATTTAAAAAAACAAAAACAATACAAATAAAGAATAGTTTCAGTTATACTAGATTAAAACTTATAACTAAGTAAGTATAACCTTAATTAAATGCTTCATTTTGTTGCTATTTTTTAATATATATTTATATATGAACCACACATTATTTTCTTTAAAAAATTATACACACGTAGTTTGGTTAGGATTTTCTTTAAAGTGGTACTACAATTACATGATACCAGTATACTTTTTAAAATAAGGGTTAATTTATTTTCCACCCTAAATTCAGTGAAAATTTGAAAAATAATTTTTTTAACTGAGCTCTCAACTTATAAACTTACTTTCTCATAATTTGAACAAGTGTCATATAATCATTCATTTTAATATATAATATAAAGTACGAGTACCATGACATGCTGGGTAACAGGTATTTAATATGAAACATGTGTAGCATGCCACACCTGGTAACACCTATTTAATATAAAGTAGGTGTAGCATGGCACACCGGGTAACAGCTAGTTTGAACTAAAAATGTTGTTTTATAATGTAATACTTCTTTACTCTTGGGAATTGACACCAATGTAAACAAATGTGTTGCTCTGTAAACAAAGTTATTTTTATTAGACTAATATTAATTACATATGTATGAAAGCTAATGGCATGAATACAATGGAATACTACCTGTAAACAAAGAATCAACATTTAAAGATTCTATTTACAGTGTCAACCCCCTAATTATTTTATTTACATTAAAATAATTGTTAATAATTAATTTTCATAACTCTAAGTAGGGTAAAAAGGGGGAAGCTGGCACAGTTTCGTGGGGAAAATGGCGGCGCCCATGATTCCCCCGCCAAAAGAAGGAGGACAGTCTTAGCCGGTATATCTTCCTCGTTCCACCCCCCCCCCCCCATCCAAGCCTACCCCCCTCTCACACTACTAAACCTTTACCTCTCTCTCTCTAAAACCCTCTACCCTATCTCCAAGAACCAATTCCAAACTATAACTCTAGAATCGATAAATTTTATTCGGCAAACAATCTTTTAGCATAGCTGATTCCTATAAAAATATGACCGTACTTAAAGGAAAGAACTCAATATTCACAGCTCAAATCTCTAGAATATGTTAAAATATTTAGTGTTCATAAAAGCCAATAAGACGTATAGCTAGTTTAGAATAAATAGCGTGTTTACACCAGAATTATGTTTTATTGAGATTTTACTTTTATAAAAACATGCTGAATTCTCCATTCCTATATCTCATTTTACAATTTAGCCTTAAGTGTTTCTATCCTGGTAACTTCCGTTGTGTTAATAGTTTTGTTTACATTGTTGTCCCAATAGAATTAATATTTTAGAAATAAAAAATCTATTTTATTATTTCTAATGATTGGGAAGATCATTTGAAGGATTAGTAGATATGAGACTAATACTCGCACTTCCTCAAGGAAGGTAGGGAGTAATGATGTGAAGGATTAGTATATGTGGGATTGCTGTTAGCACTTTCTCGAGGAAGGTAGGGAGTAATGATGTGAAGGATTAGTATATATGGGATTGCTGTTAGCACTTTCTCGAGGAAGGTGGGGAGTAATGATGTGAAGGATTAGTATATATGGGATTGCTGTTAGCACTTTCTCGAGGAACGTAGGGAGTAATGATGTGAAGGATTAGTATATATGGGATTGCTGTTAGCAATTTCTCGAGGAAGGCAGGGAGTAATGATATGAAAGGATTAGTAGATATGGGATTGCTGTTAGCACTTTCTCGAGGAAGGTAGGGAGTAATGATGTGAAGGATTAGTAGATATGGGATTGCTGTTAGCACTTTCTCGAGGAAGGTAGGGAGTAATGATGTAAAGGATTAGAAGATATGGGATTGCTGTTAGCACTTTCTCGAGGAAGGTAGGGAGTAATGATGTGAAGGATTAGTAGATAGGGGATTGCTGTTAGCACTTTCTCGAGGAAGGTAGGGAGTAATGATGTGAAGGATCAGTAGATATGGGATTGCTGTTAGCACTTTCTCGAGGAAGGTAGGGAGTAATGATGTGAAGGATTAGTAGATAGGGGATTGCTGTTAGCACTTTCTCGAGGAAGGTAGGCAGTAATGATGTGAAGGATTAGTAGATATGGGATTGCTGTTAGCACTTTCTCGAGGAACGTAGGGAGTAATATATATTTTAAAAGTAAATATTTTAAGTAAAATATTTTATTCTAACCCTTCCTTAACTCCAAACGTAACCAAAATTTCAACATCATAGTTTTGATGAAATTGAAACATGCATAAAATGTTTCAACTCAATCCCATGATTCAAAGTACCCGTACAAAAAACGTTATTCAACAACTATTTTTTCAATTTTCTCGAAAATGGTTAAAGCTATCGCTTTCAAATGGTTCCATTCGTTTTACTAGCCCAAGGAGCCTATAAAACGAGTACTTACAAGCGTATGGTGTAAGCGTAAATATTTTTTTCGCGCAAATTTCACTCCAAAAACCATGTCCGGTGGACGGACTCTGCTGGTTAACGAACTTGACCTTTCAAATTAGAAGAAAGTTTTTTGTACCAAATTTCATCAAAATCGTACCATTATTCGCTGACCTATGCCGCGAACAGACAAATATATATATATCCTAGTTTCTTTAATTTATATTTTAATGTTCATTAGTTTTTAAGAAACAAGAATAATAGATTTTAGAACAGCTGGTATTTAGAACAGCTGGAACATAAGTGTTTTGTTTTTTCCAAGTAGAGTAGTAGTTTAAAATATGTCTGTACCGAACCTGTAAGAGGTCATTCACCCCTGTCTGCATTCCTTGTCAAGGTCATCGCTTCAAGCATTAAAGGAGTCTGTCTTTTATTTTTATTTTTAATCATGAAATGTCAAGGTCCTTGCCGTCTCCCTCTCCCATCTTTTACTCTTTTTTCCAACTGCTGGAGTTCATTACTCACCACACAGATTTATTTTAGATGTATTTGCAATTAGTTACTAGTTGTGCACCAACAAGAGCAGATGTCGAAGTTGGTTAGTAAAAATTTGAGATATGAAGAGAATCGCTTATCGACGTTTATCGGTTGGCGTTCTCCAGTGAGTCCTTTGAAATTAGCCGCCGCTGGATTTTATTACCTCCAAGTATACGATCGAACAAGATGTGCATTTTGTGGTCTCGTCTTACACGAATGGGAACCTAACGACGATCCCCTCCAAGATCATAAGAAGTGGGCCGGCAACGAATGTCCTTTTTTAAAATATTTAAATCAGTTGGAAAGACTACCTATGAAGTTCGATTCGGACGAATGTGGACCATCTATTGACGTTTGCGGATGTTTAAAGGATAATAGTGAAGTGCTGTTGAGAAAAAGCTCTTGCTGTTGTTAAAAATGAAAAAAATAAGTATGAAGAAACGTATACATTTTTTTCTTCGAGAACTGGAAACTTTAAGACATCAGATAATACGTTATGAAGCAAAACGAAATGAAATAGATCGATTAGTGAAAGAGTTTAATAACCTCCAGATTTAAGTTTGTTTTTTTTTCTCTTCCCACTCCGACACTGTAGTCAGTCAGTGGCTTGTGCTCAAGACGTTCTCTTCGCTCGTCTAGTATGGAATTAGTGACCGAATACGCCATCACCAAAAACAAGCAGATTCGAGTAGGCCTTCACAATGGTATTCCGACGGTGGGTTTGATTAACAAGGATAAGATAGTCTACATGGACAAAGACGAATGGAAGCACTGTATAGCAGACCAGGCATCGAGGATATTACATTTTTTCAAGAGGAAAGGCAAGTCTGATAATTCAAGTCCGATTTCTTTTAAAAATATATCATGTTCCTTCGCATACTTGGGGAGAAACAGAGTCCTAAGAATAGAATATGCCTATCCTTGGGTATCATTAATTAGTCTTTCTCCAGCTCCTCACATGACTATAACTTCACCTTGCTCAAGTTTCAACAGGTCCGAGACTATGAAGATCTGCTCCAAGATTGAAGAAATTAACCGTTCCCTCTCATTGTTGGACATGTTTGTTCAATTGTGTGTGGATCAAAACAACCCAAAAGAAGATCTGTCAGTAGATTTAAGTTTGAATACGAATACCTTATTAAACAATCTGTTTTCCAATGTATAAAATTAAATAAATAAAACATAGCTTCATTTAGTTAATTTTGTTTCTTTTCCTCCTTCATCCCAGGTTAAAATAGGTAAAATAAATGAAAAAAAAAAATGCATTTTCAAGGAAGGTTTTATTGAACAAAAGGTACAATTATATTTTAATCATTAATTATCATAACAATGAAATCTTTTTTCAATAAATTCTTCGTCGGTCTGCCATTCCAGAGGTAAGTTGTTCCAGATATAATCTAGCTGAAGACGTACAGGAGTAGATTCCTTGGATAAAAGATCCTTAGCTCGTCCGTGTTTCGATTCCGCATGACAGCATTCAACGTCTCCATTCCCTTCTAATGAGTTATTGCTCATTCTATTTAAACAAGCATGTGTTCCTTAAACCAAACACACTTTGGAGTGTTTGCTCTGTGATACTCGAACGGTCCTATAGAGCTATTAGTAGTGTTGTAAATTAGATCGCAATAAACGCATTTGACTTTATCTTCAACATTTCTGATAAATCCGTTAAAGGCTAAGAGATGGTGGGGAGATGCGTTGACTCCATACGTCTGTCTTCTCACTTCTTCCCTCTCAAAGTCCACTGCTTCGGGATGTTTTCTAACCCATGAGGCAAGTCGATGGGCTTGATTAAAAGAGCATACGTAGCTTGTGTTTAAATGAAAATAACAAATTAATTTGTCGTCTTCCAAATTTTTAAGATTAGGACAGCCAAAATCGTGTAAATCATACACAGCCACAGAGAGCAACTCTTCCAGGAATTTACATTTTTCCAATCCTTTACCCCATAAAATGTCATACGAATCAGTGACTGACTTGAGACATGCAATTAAATCGGAGTAGTCTCTCTCGCCGTAAAACCAATCTATTCCGTGTAAGGATTTTTTCACCCACAAATTCGTCTTTGACTGTCTTACAGCGTCTTCGACGTCTCGAGGAGGCTTGAAAAACCAATGCCACGCTGTTCCATAACTCGTATCGACTATTGTCAATTCTTTAACTATTAAAGCATTCGAATTTAAACGGAAACCTTGAAAATCTATTACTGCTGACCTGGTCATACTTGATACAACGTCTCCTGTATGTACAGAAATGAGCTCAGAGAGGTAAAATGCAACGTCTTATATATAGTTAGGATGTATTCAGTACAATTTTCTTACTAAACC
This sequence comes from Gonocerus acuteangulatus, assembly GCA_946811695.1. Lineage (NCBI taxonomy): Eukaryota > Metazoa > Arthropoda > Insecta > Hemiptera > Coreidae > Gonocerus > Gonocerus acuteangulatus. The sequence goes on from OX328132.1 coordinate 132,796,558, forward strand.
GGTTCCCATTTCATATTCGACAATTCTATCGTGAAGGGTGAGACAATACGCTTTGGTATTTGCTGGAAAGTTTGCGCCTGAATCTATTTGAAGACGGATGTCTATCGTACTACTTTTAATTGCTTCAGACTGCTTGGAACAATCTATGACTGCGATAGGAGCAATCTTCTCGAAACTAGATCTCGAAAGGAGAGGTTGAGGTGTCACCGAAATAACTTGTTTGAAATTCATTATACATTTCATAGAGCAGGGCAATTTTTCCCTGTTCAAAGTCCAAGTTCAAATCGTCATAGGGGTATTGTTCGCTGTTTAGGTAAAGCTTTACATTTTTTAGGTTGCAGCTATCAAAATGGCTACTATCCTTTAAAGGGTTTTTGTTACGATCTGTTTGAAATGCTATAATTACGTATCGAGGCTTTTCTAAATTTGTAGATGTTTTAACGGCCCACGTTTCTTATTGTGCATTAGACGGTAATGTGGGATATTCAAAAAGGTCCCAGCACTCCAGCTAGCATTCCGCTAATCCACCGACTGTTCAGTCAGACAATCATCCGGCCTGCGTCCTACCTAGCTTTCAGTCTCGCCATTGTAAGGTCAGACCTATTTACCATAAGCCAATTCAGAGATCAGCATAACTATATTAGTTTATATTAAAGTTCTCATACCTAACAGTCAATATGTTCACCTGTACCATCTGCGAAAAATCGTTTGAAAAACAAATAGATTTTAATCTACACAAAGTAGTTATACATAACATTTTAATGGGTCAACCGTGTAAAGTTTGTGGTGCTATTATTAGCATTTATAAATGTAAAATTTGCGGAAAAAACTTCAGAAACGAGCATTGCGGCAAACGGCATGAAGGGGTGTGTGGAGAGGTTTTACCTAAACTTTTCAAAAAAGAGCCTTCGAAGTACGAATTAATAACAGCAGCTCCTAACAGTGAAGGGTTGACTGAATATGAATGTGCTTTCGAAAGTCGGTTGAAATCATATTTTATTCAAAGCAAAGATTGCCATGATTTAATATCATTCCTATCGTCATGCAAGAACCGTATAGTAACGACTATCAGAGGGCAGTTAGAACTGTATAAAGCATTAAAAGTAAACCTGATGGTAGAATGTAGGTTTAAAAACAGTGTGGGTGAAATAACCGATCGAGCATTTAAAACTACAAACGCTTCAATATATAAAGAAACTGATTTAGAAGAGCTATTGTTTAAGAAATTTAAAAAACTAACAACTGAAATGGAAGAGTCGATGATGAAGAAAAGTGGATGGAGTCTATTAAATATCGACGGGTTAAGACTTAAAATAAATAAATACAACCCACTACGCGGAAGTACATACATTCCTTTACCTACCAGTATAGCTAATAAGCACGCATGTATTAATGTGGAAAATTACGATGCAAAGTGCTTTATGTACTCTATACTTGCAAAATTCATCCAAACAAATCCTCAACGAGTTACAAAATACAAGACTTTATTAGACAAATACGACTTCTCACCCATATCATTTCCTACGCCGCTTGACAAAATAAAATACTTTGAAAGGGCTAACAATATGCCAATAAACGTATTTGGTTTAGAGAAAAATGAAACACTTTATCCATTAAAAGTGGTGGATAATGAACTTCCGGAGCATCGAGATCTTCTGCTACTTGAGGATGGAGAAAAAAAACATTACGTGTACATAAAAGATTTTGAAAAACTCGCTAGAAAACAAATTACTAATCACAAAGATAAAATATATGTTTGTAAAAGATGCTTCACACATTTTGATGATCGATATGGAGAGAACGGCAGTACGAAATTGGAGGAGCATAAAAGACTGTGTTTTCATCATCCGATTGCTAGAATAGAAATGCCAACCAAAAAACCTATACTTCATTTTAAAAATGTAGAACGCACACTCAAAGTACCATTCGTAATATATGCAGATTTTGAAAGCATTCTATTACCGCATAGCACATGCCGACCTGCAGCTACCTCGAGCTATACATTACCATATCAAAATCATATCCCAATGAGCTATGCAATTTATGTAAAAAGTATAAACTCGATGGAAAATATTAAAACTTCGCTGCCAACAAAGCCGATCATTTACAGAGGAGCCAACACTGCTGAAACATTTATGAGTCAGCTAAAAGAAATTGCTGAAGAAATATCACGCATTTATAAGTTCAACGAGCCTATACATGAACTCTCGGAAGAACAGGAACTTGAATATCTAAAATCGGAAAAGTGCTACTTATGTGAGAGAGGCTTTTCAGAAAAAAATTGGAAAGTTAAAGACCATTGCCACATAACAGGACACTACAGAGGAAGTGCACACAACAATTGCAATTTAAAGTGCAAAACACCTAATTTTATACCTGTTATTATACACAATCTAAGTGCTTATGACGCACATTACATTGTAAAACAACTTGGGTACGATGAAGAAAGGGTTGAAGTTATACCACATTCTGAAGAAAAGTATATCTCTTTTAGCAAATATGTTGGGAAAGTTCAACTGAGGTTTATTGATTCTTTCCGATTCTTATCCTCTAGTTTAGAGAAACTAGTTAAAAATTTGCCCAGCCTTCCTGAAACAGTCAAGTATTTGGGACTCGAAAACGCAGAGCTTGTAAGTCGAAAAGGCATTTTCCCCTATGATTACGTAGACTCATGGGAAAAGTTAGAAGAGACAGCATTACCCAAGCAGGAATATTTTTTTAATAAATTAAATCAATGCAATATTACTGATGAGGATTACTCTCACGCTGAGATGATTTGGAAAAGGTTTAACATTTCTACACTGGGTGAATACAGTGATTTATACCTTCTTATGGACGTGCTCCTTTTGGCAGATGTGTTTGAAACATTCAGGAGCAGTACCCTTAAATCGCATTCACTTGATCCCGCCCATTACTTTACATTGCCGGGACTAGCTTGGGATGCAATGCTCAAATACACTAATATAGAGCTGGAACTCCTTCAAGACTACGAACAGCTCTTAATGATTGAATCTGGTATCAGAGGAGGCATATGTCAAGTATCTCACAGATATGGCGAAGCTAACAATAAATACCTTGAGGGATATGACAAAAAGAGACCGTCTCAGTTTATAACTTACGAAGATGCTAATAACCAATATGGATGGGCTATGTGTCACTTCCTTCCTTTTGGAGGCTTTCGGTGGGTGGATCCTGCAAATATAGATTTGTCAAAAATGAAAGAAGACGACCAAAACGGATACATATTAGAAGTTGACATTGTCTACCCAGAATCACTTCACAAAACACATAGTGATTTTCCATTTCTTCCTGAATCTATTACCCCACCTGGCTCACCCTTCAGAAAACTAATCCCTCACTTGGGAAGTAGAAAACACTATGTTGTTCATTATATGTGTTTAAAACAAGCTTTGGACCATGGGTTAAAAATAATTAAAATACATAGAGCCCTTAAATTTCAGCAATCTCCATGGCTCAGAATGTACGTCGAATACAACAATAATCTCAGAAAATCAGCTAGAAACGATTTCGAAAAAGATCTTTATAAGTTATACAACAATGCAATATTTGGAAAAACAATGGAAAGCCTAAGAAAAAGAATGGATATTCGTCTTGTAACTAATGCGAAACAATTAGAAAAGCTTATAGCTAAACCTACATTTATCGATAGAACAATATATGGCTCCAATTTAGTCGGTGTGCATCTAGCAAAAAGAAACATTATTTATGATAAGCCTATATACATAGGGATGTGCATTCTAGATATTTCGAAAACACTTATGTATCAGTACCATTATGACGTTCTTCTTCCATTTTACGGTAGCGAACGTCTAAAGGTAATGTATACCGATACGGATTCATTTATACACCTCATACAAACAGAAGACATTTTTGAAGATAAATTACATTTTGCTGATTTTCTTGACACTTCAGACTATCCTACTGATCACCCATGTTATTCTGCTCTAAATAAAAAGGTCTTGGGAAAATTTAAAGACGAAGCTCAGGGAAAAATAATAACAGCCTTTGTCGGATTAAGAGCCAAAATGTATGCATTAAAAGTTGATAAATCAATTATTAAAAAAGCAAAAGGAGTGAAAAAAAGTTCTTTAGAACGATTTTTAGGATTTGACGACTACGTTAATTGCTTATTTTCTGGAAAATCTATGTTTACTCCAATGAATGTTATAATGTCTAAAAAACATGACATTGCTACTTATGAAATCAACAAACTATCGCTTTCTCCATTCGACGACAAGCGTGTTATAATGGCAGATGGAATAACAACAAGAGCAATCGGATTCACGCCGTCGGATCACACGGATGAGAAGAAATAATAGGACAGAGCAACGCTTCAATTATCAACCATTTGTTTATTATTTATGTTTAACTATGTACTTATTTATTTTATAGATCTTCGCATTTCTACTGTATTTTAACTACGAATTGAACATGTTTTACCAATGCAATGTATTCCAGTAAAAAATTGTGTTAAATTATGTTTTTAAAATATATGTTTGTTGTTGTTTTTTGGTTTGTTTTTACAAATAAAAAAATGTTAGTTTTTGTGTATTCTTTTTGCATTAAACATTTTTCCTAAAATTCTAATAATTGTTATAATTTAAAAAATAAATGGGTTGATAAAAATTAGGTTTTTCATAAAATTGTTGTTAGAAAGTTGTAAAAGTAATCGTTTATCATTTAGTCAATATTTTATTCAAAAGCCAGTCGGTTAATTAGTTAGTCTACCAGTCGTAAGCTAAGTCAATAAGTTGGTTATTTAGTAAAAACATTGGTTGGTTGTTAAATTATTCAGTCAACTCGTCAGCTGTTAAGTCGGACAGTACCTAGATTTTTGTTAAATATAACGAAAAAGTGTTGTTTCAAAATGAAATTACACATAAGATTAAAAAAAAAAAAAAATCCATATGTCATAATATGATTAGTTCTGATATTAATAACATTTATTTTTTCTCCTTTTGATGATAAAAGGTATATTCGAGAAGACCGGATCAACACATTGGTTCATGGTTATCATAAATTAACTGAGGTGAAAAAAAGATTTATTTAAAAAGTAAATTAAAAAAGAAAAAAAATATTAAACAAGAAGTTAACCACCACCTAAGTATTCTAGAAACCAAGCAGTCTTGTTCTCGAGACTAGGTCTACGAGGCTATAAGCACTCGTAAAGCGTGAATGAAGGTCCCTGGCGTGGCTATAAACGCCCGTAAACCGTGAATGTCTGTGAATGAAGGTCCCTGGCGTGGCTATGAACGCCCGTAAACCATGTATGAATGAAGGTCCCTGGCGTGGCTATAAACGCCCGTAACCCATGTATGAATGAAGGTCCCTGGCGTGACTATAAACGCCCGTAAACCACAGTACCTTTCTTGAGTTCTAGAGTTTTTCCCCTTCGACGTATCTCCACCTTGCCGTGGTTAAGGGGCTTAAGGTGCATGCCACCGAACTAAGAGAGATACATAAACTTTATTAGCAAATAAAATACCTTATTAAAAATATATCATGATTTTAGTTCTGTACACTGATTATTGTATTATGTTAAGTCAAAGATGATGTACGTTTTCGTCTTTTAACATCACCAATCACCGAATAGAATATATGATTGAAAACCCTGTTAAAAGCCCGAATTATGCCCATAAGTAAGTATTATTAACATTATTCATTTTTATATCTACTTTGTTTTAATTACCTGATTCAATTTCTTCGACGTTTTTAGGCTAATTTTTGTAAAATTTGACAATGTGGCTTTAATTTTTTAATTTGTATAAAAATAGCAAGAATGGTCTGCCTTTTATTGTTTTATATACCCATCAGATATTCATAGAAGGTAGGCGTTTGGGTAGAAAAAACATTGTATAAGACCCCGTCCTTATTTAAATCTACTATTACTTGGATGCAATCACCATACTTCGTTTTTGTCTTCGCAAAACTAAACATTTTTATCCTTTTTCAATTTCTCGATTCTTTTTTTTTTAAATGAATAGACTCTTGAATTTAACACACATGGACAACTTAAAAAAAAAATAGACATATATTATAAAATTAGGGAATACATTTTATTTATTTATTTATTTTTAACATTCTTTTTTGCTTAAATATATGTTTTAGTAAAAATAGTGTAAAGTTCGTTTCCTGTCTCACTATCCGGACATAAGATTGACTTATATCCTTTTTTTTTCTTTTTTTATTTATTTATTGAGAGTACGAAACAAGATGATTTACTTGTTACGTGTATGAGTGGAGAAAGGTGAAACTTTTTTTTTTCTTTTTTTTTTTTTTTTAATTTTTTAAATAATTTAGAATGTTAGCATTGAGTTTTCTGTCCAGTGTAAGTAATGCGTATAAATCAATAGGTAAGTCGATGTATTTTCTTCCTTTCCAGTTTGTAAGTACGTGTTCAATTATTGGTTGAACGTTGCAAAGAGTATTAGTCAGTTTTTCACTTGTTTGTGTGTGTGTAGTAGTAGTCTAAAATATGTTTGTACCGAACCTGTCGGAGGTCATTCACCCCTGTCTGCATTCCTTGTCAAGGTCATAGCTTGAAGCATTAAAGGAGTCTCTCTTTTTTTTTTTTAATCATGAAATGTCAAGGTCCTTGCCGTCTCCCTCTCCCATGTTTTACTCTTTTTTCCAACTGCTGGAGTTCATTACTCACCGCAAACCAATTAGTATAGATTTATTTTAGATGTATTTTGCAAAACCAATTAGTTACTAGTTGTGCACCAACAAGAGCAGATGTCAAAGTTGGTTCGTAAAAATTTGAGATATGAAGAGAATCGCTTATCGACGTTTATCGGTTGGCGTTCTCCAGTGAGTCCTTTGACATTAGCCGCCGCTGGATTTTATTACCTCCAAGTATACGATCGAACAAGATGTGCATTTTGTGGACTCGTCTTACACGAATGGGAACCTGACGACGATCCCCTTCAAGATCATAAGAAGTAGGCCGGCAACGAATGTCCTTTTTTAAAATATTTAGATCAGTTGGAAAGACTACCTATGAAGTTCGATTCGGACGAATGTGGACCATCTATTGACGTTTGCGGATGTTTAAAGGACAATTCCCGGGAAAGGGAATAAGGGGATAAGGGAAAATATTTTTATCTTCCCTTATCCCCTTATTCCCTTTCCCCGGCGCATGGAGCGCACCCCGAGAGTGAGTGTACCCTGAGTGCACCCTGAGTGTGAGTGCACCCTGAGTGCGAGTGCACCCTGAGTGTGAGTTCCAGCAGCTGTTACTGGTAAAAAAAAAAAAAAAAAAGGTTGAGGTAAAGACAAAAAAAAAAAAAACAATTTGTAAAAAATGTTTATTAGCAAAATAAATGTTTCCCAATACATTAAATTTTGTTTTATTAGACAATATCCTTATAATTTATCCATGATTTTGAATCCAAACCTAACCACCTTACAAATAATTTCTTTCCTTTCTTTTTCAATATTTTTTCAATGAGATAAGTGTCCGGAATTGTCCTTTAAACATCCGCAAACGTCAATAGATGGTCCACATTCGTCCGAATCGAACTTCATAGGTAGTCTTTCCAACTGATCTAAATATTTTAAAAAAGGACATTCGTTGCCGGCCTACTTCTTATGATCTTGAAGGGGATCGTCGTCAGGTTCCCATTCGTGTAAGACGAGTCCACAAAATGCACATCTTGTTCGATCGTATACTTGGAGGTAATAAAATCCAGCGGCGGCTAATGTCAAAGGACTCACTGGAGAACGCCAACCGATAAACGTCGATAAGCGATTCTCTTCATATCTCAAATTTTTACGAACCAACTTTGACATCTGCTCTTGTTGGTGCACAACTAGTAACTAATTGGTTTTGCAAAATACATCTAAAATAAATCTATACTAATTGGTTTGCGGTGAGTAATGAACTCCAGCAGTTGGAAAAAAGAGTAAAACATGGGAGAGGGAGACGGCAAGGACCTTGACATTTCATGATTAAAAAAAAAAAAGAGAGACTCCTTTAATGCTTCAAGCTATGACCTTGACAAGGAATGCAGACAGGGGTGAATGACCTCCGACAGGTTCGGTACAAACATATTTTAGACTACTACTACACACACACAAACAAGTGAAAAACTGACTAATACTCTTTGCAACGTTCAACCAATAATTGAACACGTACTTACAAACTGGAAAGGAAGAAAATACATCGACTTACCTATTGATTTATACGCATTACTTACACTGGACAGAAAACTCAATGCTAACATTCTAAATTATTTAAAAAATTAAAAAAAAAAAAAAAAGAAAAAAAAAAGTTTCACCTTTCTCCACTCATACACGTAACAAGTAAATCATCTTGTTTCGTACTCTCAATAAATAAATAAAAAAAGAAAAAAAAAGGATATAAGTCAATCTTATGTCCGGATAGTGAGACAGGAAACGAACTTTACACTATTTTTACTAAAACATATATTTAAGCAAAAAAGAATGTTAAAAATAAATAAATAAATAAAATGTATTCCCTAATTTTATAATATATGTCTATTTTTTTTTTAAGTTGTCCATGTGTGTTAAATTCAAGAGTCTATTCATTTAAAAAAAAAAGAATCGAGAAATTGAAAAAGGATAAAAATGTTTAGTTTTGCGAAGACAAAAACGAAGTATGGTGATTGCATCCAAGTAATAGTAGATTTAAATAAGGACGGGGTCTTATACAATGTTTTTTCTACCCAAACGCCTACCTTCTATGAATATCTGATGGGTATATAAAACAATAAAAGGCAGACCATTCTTGCTATTTTTATACAAATTAAAAAATTAAAGCCACATTGTCAAATTTTACAAAAATTAGCCTAAAAACGTCGAAGAAATTGAATCAGGTAATTAAAACAAAGTAGATATAAAAATGAATAATGTTAATAATACTTACTTATGGGCATAATTCGGGCTTTTAACAGGGTTTTCAATCATATATTCTATTCGGTGATTGGTGATGTTAAAAGACGAAAACGTACATCATCTTTGACTTAACATAATACAATAATCAGTGTACAGAACTAAAATCATGATATATTTTTAATAAGGTATTTTATTTGCTAATAAAGTTTATGTATCTCTCTTAGTTCGGTGGCATGCACCTTAAGCCCCTTAACCACGGCAAGGTGGAGATACGTCGAAGGGGAAAAACTCTAGAACTCAAGAAAGGTACTGTGGTTTACGGGCGTTTATAGTCACGCCAGGGACCTTCATTCATACATGGGTTACGGGCGTTTATAGCCACGCCAGGGACCTTCATTCATACATGGTTTACGGGCGTTCATAGCCACGCCAGGGACCTTCATTCACAGACATTCACGGTTTACGGGCGTTTATAGCCACGCCAGGGACCTTCATTCACGCTTTACGAGTGCTTATAGCCTCGTAGACCTAGTCTCGAGAACAAGACTGCTTGGTTTCTAGAATACTTAGGTGGTGGTTAACTTCTTGTTTAATATTTTTTTTCTTTTTTAATTTACTTTTTAAATAAATCTTTTTTTCACCTCAGTTAATTTATGATAACCATGAACCAATGTGTTGATCCGGTCTTCTCGAATATACCTTTTATCATCAAAAGGAGAAAAAATAAATGTTATTAATATCAGAACTAATCATATTATGACATATGGATTTTTTTTTTTTTTTAATCTTATGTGTAATTTCATTTTGAAACAACACTTTTTCGTTATATTTAACAAAAATCTAGGTACTGTCCGACTTAACAGCTGACGAGTTGACTGAATAATTTAACAACCAACCAATGTTTTTACTAAATAACCAACTTATTGACTTAGCTTACGACTGGTAGACTAACTAATTAACCGACTGGCTTTTGAATAAAATATTGACTAAATGATAAACGATTACTTTTACAACTTTCTAACAACAATTTTATGAAAAACCTAATTTTTATCAACCCATTTATTTTTTAAATTATAACAATTATTAGAATTTTAGGAAAAATGTTTAATGCAAAAAGAATACACAAAAACTAACATTTTTTTATTTGTAAAAACAAACCAAAAAACAACAACAAACATATATTTTAAAAACATAATTTAACACAATTTTTTACTGGAATACATTGCATTGGTAAAACATGTTCAATTCGTAGTTAAAATACAGTAGAAATGCGAAGATCTATAAAATAAATAAGTACATAGTTAAACATAAATAATAAACAAATGGTTGATAATTGAAGCGTTGCTCTGTCCTATTATTTCTTCTCATCCGTGTGATCCGACGGCGTGAATCCGATTGCTCTTGTTGTTATTCCATCTGCCATTATAACACGCTTGTCGTCGAATGGAGAAAGCGATAGTTTGTTGATTTCATAAGTAGCAATGTCATGTTTTTTAGACATTATAACATTCATTGGAGTAAACATAGATTTTCCAGAAAATAAGCAATTAACGTAGTCGTCAAATCCTAAAAATCGTTCTAAAGAACTTTTTTTCACTCCTTTTGCTTTTTTAATAATTGATTTATCAACTTTTAATGCATACATTTTGGCTCTTAATCCGACAAAGGCTGTTATTATTTTTCCCTGAGCTTCGTCTTTAAATTTTCCCAAGACCTTTTTATTTAGAGCAGAATAACATGGGTGATCAGTAGGATAGTCTGAAGTGTCAAGAAAATCAGCAAAATGTAATTTATCTTCAAAAATGTCTTCTGTTTGTATGAGGTGTATAAATGAATCCGTATCGGTATACATTACCTTTAGACGTTCGCTACCGTAAAATGGAAGAAGAACGTCATAATGGTACTGATACATAAGTGTTTTCGAAATATCTAGAATGCACATCCCTATGTATATAGGCTTATCATAAATAATGTTTCTTTTTGCTAGATGCACACCGACTAAATTGGAGCCATATATTGTTCTATCGATAAATGTAGGTTTAGCTATAAGCTTTTCTAATTGTTTCGCATTAGTTACAAGACGAATATCCATTCTTTTTCTTAGGCTTTCCATTGTTTTTCCAAATATTGCATTGTTGTATAACTTATAAAGATCTTTTTCGAAATCGTTTCTAGCTGATTTTCTGAGATTATTGTTGTATTCGACGTACATTCTGAGCCATGGAGATTGCTGAAATTTAAGGGCTCTATGTATTTTAATTATTTTTAACCCATGGTCCAAAGCTTGTTTTAAACACATATAATGAACAACATAGTGTTTTCTACTTCCCAAGTGAGGGATTAGTTTTCTGAAGGGTGAGCCAGGTGGGGTAATAGATTCAGGAAGAAATGGAAAATCACTATGTGTTTTGTGAAGTGATTCTGGGTAGACAATGTCAACTTCTAATATGTATCCGTTTTGGTCGTCTTCTTTCATTTTTGACAAATCTATATTTGCAGGATCCACCCACCGAAATCCTCCAAAAGGAAGGAAGTGACACATAGCCCATCCATATTGGTTATTAGCATCTTCGTAAGTTATAAACTGAGACGGTCTCTTTTTGTCATATCCCTCAAGGTATTTATTGTTAGCTTCGCCATATCTGTGAGATACTTGACATATGCCTCCTCTGATACCAGATTCAATCATTAAGAGCTGTTCGTAGTCTTGAAGGAGTTCCAGCTCTATATTAGTGTATTTGAGCATTGCATCCCAAGCTAGTCCCGGCAATGTAAAGTAATGGGCGGGATCAAGTGAATGCGATTTAAGGGTACTGCTCCTGAATGTTTCAAACACATCTGCCAAAAGGAGCACGTCCATAAGAAGGTATAAATCACTGTATTCACCCAGTGTAGAAATGTTAAACCTTTTCCAAATCATCTCAGCGTGAGAGTAATCCTCATCAGTAATATTGCATTGATTTAATTTATTAAAAAAATATTCCTGCTTGGGTAATGCTGTCTCTTCTAACTTTTCCCATGAGTCTACGTAATCATAGGGGAAAATGCCTTTTCGACTTACAAGCTCTGCGTTTTCGAGTCCCAAATACTTGACTGTTTCAGGAAGGCTGGGCAAATTTTTAACTAGTTTCTCTAAACTAGAGGATAAGAATCGGAAAGAATCAATAAACCTCAGTTGAACTTTCCCAACATATTTGCTAAAAGAGATATACTTTTCTTCAGAATGTGGTATAACTTCAACCCTTTCTTCATCGTACCCAAGTTGTTTTACAATGTAATGTGCGTCATAAGCACTTAGATTGTGTATAATAACAGGTATAAAATTAGGTGTTTTGCACTTTAAATTGCAATTGTTGTGTGCACTTCCTCTGTAGTGTCCTGTTATGTGGCAATGGTCTTTAACTTTCCAATTTTTTTCTGAAAAGCCTCTCTCACATAAGTAGCACTTTTCCGATTTTAGATATTCAAGTTCCTGTTCTTCCGAGAGTTCATGTATAGGCTCGTTGAACTTATAAATGCGTGATATTTCTTCAGCAATTTCTTTTAGCTGACTCATAAATGTTTCAGCAGTGTTGGCTCCTCTGTAAATGATCGGCTTTGTTGGCAGCGAAGTTTTAATATTTTCCATCGAGTTTATACTTTTTACATAAATTGCATAGCTCATTGGGATATGATTTTGATATGGTAATGTATAGCTCGAGGTAGCTGCAGGTCGGCATGTGCTATGCGGTAATAGAATGCTTTCAAAATCTGCATATATTACGAATGGTACTTTGAGTGTGCGTTCTACATTTTTAAAATGAAGTATAGGTTTTTTGGTTGGCATTTCTATTCTAGCAATCGGATGATGAAAACACAGTCTTTTATGCTCCTCCAATTTCGTACTGCCGTTCTCTCCATATCGATCATCAAAATGTGTGAAGCATCTTTTACAAACATATATTTTATCTTTGTGATTAGTAATTTGTTTTCTAGCGAGTTTTTCAAAATCTTTTATGTACACGTAATGTTTTTTTTCTCCATCCTCAAGTAGCAGAAGATCTCGATGCTCCGGAAGTTCATTATCCACCACTTTTAATGGATAAAGTGTTTCATTTTTCTCTAAACCAAATACGTTTATTGACATATTGTTAGCCCTTTCAAAGTATTTTATTTTGTCAAGCGGCGTAGGAAATGATATGGGTGAGAAGTCGTATTTGTCTAATAAAGTCTTGTATTTTGTAACTCGTTGAGGATTTGTTTGGATGAATTTTGCAAGTATAGAGTACATAAAGCACTTTGCATCGTAATTTTCCACATTAATACATGCGTGCTTATTAGCTATACTGGTAGGTAAAGGAATGTATGTACTTCCGCGTAGTGGGTTGTATTTATTTATTTTAAGTCTTAACCCGTCGATATTTAATAGACTCCATCCACTTTTCTTCATCATCGACTCTTCCATTTCAGTTGTTAGTTTTTTAAATTTCTTAAACAATAGCTCTTCTAAATCAGTTTCTTTATATATTGAAGCGTTTGTAGTTTTAAATGCTCGATCGGTTATTTCACCCACACTGTTTTTAAACCTACATTCTACCATCAGGTTTACTTTTAATGCTTTATACAGTTCTAACTGCCCTCTGATAGTCGTTACTATACGGTTCTTGCATGACGATAGGAATGATATTAAATCATGGCAATCTTTGCTTTGAATAAAATATGATTTCAACCGACTTTCGAAAGCACATTCATATTCAGTCAACCCTTCACTGTTAGGAGCTGCTGTTATTAATTCGTACTTCGAAGGCTCTTTTTTGAAAAGTTTAGGTAAAACCTCTCCACACACCCCTTCATGCCGTTTGCCGCAATGCTCGTTTCTGAAGTTTTTTCCGCAAATTTTACATTTATAAATGCTAATAATAGCACCACAAACTTTACACGGTTGACCCATTAAAATGTTATGTATAACTACTTTGTGTAGATTAAAATCTATTTGTTTTTCAAACGATTTTTCGCAGATGGTACAGGTGAACATATTGACTGTTAGGTATGAGAACTTTAATATAAACTAATATAGTTATGCTGATCTCTGAATTGGCTTATGGTAAATAGGTCTGACCTTACAATGGCGAGACTGAAAGCTAGGTAGGACGCAGGCCGGATGATTGTCTGACTGAACAGTCGGTGGATTAGCGGAATGCTAGCTGGAGTGCTGGGACCTTTTTGAATATCCCACATTACCGTCTAATGCACAATAAGAAACGTGGGCCGTTAAAACATCTACAAATTTAGAAAAGCCTCGATACGTAATTATAGCATTTCAAACAGATCGTAACAAAAACCCTTTAAAGGATAGTAGCCATTTTGATAGCTGCAACCTAAAAAATGTAAAGCTTTACCTAAACAGCGAACAATACCCCTATGACGATTTGAACTTGGACTTTGAACAGGGAAAAATTGCCCTGCTCTATGAAATGTATAATGAATTTCAAACAAGTTATTTCGGTGACACCTCAACCTCTCCTTTCGAGATCTAGTTTCGAGAAGATTGCTCCTATCGCAGTCATAGATTGTTCCAAGCAGTCTGAAGCAATTAAAAGTAGTACGATAGACATCCGTCTTCAAATAGATTCAGGCGCAAACTTTCCAGCAAATACCAAAGCGTATTGTCTCACCCTTCACGATAGAATTGTCGAATATGAAATGGGAACCGGTTTAGTAAGAAAATTGTACTGAATACATCCTAACTATATATAAGACGTTGCATTTTACCTCTCTGAGCTCATTTCTGTACATACAGGAGACGTTGTATCAAGTATGACCAGGTCAGCAGTAATAGATTTTCAAGGTTTCCGTTTAAATTCGAATGCTTTAATAGTTAAAGAATTGACAATAGTCGATACGAGTTATGGAACAGCGTGGCATTGGTTTTTCAAGCCTCCTCGAGACGTCGAAGACGCTGTAAGACAGTCAAAGACGAATTTGTGGGTGAAAAAATCCTTACACGGAATAGATTGGTTTTACGGCGAGAGAGACTACTCCGATTTAATTGCATGTCTCAAGTCAGTCACTGATTCGTATGACATTTTATGGGGTAAAGGATTGGAAAAATGTAAATTCCTGGAAGAGTTGCTCTCTGTGGCTGTGTATGATTTACACGATTTTGGCTGTCCTAATCTTAAAAATTTGGAAGACGACAAATTAATTTGTTATTTTCATTTAAACACAAGCTACGTATGCTCTTTTAATCAAGCCCATCGACTTGCCTCATGGGTTAGAAAACATCCCGAAGCAGTGGACTTTGAGAGGGAAGAAGTGAGAAGACAGACGTATGGAGTCAACGCATCTCCCCACCATCTCTTAGCCTTTAACGGATTTATCAGAAATGTTGAAGATAAAGTCAAATGCGTTTATTGCGATCTAATTTACAACACTACTAATAGCTCTATAGGACCGTTCGAGTATCACAGAGCAAACACTCCAAAGTGTGTTTGGTTTAAGGAACACATGCTTGTTTAAATAGAATGAGCAATAACTCATTAGAAGGGAATGGAGACGTTGAATGCTGTCATGCGGAATCGAAACACGGACGAGCTAAGGATCTTTTATCCAAGGAATCTACTCCTGTACGTCTTCAGCTAGATTATATCTGGAACAACTTACCTCTGGAATGGCAGACCGACGAAGAATTTATTGAAAAAAGATTTCATTGTTATGATAATTAATGATTAAAATATAATTGTACCTTTTGTTCAATAAAACCTTCCTTGAAAATGCATTTTTTTTTTTTCATTTATTTTACCTATTTTAACCTGGGATGAAGGAGGAAAAGAAACAAAATTAACTAAATGAAGCTATGTTTTATTTATTTAATTTTATACATTGGAAAACAGATTGTTTAATAAGGTATTCGTATTCAAACTTAAATCTACTGACAGATCTTCTTTTGGGTTGTTTTGATCCACACACAATTGAACAAACATGTCCAACAATGAGAGGGAACGGTTAATTTCTTCAATCTTGGAGCAGATCTTCATAGTCTCGGACCTGTTGAAACTTGAGCAAGGTGAAGTTATAGTCATGTGAGGAGCTGGAGAAAGACTAATTAATGATACCCAAGGATAGGCATATTCTATTCTTAGGACTCTGTTTCTCCCCAAGTATGCGAAGGAACATGATATATTTTTAAAAGAAATCGGACTTGAATTATCAGACTTGCCTTTCCTCTTGAAAAAATGTAATATCCTCGATGCCTGGTCTGCTATACAGTGCTTCCATTCGTCTTTGTCCATGTAGACTATCTTATCCTTGTTAATCAAACCCACCGTCGGAATACCATTGTGAAGGCCTACTCGAATCTGCTTGTTTTTGGTGATGGCGTATTCGGTCACTAATTCCATACTAGACGAGCGAAGAGAACGTCTTGAGCACAAGCCACTGACTGACTACAGTGTCGGAGTGGGAAGAGAAAAAAAAACAAACTTAAATCTGGAGGTTATTAAACTCTTTCACTAATCGATCTATTTCATTTCGTTTTGCTTCATAACGTATTATCTGATGTCTTAAAGTTTCCAGTTCTCGAAGAAAAAAATGTATACGTTTCTTCATACTTATTTTTTTCATTTTTAACAACAGCAAGAGCTTTTTCTCAACAGCACTTCACTATTATCCTTTAAACATCCGCAAACGTCAATAGATGGTCCACATTCGTCCGAATCGAACTTCATAGGTAGTCTTTCCAACTGATTTAAATATTTTAAAAAAGGACATTCGTTGCCGGCCCACTTCTTATGATCTTGGAGGGGATCGTCGTTAGGTTCCCATTCGTGTAAGACGAGACCACAAAATGCACATCTTGTTCGATCGTATACTTGGAGGTAATAAAATCCAGCGGCGGCTAATTTCAAAGGACTCACTGGAGAACGCCAACCGATAAACGTCGATAAGCGATTCTCTTCATATCTCAAATTTTTACTAACCAACTTCGACATCTGCTCTTGTTGGTGCACAACTAGTAACTAATTGCAAATACATCTAAAATAAATCTGTGTGGTGAGTAATGAACTCCAGCAGTTGGAAAAAAGAGTAAAAGATGGGAGAGGGAGACGGCAAGGACCTTGACATTTCATGATTAAAAATAAAAATAAAAGACAGACTCCTTTAATGCTTGAAGCGATGACCTTGACAAGGAATGCAGACAGGGGTGAATGACCTCTTACAGGTTCGGTACAGACATATTTTAAACTACTACTCTACTTGGAAAAAACAAAACACTTATGTTCCAGCTGTTCTAAATACCAGCTGTTCTAAAATCTATTATTCTTGTTTCTTAAAAACTAATGAACATTAAAATATAAATTAAAGAAACTAGGATATATATATATTTGTCTGTTCGCGGCATAGGTCAGCGAATAATGGTACGATTTTGATGAAATTTGGTACAAAAAACTTTCTTCTAATTTGAAAGGTCAAGTTCGTTAACCAGCAGAGTCCGTCCACCGGACATGGTTTTTGGAGTGAAATTTGCGCGAAAAAAATATTTACGCTTACACCATACGCTTGTAAGTACTCGTTTTATAGGCTCCTTGGGCTAGTAAAACGAATGGAACCATTTGAAAGCGATAGCTTTAACCATTTTCGAGAAAATTGAAAAAATAGTTGTTGAATAACGTTTTTTGTACGGGTACTTTGAATCATGGGATTGAGTTGAAACATTTTATGCATGTTTCAATTTCATCAAAACTATGATGTTGAAATTTTGGTTACGTTTGGAGTTAAGGAAGGGTTAGAATAAAATATTTTACTTAAAATATTTACTTTTAAAATATATATTACTCCCTACGTTCCTCGAGAAAGTGCTAACAGCAATCCCATATCTACTAATCCTTCACATCATTACTGCCTACCTTCCTCGAGAAAGTGCTAACAGCAATCCCCTATCTACTAATCCTTCACATCATTACTCCCTACCTTCCTCGAGAAAGTGCTAACAGCAATCCCATATCTACTGATCCTTCACATCATTACTCCCTACCTTCCTCGAGAAAGTGCTAACAGCAATCCCCTATCTACTAATCCTTCACATCATTACTCCCTACCTTCCTCGAGAAAGTGCTAACAGCAATCCCATATCTTCTAATCCTTTACATCATTACTCCCTACCTTCCTCGAGAAAGTGCTAACAGCAATCCCATATCTACTAATCCTTCACATCATTACTCCCTACCTTCCTCGAGAAAGTGCTAACAGCAATCCCATATCTACTAATCCTTTCATATCATTACTCCCTGCCTTCCTCGAGAAATTGCTAACAGCAATCCCATATATACTAATCCTTCACATCATTACTCCCTACGTTCCTCGAGAAAGTGCTAACAGCAATCCCATATATACTAATCCTTCACATCATTACTCCCCACCTTCCTCGAGAAAGTGCTAACAGCAATCCCATATATACTAATCCTTCACATCATTACTCCCTACCTTCCTCGAGAAAGTGCTAACAGCAATCCCACATATACTAATCCTTCACATCATTACTCCCTACCTTCCTTGAGGAAGTGCGAGTATTAGTCTCATATCTACTAATCCTTCAAATGATCTTCCCAATCATTAGAAATAATAAAATAGATTTTTTATTTCTAAAATATTAATTCTATTGGGACAACAATGTAAACAAAACTATTAACACAACGGAAGTTACCAGGATAGAAACACTTAAGGCTAAATTGTAAAATGAGATATAGGAATGGAGAATTCAGCATGTTTTTATAAAAGTAAAATCTCAATAAAACATAATTCTGGTGTAAACACGCTATTTATTCTAAACTAGCTATACGTCTTATTGGCTTTTATGAACACTAAATATTTTAACATATTCTAGAGATTTGAGCTGTGAATATTGAGTTCTTTCCTTTAAGTACGGTCATATTTTTATAGGAATCAGCTATGCTAAAAGATTGTTTGCCGAATAAAATTTATCGATTCTAGAGTTATAGTTTGGAATTGGTTCTTGGAGATAGGGTAGAGGGTTTTAGAGAGAGAGAGGTAAAGGTTTAGTAGTGTGAGAGGGGGGTAGGCTTGGATGGGGGGGGGGGGGGGTGGTTACTCTTGGACAAGGTAGGGATATTTTTTATTTCCGCTCCAATCCTACGGCCCATCCCCCCTCCAGGTTTACGGCTTCCGCCTTTCCTTTCCTTCCCCTCCCTCTTCCAATGTCTTCCCTTTAGAAATATTTTCTTTCTCATGACACACATTCTTCCTCTGCTGAAAACAAAATCTACTTTTTTATTTGTATTTTAAGGAATAAAATGGAAGATTTCAAGAAACTCCTACACGCAAGAGCCGCGTAATATTTGCGTGTTTCCTACTACAGTTTAGACGCGTTAAAACATAAAAAGTAGCTAATAAACCCTGCAAAAACGAACAATGTCATAATTACTAACAACAGCTTCGCCGACATATGACGAAGTAAAGATGATAGAACAAGAACGGCTTAAGGAACAGATGGGGAAGCAGAAAGACAAGAGGAATACGACGATTAGAAGGAGAACACAACATTGGAAGGCAATAAGGAAGAGAATACAACGATACAAGCATATTGTTAAGAGATGAGCATTAGCAAGAGAAGACAAGGAAGGAAGAGCATAAGAACGAGACTATACTGAAGAATAAGCATTAGAAAGAAAGGAATATCATTAGGAAGAGACCATGATAAAGGATGAGCATTAGCAAGAGAGCATAACTAAGGAGATGTATTAGGAAGAGAGCACAACGAAGGATGAGCATTATGACAGAGCAAAAGGAAGGCAGGGTAACAAGAAGAGAGCACATCGAAAGATGAGCATCATGACAGAGTACAACTAAGGAAATGTATTAGGAAGAGAGCACAACGAAGGATGAGCATTATGGCAGAGCACAAGGAAGGAAGGGTAATAGGAAGAGAGCACATCGAAGAATGAGCATGTAGCGGATGGGTGTCGCTACTAAAGGTAGGTTATGAAGGGTTGGAAGGATGTGTCGGGAGAAGGTAGCCAGGTAAGTACTGTGTCCCGGTTAAGGGCGCTTCCTTGAACCTGGGGGATACCGACTAGGTACTAGGCGTTAGCTATTCCACTGAGTCGGGGAGAAGGTGTTCGGTACTGAGCCGTAGCCGTTCCTCGAAGTAGGAGTGAGAGGGGTAAGGAAGTAAATGAATAAACCAGGTATTGATTAGAGTTGGGGGGAGTAGGAGTCGGGAGTGTAATGACTGGAGGCTGGCTTGACCACTGGGTACATCGAGACGGCGGCTTCGTACTTTGTCCAGAGAGAGAGCTCGAGCAGGTAGCTAGGTCCTTGATCCTGAGTGCATGGCTGGATGGTTGCTGGAACGCCGGTTGCTTGGTCCTGAGTGCATGGCTGGCTGGAGTCTGGTCTTGAGGGAGCTGAAGTGTCCTGGAGGGAGCGCTGGATCGGAATGTCCTCTGGGCAGCAGGAACGCCCCTATTCATAGGCCGAGGTCGGGGTGCCTCGGTCAAAGTCGGGGGTGCTCGGCCAAGCGCTCGTTCCTATTGGCTGGCCTGGATGCTTCTCATTGGTCCACCAGTGGTCGCTTGTCCAATCATTACATCTCCACAAGCATCATGACAGAGTACAACTAAGGAAATGTATTAGAAAGAGAGCACAACGAAGGATGAGCATTATGGCAGAGCACAAGGAAGGAAGGGTAACAAGAAGAGAGCACATCGAAGGATGAGCATCATGACAGAGTACAACTAAGGAAATGTATTAGAAAGAGAGCACAACGAAGGATAAGCATTATGGCAGAGCACAAGGAAGGAAGGGTAATAGGAAGAGAGCACATCGAAGGATGAGCATCATGACTAAGTACAACTAAGGAAATGTATTAGAAAGAGAGCACAACGAAGGATGAGCATTATGACAGAGCACAAGGAAGGAAGGGTAATAGGAAGAGAGGGTGAAGGAGATTCGGGGGATATGAATGAAAGGCAGCGTGTAAGTAAGTCGTAGCGTATATTGACAGGACAATTGTCCTGGACGGGATGAAAGAGAAGAGCGGAGAGTGTCGAGCGTGAAGTCTAGTAGAGAGTGAGAGTGGGGCTAGGATTTACCCAGCCTAAATAGGCAGGTAGGATTGGGGAATCGTGGGAATTCTAGAGCAATGCAGGTCTCTTACTCCTGATGTTCAATTCTGCTGACTAGTGTCTGGGTTCCATCCTTTCCTATGCTTTTCCTCACATATACCCCCTTCTCTTTAAAGCGGAACGCGTTCCAAAGAGGATGACATATATGCATGTGTGCTTCTCGCTGTGGTGCTGTGAAGACTTGGAAAATTTGCTGCCTTGGTAGGTGGAGAGGCTGTGATGAGTAGTGTCTGTCCGCCTCCATGTGTTGTCTAGATTTGGTGCAAGCAGTGTCGTGATGATTGTTGCAGAGACTGCCTGCTCAGCTCTTTTTAGGAATTGGAAGGGTTGTTGGGTGGAAATGTAATGGATTTGTGCTAGGTCAGTTGCCCCCAGCTCTATTACGCTGGAACAGCAACAATGCAACCCCAACGTTTAACATACTCAGTAATTTGTTGCTAATTTGTTACACTATTTTTGAATTTGTTGCTCCAGCCGTTTCCAAGTAAACGTGGCTGTGCTACCGTAATATTCAGCTAGCACAGCCATCCCCGTAACGTTTGAACTAATTATCTGACGAAATTCAAATTGGTGCTGTAGCAGCCGCACTTAACGTGACGCACAATAACCTTCCACTGCACTGACTGTCAACTCGCCCAACAAGCTTGCGGCAAATCTATTATTTTCGAACCACGGCCTGCAACTCACTAATTAGTAAATTAATGATTAATTACTTGCGCGGGTAATGAATTGCAAGCTCATCAGCTGTTGTGCAGTACCTCGTATCGATTTAAAGCATTCCTTTGTGTTCCCCGGAATCAGTGCATCGAGGTGCTTGTGTGGTGAATTGCTAGCTCATCAGCTGTTGTGCAGTACCTCGTGTCGATTTAAAGCATTCCTTTGTGTTCCCCGGAATCAGTGCATCGTGGTGCTTGTGTGGTGAATTGCTAGCTCATCAGCTGTTGTGTAGTACCTCGTGTCGATTTAAAGCATTCCTTTGTGTCCCCCGGAATCAGTGCATCGTGGTGCTTGTGTGGTGAATTGCTAGCTCATCAGCTGTTGTGCAGTACCTCGTGTCGATTTAAAGCATTCCTTTGTGTTCCCCGGAATCAGTGCATCGTGGTGCTTGTGTGGTGAATTGGACACGGAGTCTTTTAATCTGATTTATATTTACTATTATCGTCAGTTGCGCATTATTTATTTTTTAATAAAGAAGAATATTTTTATCATTTAATTTATTTATCATCTGGCCTGTCACAGTGGTGACCAGACGGTGAGACGTTTTATTATTTCATTTTCAAGCTTTATTTTCTTTATTATTTTTCGTACGTCATTATGACTGGGAGAAAAACCCAAGAAACTGAAAAAAAAAGAAAATTTGATGCCACAAGCTGCTGGATTCTCAGCGACTTTCCGAATGTCACCTTTCTGGTGAGCAGACCCCGAATTGTGGTTTTGTCAAGAGAAATCTGTGTTTGCGACGAGCAAGATCACATCTTCGGGAATGAAATTTTAAACTGTTTTGCCTCATATTGATTACGATGTGTTAAAACATGCTAGTGATATGGTGAAAAATCCCACAGAGACTCCCTACGAATCGCTGAAAAAGCGCCTAATAAACATTTTTGCAGAATCGGAGAATCCCCGAACTAAAAAACTATTAAAAGATAGGCGACTTAGTGACGATTAAAGACCATCCCATTTCTTAATCGAATTAAGAAGATTGGCAGACCATTCCTTCCCAACTGACCTTCTACGATCGAAGTAGGTAAGATTTCGCGGCTCTGGATCAAGGTCAAGTTCAAGGTCACACATGATGTTGCATGACGTTGAACATGACCTTGATTGAGAGCGGCCAAACATGTAAACTCAAAGACCTTGACCCCCCCCCCCCCCCCCGCCAAACCCTAATCCCCAACCCCAACCCCTAACCCTAACCCCCATCCCCCTACATGATCCTTCGACCGCGTCTAGATAACTACTGAGCACTCCATAATAAATGACGTCATCCCCCCACCACATCACCAACAACCCCATCCATAAAACTTATATTCTTCGACTGAGTTGCCCAATAAAAAAAAAAACGTAACTTCTTCGACCGCCTCTAGATAACTACTGAGCACTCCATAATAATTGACGTCATTCCCCCCACCATCACCAACGACCCCCTCCATAAAACTTCTCTTCTTCGACTGAGTTGCCCAATAAATAAAACAACTTACTTTCTTCGACCGCGTCTATATAATAAATGACGTCATTCCCCCCACCATCGCCAACAAGCCCCTCCATAAAACTTATCATCTTCTGCTGAGTTGCCCAATAAAAAAAAAACTTACCTTCTTCGACCGCGTCTAGATAACTACTGAGAACTCCATAATAAATGACGTCATTCCCCCACCATCGCCAACAACCCCCTCCATAAAACTTATATTCTTCGACTGACCCCTTCCCAATAAAAAAAAACTTACCTTCTTCGACCGCGTCTAGATAATAACTGAGAACTCCATAAGAAATGACGTCATTCCCCCCTCCCCTCAATAAAACCTATCTTCTTCGACTGCCCCCTCACCCCATAAAAAAAAACTTACCTCCTTCCAGCGAGTCTCCATTACAACTGCCCCATCCAGAGACTTTACCACCCCCTTCCCCCACCCCTCACGAGCTGCGTTCCACTTTATTTATTTATTTAGTATAAATATTGTAGTTAGTTACCAGTTGTATACGAACGAGAGCAGATGTCTAAGTTAATTCGTAAAAATTATAGATATGAAGCCTATCGACATTTGTCGGGTGGCGTTCACCGGTGAGTCCTTTGAAATTAGCTGCTGCTGGATTTTATTACCTCCTAGTATACGATCGAACAAGATGTGCATTTTGTGGACTCGTCTTACACGAATGGGGTTGGGTTGGGTTGGTAGTTGAAGGGGAGAAAACTGCTTGGTCATCTCCGCCCTTGTTGTGTTTAATTGTGCAAGATTAATGTTAGGATGGAGAGTGTTTTCAGTATTATGTGTTTGAGATAGAGTTGTGTTACTAAAGTTGTATTTGGGAGAATCTAAGTTTGGAAAAAAAGAGAAATTATTGTTGTTATAAAATTGCATGGATATAAGAACCAGATTCACACACACATAAATATATTTGCACTTATATAAATATAGTATACATATATATGTATAGTGCACAGTACATATATAAATACAGTACAAATAATAAAAAATATATATAATGTAAACATATATTTTGTTTTATTTTATTTTTTTTTTTATTCATTTTATTTTTTTATTTGTTTTTATTATTTTATTTTTTTTATTTTCATATTTTTTAAAAATATTTTCTTCTCCTTTTTCCCTTTTTTTTCCTTCTTTTGTTTTAACTTTTTTTTTGTATATATATTTTTATTTATTTTTTTTTTCCTCATTTATTTATTTTGATATATACTAGTGATTACACTGTACAACTAACAACTTTCTTATATTATACTAACAACTTTCTTATATTATACTAATGCTTACTATTACTATTATACTAATACTTACTATTACTATTATTTATTATTATTGTTTATAAAAAAAAAAAAAAAATAAAAAAAAAAAAATAAAATAAAACATACACATATACATATACACACATACCTACAAATACTTACACGAATGGAAACCAGAAAACGATCCCCTCCAAGACCATAAAAAGTGGACCAACAACGACTGCCCTTTTTTAAAATATTTAGATCAGTTGGAAAAACTACCTTTGAAATTCGATACGGACGAATGGGAACGAACTATTGACGTTTGCGGATGTGTGAAGGACAGTAGTCAACCGGAAGTTGTGACAAAAAATTGCTGCTGTTAAAAATAATTTATATAATTATGTATATTAAGTTTTTAGTAAAAAAGAACATAAATACACCCACTCCTTTGAGTTCAGTTAGTCAGTGGCTTGACTGAGAGCATCATGGAATTAGTTACTGAACATAACATCAGTAAAAACAAACATATTCGAGTTGGGTTTTACAACAGTGTTCCGACGGTGGCTGTGATTCACAAAGACAAGTTGGTGTACATGGACAAAGATAGCAGTGTATAGCAGATCAATCGTCAAGGATATTAACATTTTTTAAGAGAAAAAACAAATCAGTTGAGCAAATAACTACTACTAATAAAAAAAAGTCCGTCTCGCAGGACTGCAACATCTTAGCGCGGTTCCGTTCATATCCCTAGTCTAATTTGGAAAGATTAAAATAGAAGCATTTATTATTTTGGTTCCACTAGTCTTTTTTTTTTAATTAATTATTATAATGGCGTGTCAACCCTTAAGGTCACTAACGCCATTCCTGTGAGTAGTAAAGTCTTGAAAGGTGACATACATGATTTACAATCTTACCTGGAAGGGTCCGCTACACTAGAAACAGACCCGCCAGTGACAAGGTCTTGGAATCTTGGAAATCTATATTTCTAACAATAAATTGTTTTTGTTATTTTACTTAACCAGTTTTATTGTCAAATACATTATCCAACTATAAGCAATTAAAAAATAACAAGAAATAAAACAGACAAAAAGAACCATTGGAATAAACTAAATCAATTAATTTAAAGCTTTAAGCACTTTTTTCTCCGATTGACATCGCCTGATTAAAACTTTCTTCAGAGCCTTTTTTGTAGAGCATTTAGTAAGCTTCCGAATGGTAATCTTCCGCTTCACAAGATTGTCAACGGTTTTCGAGATACTAACGAAATTATACAAAGTTACCAAAACTTTTTTTGTCTGTTAATAAAATATTTTATTCTAACCCTTCCTTTACTGTAAACGTAAAAAAAATTTCAACATATTAGTGTTGATGAAACTCCAACATGCAGAAAATGTTTCAACTGTATCCCATAATTCTAAGTACCAAAATCAAAGACAAAGAACCATCCCTAGGAAGGACGCTAGGCAGTTGAAAAGCTATATATCTTGGAAATCCATGTCTCTAACATTAAATTGTTTTTCTTATTTTTCTTAACCTGTTTTATTTTCAAATACATTATCCAACAATAAGCAATTAAAAAATAACAAGGAATAAAAAACAGACAAAAAGAACAGTTCGAATAAGCGAAATCAATTACTTTAAAGTTTTAAGCTCTTATTTCTCCGATTGACATCGCCTAATCAAAACTTTGA
The DNA here is from genome assembly GCA_946811695.1 of Gonocerus acuteangulatus. Taxonomy (NCBI): domain Eukaryota; kingdom Metazoa; phylum Arthropoda; class Insecta; order Hemiptera; family Coreidae; genus Gonocerus; species Gonocerus acuteangulatus. The sequence continues at coordinate 132,822,693 of OX328132.1, forward strand.
TTAGAACCTTTTTTTTAGAGCATTTAATAACCTTTCTAATGGTATTCTTCCGTTTACCAAGATTCTCAACCTTTTTCGAGATATTAAGGAAAGTAAACAAAGTTACTAAAACTTTTTATGTCTGTTAATAAAATATTTTATTCTAACCCTTCCTTAACTCCAAACGTAACCAAAATTTCAACATATTTATTTTGATGAAAGTAGAACATGCAGAAAATGTTTCAACTGAATCCCATGATTCTAAGTACCCAAACCAAAAACGGTATTCAAAAAATATTTTTCCAATTTTCTCGAAAACGGTTAAAGCTATCGCCTTGAAAATGGGTCCATTCGTTTTCCTAGCCCAGGAATCATATAAAACGAGTACTTAGAAGCTTATGAACTCAAAAACGTAAGCGTTACGATTTTTTTTGCGCGAATTTCGCCCCAAACGCCATCTTCCAGTAGGCGGATTTTGCTGGTTAACGAACTTGACCTTTCAAATTGGACGATGGATTTTTGTACCAAATTTCATCAAAATCGGACCATTCGTCTTCTATCTAGAGAGCGAACAGACAAATATATATATATATATATATATATATATATATATATATATATATATATATATATATATATAAATAAATATATACATATATATATATATATATATATATATATATATATATATATATATATACACAAATTTAAACCACCGTTATTTTCGGTCTCTAGGGGTTCTGAAACGCGAAATTTTCTAGTCGGCATTTCCGGATTGTTTCATTGTATCAACCCTATAAGCGGGGTTCCTCCCTGTGGGGGAGGGAGGAACCGCGCTAAAATATATCATGTTCATTCACATACTTGGGGAGAAACAGAGTCTTCAAAATAGAATATGCCTATCCTTGGGTCACAATGTTAAGTCTATATCCATCTCCTCACATGACCATATCTTCACCAAGTACAAGTTTCAACAAGTCGGAGAGTATGAAACTCTGCTCAAAGATTGAAGAAATCAACCGCTCTCTTTTGCTTCTAGAGACTGTTGGTCTTATTTATGACAACCATAAAAACCCACAAGAAAATATAGATTTAAATATCAATACAAATACATTATTAAACAATTTATTTGTCAATGTATAAAATAAAAAAAAAATATTTATTTACCAATGTGTAAAATAAAAATGATTTATTTTACTTGTGTTTCTTTTTCCCCCCTTCATCCAGGTTAAAATCAGAAAAAAAATATATTTTCAAAAAAAAAAAAAAAAAACAATTTTTTATTTAAAAAGTACAAATTTAATCTATAATTACATCATAACAATTTATTCTTTTTTCAAGAAATTCTTCATCGTTTTGCCATTCCACGGGTAAGCTGTCCTAGATAAAGTCGAAGACGTACACGAGCAGATTTCTTGGTAAGATCCTTAGCTCGTCCGTAGATAGTGTTTCAATTCCTTCTTCTCCCAAGCGACGTATGACAGCATTCAAAGCCTCCATTTCCTTTTACAACTTTAAACTAGCATGTGTTCTCTGAACCACACACATTTAGGAGTGTTTGCTTTATGATACTCGAACGGACCGACGGAGCTATTTGTAGTGTTGTAAATTAAATCCCAATACACGCACTTGACTTTATCATCAACATTTCTAATAAATCCGTTGAATGCTAAAAGGTGGTGGGGGGATGCATTGATTCCATATGTCTGCCTCCTTACTTCTTCTTATTTGAAGTCCACAGCTTCGGGATGTCTCCTAATCCACGAGGCAAGTCTATGTGCTTGATTAAATGAACAAATGTAGTGAGTGTTTTTTTTTTCCTTTTTGGGTGCATCGACTGCTGCGGCCATGAGCACCATCTGCTGTTTCTTTTTTAACAAATGAAGAAACAATTCTTACTTAAACTGAATACTAAACTATTTTAATTTTAAAATATATTGGAACTATTCCTAATGCTAAACCTAGCCTATATACACTATTAGTTCCTTTTTTAAATATATTGGAACTAAACTTAATGCTAAACCTAACTCTAAATCGTTGCCTATATACATATTTACAGTAACTCATCCATTCATAGAACATTCATACAATAAATACATACACACTCACATGCTACCATATGTTCACATGCATACGTTTACGTTATCGCGAGCTTAAGCTATATCTTGCTGTACAATCCCGTGTCTTCTAAATACTCCATCAATACCTTTACAGAGGCTTCATTTCTACTTAACAGTTCTCTTAAGTTCTCAGGTAGCAAGTGCCGCCTTCTGGCTTCCTGGAGTGCGGTGCACTCCAACAAGATGTGATTAACATTCAGGAGGCGGCCTTGGATTAAATTTGTACTTTTTAAATAAAAAATTGTTTTTTTTTTTAAACTATATTTTTTTCTGATTTTAACCTGGATGAAGGGGGGGGGGAAACACAAGTAAAATAAATCATTTTTTTATTTTATACATTGGTAAATAAATAATTTTTTATTTTATACATTGACAAATAAATTGTTTAATAATGTATTTGTATTGATATTTAAATCTATATTTTCTTGTGGGTTTTTATGGTTGTCATAAATAAGACCAACAGTCTCTAGAAGCAAAAGAGAGCGGTTGATTTCTTCAATCTTTGAGCAGAGTTTCATACTCTCCGACTTGTTGAAACTTGTACTTGGTGAAGATATGTTCATGTGAGGAGATGGATATAGACTTAACATTGTGACCCAAGGATAGGCATATTCTATTTTGAAGACTCTGTTTCTCCCCAAGTATGTGAATGAGCATGATATATTTTTATTAGTAGTAGTTATTTGCTCAACTGATTTGTTTTTTCTCTCAAAAAAGTCAGGAGACTTCGGCACTGTATAAGGTGCCAAAGTGTACTGCGAAATCGAAGCGGCTGTTCTATTATTTTCAAAGTTCTGGTCCTGATTCTTAACACTATAGACATGTTTAGAACCAGGATGTTCAGTATTAGTTCCCTGAGTGACCTCGGTGGAGGTCGCTTCGGTTGGAGATTCGTGAGACTTTGGGAGATCATAGTCCATGCGAAGGTCGCTCAGTGTGTCCTGCTCACCCACTGAGTTCGTCATTAGGGGCAATCCGGCAATTTCCTTGGTATTACTTGTAGGATAGATGTTTTAGGTGACTCAGACCCCTAATCGTTGCCACCCAGTCCGCTGGTGGGGCTGCCACCTAGGCCGGCAGACCGGCACAGTTCCTCCCGAAGGAGAGGATCCACTCAGCAGGGGAGGTGTCCCTGCCTCATCGTGGATCCCCGCCTCTGCTTTTCGCCGTCCTTATGGGTTCACCAAAAGAACGTTGCCCAGGGGGTACCACGGGGAGGAAAAGCAGTAGGGATTGACGGGAATCAGGTATACTAGGAGATGCTAAGCAGTGGAATAGGGCACTATAGCTTAGCAGAGCTCCCAAAAGAAGTCGGACGGCTCCCATATCCGCACGTCCGCTCAAGCAACCCTTTAGCCCGCCCATTTACCCCCCCCCCGTAGTGAGTGTTTAAATGAAAGTAACAAGTTAATTTGTCGTCTTCTAAATTTTTGAGGTTGGGGCAACCAAAGTCATGTAGATCGTAAACTGCCACATCAAGCAAATCTTCGAGGAACCTACATTTTTCCAATCATTTACCCCATAAAGTATCATATGAATCAGTTACTGACTTTAGACAAGGAATTAAATCGGAGTAGTCTCTCTCGCCATAATACCAGTCTATTCCGAGCAGTGATTTTCGTACCCAAACGTTTGTTTTCGATTGTCTTCAACATCCTTGGGAGGTTTGAAAAACCAATGCCAAGCTGTGCCGTAGATCGTATCGACTATTGGTAATTCCTTAACTATAAAAGCATTAGAATTTAAACGAAAACCTTGAAAATCGATTACTGCTGACGTAGTCATTTCTTCCAATAATACGTACTGCGACAGTGGGAGAATCACAACTATTTAACAATAACACCTCTAGACTTTATATATAGTTTGTCTAACATACAATTGTAGATATTAAATTCGACCACACAACTAGTGGTATAATTAATTATTTTTTACAACTCAATTGTTAACACTTTTCCCTATAAACATTCTCTTTCAGATATTAAAATGCGACTTTTTCTATCAACAGTTGGTATAATTAATTATTTTTTTACAAATCAATTGTTAACACTTCTCCCTATAAACATCCTCTTTGATTTTCCTCTTGAATTCCTCTTTTAGTATTTAGTACAATTTTCTTACTAGGCCTGTTCCCATTTCATATTCGACAATTCTATCGTGAAGGGTGAGACAATACGCTTTGGTATTTGCTGGAAAGTTTGCGCCTGAATCTATTTGAAGACGGATGTCTATCGTACTACTTTTAATTGCCTCAGACTGCTTGGAACAATCTATGACTGCGATAGGAGCAATCTTCTCGAAACTAGATCTCGAAAGGAGAGGTTGAGGTGTCACCGAAATAACTTGTTTGAAATTCATTATACATTTCATAGAGCAGGGCAATTTTTCCCTGTTCAAAATCCAAGTTCAAATCGTCATAGGGGTATTGCTCACTGTTAAGATAAAGTTTAACATTTTTTAGGTTGCAGCTATCAAACTGGCTACAGTCCTTTGCCGGGTTTTTGTTCAGATCTGTTTGAAATGCTATAATTACGTATCGAGGCTTTTCTAAATTTGTAGATGTTTTAACGGCCCACGTTTCTTGTTGTGCATTAGAAGGTAATGTGGGATATTCATAAAGGTCCCAGCTTCGAAATGGAATTACTACTTTTCGGTGCCTGTCTAACATTTTCAGCAGACGTAAACGGTTCTCGTCCGAAACACGAATGTGAGGCATTCTCCAAACTATTTTATCTAATTTTATTTCTACATTATCATCTCCTTTTATAGAATTAAATTTTGAGCTCGATCGTATTAAAACTAGTTCTTGCTTCAAATTCACTATTATTTGTCTATAGTCTTCACAAAAGCCTAATAAAATGTTTAACGGTAAACAAACGCTAAAAGCTCCGTTTTTGTCAATGTCTAGAGTTTTGTTCTCACCGGGGAGAATCCATCCCGCATTTTCGAGACCGTTAACTCTGCTAGGACTAAATGACAAATAACCTTTTAGTGTAGAAGTTATTCCGGGGTTCCTAACCCTATCTATTTCTATCCCATTTAGTTCATATCTAATTTCATTAAAAAAAAAGAAAATGCATTGTTAGTCAATTTTCCAATCAAAGGTTTGGTGTCATCTTTTTTCCTAAGCTTCCCCTCGAGGTAGATAAAGGAATGTGCTGGGAGTGTATAAATATCTTGTTGTTGTATTGGAATACGGATTTCATTGGAATAATTTTTTTTTTTTTCCCGCATAAGGCTGTTGCGAATGGAACTGGAACTGAGCGAGAGAATTGTCGAAGGAAATGTCCGAAGATATAGCTAATATGTTATCCATACTTTAGTTTAAAACCAATCTGTTTTAAAAACTTTGCGTTTGAAGGTGTTAACCGCTTTAACGTCTTTGATTGACTAACTCTTCTAGGGATCGAGATACATCTTTTGTATGTTTTAGTTTTTCTACTCACATTGCCTAGTTGCTTCTTTGAAGAAACGTATCCGCTAAAATCAATCCCCATTTCTCTTTATGTGAAGTCTAACTGTAACGGTTTCCCTTCTAAAATTGATAAGTTGTCCTTTTTGATCAACTAGACGAATCGTAATATTGGCAATAGTTCGTACGTTAGCAGGAAAGTAAATGGCTGGATTTTGCGTTTCTACTGTGGCAGCTTGCGAGATGTAAACACTAACCTGGCCAGTGTAACCTCCTCCTAATATCAACCATACACGCCCACCGTCAGTGTTGCCAAAGTGTAAAGATAAGAGTTAACTTATTTATTTTATCGAAGCATTATAGTGACTTTTATTTTACAAGTTTTATTATTTTATCATCCCGCTACCAGTACACTAAACTACTATCTTATAACCCGGTTGGACTGCGGGAAAAAATTGATGGATACTATGGTCGGGCTCGCCGTTTACAAAGGACCCCGAGGCGATATTACACTGTACAGATATAATGTTTACACTCAGAATATCGACGATATTCTCGGATGTGATATATTGATCGCTTGGAGGAATAATAAGATTTTTTGAAGTATAACCCAAAAGTGGACCGATAGAATTTGGACGTTCGGTGAAATTGAAATAAATTGATTTATTACTTCGTATTTCACTCTTTAGCGTGCTAGGATTTCCCCTCAACACCATCATAGCGCCGGGGTCTTTATGAGCTATTTGCTCTCTGAGAAACATAGCCAGAGCCTCAATGTCGTAGGCTCCTTCTGGTATTTGAATGGCCATTGTATCAAAATGAAACATGTCCGACTTACCTCTTTGAATATTAGGGATCGAATTAAATGTATGTAAAGAGAGTAGACCGACGCTGTAAGAATTGTCTAGCTCTAAGGGAGGCATGAAATTTGCTTAGAGCACGCTGGATGTGCCCGTAAGTGTTACAGCGAGGCTCATGATTGCTAATAACCTAATCGCTTTCAGAGTTCTCCATTAAATACTGTAAGCACAAATGACCACAAAACGGAGTATTCCATTACTGGAAACGCTTTCGATTGTAAAAAATAAAACTGTCTTTTAAGTAAGTGACCAGTTGAGGTGGTGGTCTCGAATTACCAAACGAATCAAAGTATTTGACGATTTTACCATGTTTTACGAAGCAAACCCAGTGCGAACCTTCTTTTGAGTTTGGCTCTAAATTAACTATAGCCGTCTCCTTTAATTTAGGAGATTCTGGGAGAGTATCAATCATAAATACGCCTCTAAAATGTGGAATTTTAAATATTTTTCGAGGGTAGTAATTTAATTCGACATCATTCAACGCTTTTTTTAGTAGTCAAATACGACGACCACTGCGTCTGTAGGTTCGCTTTTGTGGTCGCTCTATAAATAGTCCGAATCCATTCCGTCTATATGGCTTTAAAAAAAGACCTTTACCAATTTTTCGATTTTCCATTGCCAAATTATGTCTTTTCTGCTCTTCCAATTTTTGCTTTGCCTCTTTGGCTTCGTTGACAGCTTTTGCTATGCTTGCCACACCTCCAGCCAATGATCCTATAGCGGATAAGCCTGCCATTACTGGTATTAGAAGAGGTAAAAAACCTCCAGACTTAGGTATGGGAAGAACACGAGGGGGTAAAGGCTTGTCTTTACCTCTCAATGTCTGTTTCGCCTTATTATATGCTAATTGAGACGCGTTTATTACAGAAGACACCTTTTTCATTTGAGCCGCTCTTACAAGATCTCTAAAATTCATTTTTTTCTTCATTTTGGTAGTCCTTAAACTAGATGCAAATTTCCTTTTTGCTTTCATAGCGTTTGTAACAAACCAAGCTGAAGCTTTTTCCCCGAGCGTTGAATCTGGATTTTTAGCGCGGTTCCTCCCTCCCCCATAGGGAGGAACCCCGCTTATAAGGTTGATACAATGAAACAATCCGAAAGTGCCGACTAGAAAATTTCGCGTTTCAGAACCCCTAGAGACCGAAAATAACGGTCGTTCAAATTTATATATATATATATATATATATATATATATATATATATATATATATATATATATATATATATATATATTTGTCTGTTCACTCATTTCTGGCTTCCCTAATGGTCCGATTGTGATGAAATTCGGTACAAAAATCCGTCGTCCAATTTGAAAGGTCAACTTCGTTAACCAGGAAAATCCGCCTACTGGAAGATGGCGTTTGGGGCGAAATTCGCGCAAAAAAACTGTAACGCTTACGTTTTTGAGTTCATAAGCTTCTAAGTACTCGCTTTATATGATTCCTGGGCTAGGAAAACGAATGAAGCCATTTTCAAGGCGATAGCTTTAAACGTTTTCGAGAAAATTGGAAAAATATTTTTTTGAATACCGTTTTTGGTTTTGGTACTTAGAATCATGGGATTCAGTTGAAACATTTTCTGCATGTTCTACTTTCATCAAAACTAATATGTTGAAATTTTGGTTACGTTTGGAGTTAAGGAAGGGTTAGAATAAAATATTTTATTAACAGACATAAAAAGTTTTAGTAACTTTGTATACTTTCCTTAATATCTCGAAAAAGGTTGAGAATCTTGGTAAACGGAAGAATACCATTAGAAAGCTTATTAAATGCTCTAAAAAAAAGGTTCTACTAAAAGTTTTGATTAGGCGATGTCAATCGGAGAAATAAGAGCTTAAAACTTTAAAGTAATTGATTTCGCTTATTCGAACTGTTCTTTTGGTCTGTTTTTTATTCCTTGTTATTTTGTAATTGCTTATTGTTGGATAATGTATTTGAAAATAAAACAGGTTAAGAAAAATAAGAAAAACAATTTAATGTTAGAGATATGGATTTCCAAGATATATATAGCTTTTCAACTGCCTAGCGTCCTTCCTAGGGAGGGTTCTTTGTCTTTGATTTTGGTACTTAGAATTATGGGATACAGTTGAAACATTTTCTGCATGTTCGAGTTTCACCAACACTAATATGTTAAAATTTTTGTTACGTTTAGAGTAAAGGAAGGGTTAGAATAAAATATTTTATTAACAGACAAAAAAAGTTTTGGTAACTTTGTATAATTTCGTTAGTATCTCGAAAACCGTTGACAATCTTGTGAAGCGGAAGATTACCATTCGAAAGCCTACTAAATGCTCTACAAAAAAGGTTCTGAAGAAAGTTTTAATTAGGCGATGTCAATCGGAGAAAAAAGTGCTTAAAGCTTTAAATTAATTGATTTCGTTTATTCCAATGGTTCTTTTTGTCTGTTTTATTTCTTGTTATTTTTTAATTGCTTATAGTTGGATAATGTATTTGACAATAAAACTGGTTAAGTAAAATAACAAAAACAATTTATTGTTAGAAATATAGATTTCCAAGATTCCAAGACCTTGTCACTAGCGGGTCCGTTTCTAGTGTAGCCGACCCTTCCAGGTAAGATTGTAAATCATGACCTTTCAAGACTTTACTACTCACAGGAATGGCGTTAGTGACCTTAAGGGTTGACACGCCATTATAATAATTAATTAAAAAAAAAAGACTGGTGGAACCAAAATAATAACTGCTTCTATTTTAATCTTTCCAAATGAGACTAGGGATATGAAAGGAACCGCGCTAAGATAATGCAGTCCTGCGAGACGGACTTTTTACTACTTGCCAAGCTTTTTCTGCAAGCACGCTGTCAGCCTTATGACGATTTTCCAAGTCTGTATACTTGTTATAATCTATATCGTGTTCTTTACAAGCTTTATCCAAAGAATTAATTCCAGCGTCATCTCTTGTCAATCGTTTTTCCACATTTGTACTTGGACCACAATACTGATATCACGGTAAATGTAATTCAAACGGTAATTTATTTATAACACTGTCGAGGAGACCTCGTCCTTTGCGCACCTTTCCTTTCATACTAAACCTCTTCGAACGAAACAAATGACTTATATATATATATATATATATATATATATACAAGCCATAGGTCAAAATAAATTAGTCACAATGAGATTAGTAGAACAAAAGGAACGATTTCCTTCAGTTCACGTTTTACCGTTGATATCGGATAAAGAAGAGGAAAGGCATGGACCTCTACTACCAAATAGTATAAGAGGAGTGATTTGTGGTCCTAGTGGATGTGGAAAAACAAACGCTATTCTCAATCTTTTGCTTAATCCAAACGGTTTGTAATATGAAAACGTATACATATTTGGAAAAACTCTATCTCAACCCAAATATCGGTACTTGAGAAGCGTTCTAAACAGCTTTCCTGAAATCGGCTATTATACATTCGAAGATTCGAAAGAATTACCTCAAGACGTTAAGAGCAACTCTATTTGTATTTTTGATGATTTTACAATGAAGGATCAAGACAATATTCGACGATATTTCAGCTATGGACGTCATAACTCTCTCGACTGTTTTTATTTAACGCAGAGCTATGTTTGCATTCCGAGACATCTCATTAGATGTAATTTGAATTTTCTTATCGTCTTAAAACAAGATGAATTGAATATTAAACACATTTATGATGAACATATTAGCAGTCCAGAGGTCAGTTTCTCGAAATTTAAAGATATTTGTGGGTTGTGTTGGAAAGAGCCTTTCGACTATCTTGTTATCGACAAGGGTACTAGTTTAAATGACGGGCGTTTCCGTAAGGGTCTAGATGTCTATATCGTGGATATATAAGGGGGAGAAAGAGTAATCAGTCCTCATTAATATGTCGCATACGTAGTGAAATTGTAAAGAAAAGTGATGCTTTACTTAAAAAATTTCAAACGTTTAAAAGAGGAATGCAGGATATTCAAGAGGAAAGGCAAAATCTTTTTGCTCCGGTGCTAGAACCTTTGGTAGATATACAACACAGTAAGTGCTCAGACTCCGAACAGTAAGGTTGTGTCCTTAGTCTTTGTTGTTGTAAGTGCTCCTTAGTCTTTGTCGGTAAACAACCCAGGTAGGCGTGCGGTGGCAACCTGGTAGAGGCTTTGTTGTGCCCGTTTACTGACCTCTCCCCGAACTTTGTGTCCGGTCACCTTTGTTGTTCCGCTATTTAGTGTAAAATAACGGTACAATATGGAATCACTCTCAACTAAATCGAAATGTGATCAAACAGAGAAGTGCAAGAAGAATTCTTCAGGTATAAAATCGAATTGGTTCAATGAATCAGAAATGTCTACATGTGGAAGCTCGCCTGTACCTAAATATGTTACCGTAAAAATCGTGGAAGGAGGTAAGAATTTTAATACTGTAAATCCCTTCTGGATAAATAAGTGGCTAACATCTTTCTCAAATGGCCTGAAGGCGAGGAAGCTCAGAAAGCACGGTTTACTCCTGATAGAAACAAATAACGCTACCGTAGCTTCAAAATTATTGGAACAAAATCAGTTCGGCACGTATAAAATCTCCATAACTCCACACCGTACTCTGAATCAATCACAAGGAGTTTTTTACTGCCGTGATATTGCCGAGGTTTCTAATGGGGAGATACTCCAAGAGCTTCGTGGCCAGCTCGTAACTAATATAAGACGAATTCCAGTAAAGAAAGAATTAGATAAATCGCCACTCTTCATAGCAACATTTGGAACTCCTTGTATTCCAGAAAAATTGTATATTGGATACTTAGCAGTGAAGGTAAGGCATTATATACCTCCTCCGAACATATGTTTCCAATGCTACAAATTAAATCATATTTCAAAATCTTGCACTAGTGAAAAAATTTGTGGCAGATGCACCGAACCAAAACATGACGGCTTGTGCAATGCTGTTAAGTGCACCTTGTGCAGCAAGGACCATTTCTATAAAGCGTGTCCAATATACGCTAAAGAAATAGAAATAAAAACCAAAATGGTTATCGACAGAATTAGTTACTCAGAAGCCAAAAGAAAATTGACTGTGGAAAAAATATCCTCCTACGCCCAAAAGGCTAAGGAAAATGATAGTAAAGGCATGTTACATAAGTTGTAAGAACATATTCAAAAAATCGGAAATAGTCTATCTCTTCTTGAAGAAACAATCTCTGGCAAACAAGCTCATCCTGAAGAGCAACCAAAAAGTGACCTTAAAAATGCAGCACCCTCTGTAAAAACCACAAAGGAAATTGTAAAAACCAAAAACAGCCCAACCACAAAGAAATTAAGCGAAGCTACTCCTGAGAAGAGCCCACCCTCCCCCTCAAAATCCGATGGAAGAAGAGAAACAAGAACGAAAAAAAAGAAGTAATCGTTTTATTGTGAAAATTCATTTTTCATCTACATTTCATTACTGGACGACCTACTTAATGGTATATATATATTTTTCTCTAATTTGCTATGCCTGTACTCCGATGGAATATTAATGGAGTCCAAAGACACTATGCCGACCTGAGGCTCCTGATGCAAGGTGAGGACCGTACTTTCAACATAATCGCTCTACAAGAGACACACCGCTCCAGGTAAGCAAATCTCCATACACGGATAAAATTCTTATTATAAAGACTATTTGCAGGGAGGTAAGGCTTGTGGTGGTGTCTGTATTTATGTGAGGGACTGTATCTACAGTGAACCTGTAAGGTTACTGACAACAGCCCAAGCTGTCGCAGTCACAGTATACATGCCTTTCAAAGTTACTGTCTGTAACATTTATCTTCCACCAAGTGAACCTATTGACACGCACACACTGCAAGACATAATCACACAACTGCCTACCCCCCTCCTACTAGTAGGGGACATGAACTCAGAAAGCACTGTCTGGGGTTCTAAATCTACTAATTCACGTGGAAAAATTATCCAAACACTCCTTGAAAGAAATGACCTCATCCCATTTAACACGCACGTACCGACACACTTATGTCCCCGCACCGGAACTTACACTAACATTGATGTATCTGCCAGCTCTTCATCAATATTTACACGATTCAATTGGGAAGTAAGTAAAGATCAATTCGGGAGTGATCATTTTCCAAAAATACTAACTCCTGATAGAGCCACAATAAATTTTACTTCTACCCCGCGATATGATGTCAAAAATGCGGATTGGAATAAGTTCCAAAATTCCTTTCTAGAAAAGCTTAAAGATATTAAAACGTTCAAAAATTTTTTATCAGCTATTAAATCGGCAGCAGATGCATAAATGAAAAAGACACACGGTACATATAAAAACCGACCAGTCCCTTGGTGGAACGATGAATGTAGCTGAAAGAAACGCAAAATCCTAGTCAGGATTACCTGATGGAATACAAGCGGAAAAAAGCTAAAGCCCAATATATTATAAAACAAAGCAAAAAAAAAAATGCTGGTCGATTTTTTATGCTCTATTAACAGAAACACCCCTCCAAAAACAATCTGGAATATGATTAACAAAATTAAGCACAAAAGATACAACCCTCCTATTTCAGCCCTAAAGGAGAATAATCTCTTAATAACATGCCCCGAAACTATCAGCAATCTTCTAGGCCATCACTTCTCCTATGTGTCAAGTGATGAAAGATTATCACCAGACTCCCGCAGACTAAAAAATACCTTAGAATCAATTCCATTATTACAGACACCAAAATTTATCCATCCGTTAAACGAACCATTAACAGTGCATGAATTGAGATTTGTACTGACCCATGTAAAATGTATCTCACCTGGAGAAGACGGAATCTGTTATAGAATGCTGAAAAATCTACCCCCAAGTGGGCTGTCGCTACTGTTAAAGCTATACAATAATGCATATGAGACTGGTTATTACCCATCTTCGTGGAACCAAGCAATCATTATACCGATTAAAAAACCGAATAAAAATGCGACATCAACTGATAGTTATAGACCAATAGCTCTGACAAGCAGTATCTTTAAGGTCTTTGAGAGAATGTTAAATAAGAGGCTTTTATGGTTCCTTGATAAAAATAAGCTTCTATCAGAGTATCAGTGTGGCTTCAGGCCAAATCACTCGGCTATAGATCACATTGTTACCTTGGAAAAAGAAATTTTGGATTCATTTATTTCTAAGGAATCTGTATTGGCCGTCTCTTTTGATATAGAAAAGGCTTATGATACAGTTTGGCGCCGAGCTATTCTGTCAAAACTAGGCGAATGGAATATTCGGGGAAACTTTTTCAATTTTGTATTAAATTTCCTTTCGAATAGATCATTCCGAGTTAAAATGGGTAAAGCTCTTTCTAATGTATTCACTCAGGAACACGGAGTGCCCCAAGGCAGTGTAATAAGCACGACGCTCTTCAAAATAGCTATGGACACCGTCCGTGAGCATATTACTCCCCCAGTCAAATATTGCCTGTATGTGGATGATTTGCTTATCCATATTCGAACTAAAGATCTAGAGAATGCCGCAGAGTCCATCCAAAGGACGATAAATAGGCTACAGAATTGGAGCGCTACTTACGGACTACATTTCTCTACACAAAAGACTCAAAGCATAATTTTTACAAAAAAGCGACGTATACCACAAATTACGTTGAACTTAAATAATACTCCTATCCACTTTACAAACTACATAAAATTCTTAGGACTCCTCTTTGACTCTAAACTTACCTGGGTTCCCCACCTAAAAAATCTCGTTGATAGACGTAAAAAATCCTTACATCTCTTAATGATTTTATGCAATGCAAAGTGGGGAACAGACAGAAGTGTAATGCTGACATTCTATCGGGCATATACCAGGTCTCTTCTGGGTTATGGGAGTGTAGCGCACACATCTGCCAAGCCCAGTACTCTTAAAATCCTAGACTCAATACAAATCACTGGTTTACGCATCGCAACAGGAGCTTTAGATCCAGCCCCTCTAATAGCCTCCATGCAGAAAGTGGAGAATTACCATTGGAATACAGACGTATGCAGAAATGTTTGAAATACTGCCTTAAAACTAAATATTTAAATAGTAAGTGCGTCCCAAAATCTACTGACGAGGAATTGTTAAGAAAATACGAAATGCAACCATTCAGGCAACGCCCACTGTTGGTAAGATGTATGATTTATGCACAAGACACTGACCTACTACAAACACAACTCTTACCCAGACCTCCCGTAACATTCATACCATGGACTCTAAACAATTTGAAACTAGACCTAGGACTGACTAAATACAAAAAATCCGACCCGACATCTGCACATTCATACAAACACCTATTCAAGTCATACGTTGACAAAAATGAAGACACAATTTTTATTTACACGGACGGATCCAAGACAGCTGAGGGCACAGGCGCAGCAGCTGTAATAGGTATAAACACTTTTCAGCTGAAACTAACAAAAAGTACAAGTATTTATTCTTCTGAGCTGCACGCCATTCACCTTGCCCTGGAAAATGCAAACCACATTCAACAACCAAAAATAACAATTTTTACGGACTCACTCAGCTCAATACATGGACTACAAAACATGTACAACGACAATCCCATCATTATGAACATACTAGAACAGATACACAGGACGAATAAAGAAATAACAATATATTGGCTCCAGGACATGAGGACGTAGGACAAAGCACTCAAGCTGACGTACTGGCTCGGACGGCTACAAGACAAAACCAACTGGACATACACGGAGTTACACTACAAGATATGCAAACTGAAGCCAGAAGATTTGTTACAGAGAAGTGGGAACAAGCCTGGCACATGACGACGGATAACAAACTTCGAGAAATCAAACGAACAGTAAGTGAATGGCCTTCAAGCAAAAGGGATAATAGAAGAGACGAAGTGATGTTATGCCGCTTAAGAATTGGCCATTCCCGACTAACACACTCTTATCTCATGACAAGACAGGACAGACCGACATGTACACAATGTAACACACCGCTGACTATAAAGCACATACTCACTGAATGTTTACAGCGACAAAACTATGACTTACCTTACAATATGACTGAATTACTCCGCGATGGAAGCAAATATATCGATGAGATATTGAACTACCTAAACAAGACAAACTTACTAACCAGATTATAGCATAAATTTAGAAAGGAAGAAGAGTGAAAACAACCCATAGAGATTTGTTTATATATACCATTATTATTTATATTAAAAATATACCATTGTTTATTTATATGTTATATGTGCGTGTGTGTGCAGGTGTGTGCATATTCTATTATATCTTAATAAATGTATTTATTCTATTATTTCTTTATTAACGCTCTATTATATTATATCTTTATTTATCTTTCTCTATTATATATTTATTAATGTTCTATGATAGTATATCTTTATTAAGGTATTTATTCTATCATATCTTAATCTGAATAGTATTATCCTATGTCTAGAAGTAGAATAAACTATATAAACATAGTGTAATGTATATTTGTATAATTTGATGTATATATATAATAATGATGATGTATATATTGTTGATGTTGATGTATATATATAATAATGTGTTTGTATATGCATGTAGATAAGTATGTATACATGCATGTATGTATATATGTGTAATGTTTGTTCTGAGCAAGTCGCTATAGTTGCGAAAAGCTCTTAAAATAAATATTAAAAAAAAAAAAGATATGCAACAACAGTTTATATACAACAACAACAGCTGCAGCCCCGACCTCGGGGATTCAAAAAAGAAAAGGAGGAAGGAGACTGGGGAGAAACGAACGAGACCCGATCTATGTGGTGGGATAATGAGTCTGCTTTAAGTCCGACCGGAAAAATCTTTCTCGAAACACCTGTTACAAAAAGAAAATCAAAAATATCAAATATTTTTAAAAGCCCTTCCAAAACCCCCCAAATCAAATCAGAAAACATCGAAGTAACACCAACCTTTTCTCCCTCTCCCCAATCCTCCACAATTTATGCACGCTCTACTATCGCTCCAGAAGAAGAAGAAGAAGAATTGTACGAAACAGAAACCCCGCTTGCAGTAAAGGTTCGTGAATATGTTAAAACTCCACAAGGCGAAGATGAACTAGAGCAGAATTTAAAATCCGCCGGACCGCTACAAAGACAATTTTTAGAAAAGTTGTTTAAAGGAGGACAAAAAGATTTAGATTCCGGGTACGGTTTGCGAGTAATGCCGAACGGTCAATTAGCCATAGGCGATTCTACGAATATTGAGCTTTTTACAAACAACGATGATATCTCGATTAACGGTGTGGTTTGCGATGGAACGCCGGGCTTGTTAAAGCTATTATACCTCAAGAATCCAGAAGATTATACTGATGCGGATTTAAAAAACTATAAAAAGATTTTGCTTGCAACGAATGCTCACAAAAAAGGATACAGCGAAGTACGTGGATTGGGCGGAACTAGATGCATAAAATATAAGAAAGTAATTTCTCGACTGTTTTCATCGCGCTATCTCAGCTCACTTACCTCATCCAGTAGTTGACCGGCTACTCATCGCAGACTTGGTTCTTATAATAAAAAAGGTACTGGCTTAATGCAAGAACATTTACCTATTTACGAACATTATGACGATCCAAACGAACTTGTTGACCGTCTCAGATTATTGATGGCGTCGACTGCAGCGGGTCACTGTGGTCATGGAAATGAAATTGTATCGATAATTGAAGAGTTGAGAGAAGAGAATATTATATATTAGATCAATATTAACTTTTGCACTCAGTCACATTCCTCATACATGACGATAAACAAGTTTGGCTCCCATGTAACAAAAAAACATGTCAAGTATAAAACAAATTATTTTCGATTTAGTTTGTTAAAATCTGAACAACATGTTGATGCAAATAAGTTACGTATCATTAATGTAGCAAATCCTGTTTCTTCTACTGACGCGGTTAATAAAACATATTCAGACACCCTAGCAATTTTTTATACAGATTTAAAAAACTGGCCCGGTAATTAAATATATGGGAACGGCAAGAGGCTTGCTAATTTCGCTCCACCTATTGACGGCTATGATGTGGTTACGAAAGATTTTTTTAAATTCCATTTCAATTACTCTACAAAATGATACATATGATGCAATGAACAAAAGGATTACAAACGTTCTTGAACCACTTGCAAAAACGGATGTTGTGACACTGGGGTATCTGGAAGATATATTAAAGAAAAGTACACAGCTTTAGTAGTAGTTAGATGTCGGTGGTAAAGAAAGCAATTGTAGATGAATTGCATAGAAGCGCACGTAAATTTTATCCGAGAAGAAGAGTCGTTCTAAAAGGAGTAAACGATTTATGGCAAATAGATTTGGTTGAAATGTTACCCTATGCTAGGGAGAATAAAGGCTACAAGTACCTATTAACAATAATCGATTGTTTTACTAAATATGCTTGGGCTATGCCGATAAAAAGTAAAACAGGAGATAATGTAGTAAAGGCGCTAGAAAAAATCTTGAAAGTAAAGGTTCCTAAAAATATTCAAAGTGATCAAGGAAAGGAATTTTACAACACAAAGTTTAAAACGTTGATGAAGAAACATGGAATTAATCATTATTCTACTTTTTCAAACATTAAGGCTAGTATTGTTGAGCGTTTTAACAGGACATTAAAATCAAAAATCTTCTTCTTTCTCGGAAGAATTAATGGAATCCTATTAATTTTAGCGAGTTGGATAGACTAGAGTCGCTAAAATTAATATAATTCTATTAATTGCGAGATTAGTTGGATTGACTAGAGTTTTGATATCTTCTTGAGCGAGCGGAAACGCATAGCATGTAATGCCTAATAAATGTAAAATATCCAAAGAGAGAGAGAGAGAGAGAGAGAGAGAGAGAGAGAGAGAGAAAGGGAATAAAATATGTTTGTTTACAAATATCGTTGTTTGTTGTCCTTCATAACCTGCAAAGCAGTCAACTTTAATGCTTAATAACTTTTTTCATAGTTGAGAGAATTGATTTTGATCATATTAACCTTTTTATTAATAAATATTGCTTGCCATTATCTAATATGAATTATGACCGTAGATAACGAGTCAAGTAGTAATAGATAACCAGCAAAGAACCTGTAAGCTAATCAGTAAGCTTATCAGCGAGTACGAGTAACTGTTATCAATCACTACTGCTACTTCAAAAGTAACTGGATGTGGTCTTCGCAAAAAGACCCGGTAAAAAAATGCATATTTTACTATATCCTGTAATGTAAAAAATTTGCATGTGATGGAGAATAACTAAGTTCATATTTTGATTCAGCAAACTCAAATTAGGGATAATGACAGAGTGAAATAAAAACCCCAGACAAAAAGTTAATTTTTTCAGACCACTGTAATCCTTGCTGTATTAGCCTCGAGATACTACTTAAGTCACTTTAAAAAAAAATCCCTTACCTACGTATAAGTGAAGAGCAATTTGAAAATCTTACAACTGAAGGTCCCTAGGTGTTCGGCTCCAGGTTGGCAAAATAATCTATTTAACTTGTCTTTTTTTTTATATAAATCTCTTAAAAATCAAAATAACACAAAACTGATGTTTGTATCATTTTCTAAGTGCAAAAATACATCGAAAAGGTATTTTAAAACGTGACGTTTTATGAAAGTTAACGTTTTTAAGCGCATTTAAAAAAAATTTGTATTTGTAAACAATTTTTTTTTTTTTTTTTTTTTTTTTTTTTTTTTTTTTTTTTATTTTTTTTTTTTAACTTTCAAAACAAATCTTTGGACCGCTATGAAAAAATTGACGCCCAGGCGTTGTTTGCGATTGGTCAAGGAAACTAAAATATAACTCCGAATCGCAGGAACTGCGTCATCATATATTAATAAATTAAAACACCGACGCATGTCATACTGAATCACTAGCGAGAAGCTTCAGGAAATTCTCCGCGCCCTCCCTCGGGATGTTTTCCATACCTACTACCTGGTAATCACACCTCTCCCAGGCTCCCTATATAAACACCGACGCATGTCATACTGAATCACTAGCGAGAAGCTACAGGAAATTCTCCGCGCCCTCCCTCGGGATGTTTTCCCTACCTACTACCTGGTAATCACACCTCTCCCAGGCTCCCCATATAAACACCGACGCATGACATACTGGAGAAAGGGAGATTATAGGAAGCAGCCTTCACAGGAATCACTAGCGAGAAGCTACAGGAAATTCTCCGCGCCCTCCCTCGGGATGTTTTCCATACCTACTACCTGGTAATCACACCTCTCCCAGGCTCCCTATATAAACACCGACGCATGACATACTGGAGAAAGGGAGATTATAGGAAGCAGCCTTCACAGGAATCACTAGCGAGAAGCTACAGGAAATTCTCCGCGCCCTCCCTCGGGATGTTTTCCATACCTACTACCTGGTAATCACACCTCTCCCAGGCTCCCTATATAAACACCGACGCATGACATACTGGAGAAAGGGAGATTATAGGAAGCAGCCTTCACAGGAATCACTAGCGAGAAGCTACAGGAAATTCTCCGCGCCCTCCCTCGGGATGTTTTCCATACCTACTACCTGGTAATCACACCTCTCCCAGGCTCCCTATATAAACACCGACGCATGACATACTGGAGAAAGGGAGATTATAGGAAGCAGCCTTCACAGGAATCACTAGCGAGAAGCTACAGGAAATTCTCCGCGCCCTCCCTCGGGATGTTTTCCATACCTACTACCTGGTAATCACACCTCTCCCAGGCTCCCTATATAAACACCGACGCATGACATACTGGAGAAAGGGAGATTATAGGAAGCAGCCTTCACAGGAATCACTAGCGAGAAGCTACAGGAAATTCTCCGCGCCCTCCCTCGGGATGTTTTCCATACCTACTACCTGGTAATCACACCTCTCCCAGGCTCCCTATATAAACACCGACGCATGACATACTGGAGAAAGGGAGATTATAGGAAGCAGCCTTCACAGGAATCACTAGCGAGGCTCCCCCCCCCCTCTCCCAGGCTCCCTATATAAACACCGACGCATGACATACTGGAGAAAGGGAGATTATAGGAAGCAGCCTTCACAGGAATCACTAGCGAGGCTCCCCCCCCTCTCCCAGGCTCCCTATATAAACACCGACGCATGACATACTGGAGAAAGGGAGATTATAGGAAGCAGCCTTCACAGGAATCACTAGCGAGGCTCCCCCCCCCCTCTCCCAGGCTCCCTATATAAACACCGACGCATGACATACTGGAGAAAGGGAGATTATAGGAAGCAGCCTTCACAGGAATCACTAGCGAGGCTCCCCCCCCCCTCTCCCAGGCTCCCTATATAAACACCGACGCATGACATACTGGAGAAAGGGAGATTATAGGAAGCAGCCTTCACAGGAATTACTAGCGAGTCTCCCCCCCCCCCCCCTCTCCCAGGCTCCCTATATAAACACCGACGCATGACATACTGGAGAAAGGGAGATTATAGGAAGCAGCCTTCACAGGAATCACTAGCGAGGCTCCCCCCCCCCTCTCCCAGGCTCCCTATATAAACACCGACGCATGACATACTGGAGAAAGGGAGATTATAGGAAGCAGCCTTCACAGGAATCACTAGCGAGGCTCTCCCCCCCTCTCCCAGGCTCCCTATATAAACACCGACGCATGACATACTGGAGAAAGGGAGATTATAGGAAGCAGCCTTCACAGGAATCACTAGCGAGGCTCCCCCCCCCCCCCCCTCTCCCAGGCTCCCTATATAAACACCGACGCATGACATACTGGAGAAAGGGAGATTATAGGAAGCAGCCTTCACAGGAATCACTAGCGAGGCTCCCCCCCCCCTCTCCCAGGCTCCCTATATAAACACCGACGCATGACATACTGGAGAAAGGGAGATTATAGGAAGCAGCCTTCACAGGAATCACTAGCGAGGCTCCCCCCCCCCTCTCCCAGGCTCCCTATATAAACACCGACGCATGACATACTGGAGAAAGGGAGATTATAGGAAGCAGCCTTCACAGGAATCACTAGCGAGGCTCCCCCCCCCCCTCTCCCAGGCTCCCTATATAAACACCGACGCATGACATACTGGAGAAAGGGAGATTATAGGAAGCAGCCTTCACAGGAATCACTAGCGAGTCTCCCCCCCCCCCTCTCCCAGGCTCCCTATATAAACACCGACGCATGACATACTGGAGAAAGGGAGATTATAGGAAGCAGCCTTCACAGGAATCACTAGCGAGGCTCCCCCCCCCCCCCTCTCCCAGGCTCCCTATATAAACACCGACGCATGACATACTGGAGAAAGGGAGATTATAGGAAGCAGCCTTCACAGGAATCACTAGCGAGGCTCCCCCCCCCCCTCTCCCAGGCTCCCTATATAAACACCGACGCATGACATACTGGAGAAAGGGAGATTATAGGAAGCAGCCTTCACAGGAATCACTAGCGAGTCTCCCCCCCCCCCTCTCCCAGGCTCCCTATATAAACACCGACGCATGACATACTGGAGAAAGGGAGATTATAGGAAGCAGCCTTCACAGGAATCACTAGCGAGGCTCCCCCCCTCCTCTCCCAGGCTCCCTATATAAACACCGACGCATGACATACTGGAGAAAGGGAGATTATAGGAAGCAGCCTTCACAGGAATCACTAGCGAGGCTCCCCCCCCCCCCTCTCCCAGGCTCCCTATATAAACACCGACGCATGACATACTGGAGAAAGGGAGATTATAGGAAGCAGCCTTCACAGGAATCACTAGCGAGGCTCCCCCCCCCCTCTCCCAGGCTCCCTATATAAACACCGACGCATGACATACTGGAGAAAGGGAGATTATAGGAAGCAGCCTTCACAGGAATCACTAGCGAGTCTCCCCCCCCCCTCTCCCAGGCTCCCTATATAAACACCGACGCATGACATACTGGAGAAAGGGAGATTATAGGAAGCAGCCTTCACAGGAATCACTAGCGAGGCTCCCCCCCCCCTCTCCCAGGCTCCCTATATAAACACCGACGCATGACATACTGGAGAAAGGGAGATTATAGGAAGCAGCCTTCACAGGAATCACTAGCGAGGCTCCCCCCCCCCCTCTCCCAGGCTCCCTATATAAACACCGACGCATGACATACTGGAGAAAGGGAGATTATAGGAAGCAGCCTTCACAGGAATCACTAGCGAGGCTCCCCCCCCCCCCCCTCTCCCAGGCTCCCTATATAAACACCGACGCATGACATACTGGAGAAAGGGAGATTATAGGAAGCAGCCTTCACAGGAATTACTAGCGAGGCTCCCCCCCCCCCTCTCCCAGGCTCCCTATATAAACACCGACGCATGACATACTGGAGAAAGGGAGATTATAGGAAGCAGCCTTCACAGGAATCACTAGCGAGGCTCCCCCCCCCTCTCCCAGGCTCCCTATATAAACACCGACGCATGACATACTGGAGAAAGGGAGATTATAGGAAGCAGCCTTCACAGGAATCACTAGCGAGGCTCCCCCCCCTCTCCCAGGCTCCCTATATAAACACCGACGCATGACATACTGGAGAAAGGGAGATTATAGGAAGCAGCCTTCACAGGAATCACTAGCGAGGCTCCCCCCCCCTCTCCCAGGCTCCCTATTTAAACACCGACGCATGACATACTGGAGAAAGGGAGATTATAGGAAGCAGCCTTCACAGGAATCACTAGCGAGGCTCCCCCCCCCCCTCTCCCAGGCTCCCTATTTAAACACCGACGCATGACATACTGCAGAAAGGGAGATTATAGGAAGCAGCCTTCACAGGAATCACTAGCGAGGCTCCCCCCCCCCTCTCCCAGGCTCCCTATATAAACACCGACGCATGACATACTGGAGAAAGGGAGATTATAGGAAGCAGCCTTCACAGGAATCACTAGCGAGGCTCCCCCCCCCCTCTCCCAGGCTCCCTATATAAACACCGACGCATGACATACTGGAGAAAGGGAGATTATAGGAAGCAGCCTTCACAGGAATCACTAGCGAGGCTCCCCCCCCCCCCCTCTCCCAGGCTCCCTATATAAACACCGACGCATGACATACTGGAGAAAGGGAGATTATAGGAAGCAGCCTTCACAGGAATCACTAGCGAGGCTCCCCCCCCCCTCTCCCAGGCTCCCTATATAAACACCGACGCATGACATACTGGAGAAAGGGAGATTATAGGAAGCAGCCTTCACAGGAATCACTAGCGAGGCTCCCCCCCCCCCCTCTCCCAGGCTCCCTATATAAACACCGACGCATGACATACTGGAGAAAGGGAGATTATAGGAAGCAGCCTTCACAGGAATCACTAGCGAGTCTCCCCCCCCCCCTCTCCCAGGCTCCCTATATAAACACCGACGCATGACATACTGGAGAAAGGGAGATTATAGGAAGCAGCCTTCACAGGAATCACTAGCGAGGCTCCCCCCCCCCCTCTCCCAGGCTCCCTATATAAACACCGACGCATGACATACTGGAGAAAGGGAGATTATAGGAAGCAGCCTTCACAGGAATCACTAGCGAGGCTCCCCCCCCCCTCTCCCAGGCTCCCTATATAAACACCGACGCATGACATACTGGAGAAAGGGAGATTATAGGAAGCAGCCTTCACAGGAATCACTAGCGAGTCTCCCCCCCCCCCCCCCCTCTCCCAGGCTCCCTATATAAACACCGACGCATGACATACTGGAGAAAGGGAGATTATAGGAAGCAGCCTTCACAGGAATCACTAGCGAGGCTCCCCCCCCCCTCTCCCAGGCTCCCTATATAAACACCGACGCATGACATACTGGAGAAAGGGAGATTATAGGAAGCAGCCTTCACAGGAATCACTAGCGAGGCTCCCCCCCCCCTCTCCCAGGCTCCCTATATAAACACCGACGCATGACATACTGGAGAAAGGGAGATTATAGGAAGCAGCCTTCACAGGAATCACTAGCGAGTCTCCCCCCCCCCCTCTCCCAGGCTCCCTATATAAACACCGACGCATGACATACTGGAGAAAGGGAGATTATAGGAAGCAGCCTTCACAGGAATCACTAGCGAGGCTCCCCCCCTCCTCTCCCAGGCTCCCTATATAAACACCGACGCATGACATACTGGAGAAAGGGAGATTATAGGAAGCAGCCTTCACAGGAATCACTAGCGAGGCTCCCCCCCCCCCTCTCCCAGGCTCCCTATATAAACACCGACGCATGACATACTGGAGAAAGGGAGATTATAGGAAGCAGCCTTCACAGGAATCACTAGCGAGGCTCCCCCCCCCCTCTCCCAGGCTCCCTATATAAACACCGACGCATGACATACTGGAGAAAGGGAGATTATAGGAAGCAGCCTTCACAGGAATCACTAGCGAGTCTCCCCCCCCCTCTCCCAGGCTCCCTATATAAACACCGACGCATGACATACTGGAGAAAGGGAGATTATAGGAAGCAGCCTTCACAGGAATCACTAGCGAGGCTCCCCCCCCCCCCCTCTCCCAGGCTCCCTATATAAACACCGACGCATGACATACTGGAGAAAGGGAGATTATAGGAAGCAGCCTTCACAGGAATCACTAGCGAGGCTCCCCCCCCCCTCTCCCAGGCTCCCTATATAAACACCGACGCATGACATACTGGAGAAAGGGAGATTATAGGAAGCAGCCTTCACAGGAATCACTAGCGAGGCTCCCCCCCCCTCTCCCAGGCTCCCTATATAAACACCGACGCATGACATACTGGAGAAAGGGAGATTATAGGAAGCAGCCTTCACAGGAATTACTAGCGAGGCTCCCCCCCCCCCTCTCCCAGGCTCCCTATATAAACACCGACGCATGACATACTGGAGAAAGGGAGATTATAGGAAGCAGCCTTCACAGGAATCACTAGCGAGGCTCCCCCCCCCCCCTCTCCCAGGCTCCCTATATAAACACCGACGCATGACATACTGGAGAAAGGGAGATTATAGGAAGCAGCCTTCACAGGAATCACTAGCGAGGCTCCCCCCCCCTCTCCCAGGCTCCCTATATAAACACCGACGCATGACATACTGGAGAAAGGGAGATTATAGGAAGCAGCCTTCACAGGAATCACTAGCGAGGCTCCCCCCCCCCCTCTCCCAGGCTCCCTATATAAACACCGACGCATGACATACTGGAGAAAGGGAGATTATAGGAAGCAGCCTTCACAGGAATCACTAGCGAGGCTCCCCCCCCCCTCTCCCAGGCTCCCTATATAAACACCGACGCATGACATACTGGAGAAAGGGAGATTATAGGAAGCAGCCTTCACAGGAATCACTAGCGAGGCTCCCCCCCCCCCTCTCCCAGGCTCCCTATATAAACACCGACGCATGACATACTGGAGAAAGGGAGATTATAGGAAGCAGCCTTCACAGGAATCACTAGCGAGGCTCCCCCCCCCCTCTCCCAGGCTCCCTATATAAACACCGACGCATGACATACTGGAGAAAGGGAGATTATAGGAAGCAGCCTTCACAGGAATCACTAGCGAGTCTCCCCCCCCCCCCCCCTCTCCCAGGCTCCCTATATAAACACCGACGCATGACATACTGGAGAAAGGGAGATTATAGGAAGCAGCCTTCACAGGAATCACTAGCGAGGCTCCCCCCCCCCCTCTCCCAGGCTCCCTATATAAACACCGACGCATGACATACTGGAGAAAGGGAGATTATAGGAAGCAGCCTTCACAGGAATCACTAGCGAGTCTCCCCCCCCCCCCCCCCTCTCCCAGGCTCCCTATATAAACACCGACGCATGACATACTGGAGAAAGGGAGATTATAGGAAGCAGCCTTCACAGGAATCACTAGCGAGGCTCCCCCCCCCCCTCTCCCAGGCTCCCTATATAAACACCGACGCATGACATACTGGAGAAAGGGAGATTATAGGAAGCAGCCTTCACAGGAATCACTAGCGAGGCTCCCCCCCCCCCCTCTCCCAGGCTCCCTATATAAACACCGACGCATGACATACTGGAGAAAGGGAGATTATAGGAAGCAGCCTTCACAGGAATCACTAGCGAGACTCCCCCCCCCCTCTCCCAGGCTCCCTATATAAACACCGACGCATGACATACTGGAGAAAGGGAGATTATAGGAAGCAGCCTTCACAGGAATCACTAGCGAGGCTCCCCCCCCCCCCCCCTCTCCCAGGCTCCCTATATAAAATACTATTTAGGATTTTTTGCCGGAATTTAGGACGTTAACTAACATTGTCAACGTTATTAGAATAGAAACTATTACATACACTTCTCTGTAGTAATCTATGAATGACTTATAAATAAATAAAAAATCACCACCTTTTTATTTATTTGATTAAAATATGAATAAGTGCTATTTAAATAAAGTAACAATTGTTAAGATTTGTTTACTGGTTTCGCGGATGATCAAGTCGTTACATATCCAGATGTAGATTCTGGAGTTGGAGTAATAAATGTCGGTAGCAGAATATTCAATGAAAGTGGTCTGGAGATTAACCCAATGAAAAGCCCGGCTATTATTATTGGAAAGGGAAATTTAGTGAAGGGAAAGATTTATTCGAGCGAAATTCGCGCACAAAAAATCGTAATGCTTACGTTTTTTAGTTAATTTGCTTGCAGGTACTCGTTTTATAGGTTTCTTATCATAGAAAACGAATGAAACCATTTTTAAGACGATATCTGTAACCGTTTTTGAGAAAAGTGAAACAAATGTTTCTGTAACTTATTTCTTTGGTGGGTACTTAGAATCATGGGATTCAATTTAAATATATTCTACAATTTTGAAATTCATCTAAACTAAGATGTTTAAATTTCGGTTATATTTTGAGTTATGTATTCGAAAAAAAATATTACGGGATGTCCCGTAAATGAGTGATCACATTTTGAGAATGAACAGTAGGCTAGAACAGGAAGGTTTATATAAAGTATGGTTTGATTCTCAGTAAGGGAGATATTACAGTTTTTCTGCTTTTTTAAAAAAACAAATTATTGTAGCTCCGCCCCAGTTGGTCGGACAGAAAAGCAAATGATACCTGGAGGTTTATTTTCAAAGCTGGTAAGGGATTTGCATACTTCAACTACCTATCTTCTTATTAGGTATTTACATTACCTTCTACCTCATGTGTAACAGAATTGTAACAGAGGTTGATTAAGTAACGAAATATAAATTTTTTTTAAATAAATATTTTGTAAGAATAAAATAGTTTTCCAGGTTGAACTTCATTAGTTTAACCTGAAAAAATATTTTAATAGATAACTTAATCGATTTTTAATAAATCTAAACAAGAATTTTACCTTAAATTGCTACTGATGGCCACGCAGATGAATTTTCCTCGGATTAATGTCAGCCGAAATGAGATTAAATATTCTTTCCCTGATAAATGAACATCTCTATTTCCGTTTATTATACGTAAAGTGGCTTCTTTAGTCGATAAAATGTTTCTTAGAAACTGACGTTCATCTTCAACCATTTAAAACACCTATTGAGAAAAATCCCTTTTAGCTCCCCGGTCTCTTTCTATGAATGACTGAACTAGATTCAAATAATAAGACAACATAAAAGAATGATGGTTTCGCTTTGAAAACTCCTCAAGTTTCCTATTAGGCTTACTAAATATTTATTTTGTTTGTTTTTATAAAAACAAAAATTTGACGTTTCGTTGCTTTATCAAGCTCAGTTACAAGTCTGTTATACATGACGTAGAAAGGTAATGTAAATACCTAATATGAAGATAGGTAGTTGAAGTATGCAAATCCCTGAATGTATGGTTTCTCTTACCAGCTTTGATGGTACACCTCACACCAAAACAACTCTCACCTTACAATCCCACTCCTTTATAGAATCAATTTAGAATAACTAAACTCTGGTACAGGAACAAATAATTGTTTCTAGTATGAAGTAACAAATATTTGTTACTAAGATAAAGAAACAAATATTTATTTTTTGCAATTTAATGCAATTCATTTTTTAGAGGAATGTTGATTTCGTTTTCTTGTTCCCTTGCATTCTAAATTGTCAATTAATGATAGGCTTGTTTCACACTATCTCAAAGCTTAGGAATTGAAGAAGTTTTTCTCAGATCCAGGATGTTAAGATCTCATCTTTAGAAAAACTATGAAAGCTGTAAATATCCAGAAAATTCGGGTTAGGGCTAAAGTTATGTCATTCAGCAAACAAAACTTTCTTTTTTTCTAGTTTCCCAGATATCTTCTGTTTTATTCCTGTAGCAAATTGACCCATCTTTCATTTGGTACCATTCGCTTTTCTGTCTATTCTCAAAATTTGATCACATATTTATAGGACACCCCGTGTATATATATATATATTATTTTTTTATTAGTTTCCTCTCTGGAGTAAGCCTGCAAAGAGGCAGTTTATTATGTGCTACACGTTCCAATACATAATGTATATCACATGTATTTTATCAAATTTTGTTATCAAATGTTCTTAGATATATTACATTAATGATTTAACATTAAATAATTAATAACTAAATTTAAATAATTAGAAAATAAATATAATTTTATATATTTACATAATTTGTTTGTTTATATTTTTTATTATTTCAATTGTCTTTAGAAGGATCGATCGTCTTTAGAGTCAAGGATGCTCTCTTACAACAATCTCTGAAGCTTGAATAGTGTTTGTCAAACAGCTCTTTTTCTGTAATGGGCCAGTTTTTTATATTCTTTTGAATTGTTTTTCTCTCTTCTATGAGTAACTTGCATTTGTATATAAGGTACTGTGTTGTTTGTGGTGTTGTGTTGTCGCAAGGGCATGCCGAGCTGTTAGTTATATTTAGCTTGTGTAAGTATGTGTTTAATGATCCGTGTCCAGTTAGTAATTGTGTCGTTTAGAAGTCACAACATGTATGTTTTCGTACTAAGTGGATATGTATGTCAGGTATAAATGCAAAGAGTGTACGTCCTTTTGTAGAGTTTCCCCATTGTGTTTGCCAGCGCTCTATCGTTTTACCTGATAGAATGTGTTTCATGTGTGTCTTAGATATTTTGTTGTATATTATTGGTATATTATTGTCTTTGGACGCTGATTTAGCGTCTGTCGGCTACCTCGTTTCCTTCAAGTCCGTCGTGTGCTTTCACCCATTTAAAGTGTGTAGTTATGTGTTTCATTTGAGTCTGAAGTAGTGTGTGTCTTATTTGTTCAATTATTGATTCGTGTATTTTTCTATTGGTCAATTTGTATAGTGCAGATTTACTGTCTGTGCATATTTGAACTGTTGAATTTGTCTCTACTTGTGTGTTGATGAAGTCTAGTGCCTTTAGTATTCCTAATTGTTCTGCTTGATTGTTCCTACAGTCCTTTCCTAGCCTATATTTTAGTGTGTCTATGAGTATGTCTTGTTTATATACTACTACACTACATCCTACTGAGTTATCTTGTTTACTACCGTCTGTGTATATTTCGTAGTGAGTCGGGTCTTTCGTGTATCCCTTAATATTTGGGAATATTGCGGGATGTGTCCAGTTTGAGTAGTGTATGGGGTGTTCTATATCTTCTGTTTTTAGTGTAATTGTATCTAGTTGTAATTTTGTTAATGAATATTGAGTTGTGTGTTGTTCTGAAAGTAGTGAAATTGGTGTGATTTTCGCTAGAACACAGGCTGCTTCGTAGTTCGATATCCTTTGATAATTCTTATCGCCATCAATCTTTGTACTCGCTTCAGTTTTATCTGATTGTATGTTTTGTCCAGCCCACTTTTCCCTAGGTTTATGCCGTATGTCAGTGAAGGTAATATTGCTCCTTTGTACAAAGTTTGAAGTGCGTCTGTCTGTAGCCCCCATGTGTTTCGTGCTGCTATTGATAATACATTTATTAATTTTATCAGTTTAGCTTGTAATAAGTCTATATGTTTAGTCCATGTCAGTTTGTTGTCAAATGTTATGCCTAAATATCTAAGAGTTTGTGTACTCTGTAATTTTTCTCCTGCAATAAAAATATCTAATTCTGGCTGTCTTCGTTTTCTAGTAAATGTTATATATGAGGATTTCTTTGTGTTAAATTTTAGTTTGTTGCGTTCTGACCATTGTTCGACTGTCTGTATTACTGTGTTTATGGATGCTTGTATGTGTTCTGTGTACTTTGAACTTATTATAATTATAATGTCATCTGCAAATGCTATTATTTCAACGTTTTTCGGTTTTTCCTTTTTTAGTAACTCGTTAATAATTAAATTCCATAGTAAAGGAGAACATGCTGATCCCTGTGGTGTACCTAGTGTTTGTGTTTTACCCCCCTTGTAGTTGTTAGTGGTGAGTATTGTTTCTCTGTCCCGAAGGTAGTTGTCTACTAAATTATAAATATTTTTTGGGCAATTGTGTGTGATGAGCGAGTATAGAATTGATGGCCACCACGCATTATCAAAGGCTCGCTGTATGTCCAATGAAACAAGTACTACGTCTTCTTTCTTTTTTAAAGCTTTGCTAATAAGGTCGTAGGTTTTTTGTAGTGCATCTGGTGCACTATTTTGAGGAGTAAAACCATATATATATATATATATATATATATATATATATATATATATATATATATATATATATATAGGGGAAGGTGTTGTATCTCTGACCATATTGTACCTTTGACCACCGAGGCTGTGGCGGCATGTAGCAAAATTTTATAAATTTAGGTGTAATTAGTGTTTAGCTCCTTCACTATAGGGCTTGTGTAACCTACTTCGGATTATTCAACTCAAAGAGGATTCTTGCAAAAAATACTTTTCCATTTCTATAGTATAAATGTAAGTTATTTATTGATGACGTTTTGCCTCATAATATTTTTTGTATTATGTCTTTTTAGATGGAAGTTGTTTGACAAAGTAGCTATTACAATAAGGAACATGGTGTAGGTTCTGAAATTGATTTATCTTATCCCTAAAATTTTTAGCATGCTTTTTAATTTGCACTACCAGGGTGTTGTACATCTGACCACGACTTGTTGTTGTTCCTTTGACCAGGTCAAAGGTACAAAACCACTGAGTAATTTTTTCATAATTCAACTATTATCTTCTTCTGCTACACCTTTTTAAAAAATAATTAATATTGGTTGCTTCAATTGTTCAAAGAATTTAAAAATAGTAAATGAAATGAGTTGAAACTGACTTTATGAATCCTCGGTGTGACAGCTCGAACCTATCGCCCCTTATCCTTCCACATGAAGTTGTAAGGCCTCATTGAAAAGTGCAGGCAAGGAAAATGTCAAATAGTGGCCGGCCAACAGGAAAACCTCCTATCCTGACAGATATTCCTGAAAAGCTAATTGTTGAAGGAGAACAAAAAACGAAAGCACCACCCTAAACGTAAGACACCACATACAAATAAACCCCTTCCTAAAAAAGTGTTAAATAGAAAGAAAATTGTTCTAATGGCAGTTCCGATTCTGATACAGACAAAATTTCTTCAGGAGAAAGTGACGTTGATCTGTCTGATAAATGTCGTGAGTTAAGTCGATGACCAGCAAAAATTTGAAAAATATGATTTGGAAAAAGGAAATTTTATACTTGTTAAAAATAAAAGTAAAAAGACTATTAAATATTAGTCGCAGAGGTCTGTGGTATTAAATTTCCACTGTTTAACATCCAATATTTGAAAAAACAAACTTGAAGTGACAAGTTTACGAGAAAATATGACAATTTGTATGATATTGATATAGAAGAGATTGTGGCTTAACTCCCATACCCTACTAGTGGATCTCCTTGATAGTTAAAACCTTTATCGATTGGACACGAGATATAAGTGAAAACCCGAAAAATGGGACCTTCTAAACCCCCCCCCAGGCACAAAGGCTACGGGCGAGGACTTTTGATATGTTTACCTTTTAGCCGAAACATAGTTATGAAGTCAAAAATTGTGTTCCAAACATTTCCATCCATAACTCTTAGTTGCTTGGACTATTAGTCGCTAAATTTCTGATTTCATGATCAACACTGAAATTATTTTTACGGTTGAAGGAAAATACATAAAATAGCAAAGCAATACATATTATTAAAAGGAATGCAATACTCTACAACCCTATAACCGTTATTCATTTTTTGGGTTCATCGTTGAAGCGTTATCCTGTCAAAAAGGGGACAAAACTTTAATAAATGGAACTTATAGGAAATTTAATCGGCTTTCATTTGTTATAGAATAGTTATGTCGCTAGGACGCAGGGTTTCCGAGATATAAGCGACAACCCAAAAAATAGGACCTTCTAAACCCTCCCTCCCTCCCCCCCCCCCCCCCCCCCCCCGGCACAAAGACTGCGGGTGAGGACTTTTGATATGTTCACCTCCTATCCAGCCCAAACAAAGTTACGAAGTCAAAAATTTTGTTCCAAAAATTTCCACCTATAGCTGTTTTTAAGCATTCGTTGCCTGGACTGATGGCTTTTAGTATAGCTTAATTAATTAATTAGTATAATTTGCAGGTCTATTTCAGTAACGGGTGTTTCTTATTGGAAATGTATTGTAGATTCTAAGAATCTGATTTTTATTTACGATACATTAACCAAGAATCCGTAATTTTTTGAAAATAGACAAAATGTTCTGATAGAACGTTCAGTTCTGGTCCCCTGAACTAGAAATGACGTGAAGAATAAACTCCTAAAGTTGTGACATCTCAATGCGGCACACCTTGTATAAAGAGAAAGATGTGTTGTAAAACAAAAAATAAATTAATCGGACCAGGGTCATTTTCATTATCTGGTAGAACGGATCGATGCAGATTTGAAGAACTTTTTCAAAAGTTCTTTCACGAGGACAGTATTAATTAACACGTTCCTTATAAAAGTGCTAAAAGACACATCATAATAATACAGAGGTCGTAAAAAATACCTTTCCGATGTATATTCGAACGTAGAAAATTGTACAAACATCAGTTTTCCGTTATTTTGATATTTAAAAGTTATATTCGTAAAAAAAAAAAAAAAAAAACGTGTCAAATAGTTTATTTTTCCAACCTGGAGCCAAATACCTAGAGACCATCGCTTGTAAGATATCAAATTTTTCATTAGTTCTACGTAGGTGAGGGATATTTTTTGAAGTGACTTAAGTAGTATCTCGAGGCTAATTAATGTAGTAACGATTCTCGGAAACGGATGGAGCGATAAATTCGTGATTGGGCTCAATCTAGAGTAACAAATTATGGCACTAATCTGAATTTCGTATGATAATTAGATCAAAAGTTACGGGGGTGGCTGTGCTAGCGTAATGTTACGCCAGGATTCGTAAAATACCAACAGGATTCGTTGAATACGTGATGGGGGCGTACGGTGACGGGTTTACCCGGATTACCGATGTTCGGAGGTGGACGGACCCAATTGTAAGCGGAGGGGGGATTAGACAGGGTGGTCCTTTGTCTTCGTGCCTTTTCAACCTTGCGATGGATTGGGTCCTCCAGGTGGTTCTAAGCCAGGTGGCATATACTCTGGACGGAGTGAGGATTAGCTATCTAGCCTTTGCCGATGACTTCGTCCTGGTCGCGTCTTCGGTGGCTGGCATGCGGGGTGCCCTATCGGGGTTTGGGGCTGCTATCGCCAAACTGGGGATGGAGCTCAGCCCGGGCAAGTGCTGTGCCCTTTCACTAGTGCCGGCTGGGCGTGTGGCCAGAGTATAGGTAGTTGAAGACGCACTGTTTAACGTTGGCGGGGCCCCGGTGAGGCAAATGCAGTTCCATGACTCCGTCAAGTACCTCGGAGTCACCTATAGGAACCATGGAACCGAGAGGCCTGATGAGGAAATCGGAAGGGCCCTTTTAAGAACTGTGAATCACACGTCAAGCCGCAGCAGAGTTTGACCGCCCCCGGTGGCTCCTCCAGCGAAACATTAAGTAAGTAGGGGGGGGAAGGGATAGAACGGTGGGGGGTAAGGGGGGAGGGTTAGAACGGTAGGGGGGAAGGGATAGAAGGGTGGGGGTAAGGGGGGTATGGGGGAAGGGGGGTATGGGGGAAGGGGGGTATGGGGGAAGGGGGGTATGGGGGAAGGGGGGTATGGGGGAAGGGGTATCGCTGTCTAAGGCCCAATTCTACTTCCCAAATATCCCCCATATATTTACGCTCCGACCGCTTTATCTTTCTTTCTTTCTTTACTTACAAATTCAACTATTGTATTTCCCTAGGCACTCTTAGCATATCTTATAGAAATTCCATCTTATGGTCTATTGAAGATTTCTAGTTCAATAATATAGCTTTTCCTAGAATGGTTGGAGTTAATAAGTCACATCCGTGTAAGACGCAATTCTACTTCTCAAGTATGCTTCATAAAAACAATTTACCTACGTCTACAAAGGTAATTTTATCCCGAAAACTAGGATTTGGCTGGCGATGAATGGATAGGATATGAACATTTAAAGCAGATTTCTGCTCTCGAAGTCCCACACAGCTTACCTCTGATCTACTTGTGCATTTCCCGCTTACACATGTAACTCTTACAACTACCTTAGAACTCTTAGAGAATATACCTCTTATGAACTACTTGAGGTAGCTTATTTAACAAGAAATTCTGTATCTTTGATCTACTTGTGCATTTCCCGCTGAAACGTATAACGCTTAGGGTAGTAACACACATACAGCTGAGCGGAGCGGCAAGCTAGGAGCTTACATACAATGGAGTGGAGTTATGAACTCACTCGTGTGGGAAATTATAACTGGAGACCCAAGAAAACTAACTCCAAACTTGTAGGCATTCAAAGCCAGACGATTTTTTGTGTTTTAGCGCGGTTCCTCCCTCCCCAATATGGAGGAACCCCGCTTAAAAGGTTGATACAATGAAACGATCCGAAAGTGCCGACTAGAATATTTCGCGTTTCAGAACCCCTAGAGACCGAAAATAACGGTGGTTCAAATTTGTATATATATATATATATATATATATATATATATATATATATATTTGTCTGTTTGCTCATTTCTGGCTTCCCTAATGGTCCGATTGTGATGAAATTTGGTACAAAAATCCATCGTCCAATTTGAAAGGTCAAGTTCGTTAACCAGCAAAATCCGCCTACTGGAAGATGGCGTTTCGGGCGAAATTCGCGCAAAAAAAATCGTAACGCTTACGTTTTTGAGTTCATAAGCTTCTAAGTACTCGTTTTATATGATTCCTGGGCTAGGAAAACGAATGAAACCATTTTCAAGGCGATAGCTTTAACCGTTTTTGAGAAAATTGGAAAAATAATTTTTGAATACCGTTTTTGGTTTGGGTACTTAGAATCATGGGATTCAGTTGAAACATTTTCTGCATGTTCTACTTTCATCAAAACTAATATGTTGAAATTTTGGTTACGTTTGGAGTTAAGGAAGGGTTAGAATAAAATATTTTATTAACAGACAAAAAAAGTTTTGGTAACTTTGTATAATTTCGTTAGTATCTCGAAAACCGTTGACAATCTTGTGAAGCGGAAGATTACCATTCGGAAGCTTACTAAATGCTCTACAAAAAAGGTTCTGAAGAAAGTTTTAATTAGGCGATGTCAATCGGAGAAAAAAGTGCTTAAAGCTTTAAATTAATTGATTTCGTTTATTCCAATGGTTCTTTTTGTCTGTTTTATTTCTTGTTAATTTTTTAATTGCTTATAGTTGGATAATGTATTTGACAATAAAACTGATTAAGTAAAATAACAAAAACAATTTATTGTTAGAAATATAGATTTCCAAATTCCAAGACCTTGTCACTAGCGGGTCAGTTTCTAGTGTAGCTGACCCTTCCAGGTAAGATTGTAAATCATGACCTTTCAAGACTTTACTACTCACAGGAATGGCGTTAGTGACCTTAAGGGTTGACACACCATTATAATAATTAATTAAAAAAAAAAGACTGGTGGAACCAAAATAATAACTGCTTCTATTTTAATCTTTCCAAATTAGACTAGGGATTTGAACGGAACCGCGCTAAGATGATGCAGTCCTGCGAGACGGACTTTTTTTCAATGTTTTTATTAGAATTATTTGTTGGAATAATTTTACATTAACTATCAGCTCTTGTACATTTGTCGTACAGATTTATTGCCGTCTATTTTTAAATACACTACTACTAATAATCGGACTAATAGTCTACAGTCCTGATACAATATCGTCCCAATATTTCTCAAACACTCCCTTGTTAAAATAGTTTTTATGTTTTATTTGCCATATAGCACATCTTTCATGAACACAGGCAATCAACAGTTCTCGGTCCATTTAAAGCGGCGGTCACACTAGGCTGCCTACCAACCGCTACTAACCAGCCGCTAGGTAGCAGCGCCAGCAGCCAGCGGATAAGCCGCCGTCACACTAGGCTGCCTACCAACCGCTACTAACCAGCCGCTAGCTAGCAGCGCCAGCAGCCAGCGGATATGTCGCGGTCACACTAGGCTGCTCATCAGCCGCTAGCTTGTGAATAGCCACATATTCAGTTCCGAATTTGATTAAAATAATCTATATAATCATGGTACTCCTACTTTATATTATATATTAAAATAAATGATTATATGACACTTGTTCAAATTATGAGAAAGTAAGTTTATAAGTTGAGAGCTCAGTTAAAAAAATTATTTTTCAAATTATCACTGAATGTGGGGTGGAAAATAAATTAACCCTCATTTTAAAAAGTATACTGGAATCATGTAATTGTAGTACCACTTTAAAGAAAATCCTAACCAAACTACCAGTGTATAATTTTTTAAAGAAAATAATGTGTGGTCCATATATAAATATATATTAAAAAATAGCAACAAAATGAAGCATTTAATTAAGGTTATACTTACTTAGTTTTAAGTAAGTGATAAGTTTTAATCTAGTATAACTGAAACTATTCTTCATTTGTATTGTTTTTGTTTTTTTAAATATAATATTAATATGTTATGTTCTATGCCTTTTCATGTAATAATCTGTAACTAAGGTTTTTCTTTCTATGATTGAAAAAGTAATTGATGCAGGATTTATGTTAATTGAGCCAAAAGGAAAGTATTAAACACTTTTTGTTCCAAATAAACTTTCACATTTTGTTGTTGACATTTTCCGTTATATTAAAGCTTCTCTTTCAAATCTTAAGGTTTATGAGCTCTTCTTTAAGGATAGCCCTTTTGTCATAGGAAATAGGGGTATCTAAGAAAAACAAATTTAGATATTTTTGTTGCAGCTATAGACAACAATGAATTAAAGCTATTTGGGAATTTCAATAAGGACTTATACTAAATAAATTAATGGGGGATTAATTTGATTTGGCAAGGGGTCGAGGTTAGCTCAGTGGTACAGCACTGGACTAATAAACTGGAGCACCTGAGATCGAATCTCGAGCAAACAATAAAGATTTTTTCTTCTAATGTCTTCGTTCTTGGGTTGAATTTGGCCTCACTGGCATTCCCTAGGCCAACCCAGCCTTTAATAAATTTACCAATGGATACCCTGGGCGCTAATGGCTTGAGGTGTCGAAGCAGCCTAGGGGAAAATCAGGCGGCTGGAGCATAGTACTGACCACACTATCTCCCTAGTGTGCTGTACAGTCATGAATCAGATTCCTCTATAGTATCTGCCACTTAGGGTCCTCGTGGCCTTTTTTTTTTTTTTTTTTTTTTTTTATTTTGCAACAATATTGTGCTCAAATGGCAAGCGTATTTAAATAACGGAGTAGTCAGAGGATATAAATATCTCAGACAAAAGAAAGCAGATATAAAAATATAATAAAACTGCTGGGTGTAAATATGTCAATAATAAAGAGGCTTGGCATATTTAGATTAATAGAAAATTGCATGGAAAATTCAATTCTCCTGGGGGGGGGGATAAATGAAAGAATTCATTTTAATAAGAAGGAAATGGTTTAAAGACAATTCCATGACAGCAAATTAAAATGATATAAATTTAAATATTAAAAGTGAAATTAAGTTAGACTTGCGATGGACAAAACGTTATGAAACAATAAAAATGATATAAAACTTTATATTATATATTAAAATGAATGATTATATGACACTTGTTCAAATTATGAGAAAGTAAGTTTATATAAGTTGAGAGCTCAGTTAAAAAAATTATTTTTCAAATTTTCACTGAATGTGGGGTGGAAAATAAATTAACCCTTATTTTAAAAAGTATACTGGAATCATGTAATTGTAGTACCACTTTAAAGACAATCCTAACCAAACTACGTGTGTATAATTTTTTAAAGAAAATAATGTGTGGTCCATATATAAATATATATTAAAAAATAGCAACAAAATGAAGCATTTAATTAAGGTTATACTTACTTAGTTATAAGTTTTAATCTAGTGTAACTGAAACTATTCTTTATTTGTATTGTTTTTGTTTTTTTAAATATAATATTAATAATGATGATTAGATAGTTAGCCGTCGAGGTGATAAGTAAAGATGGAATGGTTGGGATTCGGCTAAATAAACCTCAATATGATTTTGTTTTAAAAAATCTATATTTCGGACGTTTCGGCTACTGATTGGTAGCCTTTGTCAGCTAAAATGACAAAAAAAGAAATTAATACAGAAACCAAAAAAGGTTTATAATTGTGATAGGTAACAGAACTAAAAATACAATTAACTTATAAACGAACATATCGTCTTAAATTCTTAGAATGAAAAACTAAATAGATACAATAATTGATTTTAATAGTAATTAGTAATATTAATTGATTTTACAAAGAAATATGAAACTACATACCAATGACAAATATAGTAGCTAGTAGTAGGTATATATATACAAATATAGTAGCTAGGTTAGTATCTTATTTCTTTGTAAAATTAATTAATGTTACTATTAGCTACTATATTTGTCATTGGTATGTAGTTTCATATTTCTTTGTAAAATCAATTAATGTTACTAATTACTATTAAAATCAATTATTGTACCTATTTACTTTTTCATTCTACTCATTCTAAGAATTTAAGACGATATGTTCTTTTGTATGAAACCAGGAGCAGGAAAAATAAATAAAATAATAAAAAAAAAAGGAAAGGCTAAATGAAATTAGGTTTAGCATGATGAAACTTATATTTATTAGTTAACTTATATTAATACCCCTTAATTTTTAATAGCCCTTTCAAAAACTAGAACTGTGCCCAGGCCTAATAAGATTTGGCAAGTGGTAGCAGAGACTTACCAAGGGTCCTCGGCATCTGCATCGGCATCTTCTTCGCCCAGTCCACAGGTTACGAGATCCGCTTGCTTATCTGGTCCAGATGACACTGCCCTCCTATTGTCTAGGACCCCCCTCTCCTCCTAGGCCTGGGCAGC
Source organism: Gonocerus acuteangulatus (assembly GCA_946811695.1). Lineage (NCBI taxonomy): Eukaryota > Metazoa > Arthropoda > Insecta > Hemiptera > Coreidae > Gonocerus > Gonocerus acuteangulatus. Next base: position 132,862,126 of record OX328132.1, read on the forward strand.
TAGTTCCTATATCCCATAGATAGCAGGGCAGTCCACTATCTATTCCTATCACTAAATATTTACACACTACAAAGCATTCTACATACCAAGACATACAACTACAAAACATTCTACAACTACTAATAATAATAACTATGGTTACATTACCCCCTAATTCACTAAAGTATTTTATCTTCTGATGAATACTTTCCAAGTCACTACACAGCACTATCACTACACTGTAAGTGAAGCATCGTCCGGGCGGAAGATCCTCACCCCGGCGAACTCGGTTCTTGCTGTCGTCTCCACATTCCGCACGGACTGATTCTTCTTGAAGTACCTCCTCGCCTCACATAGCTGGTACACAAGTAGTTGCAGTAGATGCACCTCCCCAGGTCCAGAATCTCATGGAGCTCTCCCTTGTGGCCAATTCTTGATAAAGGTTGCTCCAAGCTGGCAAACACGCAGGGTGGAACGTCGCCATTGTGGAGAGGGACGGTTGTAGGAAAGCCATACTTGACTTTGTCGACACCCGCAAAGCCTCTTTCTTGTAGCACGGACTGAGCAGTCCGCTCTTGACTAACAAAGAGGTAGCTTCCTTGGTGTCTCGTTTCTACCAAAAGCCTTGCAGATAGTTCTAGGACCGGGCGCCTCTGCATTTTCATTCGTTGTTCCAATGGCATCAGAGGCAGATCAATGAAGGCTAGTACCCCATCTGCGCTCGCTATAACCTGGACCGTTGCTGCGGCGTAGTATACTTGCTCATGGAGCCGGCCATCTTGGGTCAATAGTGCCAAATCTGCTGGGCTAGCCTCCGCAATACCTGCCAAAACACTTATTAATTCCTGGGGGCTTACCAGCTCTCTATTGAACCTTCCATCTATCAACCCCTCTACTCCTAACATTACTCTCCTAAGTTTCACCAAATACTCGGTGAAGCCCAGTCCCAAGCTTCTCAAAGAGGAGGAAAAGGGTAAGGATAGGGAGGGTTGGTGTCCAATAGCCGTGGGATTACCCTGCAACACCCTCATGTAACGGCCTTCTTCCCGGAACACCCTTTTTATCACCCCAAAGATCCGCGTCCCACGTCTACTCATCGTTAGGTCTCTGAACGCCTCTCCTCCGGAGGGAATATGGTGATCGTGGCCGGGGTCCCTGTTCCCGCACTCCTGGCGTCCAGGTGGCATCCTTAGGGTCGTTGCTCGGAGAACTAGAGGAGGAACGACGCCCACTCACAGGCTGGGAGTCTATGCCCCGTCGGCCGTATAAACGTCTGGATCTTTCGCGGTGCCTCCCCCCTCATTTGCGCCCTCCACCCGTCCTATAGGCTGGGGTGAACCGCTCCGTTCGGCTTCCTCCTCTTGACCTACTTCTCCCTCAGATAGGGCTGAGTCGGATAGGACCTCATCGGGGGTAGTCGTTTCCGAAGGTGGCGACGAAAACTGGCCGCCGAGAGGACAACTAGGATCTGGACACGAAGGGGATGCCCCCGCACTCACGGGACAGTCAGAATGATCGGTCGCCCTTGCCTCGCTTTCCCCTTCTTCCGCGTCACCAGCCCGGTCTGGCGTCTGGTAATTTAAGTCATATGGGCGCCCTCGCTCCATCGCCCAAGACCACTCGTCGTTGGCCTCTTCCTCGTCCTGTTCTTCGCGGTACGACCTATTAGCCGTTTCAGCCTTCTCTCTCTCCGGATCCATATTCCCCTTAGTCGCGGCCTTCTTAAGGCGGTTGATGTGCACAACTGCTTGCGCCCCGGTAGACAGCTCGACCTCATAATTAACCCGGGAGAGTACACGGGTGACTTGATGCGGCCCCGTCCATGGACGGTGGAACTTCGGACAGTGACCCGGTTTGACCGCTGGCACATTTAAGTACACCCAGTCACCCGCTGCTAGCTGGCGCTCTTTCCTCCGAGAGTTTACGAAGGCTGTTCGACGTTGATAACATCGCTCGGATCGTACCAACGCCTCTCGATATGCTTCCGAAAGCCGCTTCCGTAGCTGTATCACATGATCTTCCGGTAAGAGCCTATCTCGGTCCTCCTGGTTCAAGCTAGGCCCTAGATCGCAGTCGAAAGGGGTGACTAACTCCCGTCCTAAAAGTAGGTAATTGGGGGAGTACCCAGTCGAGGAGTGGGGGATGGCTCGGTAGGCCATAACTGCATATGGGACCCAACGGTCCCAATCTCTACCATCCCGCCGCACAAAATGTGTGATCGAATCCGTGATCGTGCGATGGAGGCGTTCTACCATGCCATTGCACTCCGGATGATAGGCTGTAGTCTGCAGCTTTTTTATCCCAAGAGCTCTGCATACTTCCTTGAAGAGAGAAGAAACAAAGTTTCTCCCTTGATCAGTGAGCAGCCTCTTTGGCACACCATGTCTCGTCACAATATTCTCCACAAAGGCTACGGCCGTCTCTTGAGCGGTCTGCTCCTTTATAGGGATTGCTTCGGCGTACCTCGTAAAATTGTCGATAAAAGTCAGTAGATATCTATGCCCTCTCCTTGACCTTGGTAGAGGGCCAAAAATATCTAATGACACCTGCTCGAATGGGCCACTGGCCACATACGGCACTTCCAGAGGCACCTTCAGGCCTGGTGGGCTCTTTCGCTGAGCACACCTATGGCAGCTCTCAACGAAGTTCCGTGCATCCTTCTCCATAGAGGGCCAATAAAAGGACCCCCTTAAGTTGGCAAGCGTGCGTTCTATACCCGGGTGTCCCGCCCATGGCTTCGAATGGTGGTATTCGAGGATCTTTAGCCTAAGCGACTCCGGAACTAGGAGACGCCAATCACTCCCTTCGAGATCAACAGCCCAGTACCACAATCCTTCTGCATCGGCCCTGACACTACCGCCCTTCCTTGCCAGCTTCTGGCACCAGTCATCTTGCTCTTGGGCCCTCCTGATGTGGCTCCGGGTGAGGGGGTACCGGGTCCGTATCAGCAACGGAGCGGCTTAGCGCGTCTGCATTTTTATGATTCACTCCGGGCTTGTGTTCAACGACATATTCGAATTCCTCAAGGCGCAAGGCCCATCGAGTCAGCCGAGAAGAGGGGTCCCTCAGACTTAGCATCCATTTAAGAGCAGCATGGTCGGTAATTAACTTAAATTTTCGCCCAAGCAAGTAACATCGAAAGAGCTTTGTCGCCCAAACGACCACCAACAACTCTCGTTCAGTTGCAGAGTAGTTACATTCCGGCCCCTTCAATTGCCTGCTGGCATAGCAAATGGGCCTCTCGACGCCTCCCTGCACTTGAGACAACACAGCCCCAAGAGCTACTCCGGAAGCGTCCGTAGAGAGCACAAAGGGGTCTCGGAAGTCCGGATACACTAGTAGAAGGTCGGAGGTCAAGGCCTCCTTCAGGTCCGCGAATGATTTCTCCTGCGCAGGCTCCCAGACAAAAGTAGCTCGAGTCTTTGTTAGCTCAGTAAGGGCTTTCACCCTACTTGCGAACTCCGGGATAAAACGGCGATAGTAGCTCGCTAAACCGAGGAAGCTACGTACCTCGCGTGCATTCCGTGGTTTCGGAAAGGTTTTTACTGCTTCCACCTTTCCAGGGTCGGGTTTGACTCCACTGTCAGTCACCACAAGCCCTAAGTACATGACCTCCTTGGCCGCGAATGTACACTTTCGTAGGTTGATCTTTAAATTCGCCCCGCGAAGTAAGTTAAATACCTCCTCCAGCCGGGCGATATGCTCACCGAGTGTGGCGCTGTACACCACTACGTCATCGAGATAGACAAAACAGCCGGTACCCTTTAGACGACCTAATAGCTGTTCCATCAACCTTTAGAAGGTAGCCGGAGCCCCAGCCAATCCGAAAGCCATTTTCCTGTACTCGAAATGGCCTCCCTCGGTGGTGAACGCTGTCTTCTCCTGGTCCTCCGGGGCTATGGGGATTTGATGGTATCCACTGGCTAAGTCCAGTGTGCTAAAGTACCGGCAATTGCCGAGCTGTTCTAGGGTTTCCTGAATCAGGGGTAGAGGGTATGTGTCCACCCGAGTAACGGCATTAAGCCCCCGGAAATCAGTGCAAAACCGATATCGCACCTCCCCATCCGGCGATTTCTTTTTTACTAGTACAACTGGAGCCTGCCAGGGGCTAGTGGAGGGCGTAATTATACCCCTTTCCAGCATAGAATTCAGCTGCTCCGCCACCACGGCTTTCTCCGCGTACGGGACCCTATACGGTCTCTTCACCACAGGTCGGGCATTACCCGTAACTATCCGATGTTGGACGGGTAGCGCGCAACCTTCCCCTCTGGGCTCTTCGAAGAGATCCTGGAAGCGAGAAAGAAGCTCCAACAAGGGCTTCTTTTCCACCACGGGGAGGTGTCGGAGCTTCTCCTGTAGGTCCGACCCTGTCTTTACGGTTTGTTTCGCTTTGGTGGGGGACTCACCTTGACCTTCTGCCAGTGACCAATTACCTTCCTCAACCCTACCAAGAGGGGAGTCACGACGTAGTACGACTGACCCTCCACTGAGATTAACCACCTGTATCCACGCGGATCCCTCCACGACCTCACTCACGCTACGCCCTGTGCGCACTCCAGATGTAAGCCCTTCTAGTGGCTCAATTAAAATATTACCCCGCCTTATGGCCGCAGGCACTCGAACAGCCACTGTCGCCTCAGAATAAGCCGGAAGGGATACCTCCTGGCACAATCTGACATAAGGAGATTTCCGTTCCCTCCGGCGTGCTTTGCGCCCGGAGCCATTACTTATTGTATGAGCGTCTCCGGAGCTACTCTTTTGGCTAACGGTACAACCCCCTGCGGATCCGGCAGTACTGACAATGTTTGACGAACTAACTCCTGAACCGGGGCAAGACCACTTCTCTTCCAAGATACGGGTCCTAGCCACGACCCCCTCGATCCACTTCCTGTCTCTTTCTTCACTTTGAGCCTCGGTTACCGTCTCTGCCGAAGTCACCCCAAGAGAAGTGGTAAGGGTCCCCAAGTCGTAATTCCTTCCACCTATACTTATTCTAGCTCCAACGCGGCCTAGCAAGTCTCGACCGAGGATTCCCCCTCCCGAGGGGAGCACCCGGGCTACGGCGACCCTGTGTCGGAAAGAAAACCCTGGGAGTTCAATGTCCACGACTTATTCCCCTTCCAGCGGCAATAAATGGTCTGTTACACCGCGGACCTTAAAAGAAACTGGCTGAAGCCCCGCCCCCGGCGCCATAGACCCCGACATTCGTGCTGACTCCCGGGACTTTGTTAGTTCTTCCTTAAATAACTGATTAGCCTTTAAAGCCTCCTCTAGTTGGCCCTTCAGGCTCGTAATTAGTTCTTCTGGATTCGCCATCTTATGTGCTTTAAAATAAGTACCCGCACGCCTGTATTACAAAAACCCTTACAAAAAAAAAACCTAAATCACGGGCCGTATAATAATACGCTAAGATATTATCCCATATCTTACACCGTAATCGTCAACAGAGTGCCCGATGTAAACAGAGTGTCCGATTACAGCGAACACGATAAGCTAGCCCCCGCTGCCCGCTACAGCCTCGCGAGAAGATAAGAGTCGCTTTCTCAGCTCCCCCCGCCTCCTAGCTACTCGCTACTGTGCAAGCTCCTTCACTCGCTTCTTTAAAATTATTCGCAGTCAACCCCACACTTGACACCATTTGTAACATGTAGGAAACCAGGAGCAGGAAAAATAAATAAAATAATAAAAAAAAAGGAAAGGCTAAATGAAATTAGGTTTAGCATGATGAAACTTATATTTATTAGTTAACTTATATTAATACCCCTTAATTTTTAATAGCCCTTTCAAAAACTAGAACTGTGCCCAGGCCTAATAAGATTTGGCAAGTGGTAGCAGAGACTTACCAAGGGTCCTCGGCATCTGCATCGGCATCTTCTTCGCCCAGTCCACAGGTTACGAGATCCGCTTGCTTATCTGGTCCAGATGACACTGCCCTCCTATTGTCTAGGACCCCCCTCTCCTCCTAGGCCTGGGCAGCTAGTTCCTATATCCCATAGATAGCAGGGCAGTCCACTATCTATTCCTATCACTAAATATTTACACACTAAAAAGCATTCTACATACCAAGACATACAACTACAAAACATTCTACAACTACTAATAATAATAACTATGGTTACAATAAGTTAATTGTATTTTTAGTTCTGTTACCTATCACAATTATAAACTTTTTTTGGTTTCTGTACTAATTTCTTTCTTTGTCATTTTAGCTGACGAAGGCTACCAATGAGTAGCCGAAACGTCCGAAATATAGATTTTTTAAAACAAAATCATATTGAGGTTTATTTAGCCGAATCCCAACCATTCTATCTTTACTTATAATATTAATATGTTATGTTCTATACCTTTTCATGTAATAATCTGTAACTAAGGTTTTTCTTTCTATGATTGAAAAAGTAATTGATGCAGGATTTATGTTAATTGAGCCAAAAGGAAAGTATTAAACACTTTTTGTTCCAAATAAACTTTCACATTTTGTTGTTGACATTTTCCGTTATATTAAAGCTTCTCTTTCAAATCTTAAGGTTTATGAGCTCTTCTTTAAGGATAGCCCTTTTGTCATAGGAAATAGGGGTATCTAAGAAAAACAAATTTAGATATTTTTGTTGCAGCTATAGACAACAATGAATTAAAGCTATTTGGGAATTTCAATAAGGACTTATACTAAATAAATTAATGGGGGATTAATTTGATTTGGCAAGGGGTCGAGGTTAGCTCAGTGGTACAGCACTGGACTAATAAACTGGAGCACCTGAGATCGAATCTCGAGCAAACAATAAAGATTTTTTCTTCTAATGTCTTCGTTCTTGGGTTGAATTTGGCCTCACTGGCATTCCCTAGGCCAACCCAGCCTTTAATAAATTTACCAATGGATACCCTGGGCGCTAATGGCTTGAGGTGTCGAAGCAGCCTAGGGGAAAATCAGGCGGCTGGAGCATAGTACTGACCACACTATCTCCCTAGTGTGCTGTACAGTCATGAATCAGATTCCTCTATAGTATCTGCCACTTAGGGTCCTCGTGGCCTTTTTTTTTTTTTTTTTTTTTTTTTTTTTATTTTGCAACAATATTGTGCTAAAATTGCAAGCGTATTTAAATAATGGAGTAGTCAGAGGATATAAATATCTCAGACAAAAGAAAGCAGATATAAAAATATAATAAAACTGCTGGGTGTAAATATGTCAATAATAAAGAGGCTTGGCATATTTAGATTAATAGAAAATTGCATGGAAAATTCAATTCTCCTGGGGGGGGGATAAATGAAAGAATTCATTTTAATAAGAAGGAAATGGTTTAAAGACAATTCCATGACAGCAAATTAAAATGATATAAATTTAAATATTAAAAGTGAAATTAAGTTAGGCTTGCGATGGACAAAACGTTATGAAACAATAAAAATGAACGTAATGTAATTTAAATTGTAATTTGTAATTAAACAAACAAAGGTTAAAACTGAAATTTTTTAAAACAAAGTTTTAACGAAATGTTTCAAAAAAGATTTGTTAAAAACTTAAACCGTTTAAATGTATTTGCAAGCTTAATTCTGTCGCAAAACTGAATAACACCTAGGAGCCCAGTGTTGTCTTACTTGATATATACTTCTAAAACAGAAATATCATTTTTCAAATTCTGAGAATATAAGGCTATTTTGAGAATAGGTAAAACTTTAAAAGAAGTTAAAATAAAACTTTAAAAATAAGTATGACTTAAAAAAAAGTAAAACAAAAACAAAAAGAAAGTAAAACTTAATAAAAAATAAGTTTTGTTGGCTTGCTAATTTCCATCTATATTGCTGTTCTTCTTTGAAGAAGTTGCAACACTGGAAGAAAATGGCTATTTCGGAGAATTTACTCCTTCATAAATGACATTTTCGAAGGCGTAACTCCCGAACTGTGAATCCTAGAAGATTTTGAGCTAGACTACGAGATTTCCCGGATCAAGACGTATCTATGTGCGAAGTTTGGTCAATAGCAGTCAAACGGTGTGGATTTGTATAAGGAACAAACAAACAGAAAAACAGACAGACACGTGATTTTTATATATATATAGATTTTTCTTTTTAGATGACCACAACAAATACCAAGTTTTGTTGAAATATAACAAAAACTACGGCTGGCATGGTCTAATTAGTGTTAGACCCCCCCCCCCCCCCCCCCCCTCACCTCCCTGTGGTCTGATTTTGGTTGTTAACGAACATGTTGAATCGTTTGCTAAGTGAACGCTATATAGCAAGTTTCGTGGCGAAAAAACAAAAACCCTGGCTTCTCTCGTGTTAACAGACACACACACACGCACAAACACACACACACACATATATATATATATATATATATATATATATATATATATATATATACATATTTTTAGGTGTCTACTAGGTAGGATCGACAAAAATTTGAAAACATTTTTCAAAAACTCAGACATGAGTGAAACCTCAATAGCACCCTGTTTCCTTCGGATGAAAGTGCTAAAACGAAAAAAAAAATTATAATAAAAAATTTAAAAAAATTATCAAAATAAAACAATAAAAGAACTATTATAATATAAATAATAGAATATATAATTCACATTGGATGGCTGGGGCTAGCGAGATCACGTGACCGCCAGCGCTGGTAAGCAGCGCTGAAATGTTCAACTTCTAACTTTGGCTGGTAATAACCAGCCCGCATTCACCAGACGCTGGCATTCACCAGACGCTGGTTCTGGGTCAGACTAGGCTGCTTGCTAGTAAATCACCAGCGGCTGGTAACCAGCCAGTGTAAACGCGTCTTTACACACAGCACTACACTCTACACTCGCACAGTGACTGGAGCAGACTGACTCATGACGAGTGACAGGGTAGGCCGGACATTCATTAATACAGTGAAACCTCCCTTATCGCACACCTCCCTACAGCGTACACCTCTAACAGACATTTTCTCACAGTCCCGAATTTTTCTACAGGTAAAATAAACCTCTATATTGCGGACACCTCTGTACAAAGGACACGGACAGAAAAACCTGATTTTTTACCTCCATACTACGGACAATTACAGCTAATATTATTTATAGAAGCGTTCCCATCGGTGTAGGGTTCCAGAAAAATGCATTAACAATAACAAACTCTTTGTAAGAATAAGATATATATACAGTATAGTGACTAGTAATATCTTCCTAGAAATTTCACAACAGGAACCTCTTCCTTTTCAGTAGAAGCATATGATTTTCCCGCTAGCAGATTACTATTGTTTCCAATAGCAGATTCCGGGAATATTCCATGAGTCTGTTCGGTTCACATTCCTTCCGCAGAACTTCACTTTTCTGTTGGTTGTTAGTTCTTGTTGGGTAAGTGTCGTGCTTTCTCTTCAATATTTGTAATCGGAAATCTCTGACATTTAAAGAAAAAATTGACGTGATAACATTTTCCAATCGCGAAAAATTGTGTAAAGTTGCCGAGTTTTTTAAGATAGGGAAAACACAAGTAGCAGAAATATTGGAAAAAAAAGATGAATATGAAATATTGGAAAAGAAAGATGGATATGAAATATTGGAAAAGAAAGATGAAATTTTGAAGAAATGGACGAAAAATTATGACAAAAATGTTGTCCGAGAACTAAGAACGTCTTTACGCTTTAAACTTTTTAGAATAAAAACTTGTTTTAAGTATATATTTTTTCCCCATTTATTTATTTGAAATATGTACAATTATTAGCAGTACAATAATCAAGTCTGTTCATGTAGATATTATGTACAATTTGACGAAAACGGTAAAAGTAAAATAAAACAAAAGAAAAAAAAAAAGAAAAGACATACAAAATATGGAAGAAGACAACCACTGTTGGCAGTTCCAGAGATGTCTTGGTAAATGTTTTAATGGCCACGATAAGATCAGATGATTAAATTGTCTCGAGGCCACTGTCTCTTCAGCCGCCTGGGAGGATTGTCTGGATGGGATTGGGATGATAAGGATAGACCTTCAGGATTAGGATGGTGAGACAATTTGGAGTGGAACATTTGGAATCGGGTTTTAGCAAGGTCAAGGACAAATGGGATGTGGAGAAGAACACGGCCTAACTGTAACTTGTCGCTGGTAACATTAAAAAAAGATAACACGCCTACATTTAGATACCGTAATAAATTTGATAACATTCTACACAGCTTAAAAGACTGCGAAATTATATATACTGATGGATCGAAAACTGAAGAGGCTACGGGATACGCTGTAGTTACGTCCAATAACACCTACCAATATAGACTCCACAACTACTCGAATGTATATTCAGCGGAATTATGCGCTATTTCCGCTGGCTTGTACAAATCAATGACAACCTCAAAAACAAAAATTGCCATCATAACAGATTCTCTGAGCGCGTTAGAAGGATTAGATGAGATGTACTCAAACCACCCTGGTATTACGGTAGTCCAGGAAAGAATAACAATGTTATCAGAAAAGGGAAAATCTGTACTGTTGGTGAGGGCCCCAGGTCATGTTGGTAAAAAGGGCAACGAGAATGAACTTTCGGAAACCTGGCAAAAAATGTGGGATGAAAGCCCACCGAGTAAACTGAAGGCCATTAAAAAAACAGTCAAACCGTGGCACTCATCTATAAGACAGGTCAGGAGGGAAGAGGTCATAATTACTCGTCTAAGAATTGGACATTGCAGAGCCACTCATGGCCATTTAATAACAAAAGATGAACATCCGACCTGCCCTGTATGTCACACACCACTTTCTGTCACCCACATACTTCTAGACTGCCCTTCCTATCGTCCCATACAACAACAAAAACTACCCAAAAATTTAGAAACTCTACTTGGAAATAACGAGTTTAACATTGTTAAGTTAAATACTTTCGAGCTAAATTAAATTAAAGTTAAATAAGCATTTTGAGTCAACAAGCAAGCTAGCATTCATTTATTTTTCTTCTTTAAACAATGTAACCTCCATAACATATGATCGAACATATGATCTAATTACATTTAACAACATATGATCCAAATACAATTAAATATATCCCTAACATCTCCCTCTTCATTGATAACGTCCAAAGATAAAGTTTAGGCCCTAATAAATCTTCTATACCTCAGATAAAGCCTTCCATTCACTTCTACTTGATACCTTCTTATTCCTTCCTTCTTCACTACCTTTCCTTCAATCCAAGGATCGCCTTGGTTCTGCGGATGCAGCTTCACCCAGACCTTCTGTCCTTCAACTAGCTCCGATAGAAATTGGGATCCATTATCGTAGGCAGTCTTCTTTCTTAGGTCCCACTTCTCAGTAACATTCTGCGGAACCTTCGGCTTCAACAAGTCTTCTTTGATAGGCAAAAGACTCTTAGTTCTCCTCGACATGAGAAGCTGGGCGGAGCTGTAACCAATATCTTGAAGGTGAGTATTTCTCTACTCCAGCAACTCTACATAGAAGTCGCCTCTATGTTCTATTACTTTCCTTCTCATATTTTTGAAAATTTTTACCGCTGACTCTGCTTTTCCGTTGGTTTGATGGTTATACGGCGACGATAAGATAGTCTTAAATTCCCATTCTTTTGCAAAGTCTTGAAATTTCTTGGAAGACAGCAGTGTTCCATGATCTGATACAATGACATCTGGAATTCCGTGTCGTGCAAATTGTTCTTTACCAAAATCAATTAGGGATTCAGCCGTGCTTGACCGAGTCTTTTTCACCTCAAAAAATGATGAGTAATAGTCAGCCAAAATCATATAGTGATTTGGCCCCTCCTGCAAGAAATCAAAGCCGACCCTTTGCCATGGTCGCTGTGGTGTTTCCTGCAGTATCAGCGGTTCTTTCTTTAAAGCAGTGGAACATTTCATGCATGCCCTACAGTTCATGACTACATCCTTGATATCAGCTTTCATAGTTAGCCAAGAAAATCCATCCTTTGCCCTTCTTAAGCAGGCCTCAACTCCTTGATGCGAGGAATAAACTTTCTGTAGAACATCCTTCTTCATCGAGTCTGGTACAACAATTCTGTCGCCTTTCAATATCACTCCGTCTTCTACAGTTAATTCGTCCCGAAGACTCCAGAATGGTCGAATGGAACCTGGGAGCTGTGTATTATTTTCTGGCCAACCATGCTGAATTGTTTTAGCTAATCTCTTCAGTTCCTCATCATTTTTTGTTGCTCCACGTAAATCATGAAGGCGTTAATCTGTGACGTCCAAATACTCGAAAGACTTGCATGTTTCAAATCCGTGAAATAAATTATTTCCAGATGTCTTAAAAATTAAGACATCCTTCTTATTGCGATTAAAATCAGATGGTGTTGGTGCTCGCGATAAAAAGTTAGCAACGACAATTGATTTTCCTGGCTTAAAGTGAACTTAAAGGAAAATTGTTGTAGCCTGAGGAGCATGCGCTGCAATCTTCTTAGCGCCTTGGTGAGTGGTTTTTTAAAAATAGCTTCAAGTGGCTTATGGTCAGTTTTGACTGTTAAATCTGGTTTACCAAAGAGACATTCCTCCAAACGGTCAAATGCAAAAACTACTGCCAAACACTCTTGCTCGATTTGAGCATATGACGATTCGGTAGGAGTGAGACCTCTAGAAATATATACTACAGGAGCTCCATCTTGCATTAGCGTTGAACCTAAACCATACTGACTTGCATCACATTGGAGTGTAGCTGGTTTCATGGGATCAAAATATTTTAAGACTGGGGCGGAGGAAACTTCCGCCCAGTTTCATGAACTGGCTCCCAAATCCAGGATGCTTCTTCTTTGAGGAAAATCCTGAGCGGGGCAGCTTCATCTGATAAGCGAGGAACAAATTTTCCCAGATAAGTGACAAATCCATGAAAGCGTTGAAGCTCTTCTTTGTTTTCCGGTGATTTCATTTCTTGTACTGCAGCTACTTTTTATGGATCAGGCTTCAATCCATCCTTTGATATTATATGCCCCATATATTTCACATGGTCCAGACCAATTTTGCACTTTTGGTAATTAAATTTCAAGTTGAGATCTCTCGCTCGATTCAATAATCCAACTAAATTCCTGTTGTGGTCCTGTAAAGCTTGTTCGTCTTTATCTCCTGATCCAAAATGCAGGATATCGTCTGCTATGCTACATATACCACCAAGGCCTTCCAGAGCTTCATGTATTCTTCTTTGAAATTCTTCTGTCGCAGACTTTATCCCAAAAGGCAATCGTTTCCATCAATACCTTCCGAGAGGGGTCCAAAATGTGGTTTTCTTGCTTGATTCTTCGGTGAGTTGAACATGCCAGAAGCCATCTTTCAGATCCAACACACTGAAAATCCTTGCCTTGGCGAGCGTTGGTGCTATCTCCCCGATCCTCGGCGCTTGATAATGAGGACGCTGGATAGCTTTATTAAGGTGATATGGATCTATGCATATCCTCAGCTTATTGGGCGTCCTCACTACTACCATGGCACTGACCCATTCGGACGGTTCAATCATCCTTTCAATAACCCCAAGCTTTTCAATTCGCTGGATTTCCGAGCATATCTCTTTTTTCAAGGCAACAGGATATCTTCTTGGTGGCACTACTGTTGGCGAGATAGATTGATCCAATTTAAAATTGTAGAGCCTTTGTAGACTACTGAGTCCTTTACCAACTTCGGGAAATGAAGAAAGTATAGATTTCGAATCTTGCCTGTTTTTCACCAGAAACACATCTTTGTCCAGTGTGATGAGGCCTAGCCTTAAAGCATCTGCGGCTCCTAAAAGTGGGTTATGTTTATTGTCAATAACCTCGAACTTCAGTCGAAATCTTCTGGTCTTCCAAGTTGTATGCAGGCTAATTCTACCCCTAGATATTTGAGAATCTCCGCCATAAAAAGTCAAAATAGTAGAGCTTGGTTCTAACCTTAAATTAGATGTGCCTAAGAGATGTTTTAAATCGTTTATCCCAATAACATTGCAAGAGGCACCACTTTCTACCTGGCATTTTAGCATTTTAGAGCCGGTTTACATGGGCACTGTTAGGTTCGCATAAAGTATTTTTTATAGGCCGCATTTTCAATTTTAAAAACGTCATTATCTTCATCAGACGGATTCTCCGATGCCATGTCTTTTCCATTGAATCAGATTGCTTGACTGATGCTCTCTTCTGCATACATACTTTGCTAAAATGGTTCTTTTTTTTTTGCATTTCATACAAGTCTTCCCAAAAGCCGGACAGTTACCAGCGCCATGTGTGTGCTGCCCCCCCCCCCCCCCCCGCAAAATTTACATTTGGGCCACCTTTTATTAGTAACTGCAAAACCAGAATCAGATGGGCTTGATTCATCGCGCATTTTCGAAGCTAAACAAGTCGATTGTTCCTCAGCAATACACAGTTCCCTTGCCTGGTCTAGTGTTAATGATTTTCTAGCTAATAGACCTTTGCCCAATCTTAAATCAAATAGTCCCGCAACTAAACGATCGCAAATGAGGTTTTCTTCAATTTCAAGCTTTGATAAATTAGCTAATGTTTCAAACACGCACCTACCTGCCTGTTCATGAAGGCGGTTAATGAAATCCTTGCAGGTTTCATCAGGCATTTGAACCGCACTATTGAACATAAAGCGTTCATATGTGACATTCTTCCTATCAGTAAAGTATCTATCAAGACGAGCAATTATGTCGTCTAACGTGGCCTCATGATTACATATCTTTCTTATTAATTGCAGGCCTCTTTTACCAATTAAGGAACTAAATAAAGCTAGCTTTACCTTTTCACAAGAGAGGTTCTCCGATTTTGTGCCAAAGGATTCAGATAAAGTGATGTAATTTTTCCACTGAGCTTTGAAGATTTCCTAGTTTTCAGCAGCATCTTCTTTGCTTGAAAAATCAAGGGGTTCTGGCCGTGAGATATTACTAGACATTTTCTATGCACCTGACAACATGTTAAGTTAAATACTTTCGAGCTAAATTAAATTAAAGTTAAATAAGCATTTTGAGTCAACAAGCAAGCTAGCATTCATTTATTTTTCTTCTTTAAACAATATAACCTCCAAAACATGATCGAACATGTAGCGGATGGGTGTCGCTACTAAAGGTAGGCTAGGAAGGATAGGAAGGATGTGTCGGGGGAAGGTAGCCAGGTTAGTTCTGTGTCCCGGTAAGGGCGCTTCTTTGAACCTGGGGGATACCGACTAGGTACTAGGCCTTAGCTGTTCCACTGAGTCGGGGAGAAGGTGTTCGGTACTGAGCCGTAGTCGTTCCTCGAAGCAGGAGTGAGAGGGGTAAGGAAGTAAATAAATAAGCCAGGTATTGACTAGAGTTGGGGGAAGTAGGAGTCGGGAGTGTAGTGACTGGAGGCTGGCTTGGCCACTGGGTACATCGAGACGGCGGCTTCGTACTTTGTCCAGAGATAGAGGTCGAGCAGGTAGCTAGGTCCTTGATCCTGAGTGCATGGCTGGATGGTTGCTGGAGCGCCGGTTGCTTGGTCCTGAGTGCATGGCTGGCTGGAGTTTTTTTTTTTATTTTTGTTTTTATAGAAATGGTTGGAGGAAATTTGAAAGTGTCAGATCCATATAATAGATATTTATGTGTGGTTATTGCTGGAACTTTGGGAGGACTTATCTAAGTACGAAAATTGTCGAATGGCTGATGATGGTGCCCGATTATGTTACACTTGTAGTAATGATAAATTAAGGGGCGAGGCTTTATTTCCTCTTTTCATGCATACATTTTATTATAAGGGTAACATTAGTACGCTAAGTTCTTTTAAATGTTACTTTTGTAATTACGAACTTTTTAAAATCAAATGTGTCACCTCTTGCTCAGATTGCACACATCATTTAACACAAACCTTTGGTTCTTGTATAACTAACGGATCCTTAGTCAATTATGAATCAATTGATGCGTTAAATGAAGAAGTTCGAAATGAGTTAGAAATAATGGGTATTAAAGACATCACTTCTGTGGATCTTCGACCGAACTCATTATTTATAACAGATGAAATAAATATCATTACATTGTAATGAAAGTTTTGGTGAGACTTGTTATTTTATTTTAAAATATAAATACTTAATATAATATTATATGTTTTTTTGGGGGGTTTTTAGATGAATCACGTATCTCAACTTAACTCAATTAAAGTTTCCGAAATTACCTCGGCAAGGAACTTGGAAATTGAAAAATCTTATGGTATTATTGGTTTCCGAAAAGTAACCACACAATTTGGGGAGAGAGCAGTATGTGATCTGGATAATCAATTATCCATTTATCTACCAGAAAGATTCAACGACTACATATTTCACCATCTTCTAAACAACTATATTGATAGAACTCTTCAACTTGTGTATAATGGAGAAGTTCGGAACGACAATAAAACTTATTTCGATATTATCTTCAAACCAATGTTTAAATAAAAACTATTGTAATTGTAAAGATTAATAAATTCTTTTGTTAAATATAATTGTTTAATGATTTATTAAACTTTCTAAGCTTAAACTCTGTTTTATTCAGAATCCATCCTCTATTTTTGTGTTGTATTTAGTTTATTTAATGACTTTTAATAGAGATGCGATGGAAGGAGGTGGGGAATTATGTTAAATATTTTTTTTATTATGGGAGAGGGGAGACCAAGGATAGCAGTTGCAATCGAGACGCGGTCGGAAGAGGTTCTATGTAGGGAAAATTAAGTTTTTTATTTATTATGGGGAGGGGGGATGCGCGGATGGCAGTTGCAATCGAGGCTCGGTGGAAAGAGGTAAGTTTTTTTATTATGTAGAGGATAAAATTTTTGATTTTTGAAAGGGAGCTGTTATTAAGACGTGGTTGCATGGTGAGGGAATATTTTATTTATTATGGAGGGTATTTCAGTTGTAATTGAGACTCGATCGATGTAGGGAGATTTTTATTTATTATTATTAATTAAAATTTGTTATTGAGAGAGAGCTGTTATTAAGTCGCGCTGGAATGATCATGCGAAGTATTTTATTTATTATGGAGGGGATCTTAGTTGTAATTGAGACTCGGTCGATGTAGGGGATGACGTTTTTTTTTTGTTTTTTTTTTTTATTATTATTATTAATTAAATTATGGGGGGGGGGTTCAAGGTCATCGACTCTACATTTTTAGCGGCTCTAAATCAAGATCATGTGACGTCATGCAACATCATGTGTGACCTTGAACATGACCTTGATCCAGAACCGCTAAAAGTTATCTACTCCGGCACTTTCAATGCTGACGAAGGCTACCAATGAGTAGCCGAAACGTCCTAAATATAGATTTTTTAACAAAAATCGTATTGAGGTATCTTTAGCCGAATCCCAACCATTCCATCTTTACTTATCACCTCGACGGCTAACTATCTAATCTTCATGCTTTCTAGAAATGTGGACCCAAAATAATAAAAGCTTCTATTTTAATAATTTTAAATGAGTTTAGAGATAAGAACGGAACCGCGCTAAGATGATGCAGTTCCTGCGAGTCGGACTTTTTTTTTGGTAGTCATAAATCTTACTATTTAAATATTCCTTACCAATGTCACATCTCATAATACCAATTCTCTTATTTCCTAAGATTTTAACCTCATTTACTTATTGAACTAAGGAATGAAAAACTTCTGTTTTAGGTTTAATAGTTTAAATCCTAGGAATCTTACTATAATCATCTATAAATGAAACAAAATATTTTTCACCTTTGAGACTCCTATTGTTTTCCTTCCTATTGTTTTCAAAAGGGACACGATTCAGTTTACAATACAAGTGTTATAAATTTATAACATGTCCAGATAAACTGATTCTTTACTGCCTTAAATGCACTTGAAGTTCTCCCAAAACTGTTACATTTCTTGATGTTTCATTTCAGTTGTTTGAATTTTATTTTTTTAACATAATCTGAAGTTTCTACATACAATTTGCAATGCTGTTGATTCCTTTAGGTGTAAACTATCAAATTTCTGAATTATATATCAGGAACTTTGGTCTATTTGCCTTTTCAATGACATTTACACACTTCATCAATTTCAAAAAAAAAGTTAAGCGTTTTTCCACATACTACAACCGTCTCCATCAAATACCAGTACAAACATATTCACTTACTTTATATTATAACCGACATTGCAACCTTCCTTCTTTACTAAAGAGATAAAAAAACTATCTCTCAACAAAAGTATTGAAATTATTAAACTTCTGAATAGAAACATGAATGCTTAATTATATGATATTAGTCCAAATTATGATTAGATAAACACAGAACATTTTTATGATATTACTCCATATTCTGATTAGAGCCCAGTGTTACTCTAGGCAATCAAATTAAAATTGATTTGATATGAAGAAAATTGATCTGATAATAAGAAAATTGATCTTAAAAATTGATCTTGTCCAAACTCTGAGAATATAAACCTATTATTTAGATAAACAAACAAAGGTTAAAACTAAAAAGTTTTTTTGCAAAAGAAAAACTTTTCGCATAAAAAAGTTTTGTATTGCCCTTCTTCTTAGAAGAAGGGGCAACACTGGGATAAAAATGCCGATTTCTGACTCTAAACTCTTCTGTATTTGACAGTTTCGACCTCGTAACTTCCAAAATGTGAGTCCTAGAAGATTTTGAGCTACCCTACGAGATTTCCCGGATCAAGACGTACCTATGTGCGAAGTTTGGTCAATAGCAGTCAAACGGTGTGGATTTGTATAAGGAACAAAACGACATACAGACAAACAGACAGACACGTGATTTTTATATATATATAGATGAGTGTTAAGGCGAGAGCATTCCGTGCCCAAGGTCGTGGGTTCGATTCCCATTATGGGGTAGTGGCTTTTCTTTAGAAAAAAGAAAAGGCATCAGCCCTATCCTGGCTAGAAAAGGGTAGTAACCTATATAATCATTAGTTAATGATAATGAATATTCTGGATTTTTGGCAACTTTTTATAATTCTTTTGTGAGTGGTTTCTACCGCCAACTTCTAAAAAAGAGCGAATCGCTACTGTCGCAAGCTCTGTATTCAATATAAATAAACAATGATAATGGAAGGTAAAATTTAAACAATAAATAAATATTATAATAGTTCTATTATTGTTTTATTTTGATCAATTGTTTTTTAATCAATTTCTCTTTTCGTTTTAGCACTTTTCTCCGAAGGAAAGTAGCTATTGAGGTTGCACTCATGACGGAGTTGTTGAAAAATTGCTTCAAATCTTTATCGATCGTGTGTGAGTGAGTGTGTCGGACCACCGGGAGGGGGGTTTATCCCGGACTCAAAACGCTAATTTGAACATGCCAGCCTTAGTTTTTGTTGTATTTCAAACAAACTCGGCATTTGTTGTGATCATGTAAAAAGAAAATGACATTGTAAAAATAAACTAAATCCGTTGATTAGGAGGGGGGGGGGGGGTTTACTCTGGAGCGAAAATACTAATTCGCTCATACCGTCAGTAATTTCTGTTGTACTTTAACGAAACTCAGAATACTTTTTTGTTATCTAATTAAAAAGTGTTGTAAAGATGAACTAAATCGGTCTATCGTAAGAGAGGATTACTTCGTAGTATTTTTTGATAGAATTTTCCAGTGAAACTTTAGTTGGCAAGCACCCGCTAGAAGACCAAAAGACGAAAATGAAAAGTTTTCCTGCATTTTAAGTAGTTTAGTATCACGCATGCGCAAAAATCTGCAAGGAAATTAATTAAGAAATTAATAATTAAAATAATTTGATCGAGCTGCTCTTTAAAAATGTAAAAGAGTAGAACTATTCGTGCTTTTATTTTATTTATATAGGTTATTTTAATCAAATTCGGAACTGAATAAGCGGCTTTTCAAAAGCTAGCGGCTGTTCAGTAGCGGCTGGTAAGCAGCCTAGTGTGACCGCGGCATAACCGCTGGCTGCTGGTGCTGCTAGCAAGCGGCTGGGTAGTAGCGGCTGCTAGGCAGCCTAGTGTGACTGCCGCTATACTGTCTAAACCCAGCGCTAATAATTAGTGCTTAGCAACAGCAGGACGCTAATCACTAATTTATTTATGAAATGTTTAAATACCCGTGTAGCTAATTAGCTTTAGCTACAGTTATGACACTTCCGGTTTACTCAGGCCGTCTTTCCTGCCGGATTGATTTCAGTCAACAATCCTCACGGATTGCTATTTCTCGTTAGTGGCGACGAGACGATTATGAATCCTTACGGATGGAACGGCGGGATAACTTGAGAGGAATGATTGCAGGAAAGTCTTGCCGTTGGTGGCCACGAGAGGAATATAATCCTCTCGTCTTTCCTTAAGGATTTCACTAACAGGAAAGAACGTAGGGAAAGAATGCTCGTGTATGGGAGGGGGGAAGGTATTAAAATACTAATTTTACTATTAAATACAATAAGAAAAACAATAACCAATTAAAACGTTTGGTAAAGAGTGACAAACCTCCGTTGAAAAGAATAAAATTAACAACTTTGAAGTTTTAAGCACATATTCCTCGGATTGAAATGGCCCCATCGAAAATTGCATCTACTACTTTTTTAGTAAGCTTTCGAATGGTCACCTTGTACTTACCACAATTTCTAAACCGTTTTCGAGATATTTTAGAAAATATAAGCAAATCTCAAAACTTGCCATGCCTGTAATGAAATATCCCCCAAAAAAACATAAATGTGAAATAGAGGCCAAGTTCCTGCCCCCACAAAGAAACACTCCCTTCCTCAAAAATATCCCCTCCTAAAACCCCCCAAAAACGCCTTACCATTCTACACTCCAAAAAAGTAGTATGAGTTGGTGTATTAATCCAACCAAAAATATTTGCCAATACAAGAGATGATACAAGAAAGAAATGTCCAAGTTCATTACTTGGAAGACCTCATAGTTACTAACTAAGAACAGTAAAGACACTTCAACTGACCTTTAAAAACAACAATAAAAATACTTATATCCAGTTACTAAAATTCACTTTCCTCAACCAGGTATATTCTTAAACTTGGCATTTTTTTTTTTTTTGTGCCGAAATTATCTTTAAAGAAAAACTAAACATTGCCAAGTTTAAGAATATACCTGGTTGAGGAAAGTGATATTTTAGTAACTGGATATAAGTATTTTTATTGTTGTTTTTAAAGGTCAGTTGAAGTGTCTTTATTGTTCTTAGTAAGTAACTATGAGGTCTTCCAAGTAATGAACTTGGACATTTCTTTCTTGTATCATCTCTTGTATTGGCAAATATTTTTAGTTGGATTAATACACCAACTCATACTACTTTTTTGGAGTGTAGAATGGTAAGGCGTTTTTGGGGGGGTTTTAGGAGGGGATATTTTTGAGGAAGGGAGTGTTTCTTTGTGGGGACAGGAACTTGGCCTCTATTTCACATTTATGTTTTTTTTTTGGGATCTCATTACTTTTTTCTAAGTATTAAATAGAATTTAGTTGCCGCATACCTCCTGGCTTTTGTACTTCATATAAAACCAGGGTCTTTGGATTCTGCATAAGGTTCTCCTTACTGCTTGATATTTGATACCAATAATCAACCTACATACATCTGATCACTAGACTAGAAATGTTAGAAGCTCTTCCAGATGATATTACTCTAGAGGACAAATTGATTGCTCTCTTAACTAAACTATTGCACTGTAAAACACAGGAACCTTATCCCAAGGATAAATATCACAATAGGGAAAGTGCAGAAGGCCTTCAAGAAAAATATAAGAAACAAAGACGATACATTTTGGGTTTGTAATCCTAAACTTTGTAATTTCGATGGCTCGACTTTGAAAAACTTAGTATCTGCTTTGACTTTATTTACTACATTTAAGAAAGAAGTCACAACTGTTTTTGTTAAGATATGTCGAAATGTTTTTTAAAACATCAAATATAGGTTCTCCTTACCAAGACGATTCATTTGATACCCCACATAATGGGTTTCAGAAGGAATGATGGCATTTCGATGGAACAAAAAGTAGAAAACGTCATAGGTAATATGACACTCCCGTATCAAGACCTACCTGCGTGCCACGTTTGGCCAAAATAGGCCAAACGGTGTGAATTTGTATAAGGAACAAACATACAGACAGACAGCTGAAAAATCTTTTTTACCTAGCCTAGTGCATTCCCCGGACCAAGGCCTACCTGTGTGCCAAGTTTGGTCAAAATCGGTCAAATGGAGTGAATTTGTGTAAGGAACAAACATGCAGACAGACAGCTGATAGACGATTTTGACTAGCATATGACACTACCCGGAGAAAGACCGACATGTGTGTCAAATTTTGTCAAAATCGGTCAAACGGTGTGTATTTGTCTAAGGAACAAACAGACAGACAGACAGCTGATAGACAATTTAACCTAGCCTATGATTCTCCCCGTACCAAGACCCATCTCTGTCCCAAGTTTGGTCAAAATCGGTCAAACGGTACGGATTTGTAAGAGGAACAAACATACAGACAGACAGCTGGTATAAGATTTTTACCGAGCCTATATGCGTCTAATTGTTTCTTAAAACATCGAATATAAGTTCTTCATACCGAGACAATTCATTTGATACCCCACATCATGGGTTTCGGACGGAATGATGGGTTTCCGAAGGAAGTACAAAACTGGCACACCCCCGCCCCGGAAGCGGAGTCAAACACAACTTTTCGCGATTTTTCGATTTTTTCCTTTAATAACGTCTTCATATCTATCTTCATGCAAAATTTCAAGTCTCTAGCATCATGGGAAGTGCCTAATAATTTTGATGAGTCAGTGAGTGAGTGAGTCCTATAAATCCCGAATTTCGATCGCTTATATCTCAGAAACTATTCGATGTAGAATTATGAAAATTTCCAGTTTTACTCACATCCAGTAGTATAATACCTGTGTAAAATTTAATAACATTATCTTTACCTGGTTGAAAGTTATGAGAGGGTAAAAATCGGCTCTAAGACCGCCTGTAATATACACACAGTATGCTTAGGCCGGAACTTGGCCTGGCGCACTACCGTGCGCCTAGATTTTATTGCAAGTACTCTTCACTCCAAACGGAACCAAAATTTATCTATCTTAGATTTGATGAATATAAAACGTTTCTCGAAAACTGTTACAGATATCGCTTTAAAAATTGTTGCATTCATTTTTCTACGTTAAGAAACCTATAAAACGAGTAACAGCAGACATATGAACTCGAAAATGAGCGTTCCGTTTTTTTCATGTTGCACGAATTCTATCCAAAAGCCAAATTCGGGTGGATGGAAGGCAGGTACCGCACTATCAACTAGGAACCATAATGACGTACTAACTGAAATAATATATACAATGAAAAGGTCTTAGGATCGTTATTAGGGGCTTTAACGATCTTAATCTGGTATTTAATTTTGATTAAACGTTAATTGAACAGAGTGAAAGTTCGGTAAAGGCCTCCAAAACTCTTATGTATACACTGTCTTCACTTTCCCCTTTCTTGAAGCAAATTAACAAAGGACAGAATTTCTAAGAGTCTGTCATGGAGGATTAAATTTAGGTATGAATTAAGGAAGTTTTCTTCAGGCCCGCAGGTGAAGTCCACGGCTCCGGCTCCTTCCTCTTGATTATCTCATAAAATAATTTTAAAGTCTTCCCATAGCGGTTGTCCTCTAAAAAGGAGCATTCTACGAAAGACAAGCGGTAATTCTTTCTAAGGGCAACTTTAGCGTGAATACGACAAAGCCTAACGTTGAAAATATAGTTGACGTAAATAAGACGGCGACCTGTCAGGAATATAACCCGGGGGATCAACCACAAATACACCCTTTTCACCGTCCCTCCATCCTAAGCTCTTATTATACTACTACATATACACTATCCAACACCCCTCCCTCCTAAGCTCTTATTATGCTACTACATATACTCTTTTCTCACCGTCCCTCCCTCCTAAGCTCTTATTATACTACTACATATACATCCTTCTCACCGTCCCTCCCTCCTAAGCTCTTATTATACTACTAAATATACACTATCCAACACCCCTCCCTCCTAAGCTCTTATTATGCTACTACATATACTCTTTTCTCACCGTCCCTCCCTCATAAGCTCTTATTATACTACTACATATACATCCTTCTCACCGTCCCTCCCTCCTAAGCTCTTATTATACTACTAAATATACATTATCCAACGCCCCTCCCTCCTAAGCTCTTATTATGCTACTACATATACACCCTTCTCACCGTCCCTCCCTCCTAAGCTCTTATTATACTACTAAATATACATTATCCAACGCCCCTCCCTCCTAAGCTCTTATTATGCTACTGCATATACACTATCCAACTTCCCTCCATCCTAAGCTCTTATTATCCTACTAAATATACACTATCCAACGCCCCTCCCTCCTAAGCTCTTATTATACTACTACATATACACTATCCAACGCCCCTCCCTCCTAAGCTCTTATTATACTACTACATATACACTATCCAACGCCCCTCCCTCCTAAGCTCTTATTATGCTACTACATATACACTATCCAACGCCCCTCCCTCCTAAGCTCTAATTATACTACTACATATACACTATCCAACGCCCCTCCCTCCTAAGCTCTTATTGTGCTACTGCATATACACTATCCAACTTCCCTCCATCCTAAGCTCTTATTATACTACTAAATATACACTATCCAACGCCCCTCCCTCCTAAGCTCTTATTATGCTACTACATATACACATTCATTCGGTGAAGAAGGAAATAAAAATTTCTACATCGCAGCCTTGCCGCAGGTAGCCGAATTGGAAGGCAGTGATGGGGGACTCTGTGACTTGATTGAGCCAGCGAGGGCTGGGATTGATGTGAGTAATCGACTGTGTGAGTGGATCCGGGCGCGCTTCCCGGCCTGGGGCACACAGC
Organism: Gonocerus acuteangulatus; assembly: GCA_946811695.1. Taxonomy (NCBI): domain Eukaryota; kingdom Metazoa; phylum Arthropoda; class Insecta; order Hemiptera; family Coreidae; genus Gonocerus; species Gonocerus acuteangulatus. The sequence continues at coordinate 132,886,815 of OX328132.1, forward strand.
CTGCTCCAGAGCCTTGCGGACAGCCTAGGGGACTGGTGCCTCTTCCGATAAATGTGAGAGCAAGACGCAGGGCCGAATATTCCCGCCTTCAGACACTGTGGAAAAAGAATAGAAGAAGCGCGGCGAATGAGATATTCAATGGAGGCCCAGCGCACCATCGCCATTCACTTAATGAGTTGGAGGAATGTTGGCGCCAGGGTTGGGCAAACGTTAGCGGTCGCTAATATCTAATACCTTCTCGCTAATTTAGCGGTACTGATAAGAGCCTGCGCTAACGATTAGCGCATAGCGACGGCAGTGCGCTAATCGCTAATTTATTCATGAAATGTTTAACTATCGTGATAGCTAATACCTTTAGCTATAGTTACAAAATTTTGTCATCTCAAAGTACACTTCCGGTATGCTCTGAGGCCGGGGGCATGCACCGCATATAACTTTAGGTAAAACTGAAGTTTAGCGTCCTCCAAACCGATTTCTTTCAAATTTAGTACAATAACGTATTTTGATGCACTAAATACGAATCCGTTAACAAAAGTCCGTCTCGCAGGAACTGCATCATCTTAGCGCGGTTCCGTTCATATCCCTAGTCTAATTTGGAAAGATTAAAATAGAAGCAGTTATTATTTTGGTTCCACCAGTCTTTTTTTTTTTTATTAATTATTATAATGGCGTGTCAACCCTTAAGGTCACTAACGCCATTCCTGTGTGTAGTAAAGTCTTGAAAGGTCATGATTTACGATCTTACCTGGAAGGGTCGGCTAACACTAGAAACTGTCCCGCTAGTGACAAGGTCTTGGAATCTTGGAAATCTATATTTCTAACAATAAATTGTTTTTGTTATTCTACTTAACCAGTTTTATTGTCAAATACATTATCCAATTATAAGCAATTAAAAAATAACAAGGAATAAAAAACAGACAAAAAGAACATTTTGAATAAGCGAAATCAATTAATTTAAAGTTTTAAGCACTTATTTCTCCGATTGACATCGCCTAATCAAAACTTTCTTCAGAACTTTTTTGTAGAACATTTAGTAAGCTTTCGAATGGTAATCTGCCGCTTCCCAATATTGTGAACGGTTTTCGAAATACTAACGAAAGTATACAAAAATACCAAAACTTTTTTTCTCTGTTAATAAAATATTTTATTCTAACCCTTCCTTTACTCCAAACGTAACAAAAATTTCAACATATTGGTTTTAATGAAAGTAGAACATGCAGAAAATGTTTCAACTGAATCCCATGATGAAGTACCCAAACCAAAAACGAAATCAACACCAGTACTGTAATCTAGATATTCATACGGCATCTTCGAATTCTAACAAACAAAATATTGCTTCTAATTATACGTATCCTGTTTACTGACAAATACATTTGACTGCTCTATGCAAGTACAAAAATAACGAGCAGTGAAAAAAAAACTGCGGGAAACACACAAATAGATCCGTTTAAATAAACGAAACTAACTAACTAAGTTTTAAGCACTTATTTCTCCTAATGTGAAGACCCCATCAAACATTTCTTCAAAACATTTTTTGTAGAGAATTTAGTAAGCTTTCGAACTGTTACATTTCACTTGCCACGATTTCCTAACCCTTTTTGAGATATTAAGGAAAATATACGAAGGGGGCCTAATAGATATTCATACGGTATCTGAGAATCCCAAGATTCCGCAAAAATAAAATATTGTTTCTAATTATACGTATCCTGTTTTATTGGCAAATACACTTGACTACTATAAGCAATTGCAAACACTAGGGAATATGCCAAAGAACTCGGAGTAGGAGCCTCGACAGTTTCAAGACATTTGAAGGAAATCGGCAAATCCAAAACTGACATTTCATACGGTACAGCCTGATATTTTAATTAATCTGCTTTATTGTCAAATACATTATTTAACTTTAAGCAATTAAAAAATAACAAGGAATAAAAACAGACAAAAAGACCCGTTCGAATAAACGAAATCAATTACTTCAAAATTTAAACACTTATTTCTCCGATTGACATCGCTTATTCAAAACTTTCTTCAGAACCTTTTTTGTAGACCATTTAGTAAGCTTTCGAATGGTAACCTTTCGCTTCTCATGATTTTCAACCGTTTTCGAGATATTAATGAAAATATACGAAGTTACCAAAGCTTTTCATTATTTCTAGCAACAGAAAATTGGTCTCATTTTACACACAAATACATTTTCCTTACAAATACAACATAAGAAATTACAAAAATAAAAAGCAATAAAAAACTAAGGGAAAGACTCAAAAATTACAAAAAGAACGACAAAACCCCGTTCATATGAACTAAACAGACGTATTTGAAGTTTTAAGCACTTATTTCTTCGATCGCCATCACCTAATCAAAAATTGTTTCAGAATCGTTTCTGTAGAGAATGTAGAAAGCTTTGAAATAGTTTCTATACACTTATCAAAATTTCCCAACCGTGTTCGAGATATTAATGAAAGTATACGAAGTTCCCAAAACTTTTCATGTCTATTCATAAAATATTTTATTCTAACCCTTCCTTAACACCAAACGTAACCAAAAGTTCAACATGTTAGTTTTGATGAAATTCAAACATGAAAAAAATGTTTCAACTGAATCCCATGATTGTAAGTACCCAAACCAAAAACGTTATTCAGCAACTATTTTTCCAATTTTCTCGAAAACGGTTGAAGCTATCGCCTTAAAAATTGTGTCATTCGTTTTCCTAGGCCAAGAAGCCTGTAAAACAAGTACTTACAAGCATATGTACTCAAAAACGTAAGTGTTACGAATTTTTTTGCGCGAATTTCGCCCCAAACGCCATCTTCCAGTGGGCGGATTTTGCTGGTTAACTAACTTGACCTTTCAAATTGGACGAAGGATTTTTGTACCAAATTTCATCAAAATCGGACCGTTGCTCTCTGAGCTACGCCGCGAACAGACAAATATATATATATATATATATATATATATATATATATATATAAAAATTTGAACCACCGTCATTTTCGGTCTCTAGGGGTTCTGAAACGCAAAATTTTCTAGTCGACACTTCCGGATTGTTTCATGAGAGCAACCTTATAAGCGGGGTTCCTCCCTATGAAGGGAGGGAGGAACCGCGCTAAAAAGTTCGCTTACTTAAAGTTAGGTAAAACTGCAGTTAAGTGTCCTCCAACCGATTTCTTTCAAATTTTGTACAATAACGTATTTTGATGCACGAAACACGAATCCGTTAAAAAAAAAGTCCGACTCACAGGAACTGTGTCATCTTAGCGCGGTTACATCTCGAAGAAATGGAATAGATTAGCATCACAAATCACAGGAAACTGACACTAGTCAACTTACACAGAAGCGGATAATTCTTAGTCTGTATAAGTCAATACAATTATGTACTGAAAGCGTACTTACTCTTTGGCTACTGCTGAGAAGGCTCTATTCTAAACAACCAAGATGTAGAAAATATTTCAATTAAATCCCGCGACTCTAAGTAATCACAAAAAAATAATGACTTACAAAACCATTGATTCCACTTATCTCAGAAACAGCTAAAGATATCACCTTCAAAATGGTTTCATTCGTTTTTTTATGTTAAGAAACCTATAAAACAAGTACCAGCAAGCATATGAACTCAAAAACGTAAGCTTTACGATTTTTTTTGCGCGAATTTCGCCCCAAACACGGGTTTTGCCGGAAATCGGTTTTGAGGACGCTAAACTGCAGTTTTACCTAACTTTAAGTATGCAATTTTTTTTTTTTTTTAACGGATTCGTGTTTAGTGCATCAAAATACGTTATTGTACAAAATTTGAAAGAAATCGGTTTGGAGGACGCTAAACTTCAGTTTTACCTAACTTTAAGTATGCGAACTTTTTTTTTAACGGATTCGTATTTAGTGCATCAAAATACGTTATTGTACAAAATTTGAAAGAAATCGGTTTGGAGGACGCTAAACTTCAGTTTTACCTAAAGTTATATGCGGTGCATCCCCCCGGGCTCAGAGCAGACCAAAAGTGTACTTTGAGATGACAGAATGTTGTAACTATAGCTAAAGGTATTAGCATCACGATATTTAAACGTTTCATGAATAAATTAGCGATTAGCGCACTGCCGTCGCTATGCGCTAATCGTTAGCGCAGGCTCTTATCAGTACCGCTAAATTAGCGAGAAGGTATTAGATATTAGCGACCGCTAACGTTTGCCCAACCCTGATTGGCGCCCACTGATGGAGGCCCCTTCTCACCCTTATAAGCTAGGAAATATCGCACGTCGTAATAGGCACATCTATACGTTATGGACGCCTATCGAGGCTGAGGAGGTACGCGCATGGAAGCTTGACGCGTCTTCATCACCTGGCCCGGACGGCTTGAAGGTGGAGGAGTGGGAGTTTGTCTCTCCTATGCTCCGGGCTCTTTTCTACAATGTTTATATAGTGGGAGAGAAGGTTATTCTGGAGCTGGTGGGAGCTAGGACGATTTTCACCCCTAAGCTGAATAGTCCGGAGGGGCCGGGTGATTAAAGGCCTATTTCTGTAGCCTCGGTACCACTCAGGCAGCTTCATACAATCCTAGCGGTGTGCCTGAGGGATCTGGACTTGCATGAGATGGGACAAAGAGCGTTCATTTCAGCCGATGGTACGGTTGAAAATACTGTGATCTTGGATGCGGTGATCAAGGAGGCGAGATTTCGACGCCGCGAGCTGCACGTCGTCGCCCTTGATATTGAAAGGCCTACCTTCCGAATTCATTAAATACTTGATGGAGGTCTACAGTTGCGGATTCACCCGCATCAACGACGGTAGGGGTTGGACACGCCCAATACGTTGCGGGAGAGGGATTAGGCAGGGCGATCCATTGTCCCTTTCCCTTTTTAATCTCGCAATGTATTGCGTTCTCCAAGCAGATCCAAGCGAGTTTGGATTCAAACTCGATGGGGCGATGAGTCTCCCAGAAGTCGTTGGCCAAGATTCGCTCGTTGAGGCTCGGAAGGGATATTCCCTTGGGCTACTTTCATGCGGCGTGTGCGGACGGAGGCTTGGGGGTTCCTTGCATAAGCACCCTTGTCCCTGGGATAAACCATTGGCCGTCTCCAGCGTTTGGAGAGGTCGGGGTTGCCTGCGGCCCGGGCTGCACACAATTCGAGAGCTGTAGCCAGAAAGTTGCGGGACGCGAGAGAGGCCCTGGTGAAACAGGGCTTAAACGAAGACGTCTTCTACACGACGGAAAGGAAACGGTGGAGGGCCGAGAAGTTATATTCCTCCATAGATGGCAGTTTCCTGAGAAATTCTTGGAAATGCAAAGCCTCAACTCACTGGATCCCCGCTGGCGCAGGTGCCATACCGATAGGGACTTTGTCCAGTTTGTTCACGCTCACATTGGCGCGCTTCCGACTGCCGTTAGAGTATCCAGGGGCCGCAGAAATGATGGACTGCCTCTCGGTCGGCCAGGTTGTGCTTATGCAGACACGGCCGGCCATGTACTTCAGAGGTGCTTCTTGTCTCAGAGCTAGGCCCCATAAATCCTAGAGGAAGAGAGATTACGTCATCATCACGAAGGCGGATAAAGGAAATATGACGGTCATCCTTAACCGAACCGCCTATGATGAAAAAATGCAGGATCTATTGACACCAGATAAATATATAAAGTACATAAAGGATCCAACCAAACGAATTGAAAATAAAATCAAGAAAATATTGAAAGAGAGCAATCTGGACGAAGCGAAAATTGCTCACCCACTGGGCCTATAGACTGCATTATTTGCAATTAATATAATATAATATAATATATTATAATATGAGGCGACTAGAAAGTTTTACGTTTCAGAACCTATTGATCTAAAAAATAATGCTAGTTCAAATTTACATATATATATATATATATATATATATATATATATATATATATATATATATATATATATATATATATATATATATATACATATCTGTGATGTATGCAGCGTTATTTGTGGAGTTCTCGATTTCGTAGAAGGTAGAAAAATAATGTCTCTCCACTGTTTTTTCAAAGTATTTATTAGCAAAAGCTTTTCGAGAACATGGTTCTCATCGTCAGTGCATCTATTATTCCACCGGTAGTACTGCTAACAGCCTCTCCGAACACCTGTTCGGAGAGGCTGTTAGCAGTACTACCGGTGGAATAATAGATGCACTGACGATGAGAACCATGTTCTCGAAAAGCTTTTGCTAATAAATACTTTGAAAAAACAGTGGAGAGACATTATTTTTCTACCTTCTACGATATATACATAAATTTATATATATATATATATATATATATATATATATATATATATATATATATATATTTATATATATACATATATATATGTATATATGTATGTATATATATTTAAAATTGAAAATGCGGCCTATAAAAAAGACTTTATATGAACCCAGCAGTGCCCATGTAAACCGGCTCTAAAATGCTAAAATTCCAGGTAGAAAGTGGTGCCTCTTGCAATGTTATTGGGATAAACGATTTAAAACATCTCTTAGGCACATCTAATTTAAGGTTAGAACCAAGCTCTACTATTTTGACTTTTTATGGCGGAGATTCTCAAATATCTAGGGGTAGAATTAGCCTGCATACAACTTGGAAGACCAGAAGATTTCGACTGAAGTTCGAGGTTATTGACAATAAACATAACCCACTTTTAGGAGCCGCAGATGCTTTAAGGCTAGGCCTCATCACACTGGACAAAGATGTGTTTCTGGTGAAAAACAGGTAAGATTCGAAATCTATACTTTCTTCATTTCCCGAAGTTGGTAAAGGACTCAGTAGTCTACAAAGGCTCTACGATTTTAAATTGGATCAATCTATCTCGCCAACAGTAGTGCCACCAAGAAGATATCCTGTTGCCTTGAAAAAAGAGATATGCTCGGAAATCCAGCGCCTTGAAAAGCTTGGGGTTATTGAAAGGATGATTGAACCGTCCGAATGGGTCAGTGCCATGGTAGTAGTGAGGACGCCCAATAAGCTGATGATATGCATAGATCCATATCACCTTAATAAAGCTATCCAGCGTCCTCATTATCAAGCGCCGAGGATCGGGGAGATAGCACCAACGCTCGCCAAGGCAAGGATTTTCAGTGTGTTGGATCTGAAAGATGGCTTTTGGCATGTTCAACTCACCGAAGAATCAAGCAAGAAGACCACATATTGGACCCCTCTCGGAAGGTATTGATGGAAACGATTTCCTTTTGGGATAAAGTCTGCGCCAGAAGAATTTCAAAGAAAAATACATGAAGCTCTGGAAGGCCTTTGTTGTATATGTAGCATAGCAGACGATATCCTGCATTTTGGATCAGGAGATACAGACGAACAAGCTTTACAGGACCACAACAGGAATTTAGTTGGATTATTGAATCGAGCGAGAGATCTCAACTTGAAATTTAATTACCAAAAGTGCAAAATTGGTCTGGACCATGTGAAATATATGGGGCATAAAATATCAAAGGATGGATTGAAGCCTGATCCATAAAAAGTAGCTGCAGTATATATATATATATATATTGTTCGGCTGCAGTTAATATAATATTATAATTTAATATGCGCTAAACGGCGAGGTTTTCAGCGCCTTGGATTCATTGTACCAAAATTTAGAATTTCTAGTGTCTGTAGATATGGTAGGGATGGGGCCCCCACGTGGTGCCCCGAGCCCGCCGCGGAATCACCAGCCGCACTGCAGGGACCAGGGTTGCCATCTTTGCCTTTATGGTCCATCTCTCTTGGGCTGCCGTACCTGTGGTTGAGGATGTGCTCGGTTGGGCCAGGCCGTCCACATCCTCCAGGTCGGCTTCCGAGTCCCAACAGCGCACACCAGCCACCTCACAACGGACCAGGCAACACCAAACGAGTGACTCTCCACCACTCTACCGTTAATGTGAAAGGCCAAATTCAGACATAACCCTTCTGATACTAAAACGAATTTAGGACAGAGCTAATGACGTGCCCATAAAGTAAAATATAAGAATGTCAACCAATATTACCGCTGATTATATTTTGTATTTTATTATAGTAGTTTATTTCGATGTTATATTTTATTATAGTAATTTATTTCTTTTATATAACTGATTACTTGATTTATGTTTGTTAGGAATATATTTAATTGTATTTAGATCATATGTGGTTAAATGTAATTAGATCATATGTTCGATCATGTTTTGGAGGTTATATTGTTTAAAGAAGAAAAATAAATGAATGCTAGCTTGCTTGTTGACTCAAAATGCTTATTTAACTTTAATTTAATTTAGCTCGAAAGTATTTAACTTAACAATGTTAAACTCGTTATTTCCAAGTAGAGTTTCTAAATTTTTGGGTAGTTTTTGTTGTTGTATGGGACGATAGGAAGGGCAGTCTAGAAGTATGTGGGTGACAGAAAGTGGTGTGTGACATACAGGGCAGGTCGGATGTTCATCTTTTGTTATTAAATGGCCATGAGTGGCTCTGCAATGTCCAATTCTTAGACGAGTAATTATGACCTCTTCCCTCCTGACCTGTCTTATATATGAGTGCCACGGTTTGACTGTTTTTTTAATGGCCTTCAGTTTACTCGGTGGGCTTTCATCCCACATTTTTTGCCAGGTTTCCGAAAGTTCATTCTTCAGGGGCGATGCTAGGGAAGAGGTCTTTTGGTGTAACGATTATGCGTATGGATATCTCCAAAGTTAGTGCCGCTTTTGCAGCTTCATCTGCCATCTCGTTGCCCTTTATACCAACATGACCTGGGGCCCTCACCAACAGTACAGATTTTCCCTTTTCTGATAACATTGTTATTCTTTCCTGGACTACCGTAATACCAGGGTGGTTTGAGTACATCTCATCTAATCCTTCTAACGCGCTCAGAGAATCTGTTATGATGGCAATTTTTGTTTTTGAGGTTGTCATTGATTTGTACAAGCCAGCGGAAATAGCGCATAATTCCGCTGAATATACATTCGAGTAGTTGTGGAGTCTATATTGGTAGGTGTTATTGGACGTAACTACAGCGTATCCCGTAGCCTCTTCAGTTTTCGATCCATCAGTATATATAATTTCGCAGTCTCTTAAGCTGTGTAGAATGTTATCAAAATTATTACGGTATCTAAATGTAGGCGTGTTATCTTTTTTTAATGTTACCAGCGACAAGTTACAGTTAGGCCGTGTTCTTCTCCACATCCCATTTGTCCTTGACCTTGCTAAAACCCGATTCCAAATGTTCCACTCCAAATTGTCTCACCATCCTAATCCTGAAGGTCTATCCTTATAATCCCAATCCCATCCAGACAATCCTCCCAGGCGGCTGAAGAGACAGTGGCCTCGAGACAATTTAATCATCTGATCTTATCGTGGCCATTAAAACATTTACCAAGACATCTCTGGAACTGCCAACAGTGGTTGTCTTCTTCCATATTTTGTATGTCTTTTCTTTTTTTTTTTTCTTTTGTTTTATTTTACTTTTACCGTTTTCGTCAAATTGTACATAATATCTACATGAACAGACTTGATTATTGTACTGCTAATAATTGTACATATTTCAAATAAATAAATGGGGAAAAAATATATACTTAAAACAAGATTTTATTCTAAAAAGTTTAAAGCATAAAGACGTTCTTAGTTCTCGGACAACATTTTTTCGTCCATTTCTTCAAAATTTCATCTTTCTTTTCCAATATTTCATATCTATCTTTCTTTTCCAATATTTCATATTCATCTTTTTTTTCCAATATTTCTGCTACTTGTGTTTTCCCTATCTTAAAAAACTCGGCAACTTTACACAATTTTTCGCGATTGGAAAATGTTATCACGTCAATTTTTTCTTTAAATGTCAGAGATTTCCGATTACAAATATTGAAGAGAAAGCACGACACTTACCCAACAAGAACTAACAACCAACAGAAAAGTGAAGTTCTGCGGAAGGAATGTGAACCGAACAGACTCATGGAATATTCCCGGAATCTGCTATTGGAAACAATAGTAATCTGCTAGCGGGAAAATCATATGCTTCTACTGAAAAGGAAGAGGTTCCTGTTGTGAAATTTCTAGGAAGATATTACTAGTCACTATACTGTATATATATCTTATTCTTACAAAGAGTTTGTTATTGTTAATGCATTTTTCTGGAACCCTACACCGATGGGAACGCTTCTATAAATAATATTAGCTGTAATTGTCCGTAGTATGGAGGTAAAAAATCAGGTTTTTCTGTCCGTGTCCTTTGTACAGAGGTGTCCGCAATATAGAGGTTTATTTTACCTGTAGAAAAATTCGGGACTGTGAGAAAATGTCTGTTAGAGGTGTACGCTGTAGGGAGGTGTGCGATAAGGGAGGTTTCACTGTATATGTTTGTCTGTTGGCTCTCCCATAGGCTCAGAAATGGTCTGATTTTGATGAAATTTAGTTTCAAATCTTTCGTCTAATTTGAAAGGTAAAGTTCGTTAACCAACAGAATCAGTCCACCGAAACATGATTTTCGGAGCATAATTCGCGCGAACAAATCGTAACGCTTACGTTTTCGAATTCTTATATCTGCAGGTACGCTTTTTATAGGTTCCTTGACATAGGAAAAATAATGAAACGATCATTAAGGCGCTATAATAAAACACAATGTCTTTATGTTCAAACATAGAAACACTGTAACTATTACGTTAAAAAAAAAGTATATTAAAGTAGCATCAAATAACTCTTAAAAATGTGAAGTTTTCGATATTTCGGCAAATTTTGAGCCCTATGCACGACTGAAAGATATTAATTGATCTAAACCAAATTAAAACACAATGTTTTAGGCTCTATTCGAAGACGTTAAAAACTATTATATTACGAAATCAACAAATTCAAAAATTTAAAAATAGTCGCAAAAAGGAAGATTTTTCATATTTTGTCAAATTTCAAAGCCTATGCGCGAACGGAATATGTCAACCGATTTTAATCATTTTTGTTTTCTTTTAGTTCTCTTTTAAAATGACTTTTTTCGGCCCACCCTACTGGGCATGTCATAAAAGCCCGTCCTTCTTTCCCTGCACTTTTTAAGTGCAGCCTAAAGTTCCAATATAAATTTTTGCTTGAAGATCTGAGTTTTTTTTTTTTTTTTTTTTGTTTGTTTTTTCTCCTAGCCAAGTCCCAACCATCCCTTGACTTTGTATCACCTCAGCGACCATTAGCAATGGGACTCGGGAACCGCTCTAAGATGATGCAGTTCCTGCGAGGCGGACTTTTTAGAACTTTCCTTACTGGACTATAGCGCAAGAAATCGCTGCTATTTCCATAAGCGCACAGTGGGCAAAAATGCATTTTTATTTGGACAAAAATATTTTTTTGTGATTTTCAATGTTTTTGAGACTAAGGGAAAAATGGTCAAAATATTCTTTGGCCAATAGTTTTTAGTATAGCCAACAATGTAATATTGTAGACACACATAAATTTGGACATAATGGGTAAAAATAGAAACAACTTTTTGTAAATCCATGGAACATTAAAATAGTAAGTTTTTCCATCTATTATTTACATACGAATAATACATATATTCATAACAAAATAATACATAGGCTATACTACGAAAATAAAGAACAAAATAGACGAACAACTTAAAGAAAAATAATCATTGTAATGACTTGTTTTTTAATAATAACAAATATGTACAATTATTTATTTATTTGTTTGATATATACTGCCTCTGCCCATTCGAGTCATTGGCAGTTCTCTAGTTTTATATTTGATGGTATAGGCCAATGTCATTAATAAATTTTAGTACTTTTTGTACTGTCCTTTCTTCATCTGATAAGATTTCATCCATACTGCCTGAGATGTTATTATGTTGCCTTTGTTGGTTGTATCCCTTGCATTGTGTCAGGAAATGCTGAACAGGTAATTCTTCATGGCAGAGTTTACAGGTGGGAGGGTAAAGTCCTTTCAGATAGTAGGTATGCGTTATTTTGGTATGGCCAATCCGTATTCTAGCCAATACCACTTCCTCTCTTCTGTTCAACCTTTCAGAGGTTTTCCAAACAGTTACTGTCCCTTTTACGTTTTTTAGTTTGGTTTCCGTGTTTAACCATTCATTTTGCCACAATTTCATTACCTGTTTTTTTATATGTTTTTTAAAATCGAGGCCGCATACTTTTTCTATTTTTATATTATAAATTTGTGCTGTTCTAGCATCGTTTGCTACTTTGTCCACTTTCTCATTGAGTTCAATCCCCACATGTGAAGGAACCGATAAAAGAGCAATTTCTTTATGTTGTGTTGCTTCCATACTTCTGCAATGATTGGATGGTTCTTCTTTAGTGTCTGTAGTGCCCTCATCACGCTGAGTGAGTCCGTTACGATCAGGTGCTTGTTGTTGTCTTGGATCTTGATGTCTTCAAGGGCCTGCCAAATCGCAAAAGATTTCCCTGTGAATATGCAATTAGCTTCATGCATGTTATACTTCTTGGAGGAGTTGTCTCTTAAAAAGGCACATCCTATTCGGGAGTCAGTTTTAGAAGCATCGGTATAAGTTTTGGTGTATTCTGTATATTTTTGAATATGTTCCAAAAACGTATTTTGATAAATTATATTGTTTGTGTTTAATTTTGTATGTTCAGATAAGGTGAAGTCTAGGATTATTTGTTTGGTTTTCCAGAATGGCGTGTCTTCAGGTGGAAATGTGAATATCTCGGGTATATTTAAGTCGAGTTTATCCGCTATTAACTTAATTCGGTGCTTGAAATTTTTTGGAACCCTCTGTTGTCCAGGGGGATAGTTCTCCCGATCTGTAGCGTGCAGAGAATCATGGAGTCTTCTCTCTTTAAGAGATACATGATAAGACAATGCAAGGTAAGCTCGTCTCATTGCTAAAGGCGGTTCTCCACTTTCAGCTAATATGCTGGCTACAGGAGACGTAGGGAAGGCACCAATGCAAATCCTTAAGCAGGAATTATGGATCACATCCAGCATCTTCAGAGCTGTAGAACTGGCAGAGGCATACACTATCGAGCCGTAGTCCAATTTTGATCTTATCAATGCTCGATATAAGTGCAGTAATGTTTTCCTATCTGATCCCCAGTTTGAATTTCCTAATAGTTTTATAAGACTTTGTCTTTTAATGCAAGTCGCTTTTAAATCTTTCAAATGGGGTATCCAAGTTAGTTTTTTATCAAAAAACATTCCCAGGTACTTGTATGTTTCTTCGAATTTCACGTTCGTACCAAACAGTGTTATGATTTGTTTTGCAATTTCGTTTTCTACAGAAGTGCACACACCTGGTTTTGTTTTCAGAAAATTTAAAGCCAGTACTATGACTCCACTTTTCCAAATTGGAAATGGTATTTTGTAGTTTCTTTTGGATGTAATCTAATGTTTTTCCCCTGACAAATATTGTGAAATCGTCTGCGTATAAGGAGCATTTAACCATAGGTCGTATGTTTGTGACTATGTCGTTAATGGCAATCAAGAACAAAGTCACACTTAAGACCGACCCTTGAGGCGTACCATTTTGCAAAGGATATTGTCTAGAAGTATAATGACCAATGCTAACCTTAAAAGATCTTTATTGTAGAAAATTCTTAATGAATTCAAGAATATGCCCAGATATTCCCCATTTGACTAATTGTTTGATGACTCTATCTCTCCAAATCATGTCATACGCTTTTTGTATGTCGAAAAATATTGCAACGAGATGTTCGTTTTCTGCAAAAGCCTTTTGGATTTCATCTTCTAGAATGAGAAGTTGATCCAATGTTGAGTGATTCCTGAGAAAACCACACTGTTTCACATGTTCTGTGATAAAGTTATTTTTCGTTATGAACTGCATAAGTCTAGAATTAACCATTTTCTCCAGAACCTTAGACATACAGCAAGTGAGTGAAATCGGTCTAAAATCGTTCATTTGGCACGAAGATAACTTTTTCTTTATTGGTACAACTTTGGCCTGCCTCCAGATATCTGGGAAGTCTTCATTAATCCAAACCTGATTGTAGATTCGAAGGAGATGGTTTAGAGCTGCTTGTGTTAGATGTTTAAGGAATATATAGGGAATGTTATCTGGTAGTGGGGAAGATTTCAGTTTACATGATTCGAGAGCAGCGACCAATTCTATGGTTGTAATAGTTTCATTTATTTCATCATTTCTGCCCTGGATTGGAGGAATAGTGTTTTGTTCTTCCAGTTCTTTAACAAGCAAGAATTCCGGGTCATAATTCTCATCTGCTGACATCTTTGAGAAGTGTTTTCCCAAAGCATTAGCTATATCTGACTTGTCAGTTATTAATGCACCATTTACAGAGATTCCCGTAATTGGGTTTATTTTTCGCATTCCTTGAATACTGTTTACTTTATTCCAAATTTCTTTAATAGAATAACTCGAATTTATTGATGATACAAAGTTTTTCCATGAAGCTCTTTTACTTTGCTTAATTTCTTTGTTTGCTATTGCCCGACAATTTTTAAATTCTATGAAATCTTTTGTACATCTAGTTCTTCTGTATTTATTTAGAGCGTTTTTTTTATTCCTAATAGCTGCTTTATTCCACCAATAATACCTAATAGCATGAGTTATTCCACCATGGAACTCTGCACTTTCCTCTCGACGATTTTACAAGAGGAACATATTTTTTGGCAGCGTTTAATAAAGTTCTATTAAATATTTCTATTTCTTGGTTTACGCCACTGTATCCGTTCTTAAGTTATCTGAAAATAAATTCCAATTGGCTAAGTCAAATTTCCATTTTTCAAAATCATATGTTTCTTCTTTTCTATTAAGCTTTATTGATATCGTGATAGGAAAGTGATCGCTACCATATAAAGTATCTTCAACGATCCATTCAGTTCTATGTTTGAGTCTAGCATCAATGAAGGATAAGTCAATGGCTGAAAAGGAACCTGATTTAGCATTGAGATGGTGCTAGGAAAGTGATCGCTACCATGTAAAGTATCTTCAACGATCCATTCAGTTCTATGTTTGAGTCTAGCATCAATGAAGGATAAGTCTATGGCTGAAAAGGAACCTGATTTAGCATTGAGATGGTGATAGGAAAGTGATCGCTACCATGTAAAGTATCTTCAACGATCCATTCAGTTCTATGTTTGAGTCTAGCATCAATGAAGGATAAGTCAATGGCTGAAAAGGAACCTGATTTAGCATTGAGATGGTGATAGGAAAGTGATCGCTACCATATAAAGTATCTTCAACGATCCATTCAGTTCTATGTTTGAGTCTAGCATCAATGAAGGATAAGTCAATGGCTGAAAAGGAACCTGATTTAGCATTGAGATGGTGATAGGAAAGTGATCGCTACCATGTAAAGTATCTTCAACGATCCATTCAGTTCTATGTTTGAGTCTAGCATCAATGAAGGATAAGTCTATGGCTGAAAAGGAACCTGATTTAGCATTGAGATGGTGATAGGAAAGTGATCGCTACCATGTAAAGTATCTTCAACAATCCATTCAGTTCTATGTTTGAGTCTAGCATCAATGAAGGATAAGTCAATGGCTGAAAAGGAACCTGATTTAGCATTGAGATGGTGATAGGAAAGTGATCGCTACCATGTAAAGTATCTTCAACAATCCATTCAGTTCTATGTTTGAGTCTAGCATCAATGAAGGATAAGTCTATGGCTGAAAAGGAACCTGATTTAGCATTGAGATGGTGATAGGAAAGTGATCGCTACCATATAAAGTATCTTCAACGATCCATTCAGTTCTATGTTTGAGTCTAGCATCAATGAAGGATAAGTCAATGGCTGAAAAGGAACCTGATTTAGCATTGAGATGGTGATAGGAAAGTGATCGCTACCATGTAAAGTATCTTCAACAATCCATTCAGTTCTATGTTTGAGTCTAGCATCAATGAAGGATAAGTCTATGGCTGAAAAGGAACCTGATTTAGCATTGAGATGGTGATAGGAAAGTGATCGCTACCATGTAAAGTATCTTCAACAATCCATTCAGTTCTATGTTTGAGTCTAGCATCAATGAAGGATAAGTCTATGGCTGAAAAGGAACCTGATTTAGCATTGAGATGAGTGTGCGAGCCAGTGTTTAGGAGTATCAACTTTTGGTGATTTGTGCGCTCTATGGTTTTGCCCCTGTTTTTATAATCAGGCAGGAGGGAACCCCATAATTGGCTGTGTCCATTTAAGTCTCCAACGAATAAAACTGAGCCTGGCAATTGGAGAGTAAGGTTATGCAGATCCTGTTCCGTAAATTCTTGAGTAGGAGGGATATAGACATTACAAATAGTTAATGGATTTGGAATGAACATTTGGACAGCTACAGCTTCTAAGTGTGTTTCCAATTTTATTGGTAAGCAAAGTTTTTATAATTTAGATAACCCTCTTACTGCGCGTATAAAATTTACTCACAGGTATAGCCATGAGGGAGAGACCGTACAACATTTCATTGACGATTTAAGAAGCTCATCTTCTTCTTGTGAATTTCAGAGTACTCTGGACGAGAACATGAGGGACCAGCTCATTATTGGCATTAATAACGAGTTTTGGCAGCGGGAGTTAATAAGATTACATTCTACTGCAACGGCGGTTTTCGCAGACGTCCAGAAAACAGCAATGCTTTTAGAAAATGTTGACATTATTAATGCCAATAATGAGCTGGTCCCTCATGTGCTCGTCCAGAGTACTCTGAAATTGACAAGAAGAAGATAAGCTTCTTAAATCGTCAATGAAATGTTGTACGGTCTCTCCCTCATGCCTATACCTGTGAGCAAATTTTATACGCGCAGTAAGAGGGTTGTAAAATTTATAAAAACGTTGTTTTAGGACATCAATAACTTGTTCACTTACATCTTCTGGATAAAAATGCTCAACCAATATCTTGAATGGCTCTGAACCCATATGAGACAGCAAAATATCTCTTTGTAAGCTGTCATCTGTAAACCCCGATGTTCTCACAGAGATCTTAAAGCGTTGGAGTGGACTGAAGCATATTTGTAAACAGGTGTAGGAATAAAATTATAAAACATATTGAAATAATTTAGCTGCATAAATGTTCCAGATTCAGGTTATGACATCTTCTCCCGCCGCCGATGAGCGCTTCTGCTCTATGATTGCTAATCGAAGCTGGTCCGCATGCTTCTTCTTAATTATGCCATAGTAAGAGTATGGGGAAGTTTAGTCAAATATTTTTCCTTCTGTAAACCCTTGTTCGTGTGTGTTCTGTATCCATACTTAACACCAAAATCTTGAGATTTATCCATAGACAACTCTGATTTGTCTATGGATAAAAGCTTCTCCATAGACAAATCAGAGTTGTCTGGATAAAGTAATGGAGCAAGTAATATGGGTACTAATTCTCGAGGAAAATCTCTTCTTAAGTTCCGTAAAAAGCTTCTTTTGTTTCACTCGTAACACCTCGTTGATCCGAAGCTTCTGATAAGACTTGAGTAATTATGATATGAAGAACCTCTGGAGTATGTACAATTATATAATGCACTAAAAACGAATTATCCATCAATCATTGCCTGATTCAATACTGCTACATCCTTCAGCATTTTCTTCTGAAGAGTCAGTATAGTCAGCCTCATTTTCTAATGACAGTTCTTGAAGTTGATCATATGGTAAACTACACTTAAATAGGCTAATCACATATACATCGGATTGTTGTTCTTTTCCGACAACTGGCGACAATCGGGTCCGATGAAACTAAGTGAATCAATAGTAGATCTTTGTTTCCGGCCCCTCTAAAAAAATTTCTTGTTTTATGCACTCTAAACTGACGGGAATATTTTTTATGGGCTAGAGCCTGTTATCGCACCACTCGGTCAAACTCTTTTCCGAGTGACCTGCACCTTGACTTGTCGACTGTCCTGTCACCTGCACCTTGACTTGTGGACTATCCTGTCACCTGCACCTTGACTTGTTGACTGTCCTGTCACCTGCACCTTGACTTGTCGACTGTCCTGTCACCTGCACCTTGACTTGTCGACTGTCCTGTCACCTGCACCTTGACTTGTCGACTGTCCTGTCACCTGCACCTTGACTTGTCGACTGTCCTGTCACATTTGACATATACTCAAACTCAAACACCTTCCCTTCCAGCCAAGCGAAAAAGGCCTTAAACAATTCAGCTCTCCGATGACATTTTCCCCACATGTCACTCATGTTTTTGAAATAATCTTTTATGGCAGCTTTAATTATTCTCATGTTTAAAATTGAATTTTCATCGCTATTTTCTAGTTGTAAAATGCAGATTAAGAAGCATTTATTTTTATATTTTGATCCATACTTCTACCACTCGATACAAATTATTTTCGTGGAATGATAAGAACGAAACCTAAAAACCATTCTAAATTAGTAAATATTCCTCAAAACGCCAAAAATCTCATAAA
Source organism: Gonocerus acuteangulatus (assembly GCA_946811695.1). NCBI lineage: Eukaryota > Metazoa > Arthropoda > Insecta > Hemiptera > Coreidae > Gonocerus > Gonocerus acuteangulatus. The sequence goes on from OX328132.1 coordinate 132,905,111, forward strand.
AAGCTATGTGAATATGAAAGTACATGGTTTTACTGAAAAAATGATGAAGGAATTAGCTTGGCACTCCTTGGCCCTTAGCCATTGAAGTGTGGTAATGTTCTATCTAATGATTTGATTTATTCTAGGTAGAACTATATCCATCCAGCACACCCCGAATAGTGAAATCACTCACTCGTCTTTGAAGTATCCATTTCACATAAAATCTAAATAATCAAGTATAGTTTCTGTTCAAAGAATGACATTGTCTTATATTGATATAATTACAAGAACATTACTCCAATAAACACTGGAAAAATGTTCCCTTTCTTACAGTCCGATCATTAATCCCCTCCGTCGCCCTTTCACGGTCCAAGAAAGAAAATATATACATTTTCCCTTCTTCCAACTATTACTAGACAATATTTAGTGGCTGATGTTTAAAATATTTTATATGAATTTTGTCCGCGTAAAAGGTGATTTTCGCCCACTGTGCAGCGGTGAAAGGGTTAAGGATTCATGATTAGATCTGGATAGCCTAATAACCTAATATAGGATATCTCATTGGATAGGAATATTCTAAACTAACAACACATCATAAGGAAATCCTTGTCTAAACAAAACAACACTTATTTAAGTTTGTTAATTTATTTCATATACCTATTACTTTACAATAATCTTTTACATCAGTTATACTCAGCAACGATTAAATATTTATTTCCGACAAATTAGAAATTCAAATTACTGCCAATAGAAATTTCTGGTCACGTAACCCATAAAATCAATTTTATTGCAGATTTGCATGAGACCTGGTGCATAATTTGAATATTTCAAAATACACGAAGTACGAGTTATTTCAGAGATATTAGTTAACTCATATTTATTTAGAAGCTTTACTTTATTATTCACTCAATTAGAATGGAAAGAGATGGATAGACTTACAATCGGCTAGAATTATATGAAACTTGAGCTCTGGCATTTTGCGAGTTTAAATCATACAAATAGTATTAGAGCTAACGAATAGGCAGGTTTATGGGAGCACCCGTGATCCAGGTCAAAAGTTCAAACGTCTTGAAAAGTCATACTACACCGGACAGATAATCGAAACCTACACCTGTCTAACCAAATATCCCCAATCAAACTATTTTAATGAAAGCTAATGTTTAATAGTTTAATTATGTGTAACTACTCAATAAAAGCCTTTGATTGGCATTAGAGGATGTTATATACTACTACATAATTGTATTTCTTACATATTCTTCCTTATATCACATTCCATATCCTTCCTAATACTATCTTCTATTAACTTCCCATTACTCTCATCTGCATCCTTCCTTATACTATATTCTATATCCTTCCTAAACTCTCTTCTACATCCTTCCTTATACTATATTCTATATACTTCCTAATACTCTCTTCTACATCCTTCCTTATACTATATATTCTATATCCTTCCTAATACTCTTTTCTGCATCCTTCCTTATACTATATTCTATATCCTTCCTAATACTCTCTTCTGCATCCTTCCTTATACTATATTCTATATCCTTCCTAATGCTCTCTTCTACATCCTTCCTTAAACTATAGTCTATATACTTCCTAATACTCTCTTCTACATCCTTCCTTATACTATATTCTATATACTTCCTAATACTCTCTTCTACATCCTTCCTTATAATATATTCTATATCCTTCCTAATGCTCTCTTCTGCATCCTTCCATATACTCCGCGAGGAAGGAACACCACGATATGCAGACATCAAAGCGTTCCCCAAAAATGAGAAAACGACATATATCCTCGATCCCACAGTACGCTTCGAAAATAAAGACACTAAAGAGGCTGTAAAAGTAGACGCCGAAAAGAAATATATATATATGTATATATATATATATATATATATATATATATATATATGAAATGCACGGCGTTCTACGATGATAAGTTCCAGGAGGAAGAGGTACAATTCCGAAGAGCACTGCCATCTACCTTGAAGGACTGGGACTAACAACAGACCACCTGGCAGCGTTCGGAAGAGCACAGCCATCTTCCTTGAAGGACTGGTACTAACAACAGACCACCTGGCAGCGTTCCTAAGAGCACAGCCATCTTCCTTGAAGGACTGGGACTAACAACAGACCACCTGGCAGCGTTCCGAAGAGCACAGCCATCTTCCTTGAAGGACTGGTACTAACAACAGACCACCTGGCAGCATTCCGAAGAGCACATCCATCTTCCTTGAAGGACTGGTACTAACAACAGACCACCTGGCAGCGTTCCGAAGAGCACAGCCATCTTCCTTGAAGGACTGGTACTAACAACAGACCACCTGACAGCGTTCCTAAGAGCACAGCCATCTTCCTTGAAGGACTGGGACTAACAACAGACCACCTGGCAGCGTTCCGAAGAGCACAGCCATCTTCCTTGAAGGACTGGTACTAACAACAGACCACCTGGCAGCATTCCGAAGAGCACAGCCATCTTCCTTGAAGGACTGGTACTAACAACAGACCACCTGGCAGCGTTCCGAAGAGCACAGCCATCTTCCTTGAAGGACTGGGACTAACAACAGACCACCAGTCAGCGTTCCGAAGAGCACAGCCATCTTCCTTTAAGGGCTGGGACTAACAACAGACCACCTGGCAGCGTTCCGAAGAGCACAGCCATCTTCCTTGAAGGACTGGGACTAACAACAGACCACCTGGCAGCGTTCCGAAGAGCACAGCCATCTTCCTTGAAGGACTGGTACTAACAACAGACCACCTGGCAGCATTCCGAAGAGCACAGCCATCTTTCTTGAAGGACTGGTACTAACAACAGACCACCTGGCAGCGTTCCGAAGAGCACAGCCATCTTCCTTGAAGGACTGGGACTAACAACAGACCACCAGTCAGCGTTCCGAAGAGCACAGCCATCTTCCTTTAAGGGCTGGGACTAACAACAGACCACCTGGCAGAGTACCGAAGAGCACAGCCATCTTCCTTGAAGGGCTGGGACTAACAACAGACCACCTGGCAGCGTTCCGAAAGGCACAGCCATCTTCCTTGAAACAATGGGACTAACAACAGACCACCTGGCAGCGTTCCGAAGAGCACAGCCATCTTCCTTGAAGGGCTGGGACTAACAACAAACCACCTGGCAGCGTTCCGAAGTGCACAGCCATCTGCCGTGAACGACTAGGAGTAACAACAGACCACCTGGCAGCGTTCCGAAGAGAACAGCCATCTGCCGTGAACGACTTGGACTAACAACAGATCACCTGGCAGCGTTCCGAAGAGCACAGCCATCTTCCTTGAACGACTGGGACTGACAACAGACCACCTGGCAGCGTCCCGAATAGCACAGCCATCTTCCTTGAAGGACTGGTACTAAAAACCGACCACCTGGCAGGTTAAATCTCCTAGTAGTACTAAAAAAAAAAGAAACAATTATTCAATTACAGAATAATATTATATCTGATATTCCTGAAAATGCCTCTCCACCTAAGAAAATAGACGAGTCTAATAAAGGTTATAAAGGGAATCGCTCTGCTTTACAAAAATCTGTATCACCAAATTCTGGATCAGATTCTTCTAGCAATATCAGTAATACAACACGCCCTCCGCGGGGTGAAAAAAAAATAATATAAGATGATAGCCGTTAACATTGTAAGATATCTCATGAAAGAACTGTTAATTCTGAATCACTGCACCTTCCAGGTAAAAGCCGGTATTAAGAGCATTCCATTCATATCACATCATGATACATATGCCTATTTAATAATATTCAAACTTTTTATCAACATAAGTTCAGTTATAAATTCTATTTTTCTGAATTGTAATACTGATAAAACTATTTCTGTACCTCTTGGACTAATAATACATTTCATTTATCCACCCATTAAAATTAATTATCTAATGCTAGTTTACAACAAATATTGATCATATTGTCTTTATGGTTTCCAATCAACATTAATTGCAATAACATCTGAGCCTCAAAAACCTAAACTACATGAAAGGCAAGACCGGTCTCTTTTGTATTTTCAAGAAATATCTTTTTGTGTGAGAAAATACTGATTTTGCTTCCTGTGTTGTTCAACAATTCTAATGCGGGTCATGAAATTGCAATAATCATTAATATCTCTATTTACTATCAACATAAATCAAACCATTACCATGATAATTGCTCAATGGAATATCAATGGATTACTCGTTCACAAAACTGACCTTTTACTATTCTTAAAGGATACAGGAAGTAAGATAATCTGTATCCAGGAGACTCATTTAAAAGAATCCAGTACTTTCAGGCTTACCGGTTTTAAAATTTTTAGAAAAGATTTTTTGGATGGTGTCATTGCATGTGGAGGGGTGTGTATAATTACTTCTGATACCCTGCCATGCACACACATCCCACTAAGAACAAATTTACAAGCCGTTGCTCTACAAATATACGAACCATTTAAACTCACCTTATGCTCAATATTGTAAGGCCCCGTTTTCCCTTTGGCCTTGTTAAGTGAATAAGGATGAGAGAAAAGGTTGGCTGTCCATCTCTAGAGATGTGAGAACCACGAATCCGCAAACATTGCGTCTGGGATGTTGGCACTGCACGTGGCTGATTCGTAAGATTCCTGGAAGATCTAAGACCTGACAAGAGTTTCTAGTTCAATCACCTGCAAAAGCAGGAGTGGGGTACAAAGGGTTTAAAAAGAGCTGGCTTACCTCCGACCGGTCAGAGTTTGCATCCGTTCCTGAGACTTCGGCCCAGATGCTGTTCAGAGGTAGGCCAGTTCCAAATTCTCTATAATCTCCCCAAATGATCGTATTTGATAACTCTACCTATCTGTCTCTCTCACTCAACCTTTTCTCTCATCGTAGCAATGGTTTATGATATTTATGTTTGTATCCTCTGTGTAAATTATAGTTTTAAAAAGGAATTTCCGCTTCTCTAAAATATTTCCCCATTGTCTATACCTCTAAATCCCGTCCTTGCTAATCAGTCCCTTACAAATGGTGTCAGGTTTCCGGGTATTATTTAAATGTCCAGCTGCAAGCCGGCATTAGATAAGAACCCTGCTCTCGAGATAGGCCGGCGGCTGTACTGCTGACGCTGATAGGACAATTCCTCGAACTGATATCTCGGCGCTGGGTAGTTGTTCATTCAATGTCCTCACGTTTCCTGGTTTAAGGACCGCCAAATACGGATATTTGGTGGTTAGCCCTGTTAGAGAGTAAAGCAATCCCTATTCGTAAGCATAACGTGTTGGGGTTCATTGGAAACGTTGAAAATAGAGCTATACGATGGTGGTAACGGAACAGCAGTTTGCCGATCTGAAAACGGCATTGGATCAGGCGTTGGCTGCAAATGAGCAATTCAGGGAAGAATTCGAGAGGACAAGGCCTGAGGGTAAGCAAGGAAAGAGGGATCTTTCTCTTCAGGGAATGGTCTGTCCATGGTCCGGTGACGATTCTGGGGTTCCAATCCAAGACTATCTCAATGGTTTGGAATTAGTGGCAACTAGCGGAAACTGGGAAGATCGTGATAAATCCCTTGTGTTAAGGATGAGACTGAAAGGGATGGCTGCGAAATTTTTGGCCAGCAGATCGGATCTCAAGGGGCCAAATGTAAAATATTCCACGATTCGAGATGCTCTTTTAGACCGCTTTAAAGCGACTATGCAACCTGAGCAGTTTCTCCTTCAGCTTAGTTCAATGAAACAAGAGCGTGGGGAGGATGTCAGAACTTTCGGAGATCGTTGTCGGGAGATGGGTGAACGATCACTCTCAGGTGAGGGATCGGAGGAAGAAGTTATAGGGGCTCGCAAACAACTGGATAAAGTCGTCCTTACATCATATTTAAATGGGCTCGGAGGAGAGATTGGGAGGCTGACGAGACTCGCGTTCCCAAAGGAATTACAAACCGCGATTGAGAAGGCTAGAGCCATTGAAACGGAGTTAGGGCGACACGAAAAGGGAATATTTACTGTAGAGGAGAATCCCCAGGATAACGAAATTCCCAGTCCCGAGGAAGTTGGACAAAGCGAAGTAAGGGTCATTGAGAGGGGTAATCCAAGTGGCTGTTATCGCTGCGGGGATACGAATCATTGGGCCAGGGGATGTCGACAAACAGAGAGGGTTAGTGATATTTCTCCCAAAAATAGTACGAATTGTTATAGGTGTGGTCGTCGTGGGCATATCGCTCGCCAATGTCGTTCTAAACCCCTCGTGAAAGGAACTTTGCCAAAGAAGGCCCCAAACGCGAACGACTTGGGGAGGGCCCCGGCCCTAAGTCGGCGACAAGGGGATCGCGCTACGAATTACTAGGCATAGGTGGGGGAGGTGAGAAAGGGTTAAAGGTGAGCACCTGGATAAATGGGCGGATTCATAGGATGATAGTAGACACTGGTGCTGAAGTTACTCTAATCAGGTCTCCTGCCTCAGGATCCAAATTAAGACCCGCGACTAGTAAGATTAGGGGGGTAACTGGTGTGGTAATCCCGGTACGCGGTATTCAAACGGTGAATATCGAAGTTAAGGGCCATCGACTGTCCCACGACGTCATAGTGGCTGACGTCTGCTTAGAAGGAGATGGACTATTAGGCTTAGACTTACTAGGGAAATTAGACGCCCATATAGACCTACGTTCGGGATTGTTAGTCACGGGAGCATCGCCTAAAATTGAATCTCTACCTTCCGTTGGTTCGATAACAAGGAGGGATGAGTTAAAAATGTCTGCGAACCGAGAGTGGGTACGTTTCATGAGTAGGACGGCGAGAGAACTAGAAGCCAAGTTTTCAGGTCATATTTTATCCCTTCCAACTAGCGTGAATATAGGAGCTAAGCCGATAGTCAAGGAGGAATCAAGACACACGGGGAAGAAGGATAACAAAACCAGCTCAGCGCGTCTTTCGCGAGAGGAAACGCTTCCGGCCTTCAGTGAATCTCTATTAGAGATTTCCGTACCAGGGAAACTAGACCAGAAAGCTGTCATAATTGAGCCGTCAAGAGCACTTCCCAATGGGGTTGTAGGAGGGAGATGCATTAACACTCCTCGGGACGGCCGTTCGTGGATGCAGTTCGTCAATTTGACCGCTTCGGCTGTGACATTGCCACGGCTTCTAGTGGTAGGTCTGGTAGAGAGAGATTGGGCGGAAGACGGTGGATCTTGTTCGGAGAGGGAACGCGAGGATGGCTCTAAAACTCCTGTTGGTTTCGCCTCGATCGTTGGCGAGAAATTGGGCCATTTAAGTGGTGGGGAAAGGAGGGATATGGAGTCCTTATTGTCCAGATATTCAGACATTTTTTGTGAACCGGGTCCCGAAGGTTGCTCCCTGCCTGTTCAGCACCATATTGAAACTGGAGATGCCAGACCTGTGGTGAAACGCCCGTATCGTGTGCCTTTCAGTGAACGGGAGGAAATGGAACGGCAGGTTCAGACGTTGCTTGAACGAGGCGTCATTACGCCGTCTAAAAGTCCTTGGCAAGCACCTGTAATTCTAGTCAAGAAAACATCCCCAACAGGTGACTTAAAGTATCGATTCTGCACAGATTTCCGGGGCCTCAATGCAGTTACTAAGGTCGATACTTACCCGCTTCCGTTGATACAGGAAACCTTAGAACAATTGGGGAGTAGCCAAATCTTTTCCACAATTGATCTTTCGAGTGGGTACCACCAAATACCGATAGCACCCCAGGATCAGGCAAAAACGGCCTTCACGACTGTAAACGGACACTATGAGTACAAAAAAATGGCTTTCAGCCTTGCGGGGGCACCTGCCACGTTCCAACGGGTCATGGACCAACTTCTTGGCCGACTGAAGGGCACCGGATGTTTCGTTTACCTCGATGATGTGGTGGTTTATAGCTCATCACTGAGGGAACACATGCTCCGGTTAGAGGAGTTGTTCGACATATTCAGAGGCGCTAATCTAAAAGTGAACTTGAACAAGTGCGCTTTTGCGGCATCGGAAGTGACCTATCTGGGACACATAGTTACAGCCGAGGGAGTGAAACCAGATCCTAGAAAATTAGAGGCGATCAAGTCTTTTCCAGCCCCCAGAAATGTGAAGGAGTTGCGAAGTTTTCTAGGGTTGGCAAGCTATTACCGTAAATTCATAAAAGGCTTTGCGGATCTTTCAAGACCGCTGACAGAATTAACTGGCTCACGAGTACGATTCCAGTGGGGTGACAAGCAACGGAAGGCTTTTGAATCGCTAAGAGAAATCCTAAGTTCGGACTCAGTCTTGTGCTATCCGAATTTCAGCGAGCCATTTATATTGTCCACCGACGCATCAGGAGTAGCTCTGGGTGCCATTCTGTCCCAGTACAGAGATGGCGGCGAGAGACCTGTTTGCTACGCTAGTAGGCAGTTGAAGGGTCCAGAACTCAACTACTCGGCAACAGAACGAGAACTGCTAGCGGTGGTTTGGGCAACAAAGCTGTTCCGTTGTTATTTACTAGGGCGAAGGTTTAAACTTGTCACTGACCACTCTGCCTTGAGGTGGATGCTAAGCCTTCGAGACCCGTCTTCACGGCTGACCAGGTGGGCCCTTCGGTTAGAGGAGTTCGACTATGAAGTCGAACATCGCCCGGGGAAGAAACATTCTAACGCTGATGCTTTAAGCCGTACAATAGCTGTAGTCCCGGGAAATAGGCAGAAAATAACCCGAGGTAAATTGAAGGATGCTCAAAAGGAGGATATGTGGTGTCAAAGAGCCATCAAGAGAGGCACTGTTCATGTACAAACAGATGCCGATGGCCTGCTATATTGGGCCGATGGGGCAACGGATGAGTCGGAATGGAGGCTTATGGTGCCTGAGGGTCTACGAAAAACAATCGTTGAAGAAAATCACTCGAAACCATGGGCTGGGCACCCAGGGGCTGATCGTACTCTCGCGGTAATCAAAAGCTCATATTATTGGCCGGGCATGGCGGCGGATGTTAAGTCCTTTGTGGAACGGTGTCACGCGTGCGCTAGCAGAAAAAGTCCTGTATCTCAAAAGGTCCCCCTGGAAGCTCCCTATATGGCCACAGGGCCTTTCGAGCAGGTATCGCTAGACATATTTGGGCCTTTGCCGACTTCCAAAAGGGGCCATCGTTACCTTTTGACCGTAATTGACAATTTTACACGGTATGCGGAGTGAATACCACTAAAGGGGCAAACAGCTGAAGAAACGGCCGTAGCACTCGTCGAGAATATTATCACTCGACATGGGGTCCCTAGGAGGTTGTTAACAGACCAGGGAAGAAATTTCGTTTCTCGACTGTTTACTCAAGTTTGTAGAGCTCTGGGGATTAGGAAATTACAAACTACCGCCTACCATCCGGAATGGTAGAGAGGTTACATCGAACTCTTACCGATTCGATATCCCAATATGTGCGAAGAGACGGTCGTGACTGGGATAAGTGGGTCCCATATGCTCTCATGGCATATCGAGCAATACCTCATTCGTCGACAGGATACTCCCCAAACTACCTCATGCTTGGGCGAGAATTGGTAACTCCGTTTGATTGCTGGGTAGGTCCAACCAATGACAGATCGGAATCAGCGGACCATGTCGAAAAGTTAGGGCATCGGCTGAAAGAAGCCTATAAGGACGCTTTGAGTCGTGCCGAAAGGGCCTGGGCAATGAGGACCCATTATTGTAATGCCCGGCGTAAGGAGCGGCGCCTAGAGGTGGGGGATTGGGTCTATCTCCATTGTCCAGCCGTAAAGCCTGGGAATTGTCCAAAATTCCACTGTCCCTGGACAGGCCCACACAAAGTAGAAAGGGTTCTTTCGCGAGTGAACTATGAGATCCGACTGGCCACTGGATCTCTGAATGTAGTTCATATAAATAGGCTAAAACGGGCCCCGGGGGGAGGAGGGGATTCGCACCCTAAGGTTATGACGAAGGCAGGTGGGGCAACCCGGGAAGTGGAAGGGTCGGAAGATGAGGTCATGGAGCCGGAATGGGAAATTAACCCAGGGTGTTGTTATGGCTCAGAAGACGACTCTTGTGAGGACCAAGATGAAATTGAAACGCAGAATGAGATTCACAGACACTGTCCGGTTGCTGCGGGAAGATCGCCAGAATGTAATGACCCTGCCTGCCCTCTGGGCGTTAGATCCTCTCCTGAGGAAGAAAACAGGGAAATAACCCAGGATAGTCAAGGGGAGGGAAACGAAGGACGGATTGAGACAGGTGGGACTTCCGGGGAAAGTTCCAGTGGTTCAGATAGCGAGAGCCAAGCTCAGCCAAAGGGGAAACCTGATGCTACTTGGACACCAGAGGGGAAAACTTTAACTTTTTCTCGTAGGTCCCCATACCCGCTTAGGAGGAGAGCTAAGTTGCCTGAAAATGATTCCTGAATATCTTATTTCAGGGTTGTCGCTGTGGGTGGTCCTAGGAGTATGGCCCTTGGCGTGGGCAAGTCTGGTTTTTCTAAGACGAGGTGACGTAGTTGTGACGGGAGACAAATGGCGTCTACTGGTTCACTTGAATGTATCACACCTAGAAGGTATAATGGAAACTCTGCGAGGGGAGATTTGGAAGGTCCAATTAGACCTATCTCATGCCTCGGTTAAATATCCAGAGCTTGATGGACTTCAGCCTGTTGTCGAGGGCATACTTAGTCTATTCAGGGAGGCAGAAGAGGAACTTGATATGCTCTGGTCCATGCTACCTAGTCCCCGAGAACGTCGAGGATTGGTCAATGCGGGGGGGATAGTATTAAAATACCTATTTGGGACCCCAGACGCGGACGATTTACAAGGCATTCAAGAAAATTTCGACAAACTAAGTAAGCAGTACGGAGACACCATACATGCGGTCTCTGAACAACTAACGCTCAGTCGCGAGTTTGCAAGGAAAGCCGAAGAGGACACAAAAAGGGTTACCCGCTTGTCTGGGGTGGTCCGTAGAATTTTGAAGGAAGGTTTTCAAAAAGAGGCGCAACTTCAAACGAACATATCGCGTGTTACTAACCTCATCCAAAGTTCCCTGTACCTTTCCTCGTCCCTCAGAAGCCTAGAAACTGGAGTAACGGAATTCCTATTTAGATTCCGCAGAGTTCTTAATGGAGTAGGTGCATCGATGAGTGGAAAGTTGAGTAGAGAGATGCTAGGTCCTAAAGAGTTAACTCTGATTTTGGGGAAGGTAAGAGAGGCTCTGCCAACTGGACTGACACTCCTCTCGGAGGGAAGCCGATATCATGACCAAATTTACTACCAAATTTCTGAAGTACATGCAATTGCAACCGATGATGGAGTAATAGCTGTAGTGGAATTGCCTTTAAAAACTCCGGATCAGGAGATGGTGCTTTATCAGGTTCTCTCCTTGCCTCTTAAGGAGAATAAAACAGGAAGAATGGTTGCAGCTCAGCCGGAGGGGGCGTTCTTCTTGGAGAGCCACAACGAGAAGGCCTACTCAATTCTTCAGGAGCAGGATATAGCCAGATGTCGTCCCGGGATACCATGGATCTGTCCTGCCGAGTTCAAGTTCTTTCACGGACAAACACCATCTTGTATTGTCTCATCGTTTCGCCAGGAGAATACGTCGAAGGAATGGTGCCCGTGGACTTTGGTGAATCCTAGATCTTCACCCACATGGATTTGGGACGAGAACAAGGAGCTATGGTGGTATAGCCTGTCTAAGCCCGCTCGCCTCCATCTTCAATGCAGAGGGAGTGCTGGAGTAGAATCGCTAGAGCGGGTTCTAGATGGAAGTGGGCAGCTTACCATAGCACCTGGTTGCACAGCTTGGACACCTGATTATCGCCTTTTGCCGATAGCCGACGTTGGGGAATCCTCTCAGGTGGTGCAGTTGCAATGGGTCAACGTTACGATCAAACCACCCTTGGACCTGCCAGTAAAAGAGGATTATGATCCCGCAGTATGGGAGGATACTTTGAAGGAGCTCAAGGAGCTCGAAGAAGCGTCCAATAACTCTTCGGCTGAATGGGGAACATGGAGCGATGTTGAACGGATCCTTGCGGCCCAAAAGAAGGGGAAGGAAGGAGAACTTCTGTGGATAGCAGGCGGGTCGGTTGCTCTAATAGCACTTCTTGGGTTTACCACTGGCCTGCTAATTACAAAACTCAGATCCCGGCGTGGTGCGAATCAAAACTCGCAGCCAACGGAAGGAAGTGGGGCAGCAGGATTCGTAATACATCGACCGGCAGCTGAAAGTGTCGTATCTGTAATAACGGAGCGGATATAGACCGCTCGTAAGTGTAGTAGCCGTTCAGTGATTGTGACGACAGTGTTCGGTATAGTTATAAAATAATGGTAACATAAGGATTTTTACCTCCTAAGGGAGAGGTTTTGTCTTGTAAAGATGCCAATAATGTTTATTTTATTTTAATTTTTACAGCGCATCACCTGTATTGTTATTAGCACTAATATTGTTTATTATTATTATTATTAGTAACATAAGGATGGGTAGTGTTAAAGGTAAAGTAATGTTCCAAGGGAAACATGACTTTGAAAAATCGGGGGGTGATGTAAGGCCCCGTTTTCCCTTTGGCCTTGTTAAGTGAATAAGGATGAGAGAAAAGGTTGGCTGTCCATCTCTAGAGATGTGAGAACCACGAATCCGCAAACATTGCGTCTGGGATGTTGGCACTGCACGTGGCTGATTCGTAAGATTCCTGGAAGATCTAAGACCTGACAAGAGTTTCTAGTTCAATCACCTGCAAAAGCAGGAGTGGGGTACAAAGGGTTTAAAAAGAGCTGGCTTACCTCCGACCGGTCAGAGTTTGCATCCGTTCCTGAGACTTCGGCCCAGATGCTCTTCAGAGGTAGGCCAGTTCCAAATTCTCTATAATCTCCCCAAATGATCGTATTTGATAACTCTACCTATCTGTCTCTCTCACTCAACCTTTTCTCTCATCGTAGCAATGGTTTATGATATTTATGTTTGTATCCTCTGTGTAAATTATAGTTTTAAAAAGGAATTTCCGCTTCTCTAAAATATTTCCCCATTGTCTATACCTCTAAATCCCGTCCTTGCTAATCAGTCCCTTACAATATATTTACCTCCAGGCCATGCATTCACTACTTCCCAGCTGAACGACCTCTATACACAGTTGCCTTCTCCTGTACTCCTTATGGGGGACTATAATAGTCACAATAGCCTGTGGCATTCGCCGACTACAGATAGAAGAGGGCAAATGCTAGAAGCGTTTATTAATATCAATCAGTTATGCATCCTGAATGATGATTCGCCAACGCATCTCAATGCTCGAACAGGATTAGAGTCAATCATAGATCTCTCCATAGGCAGTCCTATTCTTGCACCTCGTTGCACTTGGCGTGCTCATGGAGACCTCTATAGCTCAGACCATTACCTTTTGGTAATTCCTTTGAAGAAACCGTACCTGAATCGTGCGGTTTGTCCAAATGGAAAATAAAAGATGCTTCCTGGAATAAATTCTAAGACCTTGCCATCTAAAACACATTGACACGGAAAGTACTGATGTAGACCAAATTATTCAATGTCTCAATTCTTCGATTTTACAGGCGGCTCAACAGTCAATACCAAAATGCAAAAATATTAGTAGGAGAACCTTAGTGCCCTGGTGGGATAAACAATGTGAAGAGGCAATCAAGAATAGAAAAAGAGCATTAAGAAAATTTCAAAGACATCCCTGCTCTGAGCATTTAAACATATATATGATCGCTAGGAGAGAAGCAAGAAAAACCATAAACATCGCGAAAAGGAAATCTTGGCGGGAGTATGTCAGTCAAATCAACTGCCATACTCCAAGCGATCAACTGCCATATACAAGCGATATCTGGCACATTGTAAAGAAAATTATAGGCTGTAAAGGAACAAACACTATAAATCTACTTTAATCTGGACCATCAGTAATTACGAGCCCTGTAGATATTGCGAATCTTCTTGCAGAACATTTTAAAAACATTTCATCTAACTCTAACTACTGCCCTGAATTCTTGGTAACAAAACATCTGGTAGAATCACAACCAATAGAGATAAATAGAGATCCCATTAATCCACTAAATTTACCATTTACTTATTTAGAATTAACTCTAGCTCTGGAATCTCGCAAGGACACCTCTCCTGGTCCAGACAACATTACTATCTCAATGATAAAAAATCTTTCAATAGATAATAAACAAATCCTCTTAAAGATATTCAACAAAATTTTCGTCTCTTCGCATTTCCCTAACATTTGGAGAAAATCGGTGTGCATACCTATACTTAAAAATGGCAAACCACAAGATGAAACTGCAAGTTATCGTATCATCTCCCTGACCTGTTCACTCTGTAAATTAATGGAAAGGATGATAATGAAAAGGCTACATTGGTACATGGAGAAAAATAATCTTTACACTAATTGGCAGAGTGGATTTAGGCCAGGACGCAGTACTAGAGATAATCTAGTAAGGTTAGAGACAGATATTAACTCTGCTTTTAATTCTAATGAAAAAGTTCTAGCCGTATTCATTGACATCAAAAATACATTTGATTGTGTCTAGAGGAGACAATCAAGACTCCGATTTGCATGACAAACTCATGCAAATCGGAGTAAACGGTCATATACTTAATTTTATTCAAAATGTTTTGACGAATCGAACATTTTGTATTCGAAATGGTACTCAGCTCTCGGCAGAGGCACTTCAAGAAAATGGGGTCCCGCAGGGAAGTGTGATCAGTGCCTTTCTGTTTTCCATTGAAATAAATGATTTACTTAATCACATAGAAGAACCTGTCAAGGCAATGCTGTACGCAGATGATATAGTCATTTATTGTAACGGAAAAGTAATCCAAAATGTGCACCACAACATACAACTATCTCTAGACAGAATTAATGACTGGTTAAAAAATCAAGGCTTCACCATTTCTAATATTAAAACTGAATGTATATATTTTGCTAAAAAGAAAGTAGAAAACCCGATCCCGTTATTTGTAAATGGAGCTCGTATAAAGTTTGTAGATAATACTAAATTTCTGGGACTTATTTTTGATCAAAATCTTAATTGGAAAAAGCACATAAAAACACTGCGGACAAATTGCTTCAAGGCACTAAATATCCCCAAAATGTTGTCTTGCACTAAATGGGGAGGAGACAAGGTCAGCATGTTGATGTTATATCGCAGCCTGGTGAGAGCCAAGATGGATTATGGCTGCACGGCCTATGGTTCAGCTTCCCCCCCCAACTCTCAAAATGCTTGATAGCATTCATCATGCTGGCATCAGACTAGCAACCAGAGCATTCCGATCCAGCCCTGCAAACAGTTTATGCGTTGATGCACGAGAACTGCCTTTAGAACTTCGTAGAGAATTATTAACACTTAACTTCTACATTACAATCATATCCTCCAAAAATCACCCCTTTAACGAATATATCCAGGATCTTGTAACCATGCCTAGACGAAGAGTACCAAGAAAGCCTTTCCCCATCAGGGTATCAGCATTATTGACTAAATTCAACATTATCCTACCGCCTATTATTCATAATGCTGTACCCTCCAGAGAACCATGGTCTCTACCCTTTCCCAATATCAACCTTGCATTAACCAAATTCATGAAGAAAGATACTAACCAATATATTTATCAGCAAGAATTTCTTAAAATTCGAAATGAATTGCCACTAGCTAGTCATATTTTCACTGACGGTTCTAAGGATATCGATGGAGTTGGTGCTGCTACACTCTCCAATGCCACAAAGAATATGTTCACCCTCAGCAACATGTGTAGCATTTTCACTGCCGAACTGTTGGCCATAACGAAAGCCTTAAATATAAATACTAACAATAATTATCTTGTAATTTTTACGGATTCGTTGTCTGCACTTCTTGCTTTAAGGAATCCATTCTCAGATCATCCATTAATCACACTTACTCATGAAACCATAGCAGAACTTCACAGTAAAACAGTTCTTTTCGTATGGGTCCCCGGCCACTCTGGAATTAAAGAGAACGAGGAGGTCGATACCTTAGCGAAAAGAGCTGTAAATGAAGGAATCCCTTATCACAATGTTCCAAAGAATGATATCATTAATTACCTGAAGCAAATAGTCTGGCAAAACTGGCAATATACATGGCAGATAATAGAGAACAATAAATTAAGAGAAATAAAATCGACAGTTAAAGTTTGGAAGACCCCACCCAGCATCATTAGAAAACATGAATTTGCCTTAAGTCGATTGCGGATTGGGCATACAAGATTACCGCATTCATTCCTTTTTTCTAAAGAACCGCCCCCAATCTGTGAATCATGCAACGTTCAAGTAACAGTAAAACACTTACTTACAGAATGCCGAATATATCAATCAATTAGAGAAGAGCTAATGTTATCAGACATCATGGATGAAATCCTTGGGATGATGCTGATAACGTTAGAAAGCTATTAAACTTTATAGACAAAACGGAACTTATTAATAAAATCTAAAGCATACAATTGAACAGATAGCGAATGGTGAGTGTGTTTAATGTTTGTGAGTAAGGTTGAATGGAACTGGGTTTGTGTATGTGCGTAGGTGTGTCTGTATGTGAGTATGTGTACATTTCGAGGATGTTTGTATCTATATTTGCCAATGAAAATGACATTGCAAGTAATCTCAGTAAGCAAAATAAACCAGAATCAATAATAAATAATTAAATAAAATTCAAAAGCTGATCTAACCATTTAATAAATTCAAAAGTAATAAGAAAATATTTTACTACAAAATATAATAAAACATTCACTCGATGGCGTTAATGACCACAAGGTTGACACGCCTTAAAAAGAAAAAAAAAAAAAAAGAACCTAAGAGAACACAATTGGTAGATATATTGAAAAAAATAATAAATAAATAAATAAGAACATGGGGACGCGTTGTATCCGCGAAGCAAAATTGGGCACAAACAGACTTAACTTCATCCGACGTGGAACAAAAAAAAACTCAGGTTTCGGGGACAATAAAAAAAGCAGCTAGAAGAGGCGGAAGCTGCTACACGTGTTATCGTGCCGATCCTACAGAGAGTGCGGCAACTGGGTGTGTTTGGGGCTTCTGTGCCGCTGAGAGACTGGAGGCTTGAAGAACTCGAGTGAAAGAAGAGGCAAGCCGCAGTTGTTCCCAATTCAGTGTGCAGGCCTTGAGTGTGTTCCAGGAAAGACTGAATAACCCTCCCGGAGTCCTCGGCTTAAGTCCATAGGCGGGCCGTGAGACATCCAGGCAGTGGAAGGAGTAGTCAATCGTGGAGGGGACTGACTACCGTAGTGGGGGCAGAGAGCCGGAGTGGGGGAGTGCCCGGTAGGTGTTACACACTGTCTCATCATAGCGGATTTCGCTGGGACGTTGAGCCTTTGTATCAATTGGATACCGCGACTCGTCAAGGGATAAATGCAATTAAAAAAAACAATAACCACAAGACCTGCACACCGCTTTTATTTATTTGCAACAAAATATAAAATTACAAGATATATATATATATATATATATATATATATATATATATATATATATAAATATATATATATGTGTGTGTATATATATATATATATATATATATATATATATATATATATATATATAGTAAACCCCAGAGGCGTTGACTACATATCTTTTTCTTTAACGGCCCTCCTAAGGGCCAGTATTTTAGGCATTCTTAAATTATTATTATGAAACAGATAAAATGAATCATGGTCAGGTGAGTAAAATGTCTCGGGGCCACTGCCTCTTAAGCCACCTGGGAGGATTGTCGTTCGACTGCAAGGAGTTCCTGGATGTGGCTTGGGAGTTGCATTTTGGGTGGAAGAGGAAACCCTGAGCTTGGTCGGCATGAGTTGCGGGCACAGTCCTGAATGGCTTTAGTAAATGTTCGAGTGGCTTTGTCTAGGTCTGAAGGGGTTTTTAGGGAAATGGTTAAGTCTATGGAGCGCTTAAATCCGGGAGTCCGGCTTAGGAGGATCGAAGCATGGTCCGACGATAGGTGAAGAAATCGACTTGGTCAGGGCTGCGGGATGGATCGGTTGGTCAGTATGTTGGAGTGTTGGGAGGAATTGGAAGATAATTCTGGGAGTAAGGATATCGTAAAGGATTCTGCCACGGGAGTTGGATGAACGGCTTCCCGGGGGGGGGGGACCAAAGGATTGACTGGATTTCAGGATGGTAAATGGTGTGGTTGGGAGAACATTTCACTGTAGACAGTATGATATCGAAGGGAGAGAGGAAAAGGGATATGGATGTTACTTGCAGGCTTCCTGATGCGGTGCTGGACTCTTGATGATGGTCGGTTCGATAACAGGAGTAACACTGAATGACATTGATTTTTTCACGTGTGTCTAAGTTATTAGTGCAATGTCAATGTTTTTGTCTGTTAGTAAAAGTGTCAGTTCTTGTCTTCTTGTAATAAGTCCGTTAGCGTTCCACAAAAGAATAGAGGGATGGGTATTATGGAAGCGGTGCATTTTTGGAATTTAGGAAGGAAGTGGGCTTCATGAACATAAAAACAATAACCAATTAAAACTTTAGACAACAATTTTGAAGTTTTAAGCACTTATTTCTCGGATTGTTGTATTTTTAAAAAATGTACCAACACCCGAAAACGTTTCATTATTATTATTTAGTTGTTGGTGTTCCGCTTTAAGGCGATGTGCACCTTACATTTTATATGGTTATTACAGGACATTATGGTTCCTTGTTGCCTATATATTTATATGATTTATTTATTACTACAATGCATTATATTATTACCTTTATGTCTATAACTTTACATTAAATATACATTATTACATTGCATTACATTACATATATACATATGTTATATGTTGTAGATCCTAAGTTGAAAACTAAGATGTTCTTGGTTGGTAACAGTTTCCACAACAAAAATGTAATTAAAATACAAAACTATTGAAGACTTAATAAGCTGTTACAACCTACCTATATACATATGTATAGTATTAGATTACATGATTTTAAATTATTTCGAGTGTATTTACATTATGTTATGCTTTTTCATATAAACATACATATATATATACATAATATTAGATTACATGATTTTAAATTGTTTTGAGTATATTTACATTAATTTTATATATCAATAAATTTGCATTTGTATCCTAGGAATGTCAGTATTACTCTAAATGTACGTGAGCTATAATTCACAGATAATTATCTGCCGTCGGTGGAATATTCATGTCTCTATAGGACACTATGGTAACGAGATATTAAGCTGCGTTCAAATGAATTCGTATAATCCATAGTTGTGTAGGTAATGGAGTATTAAATCTATGTCTTGGCTATCTTCACTTAACAACTCGCCCCTCATTTAACCTTACGACTCAATAAGTCGTAAGGTTAGTTCAGGTCACATCATCTCATGCATTCTGTGACTAAGTCGAGAATGACCAATCCTTAAGCGGGTCAAAACTACTCCGTCCCTCCGGTTCCTATGCGAACTGGATGGCCATTCTTTTATTCTATGTTTGATAGAACGGAGTTTATTTTCAGTTAGTTGTGTCGACGAATTTTGCCGGGATAATGTTATAATGTCTCTTGTTCTATTTTCCCAGTCTTGGTGGGTCACGTTATTTCTACGTTTCTTTTTCGGAAGCTGTTTTAGAATGAGAGTCGGCCAACGAAGTTTTGCCTAAGTCTTCGTGACCTGTTAGCCAGTGAATAATAATGTGTCCGTTTAGTGTGTGAGCTTGAAATGTTGTTGTTCAGCGACAAATTGCTAATGAAAATATATCAAATATGTAGGAAATGGTGCCAAACATAAAGTGCCTTAAGAGAGTCTAAATAATTTAAACAATTGAAAGAAAATATTGACTGTTTTTCTATTCGGCTAAAAAAAAAAAAATATCCTTGTGGAGCAATGTTTTGTTAGACTTGTTACTTGTAATAAAAATTAGTGGTCCTATTAAGCTTAGATAATGCTTATCCGTAGAGGACTAGGGATGGGCTGATAACCTCCTCTCGACCTACTTCTCAGCTACCACACAATTTCGCTTATTTCTCAGCCACAAAACGCAACAATTCTTAATTTTAACAACAAAATAATATTAAATGAATAAAAATTAAGTCTACATGGTTCCTAACATACCGCCCACTAAAATTTGGATAAGCCAAAATTTACAATGAGTCATCAAGGACTCCAAAAGTAAGAACAATAAAGGAAGAAAGAAAAATTAAACACCTAAGAATTCGATACAGTTACATTTCAGGATTTGGGAAAATGAGGGAAAGGGATGAAACGGATCTCTTAAGCTCTGAGCCGGAAGCAGTGCGTACAACCATCACTGCCGGGATGGGTTTGAGTTATACGAGCAAGTGGCCATTGTCCTAAAGGATTCTTCTTTACGATGCTTCCGACACTGAGTGAAGGAGTTTCAGATTTCTTCCATTTCTCTCGCTGCTGAAGATGGTGAATGTATTCTTTGCTCCACCTTTTCCACATATGCTGGATGCGACTGTCAATGAGCTGCCAGCGGGAAAGCATATTAAGGGGTGCGTCGCTTAGATCTTCGACGGGTGGTGCGTGCATGGATGTTCCAATTAGAAAATGAGCCTGTCTTTCTGTATGTTTGTTCCTTATACTAATCAACAACATTTGACCGATTTAGACCAAACTTGAGGTCGTGCTTCAGCCATTGAACAGTGAAGTAGTGTTTTTTATTTCCTCTCGCAATTGTTGAAAGTTCAGTGGTACATTGATTTCGTAATTGAACTAAACTTGCTCAAATGATTATTTAATCGTTGAGTGTACATTAAGTGAATTTTTCCTCGGAATTCCTGTGCAGAAAAACCTGAAAATAAGTGAGTAAAGTTTCAAGATTTTGTGTGAATTCTCTGCCCTGCCTCACGGTTAGCGAGAGGTGGGGGCTATTCCTGTCTCTGCAGAACAGTCCCCCTCTACTAGCTGCCTCCCTAGCTAGCTCAGAAACTAGGGGCCTTCAGGGGAATCGAGATACTCCTCCCGCATCATCTCTCTGGCTCAGGGCTAACGTCTTGCAGTCTGAAACTGAAGATTCCGAGTTTGAGGCTCTTCAGGACGCTTATATTTTTTATTTGCAAAAAAAATATTTTTTTTTTCCTTTTTTTTTTTTGCTCTCTTTATTTTTATTATTTACGTACGCGTGATAATAATTTGTGGGAGGATTTTACCACATGGTAATGGCAAGCGGTGGTAAACGATCCAGGTCAGCTGGCAGCTCTCCACCTATGTCACCGTCGAAGAACACGCGCTCAAGAAGGAAGATCACAAAGAAACAGCCCTTAAAAAATGACAACCCGTCTATACCTGTCGAAGAAAGCCCAGGTACGTCTACAAGCAACGTAGAAACAAAGGCTGAGTCAGCATTTTTTACAGCCAACCCATTTCAACTGTTACAGAAAAATCAAGAAGAAGAAATGGAAACTGAAAAATCTCAAAACAAAGTTATAAGGCCTCCCCCCATATTTGTGAACAATATTAAAAACATCAAAATATTTTGCACTCACCTAAATCAAAAAGTTGATCCACAAACATATACATGTATTAATAGGACCAATGCAACAAAGATTTCATGCACAACTCCTGACACATATAGAGAAATCATTAAATATTTGAAAGACTCCAAGGTTCAATACCACACATATCAACCGAAGGATGAACGTGCTCTGCGAGTGGTGATCAGAAATCTCCATCCCTCCACCCCCACTGAAGAGATCATTGAAGAACTCTCTACGCTTGGCTTTAAGGCGAGGCAAGCGACAAATGTCATTGTGAAGAGATCTACTGAACAAGGAATGATGAAAGTTGCCTTACCTCTCTTCTTTGTGGATCTAGAGCAGCAGCCAAATGTTGATAAAATTTACAACATTACCAGACTCTACCACACAAGAGTACAAGTTGAAAAACCTTATCGCAGACGAGAGCCTGTACAGTGCACAAACTGCCAGCTGTACAATCACACAAAGGCGTATTGTAATTATATTCCAAGATGTGTCAGATGTGGGGAAAACCACAAGAGCCAGGAGTGTAACAAGCCAAAAGAAAGCCTTGCGGTTTGTGCACTGTGCTCTTTCAAAAATTTAAAAAGATTAAGCAACACCCGGCAGCGAAACTACGGTGAGTTGCCTGCTCATGAAGAACGCCCACAGCCTTCAAGACGTGTTGAAACTGGAGTCTCCTTCGCCCAACTCGCTGCTGGACCTAGCCAACAACCAACCATCGATGAGACAGCTCCTGCCGACCAACATCCAGGCAACGAGTCGACACCAACTCCAAGACGGGCCACTCCCTTCATTCCACCCCCAACTTCATCCAATGATATCACTTCCCTCCTTAATACCTTCTTGTCAGACTTCAGATCCCTCATTAGCCCTCTCATTACCCTCCTTAACACCATAGTCACTCACCTGCTCCCAACCCTTTCAAAATGATTCCCTCTCCCACACACAAATCCTTGTCCATCCTACTTTGGAATGCTAATGGCATAACAAATCACACAAACGAACTGACTACATTACTACAAGACAAACGTATAGATGTAGCACTCATCACAGAAACACGACTTACCAAAAAGAAGCATTTACGAATTCAGGACTACAACACTTACCGCACTGACCACCCAGACGGTAAAGCCCATGGAGGATCTGCCATCGTTATACGAAGAGCCTTATCCCATCACCCTTGTCCTAACAATCCCACAGATTCACTCCAAGCCACCGCCATCACTATCTCCACATTTTCCTTTCCAATTTCCCTGTCAGCTGTTTACTGTCCTCCTAACAAACCTCTAATAGAATCAGAAATACTAGATCTTCTGGAATCCCTTGGTACCAAATTCCTTCTAGGAGGAGATTTCAACGCCAAGCATCTTCAGTGGGGGTCAAGGGTAACCAACTCCCGTGGTCGTACCCTGCTCTCTGCACTCTCCTCAAAGCACTGCTCAACCATTTCCCCGAATTCCCCAACATACTGGCCTACCGACCCAAACCGCATCCCCGATCTAATAGACTTCTTCGTTTCCTTTGGCCTTACATCCGTCTTCACCTCAATAGATTCCCTAAATGACTTATCCTCTGACCAAAGTCCTCTAATACTTACACTCTCTCTACAACCTATTCCAAAGCCTCAACCTCCTTCCTTGATCACTGGACCTATTGATTGGAGCCTCTTCCGATCCCTCCTTGAAGACACCATCAACCTTAGCTCTATTACGCTGGAACAGCAACATTGCAACCCCAACTTCTAACATACTCAGTAATTTGTTGCTAATTTGTTACACTATTTTCAAATTTGTCGCTCCAGCCGTTTCCGAGAAAACGTGGCTGTGCTACCGTAATATTACGCCAGCACAAATTCGTGATTGGTGGTTAATGAACATAAACTTTTAAATAAGAAGATAGATTTTTGTACCAAATGTTATCAAAATCGAACCATTTTCTTCTTAATAATTCAAACCTCCCTAATAGTACTTAAACGTTTGAATATAAAAATAAAAAACCTTTCTTAGCGAGTGTTTACACTCTAAACGGATGGCCCGTGCAAAATTTCAAATTTTTGTGTCAAGGGCGGAAACTCTTTGAGGGAAAAATTCACATTTTATTTCTCAGTTTTAGTAATTCAAGGTCTGCCATGATAGTTGAAATTAACCTCAATTAAAAATAATACTTTTTATTTTTTTATTTTTTTTTTTATTTATTTATTTAGGGCTTCAAAATATATCATTCAGCCCAGGTCCATCTTGGTTGTACTCTTGTCTTCACCTGTAATCAATAAGATACGGAGAAATAAACTGGAAACAAATATTTATTATTAAAGTATCTACTAAAATATTAATTTAGGTACACATTGTCACCACCAGCTCAACTAAACGATATGTTTGATTGTTATACTTGTAATTTTGGCTATTCCCTTGAACCGCATTATAACTCCTACGAGAATGAAAGACATTAACGACCAAATATATTTTTGTTTTCCGCTCTATGGATGGAGAACACTAAAATAATAGGTGCTTATCATAGCAAATATAGAATTATCTATATAATTTTTTTTTTTTTTTTTTTTTTTTTTTTTTTTTTTTTTTTTTTTTGACTGTGTAAGTCTGGCATTTGACTGCTGCATATTAAGCAAACATGGGACCACTTCTAAGGTAGCTTGTGTTGTTAGTACTTCTTGCTAACATAAACATAAAAATAATACTATGAAATAGATACAGTATAGTAACAGCTGTTCTGTTATCGTCCTAGCAACGCTTGCTGCCTAGGCTTGCATGTTCTAAACATCTAAGACTTTAAACCCCTCTAAAAATACTTAAAAATTCAAATATCAAAAAATCCTTTCTTAGCGAGCGCCTACGTTCTATAGGGAGTGTCCATGCAAAATTTCAAAATTTTCTGTCGTGTGGTTTGGGCTAGGGGATGATAGGTCAGTAAGTGAGTGAGTGAGTGAGTGGTATTTGACAAATATATAGTAGATTTTTCAAAAATACCTATCTCTTTCCTCATCGTCCGAATCAACAGACTCATCTTCTCCATCATTTTCACACATTTACTTAAAACGCCTCTTCATTATTTCGTGATTCTCTTCATATAAAATGTCAAACGGCGGTCGAAAGAAGACATTATATTCTAAATTTTTGGTACGTAAGTAGGGTGTTGTGAACACCCTAAGCCAGTAAAAGGCCCAGAAAATAAACAAATAATGTTTTTTTTTATGCGAATGCAACCTCAATGTGAACACAACTACTATTTATGAAGGTACCAAAGCGATGAAATGGATTGTAAATTTTTAAATTCAAAATATAGTGCTAATTAAGTCATGGGGTGCTGAAAACTCCCCACATCTCTACTTAATGGTTAATATTATGTTTTGGTATTTTGAGAAAAATTAAAACACCGACGCAATGGCATACCGGAGAACGGGAGATTATAAGAATCAGCCTTCACAGGAATCTGACAGTACCTAGTAGCTACAGGAAATTCACCGCTTCCTCCCTCATTCTTAACTCTCTTAACTTGTCCACGTGATGTTATGTTTACATACCTGGTAACAACAATTCTAGCAGGCTCCCTTTATAAAATACTCTTTTTAGCGCGTTTACTCCCTATCTCCATAGGGAGAACCCGCTTATGAGGTTGACCTCATGACGCAATCCGGAAGTGCCGACTAGAAACTTTCACGTTTCAGACCTTATAGATCCCGAAAATATAGGTGGCTAAAATTTGTGTATATATATATATATATATATATATATATATATATATATATACATATATATATATATATATATATATATATATATATATGCTTGTCTGTTCGCGCTCCTGACGGCTCAAAAATGGTCCGATTTTGATGAAATTTGGCACAAAAATCTGTCTTCTAATTTGAAAGGTCAAGTTCGTTAACCAGCAGAATCCGCCCACTTGAAGATAGTGTTTGGGGCGAAATTCGCGCAAAAAACATCGTAACGCTTACGTTTTTGAGTTTATATGCTTGCAGGTACTTGTTTTATAGGTTTGTTAACATAAGAGAACGAATGAACCCATTTTTAAGGCGACATCTGTAACCGTTTCTGAGAAAAGTGGAATCAATGTTTTTGTAGGTCATTATTTTTTTGTGAGTACTTAGAATCGCGGGATTCAATTGAAATATTTTCTACATCTTGGAAATTAATCCCAACTAAGATGAAGAATATCTCGATACCGGTTGGGAAATCGTGGTAAGTGGAAAGTGACCATTCGAATGCTTACTAAATTCTCTACAAAAAATGTTCTGAAGCAATATTCGATGGGACAACGTCAATGAGAGATATAAGCGCTTAAAACTTAAAAAGTGTTTGTTTTGTTGTTTTGAAATGGTTTTTCTCTTTCTTTATCTCACTTTTTAATTGGTTGCTTCTAGTTTTAAATTGCATTTATCAGTAAAATTAGTATTGAAGTGAAATAAGCTAACAAACGGTGAAAGGTATTGGTAATAAGTTTGGAGTGGCTGTGGTAATCATGATGGCAGTGGCTGTCAGTTTCCTGTGATTTGTGATGCTAATCTATTCCATTTCTTCAAGATGTACGTAACCGCGCTAAAATGACGCAGTTCCTGTGAGTCGGACTGGAAGTTGTCCCGCCGGGACGAAGTCATCCTATCCAGGCTTTGTATTGGACACACCTTACTTACCCACTCCTACCTACTAGACTGAAAGGACAGACCAACTTGTAGATATTGTAACGAGACTCTGACCGTTAACCATATACTTACCAACTGCAGACAGTGCAATAACCTGACCATACCTTACTTACCCATTCCTTCTGACTGGACAGAAAGGACAGACCAACTTGTAGATATTGTAACGAGACTCTGACCGTTAAACATATACTTACCAACTGCAGACAACGCAATAACCTGACCATACCTTACGACTTACACGAAATACTGACAGAAGGTAGCCCACACATCAATGCATTACTCAAACATTTAAAAAACTCTTTATTATACACGAAAATTTAATTTACTAAATTTTGTCTCTTTTGATTATTTTATTTTTTTTTTGTTTGTTTGTTTTTTTCTTCTTTCTTTTTCAAGTTTATTTCTTCATATGTTCTTATATAAATATATATCACATTTGAAGTTGACGACTGACATTTAAAGAGTTTTTCGCCTCTGTTGCAGAACTCTATAAATTAAATAAATAAAAAAAAGAAATAAAGGCCCATAAATGTTCTTAAAGGCTAATGTACATTAAATGCCCACAATTATCTCATTCAAACGGTAGTATCAATTCAAACAATAATAATATAAACTTCTGGTTAGAGACAACGTTTCGAAAATCACTACTCTTCGAAAATAAATCCTCCAGACTGCCGAATCACACAAAAGTTTTTCATTTCATCAAATTTCCAAAGGAATACTCAAAACGGAGATTATCTCTCAATTTCATAATGTAATTGAAATTCTAGAATAAAAAAAAACAGCAAATAAATAAGAGTAATTTGTGTTTTTTTTTGTGATATCATCACAATTAAATGAAAATTATTCTTGATATTAATTCTTGCATAAAAGTTAATTACAGAACAAATAGATCGAAAATTATGAACGTCTTTACAAAAGGGTTCCTTGCAAAACACACTGACGACACCTAGTCACACAGGTGATGTGATGATGTGCCGACTAGAAAATTTTGCGTTTCAGATCCCCTAGAGACCGAAAATAATGGTGGTACAAATTTATATATATATATATATATATATATATATATATATATATATATATATATATATATATACAGGGTGTTCAAAACTCGATTGACACCCCCCTTTTTTCCACAATTTTTGATATTTAAAAGTGAAACTTGGTGGGTCTTAACGTGGTCAAATGTACATTCATTGGACCCAATGCACGACCCCTCAACTTTTATTATTTAGGAAATTCCTCGCTGCACCCTGGATGTCGGCACTAATGGCCTAGATGTCAAGACGCCGTAAAAAATAAATAAATCGTCCAACACAAAAATAATGGCTACGAAATTCTAATCATTAGGTGAGTTCTATTGCTTTAAATTTATTATTTTAATGCCTTTATAAATTAATTGAATTTGATTTTTAGGTGGAGCAAAAAGTTTAGAAAACGTTTATTAAGTTTTACGGAAGCGTAGACCACGTTGATCATAAACTTTTCTGAAAACTTCAAAAACAAAAGTGTGTTTTGCCCCATTCCTATTTACGTTTTAGGCATTTAAAGGTACTTTTTGGAAAGAAAATTTAATCCTCTGCAACGTTTATACCAATTACTTTTTCCATTACGGACATACTTTCTGCGTTATTGGCAGAAAAGTGACAAAAAACAAGGGTTTTAACGGTTTTGGGCAATTTGTTACTCATTGGTGCGCTTTAGCGAAAAAATGACCGATATAAAATCGACCTAAAATTCAATTCTCTACAATAATCCGTCATAAAAATAACCCCTTTCCATTGGAGATTCCAGAGTTAGGGTTGCTGGAGAAGAACTGGAGAAAGTTGAGGGGTCGTGCATTGGGTCCAATGAATGTACATTCGACCACGTTAATACCCACCAAGTTTCACTTTTAAATATCAAAAATTGTGGAAAAAAGGGGGGTGTCAATCGAGTTTTGAACACCCTGTATATATATATATATATATATATATATATATATATATATATACAGGGTGTCCCGTAAATGTCTAGTCATATTGTGAGGGGTGATAGAGGACCCTTGGGGGAACAAAAAATGTTCTATAACGATTTCCCGAATTCTCACCTATAAGGGAGAAATCGTCGTTTTATTGTTTTTTCGAGACAAACGTGGTTTTTGGAAAAATAATCCTTGTAGCTCCGTCCCAGGTAGTACTACTAGAAAGGGAGTGAAACCAATCCAAAGCTGAGTAAATTTACTATAAGACTAGTTGGGAGTAAACGTAAAAATGATTGAATGTAAGTATGTATATCTTACCAAAAGAAAGATATTGTAAATTCTAAAACAGTAAATAAATAAAATACACATTTATTTTGAATTTATTAATCCAGGTACCTAATACTGGGACCAGGAGGCGGCCATTAAGGATCCCCAACTATGTATTAACCTCAAAATTATTATTTTTACCTAGCATTTGAAAATATTTTTACTGGACTATGTACATCTTATTTATGAGGGATAGAATTTTTAATTACCACAACAAAAACGTATGGGCTCACGAGAATCCCTGTGAGTTTCATAAGCGTAGCAATCAGTATCAATTCAAGGTAAAGCATTTGTTTTCTAAATATAAATACCTGTAAAAGTGTGTTCAAATGCGTGCGTGATCTAGGTAAAAATAATAATTTTTGAGGTTAATGTATAGTTGGGGTTACTTAATGGCCGCCTCCTGGACCCAGTATTAGGTACCTTAATTAATAAAATCAAAATAAATTTGTATTTTATTTACTGTTTCAGGCATTTTTTTTGTGTTCGTGGAAGTAATTTTCTTTTCACAAATCCATGTTTTTTTTTAAACTTTTGTTTTAAAACCGTTCAAATACTTCAATACAGAGTGATACAGGGTTGTGATACATGAATGGAAAGATAATTAAATGAGGAAGTTTTTCTGAAACCCGGAAATCTCTAATTCTGCCCATTGAGAAGTAACGCTGGAAAGAAATATCAAGAAAATGTCAGGAAATTTAGAATAGCTTTCTTTTGGTAAGATATACATACTTACATTCAATCATTTATACGTTTACTTCCAACTAGTCTTATAGTATATTTACTCAGCTTTCGATTGGTTTCACTCCCTTTCTAGTAGTACCACCTGGGACGGAGCTACTATTTTACTTTTATTTTATTTTACTATTTTAGCTATTTTTCTAAAAACCACGTTTGTCTTGAAAAAACAATAAAACGAGGTTTTCTCCATTATGGTTGAGAATTCGGGAAATCGTTATAGAACATTTTTTGTTCCCCCAAGGGTCCTCTATCACCCCTCACAATATGACTAGACATTTACAGGACACCCTATATATATATTTTAACGGGGGTCATTTTCGGAGTCTAAATAATTTTTCTAGAATAATTTTTATTTTTAAGGTTTTGAAATAAAAATTATAAAACATTTTTTTTTTAAATAGTAAAATATAATATATTTTATATTTTATATCTAATTGATATTATCAATTACGATTGAATTTCTATTTTTATTTCCTAATAATAAAAATTAAAGGTTAAGTGAAACTCATTTGAAATAAAAATAGTTATTTTCGGTCTCTGGTTATTACCATGAAATCAAAATTCCGAAAGGGGCTGCAGCCCCTCAGCCCCCCCCCCTTATATATGCCCATGTAAACAAATGTTTAATTACATACACAGTCGTTTCATAATCTTCGAAAATCATGGGAATTACAACTCACCTTAAAATATTCGTTACTCACTTCAAAGTGTTCTCAGGGCGATTTCGGCTTAAATATATAGGAAAAATGGAATATCGGTCGTATTTGTCGAACCAATTATGACCTTAATGAAAAAATTTGCTCAAGGTCACGTGATTTCCTGCGCTATGCGTCCGAACTCGTGGCGTAATATTATGCTTGCACAGCCACGTTTTCTCGGAAACGGCTGGAGCGACAAATTCGTGATTGGTGTCATTCTAGAGCAACAAATTAGCAACAAATTCTGGTACCAATCTGAATTTCGTCAGACAATTAGATCAAAAGTTACGGGGGTGGCTGTGCTGGCGTAATATTACGGTAGCACAGCCACGTTTTCACGGAAACGGCTGGAGCGACAAATTCGTGATTGGTGTCATTCTAGAGCAACAAATTAGCAACAAATTCTCGTACCAATCTGAATTTCGTCAGACAATTAGATCAAAAGTTACGGGGGTGGCTGTGCTAGCGTAATATTACGGTAGCACAGCCACGTTTTCTCGGAAACGGCTGGAGCGACAAATTCGTGATTGGTGTCATTCTAGAGCAACAAATTAGCAACAAATTCTCGTACCAATCTGAATTTCGTCAGACAATTAGATCAAAAGTTACAAGGGTGGCTGTGCTGGCGTAATATTACGGTAGCACAGCCACGTTTTCTCGGAAACGGCAGGAGCGACAAATTCGTGATTGGTGTCATTCTAGAGCAACAAATTAGCAACAAATTCTGGTACCAATCTGAATTTCGTCAGACAATTAGATCAAAAGTTACGGGGGTGGCTGTGCTGGCGTAATATTACGGTAGCACAGCCACGTTTTCTCGGAAACGGCTGGAGCGACAAATTCGTGATTGGTGTCATTCTAGAGCAACAAATTAGCAACAAATTCTCGTACCAATCTGAATTTCGTCAGACAATCAGATCAAAAGTTACGGGGGTGGCTGTGCTTCCGTAATATTACGGTAGCACAGCCACGTTTTCTCGGAAACGGCAGGAGCGACAAATTCGTGATTGGTGTCATTCTAGAGCAACAAATTAGCAACAAATTCTGGTACCAATCTGAATTTCGTCAGACAATTAGATCAAAAGTTACGGGGGTGGCTGTGCTGGCGTAATATTACGGTAGCACAGCCACGTTTTCTCGGAAACGGCTGGAGCGACAAATTCGTGATTGGTGTCATTCTAGAGCAACAAATTAGCAACAAATTCTCGTACCAATCTGAATTTCGTCAGACAATTAGATCAACAGTTACGGGGGTGGCTGTGCTGGCGTAATATTACGGTAGCACAGCCACGTTTTCTCGGAAACGGCT
This sequence comes from Gonocerus acuteangulatus, assembly GCA_946811695.1. Taxonomy (NCBI): domain Eukaryota; kingdom Metazoa; phylum Arthropoda; class Insecta; order Hemiptera; family Coreidae; genus Gonocerus; species Gonocerus acuteangulatus. The sequence continues at coordinate 132,936,205 of OX328132.1, forward strand.
GGAGCGACAAATTCGTGATTGGTGTCATTCTAGAGCAACAAATTAGCAACAAATTCTCGTAACAATCTGAATTTCGTCAGACAATCAGATCAAAAGTTACGGGGGTGGCTGTGCTGCCGTAATATTACGGTAGCACAGCCACGTTTTCTCGGAAACGGCAGGAGCGACAAATTCGTGATTGGTGTCATTCTAGAGCAACAAATTAGCAACAAATTCTCGTACCAATCTGAATTTCGTCAGACAATTAGATCAAAAGTTACAAGGGTGGCTGGGCTGGCGTAATATTACGGTAGCACAGCCACGTTTTCTCGGAAACGGCTGGAGCGACAAATTCGTGATTGGTGTCATTCTAGAGCAACAAATTAGCAACAAATTCTGGTACCAATCTGAATTTCGTCAGACAATTAGATCAAAAGTTACGGGGGTGGCTGTGCTGGCGTAATATTACGGTAGCACAGCCACGTTTTCTCGGAAACGGCTGGAGCGACAAATTCGTGATTGGTGTCATTCTAGAGCAACAAATTAGCAACAAATTCTCGTACCAATCTGAATTTCGTCAGACAATCAGATCAAAAGTTACGGGGGTGGCTGTGCTTCCGTAATATTACGGTAGCACAGCCACGTTTTCTCGGAAACGGCAGGAGCGACAAATTCGTGATTGGTGTCATTCTAGAGCAACAAATTAGCAACAAATTCTGGTACCAATCTGAATTTCGTCAGACAATTAGATCAAAAGTTACGGGGGTGGCTGTGCTGGCGTAATATTACGGTAGCACAGCCACGTTTTCTCGGAAACGGCTGGAGCGACAAATTCGTGATTGGTGTCATTCTAGAGCAACAAATTAGCAACAAATTCTCGTACCAATCTGAATTTCGTCAGACAATTAGATCAAAAGTCACAAGGGTGGATGTGATGGCCTAATATTACGGTAGCTCAGCCACGTTTTCTCGGAAACGGCTGGAGCGACAAATTCGTGATTGGTGTCATTCTAGAGCAACAAATTAGCAACAAATTCACGTACCAATCTGAATTTCGTCAGACAATTAGATCAAAAGTTACGGGGGTGGCTGTGCTGCCGTAATATTACGGTAGCACAGCCACGTTTTCTCGGAAACGGCAGGAGCGACAAATTCGTGATTGGTGTCATTCTAGAGCAACAAATTCTCGTACCAATCTGAATTTCGTCAGACAATCAGATCAAAAGTTACGGGGGTGCTAGCGTAATATTACGCTAGAACAGCCACGTTTTCTCGGAAACGGCTGGAGCGACAAATTCGTGATTGGTGTCATTCTAGAGCAACAAATTAGCAACAAATTCTCGTACCAATCTGAATTTCGTCAGACAATTAGATCAAAAGTTACGGGGGTGGCTGTGCTGCCGTAATATTACGGTAGCACAGCCACGTTTTCTCGGAAACGGCAGGAGCGACAAATTCGTGATTGGTGTCATTCTAGAGCAACAAATTAGCAACAAATTCTCGTACCAATCTGAATTTCGTCAGACAATTAGATCAAAAGTTACGGGGGTGGCTGTGCTGCCGTAATATTACGGTAGCACAGCCACGTTTTCTCGGAAACGGCAGGAGCGACAAATTCGTGATTGGTGTCATTCTAGAGCAACAAATTAGCAACAAATTCTCGTACCAATCTGAATTTCGTCAGACAATCAGATCAAAAGTTACGGGGGTGGCTGTGCTTCCGTAATATTACGGTAGCACAGCCACGTTTTCTCGGAAACGGCAGGAGCGACAAATTCGTGATTGGTGTCATTCTAGAGCAACAAATTCTGGTACCAATCTGAATTTCGTCAGACAATTAGATCAACAGTTACGGGGGTGGCTGTGCTGGCGTAATATTACGGTAGCACAGCCACGTTTTCTCGGAAACGGCTGGAGCGACAAATTCGTGATTGGTGTCATTCTAGAGCAACAAATTAGCAACAAATTCTCGTAACAATCTGAATTTCGTCAGACAATCAGATCAAAAGTTACGGGGGTGGCTGTGCTGCCGTAATATTACGGTAGCACAGCCACGTTTTCTCGGAAACGGCAGGAGCGACAAATTCGTGATTGGTGTCATTCTAGAGCAACAAATTAGCAACAAATTCTCGTACCAATCTGAATTTCGTCAGACAATTAGATCAAAAGTTAGGGGGGTGGCTGTGCTAGCGTAATATTACGCTAGCACAGCCACGTTTTCTCGGAAACGGCTGGAGCGACAAATTCGTGATTGGTGTCATTCTAGAGCAACAAATTAGCAACAAATTCTCGTACCAATCTGAATTTCGTCAGACAATTAGATCAAAAGTTACGGGGGTGGCTGTGCTGGCGTAATATTACGGTAGCACAGCCACGTTTTCTCGGAAACGGCTGGAGCGACAAATTCGTGATTGGTGTCATTCTAGAGCAACAAATTAGCAACAAATTCTCGTACCAATCTGAATTTCGTCAGACAATTAGATCAAAAGTTACAAGGGTGGATGTGATGGCGTAATATTACGGTAGCACAGCCACGTTTTCTCGGAAACGGCTGGAGCGACAAATTCGTGATTGGTGTCATTCTAGAGCAACAAATTAGCAACAAATTCACGTACCAATCTGAATTTCGTCAGACAATTAGATCAAAAGTTACGGGGGTGGCTGTGCTGCCGTAATATTACGGTAGCACAGCCACGTTTTCTCGGAAACGGCAGGAGCGACAAATTCGTGATTGGTGTCATTCTAGAGCAACAAATTAGCAACAAATTCTCGTACCAATCTGAATTTCGTCAGACAATTAGATCAAAAGTTACGGGGGTGGCTGTGCTAGCGTAATATTACGCTAGAACAGCCACGTTTTCTCGGAAACGGCTGGAGCGACAAATTCGTGATTGGTGTCATTCTAGAGCAACAAATTAGCAACAAATTCTCGTACCAATCTGAATTTCGTCAGACAATTAGATCAACAGTTACGGGGGTGGCTGTGCTGGCGTAATATTACGGTAGCACAGCCACGTTTTCTCGGAAACGGCTGGAGCGACAAATTCGTGATTGGTGTCATTCTAGAGCAACAAATTAGCAACAAATTCTCGTAACAATCTGAATTTCGTCAGACAATCAGATCAAAAGTTACGGGGGTGGCTGTGCTGCCGTAATATTACGGTAGCACAGCCACGTTTTCTCGGAAACGGCAGGAGCGACAAATTCGTGATTGGTGTCATTCTAGAGCAACAAATTAGCAACAAATTCTCGTACCAATCTGAATTTCGTCAGACAATTAGATCAAAAGTTAGGGGGGTGGCTGTGCTAGCGTAATATTACGCTAGCACAGCCACGTTTTCTCGGAAACGGCTGGAGCGACAAATTCGTGATTGGTGTCATTCTAGAGCAACAAATTAGCAACAAATTCTCGTACCAATCTGAATTTCGTCAGACAATTAGATCAAAAGTTACGGGGGTGGCTGTGCTGGCGTAATATTACGGTAGCACAGCCACGTTTTTTCGGAAACGGCTGGAGCGACAAATTCGTGATTGGTGTCATTCTAGAGCAACAAATTAGCAACAAATTCTCGTACCAATCTGAATTTCGTCAGACAATTAGATCAAAAGTTACAAGGGTGGATGTGATGGCGTAATATTACGGTAGCACAGCCACGTTTTCTCGGAAACGGCTGGAGCGACAAATTCGTGATTGGTGTCATTCTAGAGCAACAAATTCACGTACCAATCTGAATTTCGTCAGACAATTAGATCAAAAGTTACGGGGGTGGCTGTGCTGCCGTAATATTACGGTAGCACAGCCACGTTTTCTCGGAAACGGCAGGAGCGACAAATTCGTGATTGGTGTCATTCTAGAGCAACAAATTCTCGTACCAATCTGAATTTCGTCAGACAATCAGATCAAAAGTTACGGGGGTGGCTGTGCTGCCGTAATATTACGGTAGCACAGCCACGTTTTCTCGGAAACGGCAGGAGCGACAAATTCGTGATTGGTGTCATTCTAGAGCAACAAATTAGCAACAAATTCTCGTACCAATCTGAATTTCGTCAGACAATTAGATCAAAAGTTACGGGGGTGGCTGTGCTAGCGTAATATTACGCTAGAACAGCCACGTTTTCTCGGAAACGGCTGGAGCGACAAATTCGTGATTGGTGTCATTCTAGAGCAACAAATTAGCAACAAATTCTCGTACCAATCTGAATTTCGTCAGACAATTAGATCAAAAGTTACAAGGGTGGCTGTGCTGGCGTAATATTACGGTAGCACAGCCACGTTTTCTCGGAAACGGCAGGAGCGACAAATTCGTGATTGGTGTCATTCTAGAGCAACAAATTAGCAACAAATTCTCGAACCAATCTGAATTTCGTCAGACAATTAGATCAAAAGTTACGGGGGTGGCTGTGCTGGCGTAATATTACGCTAGCACAGCCACGTTTTCTCGGAAACGGCTGGAGCGACAAATTCGTGATTGTTGTCATTCTAGAGCAACAAATTAGCAACAAATTCTCGTACCAATCTGAATTTCGTCAGACAATTAGATCAAAAGTTACAAGGGTGGCTGTGCTGGCGTAATATTACGGTAGCACAGCCACGTTTTCTCGGAAACGGCTGGAGCGACAAATTCGTGGTTGGTGTCATTCTAGAGCAACAAATTAGCAACAAATTCTGGTACCAATCTGAATTTCATCAGACAATTAGATCAAAAGTTATGGGGGTGGCTGTGCTGGCGTAATATTACGCTAGCACAGCCACGTTTTCTCAGAAACGGCCGGAGCAACAAATTTGAAAATAGTGTAACAAATTAGCAACAAATTACTGAGTATGTTAGACGTTGGGGTTGCAATGTTGCTGTTCCAGCGTAATAGGGCTATCAACCTTAATATTTCCCTCAAAACCCCTGAAGACCTAGATATAGCTGTCCAACAATTCACAACCTCCATTCAACAATGCGCATGGAAATCCTCCCTTCCTAAACGCCATCATCACCCAATCCCAGCTGAAAGTACTCTGCCCCAATCCCTAAAAGACCTAATAAAAACCAAACGCCAAGCAAGAGCTCTGTGGCAGAGAACTCGCCATCCCTCCGACCGTCGCTCTTACAATCGATTATGCCGATTAGTAAAGCGACAATTAATCCTTCATCGTTCCGAATCCTTTAATTCCTACCTTTCATCTCTATCAACCACTGACAAATCCCTTTGGAATGCCACCCGTAAAATCCTGAAATACCATCCTGTATCTCCCCCCCCCCCTTCGTCGAGAGGACGGCACATGGGCCGCCTCCGACGAAGAGAAATCCGAATTGTTTGCTAATCATCTCAAAAGAACATTTACTCCTCACCCTCCTCCTGAACCTGACTCCCATTTACCGGAATTAGATGATTTCCTACAATCTCCACTTCCTCTCTCCCTACCACCAAATGCAGTTAATCCATCTGAAGTTAAATTTCTAATATCCCGATTACCATCCCGAAAATCCCCTGGTTACGATCTCATCACCTCCAGAATCCTAAAGCAGCTCCCAACCAAGGCCATAGTATTCCTCACCTACATCTACAATTGTATCCTCCGAACAACCCATTATCCCATACTCTGGAAATTCTCAATTGTAATTCTGTTTCCTAAACCTGGTAAACCTCCTAACAATCCTTCCTCCTACCGACCCATAAGTCTTCTCCCTATATTTTCCAAATTATTTGAAAAGGTTTTATTAAAGCGCTTAATACCTATCCTTAATACCCAAAATCTCATCCCTTCCCATCAATTCGGCTTCCGCTCCCAACACTCCACAATGCAGCAAGGGCTTCGTGTTGTTGATCTCATCTCCTCATCCCTCGAGCGAAAAGAGTATTGCACGTCTGCCTTCTTGGACGTTGCCCAGGCATTCGACCGAGTCTGGCATTCAGGCTTTCTCTTCAAACTCAAAACTCACCTTCCTAGCACCCTTTACCTAATCCTTCGCTCCTATCTCTCAGACAGGTTTTTCCGAGTCCGGCATGGAACAGCCTACTCAGATTACTTCCCTGTGGAAGCGGGAGTTCCTCAGGGTAGCGTTCTTGGTCCTATCCTTTATACCATTTATACAGCTGATATTCCAACACATCCCGACATCCTCCTGGCGACGTATGCAGATGATACGGCCATCCTTTCGCCCCACACAAATCCGGACACTGCCTCACAAAACCTACAAACCCATCTAACTCAAATTGAACAGTGGTGCAAGAAATGGCGCATCAAGATAAACGTCGAAAAATGTCACCAAATAACTTTTACCCTTCGACGTAAAACCTGTCCTACTGTCTCCTTCAACAACAATCCTTTACCCATAACCAATACCATCCGATACCTTGGGTTTCACCTTGACTCTCGATTGACTTGGAACGCACACATTAAACTCAAACGGCAAGAACTCAATCGACGATTCGGACAACTATACAGACTACTAAACCGATCATCACAATTAACCTTACATAACAAACTAACTATCTACAACTCACTAATAAAACCTATTTGGACTTACGGAATAGAACTTTGGGGGACAGCCAAGCATTCCAACATCCACCGAATCCAAACATTCCAATCCAAAGTCCTGCGTACCATAGTCAATGCTCCTTATTATGTTACAAATCGCACCCTCCATAATGACCTAAATATCCCTTTTGACCAAGATGTAATCCCTAGCCGTTTCTCATCTTTCCATTGCAAATTAATCAATCATCCTAATCCTGTAGCCCAATCCTTATCCAGCACCAACCATCCTTCCTCTCCACCAAGACGCCTTAACAGGAAGTGGCCCCGAGACTTACTTAGTCAGTGAAGTGTCGTGGAGTGAACAAAAACAATTATTTGTGGAGTGATCAATGAAATTATAATTGTATAAATTGAGAGTGATATCGGTGGATATTTTCTCTCCTCAAGATAACACAGCCCACGTCTCACCCGCCTCCAATCCTCCCTGCTAGTCGCAGGGTGTGGTTGGATGGCGTAAGGTAACTCCAGGTCATCCTAGAATCCTTCCACTAGGAAGGTATTCGGTTGACAACTGGGGACACCTGAGGCGTGAAAAAGTAACCTGTATCAAATTACATGATGCAATTGAATATGTAGATTGTGATATTTCTTTAAACAATAAAAAAAAAAAAAAAAAAAAAAAAAAAAGACCAAACTTGACAGAAAGGTCTGATCTGGGGGGTACATAAGGGTAGGTCTAAATCGTCTACCAGCTGTCTGTCAGAATGTTTCTCCCTTATACAAATCCCCTCCTTTTGGCCGATTTTTACTAAACTTGGCACATAGGTAGGTCTTGATCCGGAGAGTGCACGGGTTCGAAACTGTGAACTCGACAGTTACAGATTTTAAAATTAATTATTTGGTTTTTAATTTATTTTTGCTTTTCTAGATGTAGAAAGTAGGTGTAGCATGGCACACCGGGTAACAGCTAGTACTTCTATAAATAGATTAAGAAATTTACGCTCTAAGTGGAAGAGGCGTTTCTTGGCTTGAATCCGATTATCTCCAAGATTAGGTTCGCACTTGAATGGTAGTTGGAGGACATAGCGACCAGATGAATTACGAGTATAGGTGTCCTTGAAATGTTGCTCACAATATTCATCTTCAGGGGAAACTAATGAAGCTGGACTGGGTTCTTCTAACTGCCGAAACTGCTTAAGTTGGTTCTGTATGTCCAACTGAGAATATGCAAGAAGACTACTGTCGCTAAATGTGAAGTCAGAAGATATAGGCCCCAATACAACGTCACCAAAAACAGTGGGGGTTAGAAAAGGTAGTCCTGCTCTCACTGGATTAGGTGCGCCAGATACAGTTAAGAGGTACACATCGCAGCCAAGCAATAAATCAATATCATTGGGGGTACCAAACTTCGGATCAGGTACCTCTCTGTTATGCTGAGAATGAAGTGTGCATCCCTAAACTGTGGATTTTCTGGAAGGTTTCATGAATTCGAAGTTTTAGTTGTCGAGCACGTTTCATGATGATAAAAGAGCGTGGGCTTCCGTAGTCAAGCAAAGCTCGAAAAGAGTGCAACCTTTTATTACTATCCTCAACAAGTACAATAGCGGTTCCCAGCAGGACTTGGTCAGTGGGTGACACGTAGGAAGCATAGCAGAGGTTTTTGGAATGGTCCTGAAGGTGTAGGGCTTGCCCTAAATTGGTTTAAGGATGAGCTGGTGGAGGTTTATTTTGACAATAGAAATCGTACAAAAGAGTATGATGGCGCCCATTACAATATCTGCATGTGTTTTTGGAACGACAGTAATGTGTTGAATGTGATAACCTCAGGCAATTATGGCAACCCTTCCATTTTGAGGTAAAATTCTGTCGCTCGACAAGATCAACTTGAGTGAATTTGTGGTGTAGCAGTTATCAGATAACATAAAAACACATGTTAATAAAAAATCAACACATTACAGTTTAACCCCTGGTTTCTCCAAGAGACGGTATAAAACAATATTTCTGTGCTTTTACTCACTCCGGACTGTAGTCCCAACTCAGTGTTTGTGCAAGCCAAATTCTAGTATGTGAAGATAGTAACTGGTAGAGACTGGACATCGGTGAGTAGGAATTTCATTATCTCACTACCCGGAACTAGGTCATTAGTTAACAGAAGAGACGTCTAATTCAGGAAACTTGACCTCTCACAAATCGCTGATTTTTAACTCAGTCAATTGTAGGAGCCAGAATTAGAATCAGATTGTTTTTAATAAAGTTTTATTTTATTTAAGAGTTTATTTTATTTAAGAGTGTTTGGGTTTAATACTAAACCCAAACACTTAACATTGGTGACCCCTGATATTGAACATATCTTCTGATTTCGTTTCTCGCCTTACATCATGTTCACCGGAAAAACTACTTCCGATACAGATCTCTATAAAGCTCAACCTGAGATTAGCTTATACCAAGGGCCCAGTTCAAGAACTCTACTTTATAGTTCGAGACGATCGAGGAGGTATTCGCGAAATCACGCGTAACTTCGAATCTAATCAAATTCCAGCTCGTCATACCAAATCTCGATCTAGATGTTCTGAGCCAGGTTTCAGACATCGTCACGCAACCGACTGAGCAGCCGTATGAGGAAGCTAGGCTCCTCAGCACATATGGAGAATCCGAAACGCTTCGAATTCGTAAGCTGTTGGAAGACATGCCTCTCGGAGACCAGACTCCGCATCTTCTCAGAAAAATGCAACAGTTAGCTGGTTGTAATGTCTCTAACGAATTCATTACCACCCTCTGGATGAAGAACTTGCCTCCACGATTTCGACTCATCCTCATCTCTACTGGCCACGCTGACGTCCACAAACTGGCAGAAGTAGCAGACAAGATCTTGGAAGTATGTCCATCAGCTGAAACTTACGCTATCCGAGACACTTGAGAACCTCGCACGATAAAATCTTCCGCCACGGACAGATGCGAACACCGTTCCGATGATTTCCGAGCTCTTCGCCGCGGCGTGGACGAGATCCTGTGCTTCCTGAATACGAAAGAAGCTCCAGCAGAGGTCGGAACCAAGACAATGTATGTATGTATGAATAGGGTTTAAGGACGAAGAACGTCAAAGGTTACCATCGTCCTGTAAAGACGAAGACAATCACCCCAGATCCCAGTCTCGTGATAAAGGTACCTGCTATTACCACCAGCGATTCCGCTAGAAACCCCGACGCTGCACACAACAGGAATTATTAAATATTCAAAAAGTCATATTTTACTCAAGTAGTAGATATATGAATAATTAAAAATGTATTTTCTTGTGCTGAGTTGAATAAATTAACAACCAATCTATTACTGTTAGCTGTTCACGACTTATTCCACTTTATTACAATTTTCGCTAATAACAGACAAAGTTTCAGACGAGCTAATAGATAGATCTCACTGTTAATGTTAAGTTAATTTCTATCGCAAACTGTTCAACAACTTTCTGGAGAAAAAAAATAATGGTAAGCTCGTTTTTGTGAAATAATCGCGTTAATTCATTTTATTAGGCTGTGCACACAAATTATAGGACAGCAACTTCAAAACATGCACTTTTAGGCAAAACTATGCGGAGAGGATAGCTAAGTACCGCTCTTTTTTCGACACCAAAAAACCTCCAATTTTCTTTTGGCAAAAAAGAAAATTCTTTAAAAAACTTTATACATTCATGAAACTTGCTGGGTAATACCTATCTTTTAGGAATAAATTATGTCGCATAAAATATTGTTCTACTTTTCCCTAAAAATTGTGAGATTTTTACTTGCTGAGAAAATAGTCAACGCACAGTGGGGCCAACCAACATTTCGCCTTTCAAAAAAGGCTACAGCCTCTAAATCTTAACCGATTTCAGTGCATTTTTTTTAAATGACTTAAATCTTGGTAAATTAAAAAATAATAAATTGCAAAGATTTCAAAGAATAAAAATAATATAACCAAATTGTGATAATAGATATAAAATGGTGCTAATGATCCCAGCAATCGATGTACCATAATAATAATTAAAAAAAATAGATATACAAATGGTAAAGATAAAACCTTTGTAGATTTTAAGAATATAAAAGAAAATTTATTATTTAGAAATAATGATGCGGATAGTGAACTAATATAGAAGTACAATGAGTATATACAAGAAAGAATTGGTTGTGAATTTAACTCGCATACAAAAATATAAAAATCCCTAAGGAAGTAATTAATTTTTTAAGTTTAGGTGAAATTGTAAATTTGTTTCCCCCCAGAATGCCCAGATATAATAAATGTAATAGCAGATGTAGAATGTATTTCGTAATCATTAGATACTTGTGAAAACCATTTTAATATCCTTAGAAATAATATAAGTAGGAAATTTGGAAATTTTGTAGAGAAGAATAGAAAAGGTTTTAAACTGGGTATGTTAATGAAAATTTGGGAGAAGGATTTAAAAATGACAATTAGGTTTAAAAAAGAAAACGCTAAAGTTATATTAGTATAAATTATGGACTAAGAGGGTTGAATGAGATGTTAACACTGTATTTTTTTTCTAGTGATTTGAAAATGAATGGCCTAGTAGCCAAAAGGTTATGTGTAAGGAGAGGAAATCAATAAATGATATATTTATGGTTTGAGGTGATTATCAACTAGGGCGTTTTTAATTAAGCTTGTCCTTAGAATTTTCTCTTGGAGAAAAGAAGGATAAGATAATAAGATAGGATAAGATAGTATTTTTAAGTTTTTCTATATTTTTAAATCTACTTTGTATTTCTAGTAATATATCCGGATTCGTTTTTAAGATATTAAACTCGCCATGAGTATCTCTTTTTCTCAAAACGTTCATAGATTTTACTCTCTTTCATTTTCTTTAAAATACAGACGACAAAAAATGCGTACTGCTTTTTTTTTTTTCTTTTTTTTTTTCTTTTTTTTTTTGTCAGATTCGGACTCAAGGCTGAGAAACGCAGCGCGTGGCGACTTTCTGAACTACACTCCTTACTGAGCAGGGTTCAATTTGCGGTTACAGCTCTGAACTGGGCCCTACGGATTTCCTCTGCCTGTTTTCCCGCCATTTTTGAAGCCCCTCTGTTGCGTCTGCCCTGGGCTCAAGTTGCGCCCGGCCTTAAAAAAAGGATGGGCTGATAACCTCCTCTGGACCTATTTCTCAGCCGCCACACAATTTCCCTGACGCTAGACGCTAGAATTCTTAATTTTAACAATAAAATAATAGGAAATAAATAATAATTAAGGCTATATGGTCCCTAAGAGATGTAATAGCGGATGATGTGTGTAGCTGTGAGTTAGTGTTTCAAGTGATCACCGAGCTGATTGAGTACCATGTCCCTTGAATCAGTAATATCTATATTCTACAGGCCAATAAGAATGACATAGAGCTCAGCTTGTTAGAATACTCGCCTCATTGTTCATTCTTTTTCTTATTACTTGTTCTTCTAATACAGCTGCTTCTCCTACACCAATATATTAGCCGTCAGTGAAGAGAGTTTTTCTAAATTCAGTAATTAAGAGTGTTAGTAGTTAAGAGTAATGTTTTTACATATATTAATTTTGATAACGGGTTATTTTATCTTTTATATTTTGCTAGATCACTATTAATTTCCAGCGATTTTAAGAGCACGGCGTCATTCATATTGCATTTCCTTATATATGGGATCTGAAACTTGAAATTTTGCGTCATGAAGTGAACCTCGTAAGCGGATTTCCTCCCTATTGAGAGAGGAAGGAGCCGCGGTAATATAGAGGAAATCACCTTGGTAATGATGCACATCTATAAATAAAGAAAACAAAAAAGAATAATTTCAATTGTAAGCTACTTAAGTGGAAGATTGGTTAAGTATTTTACCAAGACCCACAAAGAATAAGTAGCTTATGCCAATCAGGCGTTCACGCTTTCCGATAGAATCTCTTTTTACAGCCAAAATAATTATTTCACACATTCCTAGGATAAAATTCGTATTAAGAAAAAATGTATATTTTGGGAGTTAAGAAGATCATATATATCCCATTAAATGTAAGTGGATTGTGCGGGCTTAAGAAATGTCTTGTAATCCTATTTAGTCTGGTCTTTTCATAGATTCTTTTAAAATATTAATCGGCTTTAAGAAGAGCTTCAATGTCCACTAAAGACCTTTCCAGTTCTTTCCTTCTCTCCTTAATCCTTAGGTATTTCACTAAGAATATTTCCTTACTTACATTCAAATGGTGAAGCTCTCAGCCCAATCTAATTCATTAGAACAGATTTTTATGTTTGCTTTCATCTTTTCGCTTTATTCACAGATTATAAATTGTTATAATTAGAACAGATTCTAAATGTTTAACAGATATACAATGAAAATATCTCTTTCTCCACATGGATCGGAGCGTTTCCTTCAATGGGCCTTAGGAGCTAAGAAATAAAATAATAATAATAATAAGGCTATTCTCTGAAACAGAAGGTTTCATAATAGCCATCCAAGATCAAGTTATAGCAACAAAATCCTACCGACGACATGTTTTAAAAGAAACGAGCATCTCTCATAATAGCCATCCAAGATCAAGTTATAGCAACAAAATCCTACCGACGACATGTTTTAAAAGAAACGAGCATCTCTCATAATAGCCATCCAAGATCAAGTTATAGCAACAAAATCCTACCGACGACATGTTTTAAAAGAAACGAGCATCTCTCATAATAGCCATCCAAGATCAAGTTATAGCAACAAAATCCTACCGACGACATGTTTTAAAAGAAACGAGCATCTCTCATAATAGCCATCCAAGATCAAGTTATAGCAACAAAATCCTACCGACGACATTTTTTAAAAGAAACGAGCATCTCTCATAATAGCCATCCAAGATCAAGTTATAGCAACAAAATCCTACCGACGACAATACTACGAAATTTCAGAAACACCATTCGAGTATGTTTTGGTTTGTATGAGTGTGCTGTGCTACATGTTACAAAAAGACAATGTGTGAAAGAAAGCACTTTCGGATGGAGAGTATGTACGTGAATCTGGGTCAAATGGAGAATCTGAATGGTGTAAGTACCTTAGCATCCTACAACTCCTTAAGATCTAAGAGCAAAAATGTTAAGGAGGAGCTTTAAAATATGTTTTTAAAACGGATGCGATTAATATCAAAAAGTTATTTGCATGGAAGGTGCAAAATCAAAGCTATTAACACTTGGGCAATACCTTCACTAAGGTAAAGTTTCGGTGTGATAAAGTGGTCAGATACATCACTACGGGATTTGGATAGACTCATTCGAACTGAAATGACTAAAGCACGCATGCACCATCCAACATCTTCAATGGCAAGGCTGTATTCGCCAAGGAAAAAAGGTGGCCTTGGCCTCTTCAATATTGAACATTTATGTAGATCTAAAGAAAGTAATCTGCGGTCACGGCGCTAATAGCCCAGATTTGTCGATGCGCCGTTAAAAAAAAAAAAAAAAAAAAAAAAAAAATGTAATCAACCGGATCTAAGGATAGATTCTGATCGTCTTTCTGAATGGCAAACTAAAGAATTGCACGATATTGCAATCGTTTATTTGATCCGGAGGTGCAGACGACGTTGTCGGTAGCACGGGCGACTTCTGTTCGGCACTTTTAGGAAACTGAGAGTTTCGTAATAGCTATCCAGGACTAAGTAATTGCAACACGATCCTACCGACGACAGGTTTTAAAAGATATTAGAATTTCGGGCAAGTGCAGATTATGTAACAAGGCGTATGAGTCGATTCAACACGTGACGGCAGGCTGCGAAATTCTTGCGGGATCTGAATATCTTCAGAGACACAACAATGTTGCCAAGATACACCATCAAGCATTAGCAGAAAGATTCAGCATTAGTGAAAGCTTGGTACCGTATTATCGCTAAGTCCCACAAAGACTTCTAGAAAATTATGGAATTAAAATCTACTGACACGAAGCTATGATTACGGACCGAACTGTTCACCATAATAAACCAGATATTCTCATCATCGACAAGCATAATAAGACTGCTGATATTGATATCTCATTGTCAGTGCCGAATGATAAGAATATCCGGAAAGCATATGCCGAAAAGCTGGGAAAATATCAAGACTTGGCCATTGTCCTCTATAAATTAGATTCCGCTAGAGTTACTGCAGTTATTATTTCGACCAATGGTTTGATCGGGTGGGTAGGGTCTCCCAGATTACTAGAGAATATATTCATTGGGGCATAGTTCCAACCAGTAAAAAAATTATTTTTATTTATAGACATATTGTTTTATTTATTAATTTTGGACATTATTTAGTATCGTAGCATTCCAATGGTTTGATATCGAATACTATTCAGTACTACAAAATATCTGAAATTGTCCGAGGAACACTTAATATTTTCCCAGCAAGCAGTTTTACTCAACACAGCTAGAATCCTTAGAAATTTTCTTAATGTTCAAAATTAAGAAATAAAAAAATATCTCTATAAATAAAAATAATTTTTTTTACTGGTTGGAACTATGCCCCAGTAAATATATTCTCTAGTAATCTGAGAAACCCCACCCATAATAATATTAATATTTAAAAATTATTATTATTGAGGGACACTTCGGATTCAAGGGTGAAGTAAACAGAAGAACATATTTGAAATAATTACAATTTTTGTAAATACATATATTTTTATGCTTTGAGGATCTTATTTTATTACATCTTAATTTTTAAATCTTACATTTTGAGGATTCGATAAGAATGGCTCCATTCTTTGAGAATTCTCTGGGCAAGTGTAACTCCCACCTTGTTAAATAAGTAGATATAGTAGGTCTTCCTTACCCCTCGATTCCGAAGTCTACCTCAAACCTTAATCAAAGTTAAAACTGTGTGTACCAAGTGTGGGATCATGGGACATCACCATTAACCTGTGAAATTAAAGAATGTTTTCAGAATGGCTCCTTCACACTAAAACACATTTATTCGTTTTAACTCAGGAATCATTAAAAATTAGATTCAATTTTATTTATTTTTTTTTTTTTTATTTTTTTATTTTTTTAAATAACGAGGTACCATTTTAAAGTCTATTAAATAAGGCAACTTGTGACGCGGTGGCAAACCTCCAAGTCTACAAATAGCCGATCAAAAAAACTATTGAATAGTGAAAGAAAACACTAATATCAATAGTACACTTCTATCCTCCAATTTAATCTATTCAATTATCAATGAGAGTTTATAATGCATAAATAATAATAAAAAATTTAATAAATTAAATTGATAGACTGACGATATCGAACAATTGTATCTGGAGATCAATGATGATAAACCAGTCTCAAGGCGAAATTGATAAAACTATCGAGAAATACTATATCCATTTTCTTGCGATGTTTAACTCTCTAACTTTAGATAACACAGATGAGATGAAGGCGAAAAAACCCGCTCATAGTAATCAGTGAACCCCAAAACCCCATAAGTTGACCCGTGTAATGAAACGTGTATTACGCCTGCTAATCAAACAGTAACTCATGTCAGTGAACCCCAAAACCCCATAAGTTGACCCGTGTAATGAAACGTGTATTACGCCTGCTAATCAAACAGTAACTCATGTCAGTGAACCCCAAAACCCCATAAGTTGACCCGTGTAATGAAACGTGTATTACGCCTGCTAATCAAACAGTAACTCATGTCAGTGAACCCCAAAACCCCATAAGTTGACCCGTGTAATGAAACGTGTATTACGCCTGCTAATCAAACAGTAACTCATGTCAGTGAACCCCAAAACCCCATAAGTTGACCCGTGTAATGAAACGTGTATTACGCCTGCTAATCAAACAGTAACTCATGTCAGTGAACCCCAAAACCCCATAAGTTGACCCGTGTAATGAAACGTGTATTACGCCTGCTAATCAAACAGTAACTCATGTCAGTGAACATTATCCAAAGTCACCTATAATTTAAATTTCAGGGTTCCATATTTTTTTTAGATTTAATAACTGAATTTCAACGTTTTTTTCGATATATTTGATTCATAAAAATCTTGCATTAACCTAAAAGTATCATTATTTAATTACTAAATTGGCTAATAAAGCCCATATAAAATAGCTTACATTATCAGCTTCTAGTATGATGTTTGCCATTAACATGAAGCTGTTGAAACCTTACAGCACTCTTAGGAGAATGACAGACTGTTAGCTGTTGAAACCTTACAGCACTCTTAGCAGACTGGCAGACTGTTAGGGTGGGTTTACACTTGCTAGTTATTGCAGGATATTTATATCAGAGAGAAATTGCGACTATTGAAACCCCATGTAAAATGTATGTCTGCAATAAATTGCTCATGGTAGAATTTATTGCAGGCATACATTTTACATGGGTTTTCATTAGTCGCAATTTCTCTCTGATATAAATATCCTGCAATAACTATCAAGTGTAAACCCACCCTTAGCCGTTGAAACCTTACAGCACTCTTAGGAGAATGACAGACTGCTAGCTGTTGAAACCTTACAGCACTCTTAGGAGAATGATAGACTGCTAGCTGTTGAAACCTTACAGCACTCTTAGGAGAATGATAGAATGCTAGCCGTTGAAACCTAACAGCATTCGTCGAAGATCAAAAGACTTTTGAGACTTTCGAATTCTCAAAATTCTATTTCTGTAAAGCCTAGATTTGAATTGTTATCATATTGTGATTAAAATGTTCTATTCTTTGATGAATTCATGCTCCTAAGTTTTGTGGTAAATCCCTTATATTCTCGAGTAGAAAGGAAAAGTTTTCTTCTTATAATCTCCTAAATTGACCCAGATACCACCAGCGCACAGTGTAACGAAATAGTGAAAATTATGGATAAAAATCATTAACCACTAGTTATTTTCAAATAAACATTTTTATCAATTGAAATAAACTCAAAACAAGGTAACTATAGTATAATAATGCATACTATACGGCTATAATAATATTAATTGATATATTTGTAATATTAAAAGAAATAATATAGCAGGTAATAATATTAATAATAACAATATTATAAAATATATTATAACGGTAACATATAATGTATTGTTAGTATAGTAGTAAATTATATTTATAGTAATATGCCCATAGAATAATAATATTTTACCATTTTCTATGAAATTATTAAATAATTTCTGAATTCAGAGTCCGAATTGTTTTTGGATTCTTGAGAATGTAAACTTATATCGAATCCAATATCTATTTGATTATTAATGTCATCCTCTATTATACATTCATTAATGTCTCGACTGATTTTGCTTTGCCTTTTTATATTTTTTCTCCGTAAAGAAAGCTCTCAGCCAGATATCAGAATAACCCGGCGCTTTTTTGATCTCTCACACAACGCTGTAAGCTCTTTTTTATGTCTGCCTGTAAGGAAGACGGAAGGGCCATCAGGGCGGGAATATACTTTTTCTTGATAAAAATTAATAACAATTTCTTCTAAGTTGATATACCTATTGTTTCAACCTGTATTTATATAAGAGTTTTTTCTCTGCGGTCAACACGTTCCCACATTTTTTTACATATAATATAGGACTAAACTGGCAGTCTTTTAATATTGCTTAATATTTCTTTAGGAGCATCCTGCAGATTAAATTTAATCATTTGCCCAAGGATTAATACCGTTTTCTTGGATTTATCCACATTTTTTTCAAATTTGGAAGAAAAAATAAATTGTATTATTGAGAAGATACGGTCGACCGTTCAGAAGTAGGAAGCGTTGATCGTCGGGGTTTCGGTCAATGTTCTTATTTAATAAAACACATTTTATGGTTAAAATGTATATTTATTACTGCCGACGTTTCGGCATGCTATACAAGCCATCTTCAGGGCTGTAAAAACATTTATGGTGTAACAATGACAAAAAAGAATAGATAAATTAACAGAACTATGAGTACTTATATGAGTGAATGTATATATATATATAT
The DNA here is from genome assembly GCA_946811695.1 of Gonocerus acuteangulatus. Taxonomy (NCBI): domain Eukaryota; kingdom Metazoa; phylum Arthropoda; class Insecta; order Hemiptera; family Coreidae; genus Gonocerus; species Gonocerus acuteangulatus. The sequence goes on from OX328132.1 coordinate 132,954,531, forward strand.
ATAAGTAGATGTAATATAGGGTTTCTGGCGCAGTCTTCAAAATTCCCTATTTCCCCGAAAAAACCTGATCGTCGATTTTTGTAGGATTTTTCATTTTTATCTCAAACATCTAATTTTTTTAAAAAATATACATTTTCTAACATATTTCTTTAAAACCTAACAAATAAAAAAAAATACATATTTTTAACATATTTCTTTAAAACGATACAAAAATTGGGATCACCCCCAAAAAGTAAAAATATTATATAATTAATTTAATTATTATTTCCATTTGTTATACACGTTTAATCATCAATATCACTTTCAGATTTCTTAGATTTAGATCTATTTTCATTTTTATTTTCTCGGAAGTCAATAATATGAATTTTCTTCCCATCATTTAATTCTTTTAAACCGTCATAAACGAATAATAGTTTTTGTGAATTTAATTGTTGAATATCTTTTTTATTTAATTTGTCATTAAATCTATCTGGTAGATAAACTTGAAATTTATCTTCCTTATCTTTTAACGTAACAACTATACGTTTTCCAAATTTTGTAATAGTTTCTTTAAATTCTTTAATTGAATAAGATTGACCACATTCCAATTCTGTTAGTTTCTTTATTGGAGTATTTTGACATTGACCAACTCGTTGGATCTTTTTTAATACTTCCATTTATTACAAATAAAATTTATCAAATAAAATTAATCAATTTTATAAAAACCTTTATTACAATTATATTTTCGTACACTGAGAATGCTCTATATAAATCCACCATTGTTATCGAAGTGGGGCGGGGTATCTGAATGATATCACATATGGGCGGAGGTTCCGGTGGGTGTACTCGCTTGATTGCTGCTGCAGTCTGGTATTGATTTTTTGAACTACCAACAACTAACAACCTTTCTATTTGTTAATTTTCGACTGATTTCGAGAATTTCTTAAATATTAATTAATGAAAATAGATTAATCTGATAATTTAAAACTATTAACTAAATAACAAACAAATACTTGGATGGAATAAACAATCTAATAACAAGTAATAGACTATTAAAGTCGTAAGTTCTCGGTTTCATCATTCATACAGGATTCTAGTATATATACAACAGTCAATAGTATTTCAGACGTGGAAAAGTGAGAGAACCAAATGTATCTCATCACCGATGTACCGAGATGGCCATAGGTACACCGGAAACGATGTGACGCATGCGGTGATCTCATAGAGCATGCCATTTTCCTCAAAAATACCTCACGCTCACCTTACTTTGTAAAATCTAAAAAAAGTTACCAAGCCTGAAAAGTTGACAGACGGCTATAAACGCCTGATGGTCCGTGATGGGCTCAAGCAACTCAAAAATAACGAGTTGAACACTTCCAAAGGAAGTACAAAGGTAACTAAAGAACAAAGTAAGGTTGAAGCCAAAAGGAGAGAGGAAGGAGAATACGGGGTATTTTTGCACATTTTTAGAAAAAATTAAAAATAAAAAAATTAACCATTACTTTCAAAGTCTTGAGAGACATAAATAAATCTTAAATATTTGTCATTCTAAATTTCTATTAAATCATTCTTTATAAAATCATATTTCAACTTTTTCTCAGAAACAATAATCACATATATATTTGTACCACCAGGAACTACATTCTGAAAATCAACATTCAGAATAATATTATTTTTACTATTTGAAATATTAATTGGTCCTTTTCTAACATCTATTACATATAAAGGTCTATTTTTTATGAAATCATCAGGATCATAAAGCATATTCATATTTCCGATATAAGACCTTTTATAATCTTTATACATATCATATAATAATGAATAATTGTTCTCTTTAATATCTAAATTTAACATTTCTTCCGGATAATATGTTTCATTAATTTTAACTCTAATATTTCTAACATCAACATGGTCAAATTTAGAAGGATCTTTCTTTTGATCATTTCTTCTCGATGTTTGGAATCCTACAATTATGAATTTCGGTTTATCAATGTTCCTATAAATATTAGTTATATCAAAACTTAAATTTGATCCCATAATACCAGTTTTTTCAATACACTCCCAAGTTTTAAATACAAATTCTTGTGTTCCACCAAACTTGTCCATCTCATTAATTAATTCAATTTTTGAAGGTGTTGAATACTCTATGATAGGAACACGTAAATAAAAATCAGTTATTGTAATTTTACCTGTAGGTGCATAAGACTTTCCATCTGCTTGAAGTGATAGAAAAATCCCGTCATCATCAGTGTTTCTAAGAAATGTTATTAAAAATCCTCCTTTGTATATTGGTATGTTTATACCTCCAAAATATCCTAATCCTAAATCGTTTAAGGTTCCACAATAATTAAATTTTCCATATTTATGATCACATTTCACTGCACCATTCATTTTAGACAAAGTTTCATCTTGAGACAGTGATATCGTATGTTTTACAGTACTTATAATACCTGGATCTTCAATTCTATCAATTAATTTGTTATGTTTTTTCACTTCTATACTTCGAAATAAGAAAGGAATAAAATTATCTATTAATTTAGTTCCCGAATTCATACCATAGTGTTCACCATCTTTGGCATTGAACGAACCTGAAATAACAAACTGAAAATGGGAACTTAAAAAATTATCACCAACATCGATTAAGAATTCTATTCTCTGATTTTCTTTATTAAAATTCAATTCGGTATTATTCGATGGGAAAAAATGTTTAAATTGTTGTTTTTCTATATTAGGATTATATTTTGAATACATCTCCATTTATTAAGATAAAAAATCGTTATAATTTAAAAAGTAGTTTATAATTATTAGACCCCGTCTCAGTGACGAGGTTTGAAAATTTAAAAAACATAATTTATTAATGAAGGTACAGTATCAACATTAAATCTATTTTTATAATATTTCGAAAATTCTTCATAATGTTCTTGTTTAAATTCATTTGATATATCAGTTCTTTCGAAAATTATTATCCAATTAACCAAATGTTTATATTTTATTAAAGTATCTGGAGAAAACTTTTGATAAAAAGACATAATGTTCCAATCAAATAATGAGTAATAAAACTCGATCTTTTGTTCATCGATTTTCTGATATCGCGAAATGATTTTCCAATCTATTTTATTTGAAAACATTCCTAATTCTTCTAATTTAAACGGATGGTATTGTGAAACAAGTTTCCAATTTAATTTATTCTGAAATACAATTAAAAATTCTGTTGTTAAACCAGGAAATGAAGATATTTCATCCCAATCATTATTTTGTGTTGTCTCCATTTATTAAGAAAAAAATCTTTTTAATTTTCAAAATCGTCACCACTTTAGGAAATAATACTATTCGGAAGGTAAAGCAATATAATGAAGTTCTCTTCGCAGTTCTGATACTTTTGTGTTTAATTCTTTTCTTATTATTTCTATTTCTTTAAGAATACTTTCATTTAGTGATTTTTTATATTCTTCTTTCGCTATGTCTTTTTCCAGTTCTTCTATTTTATTGTTTAAATCTTTCATAAATTGTTCTACTTGTGGGTAATAACTATTATATAAAGTGTCAGAAAATATTTGAAGATGTATTTGTAACTCTTCTTCTTTCAAATATTCTTCCATTTTGTTCTTTATATCACTATCAACTTGTACTGGTATAACATCACTAATTAAATCCTGAGTGAGTTTTTTCATCTTTTCATCTAAATCTTCTTTAGTTGTATATTCAAATAATTTCTCATCGATGATCTCTTCAAATTCTTTTGTATCAGTTGTTCTTTTATCTCTTTTATTTTCATTAATTGCCCTCTCTATCATCGTTTTCACTTGTTTCATAATAACTACATCATTATTATCTCTTCCTTCTGAAACACTGACAAGTCTTTTTTTATTAAAACCAATATAACTTTTAGTAAATGTAAACAATGAACCGATAATTTCATCAACTTTTACTTTTAATTCATTCTTTAATTTATTATTAAAATCATTTTTTAAATCATTCTTTAATTTATTTTCATCATCTTTTAATTTTGTTTGGAATGTTGAGAATTCTGTTCTAAAAGAATTTGAAAGTTCATTTACAATATCACTTTTTAATTTCGTTTCATCAATATCGCCAGATTCCGGAAAAACAATTTGATTTCCTAAAACATCAAATTTTAAAATAACTCTTGAATAAGATTCCATTTCTTTCTATTTATTATATTTAAAATTTCATTAAAATCCATATCTTTAGAAAAGAATTTAAGAACTAACAAACATAAATGTCCACAAATAGGTGGATCATTAATTTCTTGAAGTCTGTCTTCATTATATATTAAATTATCTTTTCCCAAATATATAACTAATTCCTTTGATGGATGTAAGTTTCCATATGAATTAAAATAATATTTTTTATTTCCATTTTTATAATAAGAAACCCAGTGAGTACCATTTCCGAAAGAATTATCAATGTTTACAATTCCACACTCAATATTTCTAGGATGTTTCGGAAGTTCATCTTTCATAAAAACTCCTCTAAAATGTTTTATGTTTAACTTCTTAACGATATTCTCGATATCAAAATTAGATAAAGGAGTTATTTTTTTTTTTTAACTGTTACAAGTTTTCCTCCCTGTTTCTTTTCCATTTCTTTATTATGTCTTGTTTGTTCTTCTATTAGTTTATCTTTATATCTTTTATCGATAACCGAGTTTGCAATAGAACTTGCTCCACTCGCTAAAGCAGCTAAAGCTCCTAATCCTGCAAAAATTAAAGGAAGTATTCCACCATCTTTTTCATTTTCTCTTAATTGTTTATATGTTAATTTAATTCTAGTTCCCTTTCCGTCTTTAGCATTTCTGTTAATCTTATCGATCTGTCTTTGAGTTAACAAAATTGAATTATTTCCTTTTTTTGTATCGATTGTAACATCAGTTTTCTTTTTTACAGCACCAATAATTTTAGATTTTTGACCTTCCGTTAGTGAAATTTTAAAAGGTTTATACTCACTCATTTTCTTTAATTTATAATGAATAAAAAAGAATATAAATTCTTTCTACTGGGAAATTTTTGCAGGATTTAAAAATGTTCGTTTCTAATAAATGGAGGGGATTCTAAATATTCTGAACAACAAACTTAACTATAATAATAAAGAAATATTTATGATTTTAGATGAAAATAACGATCCTTGGTTTAAAGCTAGAGATATTGCTGAATTATTAGAGTATAAAAAAATAACCAAAGCATATAATCTTGTTGATGAAGAACATAAAACAAATCTAAATCTTATTTTAGAAGGGTGCTCCTTAGAAGAGCACTCTTCAAATATGCAAGCACATACTATTTTTATTAACGAATTAGGTTTATATTCTTTGATTATGAAATCGAAATTACCTCAAGCAAAAGAATTTCAAAAATGGGTTTACAATGTTATCAAAACAATTAGAAAAACAGGAGAGTATAAATTGAAGGAAGAATTATACAGTAAAGACAAAATTATAAAAAAGAAAGATGAAAAAATTGAAAATTTAAATAATAAAATAACAAATATCAAATCTGATGTTGTACCTAAAACTAAAGATGAAAAATTAAGACATTTTTTCCTATTATTTAAGTTAAACGACTATGAATGTGAATATAGTTATTATGTTATAAGATGTCAAAAAGTATATTTAAAAAGAGCTGTTGATAAAATAGTTTTAGAACATCAAGATTGTGAGGAGATAATAAAATTCTATGATCCAAATAGTGTTAATTTATATTCTAGAATAAAAGAAAAATTAAAAAATGATTTAGAATTTCATGGTAATTATTTTAGAATAAATAATGAAGAATTTAGTGAGGAATATCTAATTATAAAAATAGAGGAATTACACAGTGAAAAAGAAATTTAATTCACAACATTTTTTTTATTTATCCAAGTATTATGTGAATTATCAAAACCTAACCATTTGACATAAACTTTATCTCCTTTTCTTTTTAAAACCTTTTCAACAAGATAATCATGTGGATATTTGGTTTTCATTAATTCTTCTTTATAAAATCTACCTTCGATTTCTTCTTCCTTCAAATCTTTTAATTTATAAGTAATAGGAATGGAATTTATTATTTTATTTATTTTAAATACCTCTGTAGACCAATTAGGTGTATATCCTTTTTCAAATATTCCTTTATATTTACTTATCCTTACATAATCGTTTAATTTAAATTTCGGTTTTTCATTTTTAACATTGTTATCATTATAAATATTCATTAATACTTCTTCTTCATTTTTCTTATTAACTTCTATAGGTTTCATTTTTATAGTTCTATGATAGGAATTATTATATGTTTTAATCAAATCATCTAAAATATCTATCCATTTATAATTTCCTCTCTTAGAAAATTCTTTCCACATTTTTTCTTTTAATGTTCTATTAAATCTTTCTACTATAGCAGATTTTATTTCACTATAACTAGAATAATGATTGATATTATATTCTTTCATTAAATTCTGAAATTCTTTATTATAAAATTCTTTTCCGTTATCCGTTTGTAAATTTTTTGGTTTATTTTTATCGTTCAATATACTTTTTAATGCTTCAGTCACTAATTTACCAGTTTTATCTTTAACAGGAATTGCCCAAGAAACTTTAGAAAATGTATCTATTACAGTTAAAATATATTTAAATCCTTTATTAATTTTTGATATTCCTTTTAAACTTCCAGTATTCATCTCAACTAAATCAGATTGCCACAAGTCATTTATTCCTCGAGTTATAATTTTTGTTCTTTCAAAATTTCTTCTAACCGGTTTATGAATTTCTTCAATTATTCCTTCTTTTACACTCATTTCTTTTTCATTTTTTGACCTAAAAAAGTATTCTTTTTACTTCCACAAATTTTACAAATTCCTTTACCCATGAGTTTTCCATTTTTAGAAGTTTCTTCATGATAATTCTTACTTTCTGTTTGTTTTTTACACTTTACACAATATATAAGTACCATTTATTATAGGATAAAATCTAGTCTTTAAAATAGATAAATTTCTCTAGTTTATGGATATACTTTCCATTGTTTAATTTATTATATGTATTTATCGATAGAAAACCATAATCATCCCCCCAACAATCATTACAAATTTTTTTAAAAATATCAAAGGATGAAAAATCACTTCCAGCAAAATCTTTATATATCATTTCAGTGTAATGAAGAGATTGTTTAAAAGAACAAATAAAATTAACATTATTTCTAATAAACTTTCTATCAACTTTACTATAACATTGACTTAAATAAATACAAGAAATATTTTTATGTCTACCTCTAACAAAATATTCATTAATTTTTTCATGATTTTCAAATATAATATCATCAAAGATAACTAAACTATTTGGTTCACAAGTATCTACATTTTCCATTTCTTCAATATCATTATAAAAACACCCTACATCCTCTCCTATTTTATTTCCAATATCACTAAACAACTCAATCATTTCTTGATAAATATCTTGATCTAAAGATTTACTACATACATATAATTTAGAATAATCTAACCAATCTCCATAAATAAAATTTGTTAATAAAGTTGTTTTTCCAGAACCACTACTACCGATAATTATACATCTTAATGGTAATGGAAAAGGTTTATTGTTAGTCTTATTTTTATCTTCGTGGTAAATTTTTATACGATACTTTTTTTCCATTATAAATAGAGTAATTTATATAAGATGAAATTGTTAAAAATAACTGGTAAAACTTCTGAGTTGACTTTGAAATTAGCACATCCAATATTTCTAGACGAAAATATAAATTATAAAATAGGTCTTGTTGGTTTTTATTCGGATAATAACATTCCTAACATACAAAAAGATTCATTCATTTCATTCGATATTAATAAATCAAGAAAACATATTAAAATTGAAAAAGGATTTTGGAGTTTAAAAGAAATCGATAATCTAATAAAGAAAGAACTTGTAAACGAAAAGTTCTATATAAAAAGTAATAATGATGGAAAGGTAAAAATGTTTTCACCGTATCCATTTGATCTGGACGTAAATCTTAAAAACATTTTTGGTTTCGAAATACCAACTAAAAATGAAATTTCAACAGATTATGCAAGTAACACAGTACATGTTGGAAAATTCAGACCTAAATTAAGACCTTTTGATGTTATCGAAATTCATTGTAATTTAGTCGAATCTAGTTTAGTGAGTCATTCTTCTAATGAACACATACATGAAGAAACTGATTTAGTATATAGTTTTTTCCCGAATGTTCCTTTTGAATCAAAGATTTCAGAAAAACCCTTAGAAATTGTTTATGTTCCAATTAGAAACGATATTCATAAAATTCAAAAAATAAATGTAACTATTAGGAATGAAAGACATGAATTATTAAATAATGAAAATGTTAATAATATTATATATTTAAGTCTGATTCATGACAAATAAACTTAACGAAATGTTTAACTTAGTTAAATCTAGTTAAACCGTTCTGAACTTTTTAATATAATAAATGGATCCAAAACAAACTATTAAGATAAGAGATAGATTAATTAAAAAATTTGAACATGCCAGAAAACAAAGAATACTTGAAGAAGATTTAAAAGGTAAAGAATATTTACCGATAACGAGTGCAATCAATAAACTTGATAATACTTTTAATGAAAAGATTTCTCAAGTCGACAAGAGTATAAAAAATGTGTTAGAACAAAATAAAACATTAATTACAGATCTTGTACCGTTTACAAGAAACATAGCAGATATGGAAATTCCACCTTCGGGAGAAGAAACATCTTTTGAAGGAGAATTATACGATAAAGATACACCACTTGCAAAAAGTACACCTTTTTCAAAAGACAAAAAGAGAGTTACATTTGTTCCAATGGAAAAAGTTTCAGAAGACGAGTCAGATTTAAGTGAAGACAGTTTAAATGAATCAGATACTCCATTGAATATTTCATCATCTGTTATCGGTCAAATAATTGGTCCTCTTGGAGCAACATATTTACCAAAACTAACTGATAAACATTATGGAATTACTTACGATGAAAAAAAATTATTTTTTAAAATCGGAAAGAATAAAGTTAATATAGATGGAAATGATTTAATTATTGATGGAAAAAAATATATTGGAACAAAAGGATTATGGGTTCTCTTAACACAAAATTATGAAAACTTATTTGATAATAAAGGTGAAAAATTATATTCACCAGAAGAATTTAATACCTATAAAGAAATTTTAATTAATAGTGAGGTTTTATATAACAAAAATAACTCATCAACAAATAGACCAAAAGCTCCACAATCAAAAAAATATAAAAATTTATTAAAACCTATATACGAAGAATTAAAGACAATTCCGGTTACCGGAAGAGGAATAGTTAATTATAATGAACATTCTGTTATGTATATACAAAATTTGAATGAATTGATTTCAAGATTGAATTTAATATATGCTTCAGAATTGGCTGGAGATAATAATTTTCATAATGAAAAAGTCGGTATTATCAGATTTTTAACAAATCTTTTAGAAAAACATATTGATGATCGAAAAGGAACTGAATATTTAATAAGATTAGTGAATGCTCTTCCACATAAAATAATTAAGGATGAAACTATAGGATCTGGATTGTTTAATAAAATATTAAGTGGATTACCATTTGAATTACATTATCCGGGTTATAACTATTTAGGTCCAGGTACTAAATTAAATGAAAGATTGGAAAGAGGTGATAAACCAATTAATAAATTAGATGAAGCTGCAAAAGAACATGATATATCTTATAGAGATCATAAAGAAGTATCAGATAGACATATCGCAGACAAAATTTTAGAAAATAAAGCATGGGAAAGAGTTATTTCGAGTGATGCTGATATAGGAGAAAGAACTGCGGCATATTTGACAACGAATGCAATGAAAATTAAAAGACATTTAGGAATGGGTTTGATACATTCAGAATTTGATATATTTCAGTAGAAACAATTTATATTAACTTTTTATCAACCTGCAAAAATTTCAAAGGGGTCGGAAATCACGACCCCCTTGTTTTGAAGAATTTGAATATAAATATAGAATTTTTTAAAACTATAAATGAAGAAGGTAAGATTTAATGATCTTGTAACTATTTATGAAATACCTTATGAATGTAGAATTAATTTTAATTTAATCAATAATCAGAGGTTTAAAATGAGAATATTTGAGTTTGAAAAGATATTTAACAAAATATTTCGATGATAAATTTTATATTGATAAAAATTATTTCTAAATAAATGGAAGACCTGAAAAATAAGACAGTTAAAGATTTACAAAAAATATGTAAAGAAAATAAATATCAGGGTTATTCTAAACTGAGAAAACAATCATTAATTGATTTAATATTAGAAAAATCTAAAACTAAAGAAAAATTAAGTGATAAAAAAATAGTTGAATTAAGACGTTTGGGAAGTCAGTATAAAATAAAAAATTATTATAACATGAAGAAATCTGTTTTAATTAAGTTATTAGAAGAAAAAGAATCTATGGAAGAATTTAAATTACCTCCACATTACGAAGACGAATTTGAATTAACTTCAGTTTATGGAGACGATTTAAAAAATTCAGATACAGAAGGAAACTTTATAGATGAAAATTTGGATCATGGAGAAATGGAAATGTGTAGTATATGTGGAAGGTATAGTGTATTAAATAATAATTGTTATAATTGTGTAACAGACATTAAAATAGGTAAATATAATCGTAAATCGTATAGAATAAATAGATTTCGTAAAAAATTGAATAATTTAATAGAAAATGTTAATGATAAGGTTGAAATTGAAAAAATATTTGAAACTTTTATTAATAATTATAGAGGTAAATATATACCTTATAAATATTTAGTAAAAAAGATTGCAGATTATTTAAAAGTAGGAAATAATATTGAAATTAAGGAAACTAAGAGAATGGTGAAAATATGGAATAACTTTGAATATAAATTAATCTATTAGAGAGTATATTTTAAAACAAATGATGATGTAAAATTTTGTAAGATCTAAAAAAGTTCGTTCCTAATAAATGGAGGAATTAGAACCTTTCGAATTTTGTCAGATCTGTTGTAAACAATCGGTATTAGATAATCGTTGTTATAGTTGTTATCCACCAACAAGAAATCCTCATAATAATTTTAAATATAGACAGAGATATTTTCATGAACATTTATTACAGTTAATAGATGAACCTGAAGATAGAATTAAAATTGAAGAAGTGTTTGAAGTTTTTAATGAAAATTATAAACGAAAAGCCCTACCATATAAATTTTTTATTGCAAAAATTGCAGATCTATTAGAAATTAAACATAATGTTCGAATAAGAAAATCTAAAAGAAATGAAGAATTGTGGAATGAATTTTTAGAGATGAGACCATTTGAGATAATTGAAAAGAAAAACCAATTTAGAGGATATATTTTGAATCAGTTTAAAAAAATGTATTAATTTCTAGGATGGAAAAATTTGCAGGATTTAAAAAGTTCATTTCTAATAAATGGAGAACCAACTGAGAAGTCAAACTCTCAAAAACCTTCGAGATTACTGTAAATCTCACAATATTAAAGGATATTTTAAATATAATAAGAAAGATGATCTTATAAATCATATTATTGATGAAATAGAGAAAAAGAAATTTATAAATGAATTCAATTTTGATTCTAGTTTGTTTTCTAGACCAAAACCTGATAAAAACTTTGAATTATGGACGATGAAACAATTACAAGATTATTGTAGATCACGTAATATTAAAGGATTTTCAAAATTAAAGAATAAATCTGATCTTATTAAGTTGATCACTAATGATGAAAAAAGAAAGAAAAACCGAAAGAGATTAATAAATGAATCCATTAAAAAATCGATAAATCAATCCAAAAAAACATCAATAAATGAATTCAATTTCCATCCAAGTTTATTTTCAAAACCTAAACCTCCTAGGGAAAAACAAATCAAATGTGATGATTGTAATAAATATTATAAAAAATCATATAAAGAGAAACATATTGAATCTTTAGCACACAAGAAAGTAAACATTAATGATGAACAAGAAATTCAGGAAATTGAAACAGCTTATGAATCAAGATTAAAAACCTATATAGTTAGGAATATGGAAGGATTTTTTCATCCGAGAGAATTCTTGGAAGATAAAAGAAATATAATAATCGATAAGATAACTGAAAATGTAAAAAATATGGATTTGAAAGTTAATCTTAAATTTTTCCTTACCTTTAAAAAAAGGGGGGGAGAAAAATGGTTTGGTGGAGCACACTATTTTCTGGAAGAATTTTCATTTAAAACTAAAAATGAAATCATATTACAATCTTCAGATCTAAATACATTTTATGATAGTGCTATTGAGAAATTGATAAAAGAAATGGATGATTTTGAAAAAAATGGTTCAGGATGGGAGTTAGTAAGTATTGATTATTTAGAACTTCGAATCAATAAATATAATCCATTGAGAGGTTCTTCATATATCGATTTACCAGAAAAAATAAAATCTAAAAAAGCAATTATTAATGTAAAAAATAATGATAATAAATGTTTTATGTGGTCAGTTCTATCAGCATTACATCCAGTAGACAAGGATCCTCAAAGAGTTACAAAATATGAAATGTATAAAGATGAATTAAATTTTGATGGAATCAACTTCCCAGTTTCCTTTAAAGATATTAGTAAATTCGAAAAACAAAACAATATATCTATAAATGTTTACGGATATGAAGAATCTGTTCATCCTCTAAGGATAACTAAAAACAAATTAGACAAACATGTAAATCTGTTTTATATTAAAGATAATGAAAATGATCATTACTGTTGGATTAAGGATCTCTCTAGATTAGTCAAAACACAACTAACAAATATGAAAGTAAAAATTTATCCATGTGAAAGATGTTTAAGATATTATTATTCAGCTGAAAAATTAGAAAAACATGAACTTGATTGTAAAACTAAAACAGCGGTAAAAATTGAAATGCCGAAAAAAGGTGAATATTTAAGTTTCAAAAATTATAACAGATCGTTAAGAGTTCCTTTCGTAATATATGCAGATTTTGAATGTTTAACTAAAAAAATTGATAATTGTCAACCTGATTCATCAGGTTCTTATACTATGAAATATCAAAAACATGAACCGAATAGTTTTTGTTATTATATAAAATATCAAAATTATGATTACAAACAACCTGTAGTATATAGAGGATCTGATTGTACTGATAAATTTGTAGAAATGATTCATGAGGAAGTTAAAAATATTCAAAAGATTTATGAAGAAATTAAACCGTTGGAAATGACTTTTGAAGAAGAAAAACATTTTCAGAAAACTGATATTTGTCATATATGTGAAAAGGATATAATAACATGGAATAATTATAAGAAATATGGGGAAAAACCTATTGGGATATTAGGAAAAAAGGTAAGAGATCATGATCATTTAACTGGAAAATATCGAGGTCCGGCTCATGAAATTTGTAATTTGAATTATAAAAATCCTTCATTTGTTCCAGTATTCATTCATAATTTATCTGGATATGATGCACATCTATTTGTTAAAGCGATGGGGAAATTTAAAGAAAATATTGAGGTAATTCCAAATACTGAAGAAAAATATATTTCATTCACACAGAAAGTTGATAAATTAGAAATTAGATTTGTTGATTCATTCAGATTTATGGCTTCGAGTTTAGATTCATTATCTACGAACTTAAGAAAAATTCCTGAAGAAATGAAAGGTAAAAAGTTAGAAGAATATAAATTCTTGAAATCTATGTTTAGAGAAACCAGTAAATATTATAAAGATGAAAAATTAGATTTGATTACGAGAAAAGGTGTGTATCCTTATGATTACATGGATTCAGAAGAAAAATTTGAAGAGTCAAAATTACCTTCAATCGAAGAATTTTATAGTAAATTGAATGATTGTGATATTTCTGAAAACGATTATAAACATGCAAAAAAGGTATGGAAAACATTTGAAATTAGAAATTTAGGAGAGTATTCAGATTTATATGTTAAATCAGATGTTTTAATATTGTCTGATATATTTGAAAATTTTAGAGATGTCTGTTTAAAAACTTATAAACTTGATCCAGCTTGGTATTTTACAGCTCCAGGATTATCTTGGGATGCAATGTTAAAAACTACAGAAATCGAGTTGGAATTATTAAATGATTATGATATGATTTTGATGTTGGAAAAAGGAACTCGTGGTGGAATTTCACAATGTTGTAATAGATATTCTAAAGCAAATAATAAATATATGAAAAAATATGATAAAAATCTACCATCTAGTTATTTAATGTATTTAGATGCAAATAATTTATATGGTTGGGCGATGAGTCAATATTTACCTTATGGAGGATTTAAATGGATAAAACCAGAAGAAATAGAAAATTTAGATGATGATTCAGAGAAAGGTTATATACTAGAAGTTGATCTTGAATATCCAAAAGAGTTACATGATGATCATTCTGATTTACCTCTAGCTCCAGAAAATGGAATACCAGGTAATTCAAAACATGTAAAATTATTAACGACATTATTTGATAAAGAAAAATATGTGATTCATTACAGAAATTTAAAACAATGTTTGGATATGGGATTAAAGCTAAAAAAAGTTCATAGGGTATTAGAATTTAAACAATCGAATTGGTTACAAAAATATATTGATCTCAATACGAAAATGAGAACTAGAGCTGTAAATGATTTTGAAAAAGATTTCTATAAACTAATGAATAATTCAGTGTTTGGAAAAACTATGGAAAATATAAGAAAACGAATTGATGTGAAATTGTGTAATAATTATGGGAAAGTTGAGAAATTAATATCAAAACCAAATTTTAAAGGAAGAACAATATTTGATGAAAATCTATCAGCAATTCATATGAACAAAACAAAAGTTAAATTTAATAAACCGATTTATGTAGGAATGAGTATTCTAGATTTATCGAAACATTTAATGTATGATTTTCATTACAATACTATGAAACGGAAATATGGAAATGATCTTAAATTAATGTACATGGATACAGACAGTCTTATATATAATATTAAAACAGACGATTTTTATGAAGACATGAAAAAAATGATTGATCTGTTCGATACTTCAGATTTTCCTGTTGATAACAGATTCAATATACCTAGAGTAAATAAGAAAGTATTAGGTAAAATGAAAGATGAAAATAATGGAGTTATTATGACAGAATTTATTGGATTAAGATCTAAAATGTATTCTCATAAAAATGAGATATCTATTTGTAAGAAATCAAAAGGTGTAAAGAAATGTGTTGTAAATAAGAAAATATCATTTGAAGATTATAAAGATTGTTTATTCAATAAAAGAGTTCATTATAGAACAATGAATCAAATCAGGAGTTATAAACATGAGATATATTCAATTCAAGTTAATAAAAAAGCTTTATCACCAGATGATGATAAACGTTATATTTTAGAAGATGGAATCCATACTAGAGCATTAGGACATTATAAAAATATTTAAATAAATTTTCATTTCTAATAAATGGAAGTATTAAAAAAGATCCAACGAGTTGGTCAATGTCAAAATACTCCAATAAAGAAACTAACAGAATTGGAATGTGGTCAATCTTATTCAATTAAAGAATTTAAAGAAACTATTACAAAATTTGGAAAACGTATAGTTGTTACGTTAAAAGATAAGGAAGATAAATTTCAAGTTTATCTACCAGATAGATTTAATGACAAATTAAATAAAAAAGATATTCAACAATTAAATTCACAAAAACTATTATTCGTTTATGACGGTTTAAAAGAATTAAATGATGGGAAGAAAATTCATATTATTGACTTCCGAGAAAATAAAAATGAAAATAGATCTAAATCTAAGAAATCTGAAAGTGATATTGATGATTAAACGTGTATAACAAATGGAAATAATAATTAAATTAATTATATAATATTTTTACTTTTTGGGGGTGATCCCAATTTTGTATCGTTTTAAAGAAATATGTTAAAAATATGTATTTTTTTTATTTGTTAGGTTTTAAAGAAATATGTTAGAAAATGTATATTTTTTAAAAAAATTAGATGTTTGAGATAAAAATGAAAAATCCTACAAAAATCGACGATCAGGTTTTTTCGGGGAAATAGGGAATTTTGAAGACTGCGCCAGAAACCCTATATTACATCTACTTATATATATATATATATATATATAGTATAAAAATATAAATCTAAATAAATGTTCATGTGTATGGTATACAAGAGAATACAGAACAGTGGCGTAGTAACATACCTATCGAGAAGATTGAGAGCTGCCCCGTTTCAAGAAAAGAACATTTCTGAAGACAAGAAGGATAGGGCCATGGTTAGACAGGAGAGGATGGAGGGGGACGGGGTGGGGAGAGATGGAGATGGAAGTGTGGACGGAGGGAAACGACCGCGGTAAAGATAAAGGACGTGCCGGGGGTTACCCAGGTCCAGGGAAGGATAAGACAGGTGTGTGGGAACAGGACAACGAACGGGGTGGGATTACCTAACGGGAAGTTTTGAGGATATGGAAAATGTTGGAATAGGTTGAGGAGATGACTTCTTTGTCAATTTTGTCATTGACGGGATAATTTTCTAGATGGATATGTATGGATTCAGAAAGGAGCCGCTTTTCAAGGTTGGGTTCAGTGGAGAGGATGGAGAAATTTTGGAAATCAAATTTATGTCCGTCCGTGATAGCGTGTCTAGATAGCGCGGTTTTAATGTCTCTGTTCTTAATGTTGTATTTGTGTGTTTTTAGTCTGTTTTGAATGCGGTTCTTCGTCTGTCCAATGTAAGTGATGTTGCAGTTGGGTGTAGAGCAAGGAATTCGGTAAACGACATTGGATCTATTTTCTTGTGGGATTGGGTCTTTGAGAGTGGTGTACAGGGTTATACCCTACCTCACTCCGGGATAATATCGATAGAAGAGATTTCAACAAACTTAGCTCCATTTTAGAGAGGATAAAAATGAATTATAAAACTCATAAAAAAACAAACACTTATTTCCAAGTTTAACTCGATATTAACTGACTCCCAAAAAAAGAAAACTTATCCATCCGGAAATCCTGAATGGGTGCACAATATCTCTTCTACCGATATTCCTCCCGAGGTTAATAACATCTTGTCACTAGGGCCCAATTTTGCTACACCTGTCAATAACCTCAGCAAATTGGTCCCAAAATTGATAACTGATATCGAATACATTCACCGTGATAAACTCCTTTCTGTAAATGAAGAAGAGCGAGAGCTTTCCCGTTATCGCATTTCCAATATCATCACCAATCATCTCCACCGCCCCCCCCAAAAAAAATCCTCTAACATTTCCCATAAATTTTTCCAAGACTTGAAATCTACCCGCTCCTTCCTTAAAACACATAACCAAATAATTGTAACCAGGGCTGACAAAGGCAACAAAACTGTCATTATGGACAGGACAGAACACACCGACAAAATGTTTAAACTTCTCTCTGACAACACTACGTACTCACCCGACCCCAAGAACAAAGATCCTACTCCCAAACTCATAAAAACCTTCAACACACACATCCGCAAACTTCTTTACAATCACGAAATTGACAAACTTACCTACTACAGACTTATCTCTTACAACTCCCAAGCCCCCAGATGTTATGGTCTCCCAAAAATTCATAAACCTAACAATCCCTTACGCCCCATCGTATCCAATATCAACTCACCCTCCTCTAACCTCAGTAAATTTCTCCTAAGCCCCCTCCAAGCTTATAAGGTTGACGTCATGACGCAGTCAGGAAGAGCAGACTAGTAAATTTTGCATTTCAGAACCCCTAGAGAACAAAAATTACGCTGGTGCAAATTTGTATGTATATATAATATATATATATATATATATATATATATATATATATATATATATATATTCAGTCCAGTCAACGAACAGTTATAGATGGAAATTTTTGGAACAAAAGTATTGACTTCATAACTTTGTTTGGGCTGAATAGGAGGTTAACATATCAAAAGTCCTCGTGTTTGTGTCGGGGGGAGGGGGGGGGGGGGTTAGAAGGTCCCATTTTTCGGGTTTTCACCCTTTATTCCTGACAGGTTTGGCAGTGAGAATGTTAAAACATACAAGGGTGTTTTCCTTTCTACCCCGTTTTTTTTTTGGAGATCATTTTAATTTATTTCAATTACTTTCTCTTGTTTCAATTCTTCTAAAATTTCTTTTTTGCCCAAATTATCCAAATGAGGACAGTAGATGACTCCGTTACTTATATTTAATTTTTCATGTGGTCTAATAGTGCCTGTGACAGAAGATCCTATGTTTGTCAACTTTATTAATTTCACTGATTGTTCTTTATTTAGGGATTCATTCAGTAGTTTCCCTTTTTTCAATTTTTTTATGGTTTTTTGCTCCCCACAGTGATTTCTAATAGTTTTGGCTAACAAGAAGGCAGAGACTTTTTGCATACTCAACTATTAAAAATGTATTTGTATTAATATATATAGGTATCATTTTTTTTTTTTTTTTTTTTTTTTTTATTATTTTTTTTTTTTTAATCTGATTCCGCACTCTATTGACTTTCTTTTCCTATGGGGGGAATTAAGGGGAGGGCCTGGGGGCTTATTCGTTTTTCCCAAATTGCAAAATCAAGCCTATTATCTGACTACCTTGATTAATATGATATTGAGTTAAGTTAGGGCTAATTGCTGATTTAAAATAAGGACTAATAAATGGTTTCTTTTAATGCTGAAGGAAGTGGAAAATAAATATAATTATAATTGTGATTTAATAATGTAAAATAATATGAAATTTCTCTTTAATGGAGCATGCCACCTTTAGTTTTTTTTTTTTTGTTTTTTTTTAGAAAAAAACAAAAACAGAGCTCACTAGAAGAAAAGTTCAAGAAGATCCAATCACGAAAAAAGTAATCCCGCCGTACGTGAAAGGAAGAACAAAGATGATCGCCAAAAGGTTAACAAAATATCAGATCAAGACAATTTATATCACTGACCAAAAAATCAGCCTGATGGTTAAAAACCCTAAAGACAATTAAAAGCTAAAATCACCAGGAATTTACAGTATACCATGCTCCTGTGGAAAAGAGTACATCGAGCAAACCGGAAGATAGGTATCCACAAGAATCACAGAACATATGAAGACTGTAAAAAACGGGAATACTGAAAAATCAGCGGTGGAAGAACCAAGCAATCCAATGTGATAAGGCCAACATTCCAGTCAAGATAGAAAACATAGATAGCAATATAAATAGTGAAACAACCGGAAAATTACAACAAAGAAGATGGTTATAAGCTCAGTAAATTGTGGTACCCAGTCATCAAATCTAGACTAACAAGAAGGATAGAAGATAGATTAGTCAACGATCCGGATTTAACCGACCAATCAGGTTCAAGCAAGGAGGAAACGGACCAATCAGAATCATGGAAGAGAAGACTACGCCCAGGGTACCGCCCAAAAACGGTTACTAATACAGGGGGAACTAGACAACATCCTCATTCTCAGACGTAACCCTGAGGAAGGCAGCAGTATGACTGCCGAAACGTTGGTAAGGAAAGTGAAGACACGCTCAAAACCCGAACCCATAATGTTTTTTATAACTCGGCAACGAATTAAATAATCAGAGTTTATAGAAGGATTGACATTACTGACAGAAGCTTAGATATTTATCTCTGGCATTAAATAGCTACTCATAGAAATATATATCTCAGAAATAAATTGTACTAATAGGAAAACGTTTGGACGTTTGATGCCAGGGAAGTGCTGTTCTCCACACGTCTCGTCCAAGTTCACGTCAGGTCTTGGACTGAGCCGTTCACGTCACACGTGTATGCCGTGTGTCGTCTGGATAACGACGTCTGGATGATTCATTCTTACCACATCTACAATCATTGGCATCCAACCTTTTCTCTTCCATGGAAATACAAGGATTATTACAGAAATACCAGTATATACATATTTGTGTTTAGAAACACTCATATATATACAGGTCGGATATTAACTGTACAATGTGGCCATGACATTTTGCGTTTAGATCTTGGGTGAATAAATTTCCTTTGCGTTCCTACTTTATACTACTTAATGAAAAAATACTAATTATCATAAGAAAACTTACCTTTGATAGCAATCCTTCGGCAAAATTTAATTTCATAGTCACCTAGAAAAAACACCATAATCAATAAGATAAATGTATCGTCATTTATATATATATATATATATATATATATATATATATATATATATATATATATACTCATACGTGTTATTCTACATCCATATCTATATATATATAGAAATCAGCTGTTTGTCTGTTTATCTTTTTAGCGCGGTTCCTCCGTATATATTTTCTAACATATCTCTAAAACGAATGGGAAATGGTGGTAAGTGGAAGGTCCCAGAGTCTGCTATGAACCTCCGTAGTGTACGGATCGCCATCTCCAGCTCCATGGTATCTTGGTGCAGCTCGCTACCTGCTCCCTACCTGCCTCACTCTCAGGCAAGTATAAACCCATTCTTTATTTTCAGTTTTTTACAAATATTTTTTTTATTTCATCAGTTATTAAATATTATTATATATACATAATTTATAAAAGAATTTTTTTAACACTTTTAATTAATGCGGAAGAAACGTTTTGGGCCCCTCTCGAGCCCGAACCTCCTGACTGAGGAGGGCCTTCTATTTTTCGAAACAAAAATGGGTGGACTACTAAATACCGGGGGTCTCCCGTGGTCTGGTGGCTAGCGCCTTAGATTCATAAGCGGGAGACGATCCCCACCGGCGCATAGTGTCACGAACAGTGTTCAAAAATAAGAAAAAAGAAGTTTGAAAAAAAATTGTTTGATGGTCAATATTAAAATTAGAACCTTTGAACAGAAAGAAAACATCAAAATGAGAAGATAAATACAAAGACTAAAAGCTAAGGATTAACTTGAATTGTTGATACTAATGCAAATATTAAAACTGGTTCGGTTAGTAAATATTTACTTTGGCTGTTCCAATCTTATTGCTTGAACATTTTCATTCTTCTTTTAACATGTTCAAGTGTCAGTCCTGAGTGACTCTTTGGCTGACTAATCTTGGCTAACAGTGCAAAAATGAGGAACTTATAATGTTTTAAATATTTCAGAAATTAACATCATTTTTTCAACTTTGGAAAGGATTTAAGAAAAAACGGAAAATAACGGGTTTTTCATACTTTAACCATAAATAGTACAGTGCTTTACGATTATTTTCATACCTAGTTTACCTGCTTTTGGCTGCTTCTTACAGAGATATTTGGGTTTTTCTATTTCATACCCAATGAAATCTTGACGACGTCTGGCGCAGTAATGAACAAAACTCCAGATACGATGCTTTATTTGATAGAATCGTGCAAGAATATAATTTATCTGAATGTTAGGATAAAGTTAATGAGAATTTAAGAACTTTTGTACGGTTTTTTGTCTGGATATTCAACAAAATTGGGATCGCTTTTACAGGTTTTCAAGGAAATTAGAAACAAAATCCGAAGATTGGCTGAGTAAAAACATTAAACTTTCCGACGAAGATTTTAAAATATGTTGACAAGAGAATTATCAAGCAGGTCCTTCACGTGGAAGACCGCAAGTAAGTTACGTGGAAGCTTCATACTCTACAACAAAGACACGAGTTGCGGACACGTTAAAGACGAAATCTCCAGACGAAATATAGTTTATTTCTAAGGACTTTCCAATGAGAAAATGGGTTTATTAATTGATACTCCAAGGTTTTTTTTAGTTCCACTATCAACGGTAAAACCGCCCCCATTTTTTATACCCAAAATTAAGTACCAATATTATTGGACTGGAGATGACATTAATAATCAATTAGGACACCCTTTTGAAAATGGTATCTAGTTGTAAACCAATTATTATGCCGAAATTAACTGCATAAATTGGTGAGACTTAAGAATTATATCTGAAGCATTATTCATGGTATTATATCCCAGGGTCTTTCATTAACTGCTTCTTGTATTGATATGAATATGGATTTAATCAAAATGCTTCTTCTCCCGTCAGATCCATATTTGTCAATTTTAAGTAAGATATGTAACAATTGAAATTTAAATGAATAAAAGTTAAGTAAAGTTAGCTCCAAAATCGAAAACAAAATTGAAGTAAACGTTTTATCATACTTAATTTGAAATAAAAATGATAGTATTTGCTTACAATCAAGCGATTCTGAGAAGAAATACGATTTTTTAATAGGAAAATCCTTTATATAATTTTAATGAGTTCGCAAATAACATATGTAAGTTCCCATATACATTTTATGTAAGTTTATACTATAATAAATTATTTTCTTCAAGCAGTCAAAACTTCTTTTAGTGCGGTTACTCCCTATCTCCATAGGGAGAACCCGCTTATGAGGTTGACCTCATGACGCAATCCGGAAGTGCCGACTAGAAATTTTCACGTTTCAGACCCTATAGATCACGAAAATATAGGTGGCCCAAATTTGTATATATATATATATATATATATATATATATATATATATATGTATATATTTATATATATGCTTGTCTGTTCGCGCTCTAGCAAGCTCACAAATGGTCCGATTTTAACGAAATTTGGTACGAAAATCTGTCGTCTAATTTGAAAGGTCAAGTTCGTTAACCAGCAGAATCCGCCCACTAGAAGATAGTGTTTGGGGCGAAATTCGCGCAATAAAAATCGTAACGCTTACGTTTTTGAGTTCATATGCTTGCAGGTACTTGTTTTAGAGGTTTCTTAACATACGAAAACGAATGAAACCATTTATACGGCGATATCTATTACCGTTCCTGAGAAAAGTGGAATCAATGTTTTTGTAATTCATTATATTTTTATGAGTACTTATAATCGCGGGATTCAATTGAAATATTTTCTACAACTTTGAAATTACTCCCAACTAAGATGTTTAAATTTTGGTTATATTTGGAGTTAAGGAAGTATGCGAAACAAATTATTTTATTAATAGACATGAAAAGTTTTCGGATCTTCATACATTTTTCGTAAATATCTCGATAACGGTTGGGAAATCGTGCTAAGTGGAAGGTGACCATTCGAATGCTTACTAAATTCTCTACAAAAAAGGTTCTGAAGCAATATTCGATGGGGCAACGTCAATCAGAGATATAAGCGCTTAAAACTAAAAAAGTGTTCGTTTTGTTGTTTCGAAAGGGTTTTTCTCTTTGTTTATCTCACTTTTTAATTGGTTGTTTCTTATTTTAAGTTGCATTTATCAGTAAAACTAGTATAGTAGTAAAATAAGCTAAGAAACGGTGAAAGGTATTGGTAATAATAAGTTTGGAGTGGCTGTGGTAATCAAGATGGCTGTGGCTAATCATGATGACGTAGTTTGTTTTGAATTTTCCTGTCTATATAACCTTCCTCGTAGCCTCCAACTGAAGTTATCGTTATTTCTTATTTTATAGAAAGATTTAATCTAAGACAGAATGGAACTTTATTCGCCATGAAGTACATATTTACAGTTGATTATAACAGTAAAACGAATTTGCTAGTAAAACAAGGTACTTAAAATGACAACGAATTTTTGGTTGTTTAGAATAGAGCCTTCTTAGCAGTAGTCAAAGAGTATGTACGTTTTCAGTACAGAATTGTATTGACTTATACAGATTAAGAATTATCCGCTTCTGTGTAAGTTGGCTACTGTCAGTTTCCTGTGATTTGTAATGCTAATCTATTCCATTTCTTCGAGATTAAACTTATTATTAAACTTAGTAAGATTGAAATTTATAATGAAGTATGTTATTGTAGTACAAACAATACTATTATTTACTTACTTAATGGAAATATATTTTTTGAAATTTCATTATAATATATTTGCTATCTCGTTTTCAGTTGTTCTATTCATTGGAACAAAAAAGAGAAACTGTCTGCAGGGATTTTTGATTATTTCTATCATTTTCATGCTATAAATAGATTTTTTTTTGCAGTAAAGTGCATTTCTAACTTTAGAGATTAAATATGCCGAAGCCCTTCCTCTTGGATAGCAAATTATCAAGACCTGATTAGCTTTTGAAAACAAGCCAAGCAATAGGAAGTTCAAGGAAGGCGTTATGATGAAGCAGCTCCTGAGAGTTTTATCAAGCTACTTTCATGATAATAACAATGATTGTTTCCCTTGAGACATTTAGCGTAAATGTAATGAATTAATTCATCAATAATGATGGCTTTGCTATCGCATCGAGTGATCTTTTTGTTGTTAAAGTATTTGTTAACAGTTGTTAATTGCTAACAAAGGTTAATCCACGTTAGGGCTTCTACGTTTCTCCTATAGCTATGAGTGATCAGTATATACTAGTAACCCTTCTCAGCAAGTCCTTTCAGTCCGTGTTTATTAATAATATTTCAAAAATATATTAACTACGGAGGCGAGTGTTGGCTCGGTTGTGGAAACAAAATAATTAGCCTCCTAGTGTCTTAGTTGAAGGGTCGGTTTATGGCCCCAGAACGTCTCTAGCCTCAACCAACCTGTAATGGGAACGAGAAATGGGGAAAATAAGGCTTTTTTGAAGTATTTTATCCAAACACTTTGGCCTTAAAAATATGTTTAATATCTCGTGAGAGTGATATTTCTTGAGTTTTAGGCCCCCAACGTTGATTGCAGGACGGTGGTTAATCATTGAAGTACTAGAAACAAAGAAAATTTACAAAATCCTCGTGTACCAAAAGCGTTCCTTCAACTTTACTGGTCCAGACCGATAAGGTTGACGCATGTTTTTTTGTTTTAATGGGATGTTCGAACGGTCACCATGAAGGAGGATACTGAAAAAGTAAAAAGATTACACGTATCAGATTTCCTTTTGCCATAAAGCTTTTGCGTCATTCTGCATCTCTCAGATTTCGGGCTTAAATGTTCCGTGGACATGTATAGAAAAACCCTAAACTGATATTACCTGCGCAAACCGGCGTACTTTGGTGCTAGAGGTGAGCGAACTCGGTAAATGACTAACAGACAAACGCGCCCTATCTCTATGAAAACATTGGAAGGAAATGGAAGACTGCTTTGTTTTTCCAGTACTCAAGTGTGGACGTATAGAGCAGTCAAATGTATTTGTCAGTAAACAGGATACGTATAATTAGAAGCAATATTTTTTTGTTAGAATTCGAAGATGCCGTATGAATATCTAGATTACAGTACTGGACTTTTCCTATAGAAGCTAAATATAAGAGCCATCAGGAGCAGACTTATCAGGTGAGTGACGTAGCGTCTTATCATCCCCACCTTACATCCTGCCTTAAGACTGCCCAGCTGACTAGCCACTGGCCAACAGGAGCAGACTTATCAGGTGAGTGACGTAGCGTCTTATCATCCCCACCTTACCACCTGCCTTAACACTGCCCAGCTGACTAGCCACTGGCCAACAGGAGCAGTCTTAGCAGGTGAGTGACATAGCGTCTTATCATCCCCACCTTACCTCCTTCCTTAGCACTGCCCAGCTGACTAGCCACTGGCCGTTATCTTATCACTGACAACTGGCACGGTTCTGTGTCATCTTCTTGTACTTGCTTGCATCATTTTACCACGGGATTGACGTATACTCATTAGACATCATTTGAAGAGACGGAGCGTTCCACAAAGCTTTTGACTAGAGCTTCAATGTGGTTGATACTGGAAGCAGCCTGTGGTGGAAACTGGAGTGAGCTTTGACTTTTAACTAGTTGTAGTGACTTATTTTATTTTTTTAGTATATTTTGTATGTTGTACTTGTTGCTGGAGACCATTCTTCATCCTCTATTCTTTAGAGCCTTTTCTTGGAGGTTTTCTTGTTTTCCTTTATTTATTCTATTGAATTAGGTACTAGATTGGAATACTTAGTCGTCAACATTCCAAGGTTACTAATATTAACTGTGATTTATTCTGTGATAATGATTAAACCATGTTAAGACTTTAAAGTTTATATTCAGTGTTTGTGATTTTGTTGTTCCAATAAGTAATATATAATAAGTGTACCTGTTGTTTGTCTTTTAGCGCGGTTCGTCTCTCCCCCATAGGGAGGAACCCCGCATATAAGGTTGATCTCATGACGCAATCCGGAAGTGCCGACTAGAATATTTTGCGTTTCAGAACCCCTAGAGAACAAAAATAACGGTGGTTCAAATTTGTATATATATATATATATATATATATATATATATATATATATATATACATATTATTAATTCTTGTAGATGACCCGAAATATCCAAATTCTTTTTTATCCTAGGAGGCATGGGGTCATTAAAGCTGTCTTCCTTTATTACACCACTTTATTTATTGGGCCCGACATGTTTCGTGCGTCTTTTCTTCGCACCTCTTCAGGGGCACTTCTACAACAAAATATCATTTTTTTGAACCTCCACACAAACCATTTTTCCATTATATTAAAGCTGTCAATACGCTCTATGAAATGTTCCACAAAATGCATTAAAATATTATCATTCACCATTAAATGTTATCCCTACCCTAAATATTGAAATAATTATAGCTAAATTATATATTTTTTATAAAAGGGTTTATTTATATTTTAAAAAATTCGAAAATAGCAGTGAATAAAAGAACTGGTCTGAAAAATGTACACCAAATTTTCTATGGAATAATAGATTAATACCCAAAAATTTTAAAAAATTTAAAAAATATTTGACGAGTAGACTTAACTAGGACAACAACGAAGGACAGATAAAGACAGGGCCATTTTGACAATCCACTTACATGGTTCGTATTAATCCGGACTCCAGAGGGAGTACATGGTAACGAGAGGACTTCCTTGCAAGGTAGGACTCAAAACCTTTTATAAAAAATATATAATTTAGCTATAATTATTTCAATATTTAGGGTAGGGATAACATTTAATGGTGAATGATAATATTTTAATCCATTTTGTGGAACATTTCATAGAGCGTATTGACAGCTTTAATATAACAGAAAAATGGTTTGTGTGGAAGTTCAAAAAAATGATATTTTGTTGTAGAAGTGCCCCTGAAGAGGTGCGAAGAAAAGACGCACGAAACATGTCGGGCCCAATAAATAAAGTGGTGTAATAAAGTAAGACTGCTTTAATGACCCCATGCCTCCTAGGATAAAAAAGAATATATATATATATATATATATATATATATATATATATATATATATATTTATATACTAGCTGTTACCCAGCGTGCCATGCTACACCTACTTTCTGCATATAGAAAAGCCTAAATAAATTAGAAACCAAATAAGTATTATAAAAATCTAATAACACGAATGTGTAACAGTTTCGAACCCGTGACCTCCAAACTGTGCGTCCTAGACGACTTTGACCTAACCTTTAACACCTCCCGTATCAAGACATACATGTATGCCAAGTTTGGTAAACATCGGTCTAACGGTGTAGATTTTTATTTAAAAAAAAAACAAAAAAAAAAAAAAAACATACAGACAGCAGCTGATAGACGTTTTTGACCTGGCCTATGAAAATCCCCTGATCAAGACCAACCTGTGTGCCCAGTTTGATCAAAATCTGTCAAGCGGTGTGGGTTTGTATAAAGAACAAACATACAGACAGACAGATGGTAGCCGTTTTGACCTAGCCTATGGCAATCGCCGTATCAAGATCTACCTGTGTTCCAACTTAGGTCGAAGTAGGTCGAACGGTGTGGATTTTTATGGAAAACAAACACACAGACAGACAGCTGGTAGAGGTTTTTGACCTAGCCTACGGCACTCTCCAGATTAGGATCTACCTGTGTAGTCAAACTCGGACGAACGGTGTGGATTTTTATAGGGAACGAACTTACAGACAGACAGCTGGTAGAGGTTTTTGACCTAGCCTACAGCACTTTCCAGATTAGGATCTACCTGTGTACTGAGTATAGTCAAAATCGGCCGTACAGTGTGCGTATATATATAGTGTATAGTGTATATATATATATATATATATATATATATATATATATATATATATATATATATATATATATTTGCCTGTTCGCGGCCCTGACAGCTCAAAAATGGTCCGATTTTTCTGAAATTTCGTACAAAAATCTTTCGTCTAATTTGAAAAGTCAAGTTCGTTAACCAGCAGAATCCGCCCACGGGAACATGGTTTTTGGAGCGAATGTCGCGCTAAAAGAATCGTTCCGCTTACTTCATATGTTTGCAAGTACTCGTTTTATAGGCTTCTTGGCCTAGGAAAACGAATGAAACCATTTTTAAGGCGATAGTTTTAACCATTTTCGAGAAAATTGGAAAAATATTTGTTGAATACCGTTTTCGTTTGGGTACTTAGAATCATGGGATTCAGTTCAAACATTTTCTGCATGTTCAACATTCATCAAAACTAATATGTTGAAATTTTGGATACGTTTGGAGTTAAGGAAGGGTTAGAATAAAATATTTTATTAACAGACATGAAAAGTTTTTCTAACTTTGTATACTTTCCTTAATATCTCGAAAATGGTTGAGAATCTTGGTAAACGGAAGATTACCATTAGAAATCTTACTAAATGCTCCATAAAAAAGGTTCTGAAGAAAGTTTTGATTAGGCGATGTCAATCGGAGAAATAAGTGCTTAAAACTTTAAAGTAATTGATTTCGCTTATTCGAACTGTTCTTTTTGTCTGTTTTTGTTCCTTGTTATTTTTTACTTGCTTATAGTTGGATAATGTATTTGAAAATAAAAGAGGTTAAGTAAAATAAGAAAAACAATTTAATGTTAGAAATATGGATTTCCAAGATATAGCTTTTCAACTGGCTAGCGGGGGCTTCATGGGGTTGGCCGACCCATTCAGGTAAGATCATAAATCAAGACCTTTCAAGAAATGAGGACCCAAAATAATAACTGCTTCTATTTTAGTCATTCCAAATGAGACTAGGGATAAGAACGGAACCGCGCTAAGATGATGCAGTTCCTGCGATTCGGTCTTTTTATGTATTGTTTTTTTTTATTTGTATATATTTTGTTGATTTTAAAAAACAGATGTTTTGACGTGCATGAGGTGTTTTTCCCTTTTAACCTAAAAGTCTTTTTTGATCGTATTTATTTTAATAATATATTCTGTTTGTTTTAATATTTATTGTTTGGTTGTTATTTATTTATATAGTTTTAAAAATGAAGGCAAGGAAGATGACAGCTTACTCTGTCAGAAAGACTGTCCTTTCTTCTGGTGACTGTTCTCTTTCTCCCCTTGGGCAGAGTAAGGCAATCAGGGGGGAGCACAGTGGGAAAAAATCCACTTTTAGGGCGACAAAATTTTTTTTTTTTTGTGTGTTTTTCAATATTTTTGAGGTCACTGAGCTGGGGAAAAATATTTAAAAAATCTTTGACCCATAGCTTTTAGTATATCCAACAAACAAATGTTTTGACATAATCGATAAAAATTGGGAAAACATTTAGTAAATCCATGGAACATTAAAGTAGTACCTTTTTGCATCTATTATTTACATAAACATAATACATATATGCATAAAAAATAATTTATAGGCTATAATTCGAAAATAAATAACAAAAATTCCGGCTCGCAGGAACTGCATCATCTTAGCGCGGTTCCATTTATATCCCTTGTGTCATTTGAAAAGCTTAGAAAAGAAATCAACTTTTTTTTTTATATATATCTCGTGAAAATTGTCAAAATCCTCTCGAACATCTCGAACATAAAAGTGATATAAACATAAACACAAAACAAACATAAACATAAAAGTGATATTAAGGCGTCGGGGACACCGATAGTAACTAACTTGTACACAGAAGCGGAAATTACACAATACGGCTCTCATTCTAAAGCAAAGCTCTATAAATCAATACAGAATATGCCTAATAAAGCCTTTCTAGTGGATACAGAAGGATCACGAAGAAGTACTGAAGATTGAGTAGAATACCCTGCCTAATACTTCGACTACGGTTGCCTGGTGTATGGAGGGCTCACTGGGGAGCTTGAGGATCGTCTTAAGCGATTAATGAACAGTTTTCTCAGATTTATCCTCGCTACCCCCCGGGATGCCCATATTTCACACCGGTATTCCGAGTTCAAGTGGCTATTTCCATCAATTCGACGACAATATTTCCTAGGTTCCTTTTTTTACCAAACCATTTCTTCCAAATCTCCTTCCTATATTTACAACCTCCTTCAGTTTAAATCTTCTGTCCATTCCCGTGGTACCCGCTCCCGTCCCTCCGTTCTCTATCCTCCCACTCATAAAACAGCCTTCTTCGACCGTTCCTTCATCTCCCGAGCCTCCTCCTTCTGGAACTCTATCCCTATTTCCATTCGACACTCTCCTTCCTTACCTGTCTTTAAATACCGCCTCTTTGCTTTTCTCCTATCCTCCCAGGAAGACGCTTCTTAAAATTTCACCACCAGGAAGACCAGATTACCTTTGTAAATTATATTGCTGTTTTCTTCTCGTGTTTATGTATTTATTCTAGTTCATATCTTTTTATAGCCCCCATTCCTTTAATATTTATTTAACTTTTTAATATTTATTTAACTTTTTAATATTTATTTGTTTATTTAAACTCATTAATTTTATTCCCATCCCCCTCCGAACATTGTATTATCATTGCCCCATTCCAATTATATGTACATATTTACTTATATTTCATTTTATTATTTAAGGCTTCATATATAATATTTGTATTCTTTTTTTTTTATTATAATTTTGTTTTTTCTTTATTTATATTTATATTTTTAGGTTAAATTTCTTCATTGTTTATTTTGTATTTATTTTTATTCTTATGGGACGAAGTCCCAGAATAAAGTTGTTTTTTTTTTCATTCATTCATTCATTCATTCATTAATACAGCCTATATAGAATAATATGCCGAATAAAGCCTATCTAGTAGACACAGAAGGACAAATAAGAAGCCTTGGCGAATAACAAGTCAATATATAGAATAATATACCTAATTAAGTCTATGGAGTAGATACAAATCGATCAAAAACATGTCTTGAGGAAGCTTGTTTTTTTTTTTTTCTACTTAAATCCTTTTTATCAATATTTAGTATATAACCTGTGTTGAAAACTATTGATTGCTAATTGATGAATTGGGTTACAACTAAGTTGTCTTTATGAATATTTAGTATATAACCTATGCTTGGAAGTGTGTTATTTCAGAATCTAATATAGTTTAAGACATTTTGGTGAATGAAATCATTAAGTTGTTGTCCGTACCCTAGGCTTTGTATTTGTGTCGGCAGATACCTGGTGTATATTTACAACTCTTGAGGATTAACTCCTAGCAGGTAAATATCCTGGGGACCTTGTGTTTCTATGGGCACTGAACTGACTCTCTATTCGCTCATAGTATCTATCCGTTGTGAAGTTTATTTTTTGGATTTAGGACTTAATATACATATGTAGACTAAATCATAGATGGAAGTCAACCTCCGTCGTCGGTTCTTAACTATGTAGACTCGCTAATGTTACCCAATCTTAGATACATCGTAATTAAAATCCACAGGAAAAACACGACATTTCATCAGAATCCCCTGCTTAATAAAACATATATAGAATAATATGCCAAATAAAGCCTATCTAGTGGATAAAAATAGAGGAAAAATGCCGTTCGTGGTGGTAGAAAATCTTACAAGACATTTCGCTCAGAAATCTCCAAAATATTGTTACTGATTTTACGTATCCTGTTTTATAGCCAAATAGATTTATATTCTATAATCAATAAGAAAAAACTACTAGCAATAAAAAACTATGGGTAACAGATGGAAATAGGGAATACCAAGAACAATTCTAGAGAACGAAATCAACACCAGTACTGTAATCTAGATATTCATACGGCATCTTCGAATTCTAACAAACAAAATATTGCTTCTAATTATACGTATCCTGTTTACTGACAAATACATTTGACTGCTCTAAGCAAGTACAAAAATAACGATTAGTGAAAAAAAACTGCGGGAAACACACAAATAGATCCGTTTAAATAAACGAAACTAACTAACTACGCTTTAAGCACTAATTTCTCCTAATGTGACAACCCCATCAAACATTTCTTCAAAACATTTTTAGTAGAGAATTTAGTAAGCTTTCGAACTGTTACATTTCACTTGCCACGATTTCCTAACCCTTTTCGAGATATTAAGGAAAATATACGAAGGGGGCCTAATAGATATTCATGCGGCATCTGAGAATCCCAAGATTCCGCAAAAATAAAATATTGTTTCTAATTATAGATATAGGTTTTATTGGCAAATACATTTGACTACTATAAGCAATTGGAAACAATAGGGAATATGCCAAAGAACTCGAATTAGGAGCCTCGACAGTTTCAAGATATTTGAAGGAAATCGGCAAATCCAAAACTGACATTTCATACGGTACAGCCTGATATATTTTTAACAACGAATTGTTTTTCTTATTTTAATTAATCTGTTTTATTGTCAAATACATTATCCAACTTTAAGCAATTAAAAAATAACAAGGCATAAAAACAGACAAAAAGGACCGTTCGAATAAACGAAATCAATTACTTCAAAATTTAAGCATTTACCTATCCTGTTTTACACACAAATACATTTTCCTTACAAATACAACATAAGAAATTTCAAAAATAAAAAGCAATAAAAAACTAAGGGAAAGAGACAAAAATTACAAAAAGAACGACAAATACCCGTTTATAAGAACTAAACAGACGTATTTGAAGTTTTATGCACTTTTTTCTTCACTTAAAGCACCAAATTTCACGATTACAACTAACACAGCATCTACTGAGTCAGGAGGAAGATACCCTCTATATAAGAACCCATCCCTTCCTCTTCCACTAGTTGTCTCCTCGCCTCTCAATAGCTATGACCTTTAACTTGTAAACATTGTTGTACTATTTGCTTGTGTCTCATACCAATAAAGTTTTTTTTTGGTCAATCGCGAGTGCAAGTATTTATCTGGCGCCCGAACTTCAAGGGAAACGCACTGTTTGGACTTAGAGGATTCGTGAGGAACCGAAGGAATAGCTTCATTAGCAACAGGATCCAGGACCTCCCACAACAGGAGTATTTCAATACTCATCCAGCGTAGCAACCCTTCTACAAGAAAACTACCGTGACACCAAGAAAACTTGAGGTAGAGACCTTTGGCACTAATTTTTAAGAGATTTTTATTTTGTATTTTTTTTCCAAATTTTTTTTTACTAACATAATTTTAAGTTAATTTGTGTATACACCTTTTTCATGCCAACACTTCAAGACAGGCTTAACCAATTGCGACAAACTGATCTTTCTGACATTCCTGAAGCTAACATAAATCAACCCACTATGGCTTACTCAATGGTTAAGGATGATTATGACCACATCCCCCAATTTAATGGTAACCCAGAGGATTTGATATTCTTTACGCAGACGGTTCAGGAGGTGTTTAACTCGGTATGTCACAAGGACAACTCCCTTCAGGATCAGAATCACGCTAGACTTGCTTCCTAACACATTTCCCTCCATTGAAGCCCTTATCGATTACCTTCATTCTTCTTTTCGAGACTCCAGGACTGTAGAACAACTAACCATGGACCTATACAGCATCCGACCTTACCCTAAGGAACACCCACTTACTTTCATTAACCGCGTAGCCAAGGTTAGGGCCCTCATTTATTCTAGGGTACTCATGGAAACAAGTATCGCTGACAAAAACGCATACCTCACAACAAAGGACCTAGAAATAAATTGCTATATTAAATCCAACTTACATCCTAACTTATGTGACTTTCTTAGCCAAATACAGACACACACTCTGGATGACATACGCAATGCCATACAGAATGAGGCATCTCATATTGTGGACAGACTTTATGGACCCCAAAGCCAACATGACCAACGACATAGGCCTACATATAAACAAAACAACTACAATTCTAGAACTGACAATAACTACAGTGATTTTAAGCACTCTAACAGACGGCCAAACTATCACAATACTCCACTACAACCATACCACTTTACACCACCTAGGCGCTATGAACCTCACTCTTTCCGTGAACCAATATGGGCCAGGCAAACTCCACATTTCACTCAACCACAAAATGCACAAACTTACCCATCCTATGACAGACCCCCAGGAAATGGACAGCCTATTGATAACGCCCCAATTCATAACACACAGTGGGACAAACAAAAACAGGAACGATTTTTCAACAACAAACGGGACTCCCAAACTACTGTTTCTTTGCGCACCGTTCGATCCAATCAACAACCTCTCAACCACATTGCTGACGATCGATTAACAACGTTGGAAACGCGCATGGATTCCCCCCTTGAAAAATTCGAACATTTTTTAGGCGTAGGCAACCCACACTCCCCGAATATTCCCTGACGATGACCGAGAATATTCTACATTTCAATGACAAACTAGGACAGACATGGCTTTTGGACACCGGCTCTTCTAAAAATTTTATCCATCCAAATTCCTTACCCGAGGGAATCCAAACTAATTCGGAAGAATTTTTTGTTAAAACACCGGCAGGACGCGAAAAGGTCACCCAATCTGTTGAGCTGGACCTTGCTCCAATGCTAGGCATTAACGATAAATTATTAGTTAAGTTTTATATTTTACCATTTAGTGATAAGTTTCAATTATTATTAGGTTGTGAATCTATGAATGATTTAAAGTGTAAAATTAATTTTGAATCAAAGGAAGTTGTTTTATTAAATTCTATTAAAATTATAAACGGGATATTAACTAATGAATTGAATTTCATTGAAAAAGATAATAACCAAGTGAATAACGAAGATAATGATAGTAACGATATAATAATTAATAACAATGATGATATACCTAGTAGAAAAATGAGTAACGATTATAAGTATGATAAAAAGTTTGAGGAAAAGTTAGTTAAAAATATGAATAACATAAGAGTTATCGATGAAGTAATTGTAAACGATAATAATAAAATAAATACTGAAACTAATGGAAATAATAATGACGATAATAAAAATAGGATAAGATCTTGCATCCGTACTGACCATCTTGATAAGAGCACAACACAACGGCTCGTTCAATTGATAACAAATTATAACATGCTTATTAAAAATACAGATCAACCACAACTAAATGTGGAGCTAAATACTTCACAACAATAGACTTAACATCCGGATTTCACCAAATCGAAATGGACAAAGACTCAATACCTATGACAGCTTTTAGTACTGACGGCGGTCATTGTGAATTTCAGAGACTTAGTTTTGGACTTTGTAATGGACCTGCCACATTTCAGAGAGCAATGAACATGATGTTAGAAAATATACCCAGTAGTCTTTGTAATGGACCTACCACATTTCAGAGAGCAATGAACATGATGTTAGAAAATATACCCAGTAGTCTTTGTAATGGACCTGCCACATTTCAGAGAGCAATGAACATGATGTTAGAAAATATACCCAGTAGTCTTTGTAATGGACCTGCCACATTTCAGAGAGCAATGAACATGATGTTAGAAAATATACCCAGTAGTCTTTGTAATGGACCTGCCACATTTCAGAGAGCAATGGACATGATGTTAGAAAATATACCCAGTAGTCTTTGTAATGGACCTGCCACATTTCAGAGAGCAATGAACATGATGCTGGAAAATGTACCCAATAATCTTGTGTACATTGATGACATTATAGTTTACTCACATGATTTACATTCACATTTTACTCACTTAGAAAATGTTTTCCGAAAACTTAGTCAACATTCATTGACAATACAATTAGACAAAACTGAATTTTTAAAATCGGAACTACCTTTTCTTGGACATCTTGTTTCATCCAACGGACTTAAACCTTTGCCTGACAAAATTACAGCCGTATCGGAATTTCCCCTACCAACTACTGAAAAACAAATACGACAATTTTTAGGATTAACTGGCTGTTACAGACATTTCATACGAAACTACGCTCACATTGCAAAACCACTGACTCAAGCCTTACGTTCAAAGAACATAGAACCAACGAACGACTATAAGGACAGTGTTAAACAACTAAAAGAACTCACAACTAACGCTCCAGTACTACAATTTCCTAATTGGGACTTACATTTTACATTGACTACTGACGCTAGTAACGTTGCTCTAGGAGCAGTATTCTCACAAATCTCAGACAAAACTACGCTCACATTGCAAAACCACTGACTCAAGCCTTACGTTCAAAGAACATAGAACCAACGAACGACTATAAGGACAGTGTTAAACAACTAAAAGAACTCACAACTAACGCTCCAGTACTACAATTTCCTAATTGGGGCTTACATTTTACATTGACTACTGACGCTAGTAACGTTGCTCTAGGAGCAGTATTCTCACAAATCTCAGACAAAACGGACCACCCTATTGACTACTGATGCTAGTAACGTTGCTCTAGGAGCAGTATTCTCACAAATTTCAGACAAAACGGACCATCCTATTGCCTTTGCATCACGGACTCTAACAGCTACAGAACGAAAATACTCAACAATCGAAAAAGAACTTTTAGCAGTCGTTTGGGCGTGTAATCATATCAAACCATATTTATACGGAAAAAGTTTCACACTACAGACAGACCACAAACCATTGACTTGGATCTTCACGATGAAAAATTCGAATTCACGTCTGATGAAATGGATTTTCCAATTACCTGACTTTGACTTTGACATCAAACATATAGAAGGCAAGGCGAACTTTGTTGCAGACGCCTTATCGCGAAACCCCATATCTACAGCTGAGCCTGAGCTGCACGCTGTAGAACATGACATGGAGATAGATCCAGCCCTGGAACTAGATGAGGTCCTGGCAGAAGCCGCAAGTCAGATGAACATGACTCCTAATGTTGATAACTTCTTAGAAGAACTGCTCGACCCTAGCTCTGACTTAGCGACTGTACACAGTCAGGAATCTTTGAATCAGCAAGTCTGGTTGATTCAGGACGACAAGCCTCGAAAAATACCAAATTTTTGTACAAAGAGGAGAACGAAAATCTACAATTACTCGACCTTTTAATAAATTTCGTTACCACATAGAACCCGCTTACCCATGGAAACAAGACCTTGACGAAACACTTTTAGAAATACTAAAACCGAATACAGTTTACGGGATTTATTGTGAACCGACCGTAGAAACAGTACGAAACGAATTCGAAGGAATATTCAATTGCATTTCTAAAATTGTTCAAGACAAATATCCAACAGTTAAACTCAAACGTTACAAACACAAGTGCCTAGACATTGACAGTAAATCGGAACAGGACGAGGTCATTGACCAATACCACATTGGGAAAACTTGCCACTTAAAGAGGAAAACTCGAGACTTACAACAAGCTAAAACCTAACTACTATTTTCCCCGAATGAAGGACATCATCATGACATATGTCAATAACTGCGAAATCTGCCGCAAGACGAAATATGACAGGAAGCCCGTCAAAACTAAATACTGCATGACGCCGACACCTGACAAACCCTTTGAAGAGATCATGATTGACACATTACATTTTGAACAGAAATACATTATCACTATTGTCGACACATTTTCAAAAAAATTATTTGCTGAAGTGCTTAATTCTCTTAATGGTACACAAATTGCTAACGTCATTATTAAATATCTCGAAACTTTCCCCGCTCCCGACAGAATAAAAATGGATAACGGACGAGAATTTAAAAATGGATTAATCCAAAACCTCTTAGACACACAAGGCATCGAAGCATACTATGTTACACCAAACCATCCTAATTCCTTAGGCCTTCTTAACAGGACTCACTCTACACTCATCGAAATCCTACGAGCTGTCAAAGAAAAATTCCCTACGGACTCCCTGAAACAAAGAGTAAGATCTGGTGTACTAGCCTTTAATAACAGCCTTAACCAAAAACTAAAACTCTCGCCAAACGAAATAACATTTGGACTTAATACGCACTCCCCACGTGACTACGACGCTAACATCACAGAACAATTTGTAGCACAGTACCATAATAAAATGAAATTACTGCATTCATGTATACGAAACGCAATTGTAGCTGAAAAACAAACAAGAACCGACAAATTAAACGTTAATCGGGAAGACCCTGACATACCTGACCAAACATATGCTAGAGTACAGACACGGACAAAAGCTCAAAATGTTTATAAACCTGTCTTACAACTTACTGACGGTAAACGCAACATATCTGTTCACAAAGACAATTTACAACGAAAACGTAAAGACTACACAAAGAAAAACAAACCACATGTTTCTGTTCCAGATGAGGATAAACATTTGGATTTTATCTCTGTGCACAACACTGATGCCGACTAGACAGTATCAAATAACTGACACCACAAATTCCCCAGGAGTTATACCTACCAGACTACCTGACGCCTACATCTTGAATCACTACTACACTTTCACATACTATATTAATTATGAAAATCTATACAAAGAATTAAAGGAGACTGAGGTAATGCTGCCTAAATTTAAACATTTTCCTTTCTACAAAACTACTCAACACTTACTACAAGTTACAAAACTTAAACTAAAAACTCTATTCAACATTAACAACCACAAACGAACCAAACGAGGACTAATAAACGGCCTTGGTTCAGCAATAAAATGGCTAACGGGCAATCTTGATGCCAACGACAAACAAAAATATGATAAATTGTTGGAAGAACTCGAAAGGAATGAATACCATATTGAACATAACATAGAACACCAGGCACAATCACACACTGATCTTATAAACACTATGCGACATGACATAGACTTACTTAATGACAATAACATAGAACACCAGGCAAAATCACACACTGATCTTATAAACACTATGCGACATGACATAGACTTACTTAATGACAATAACATAGAACACCAGGCAAAATCACACACTGATCTTATAAACACTATGCGACATGACATAGACTTACTTAATGACAATAACATAGAACACCAGGCACAATCACACACTGATCTTGTAAACACTATGCGACATGACATAGACTTACTTAATGACAATAACATAGAACACCAGGCAAAATCACACACTGATCTTATAAACACTATGCGACATGACATAGACTTACTTAATGACAATAACATAGAACACCAGGCACAATCACACACTGATCTTGTAAACACTATGCGACATGACATAGACTTACTTAATGACAATAACATAGAACACCAGGCACAATCACACACTGATCTTGTAAGCACTATGCGACATGACATAGACTTACTTAATGACAATAACATAGAACACCAGGCACAATCACACACTGATCTTATAAACACGATGCGTCATAACAAAGACTTACTTAATGACAATAACATAGAACACCAGGCACAATCACACACTGATCTTATAAACACTATGCGACATGACATAGACTTACTTAATGACAATAACATAGAACACCAGGCACAATCACACACTGATCTTGTAAACACTATGCGACATGACATAGACTTACTTAATGACAATAACATAGAACACCAGGCACAATCACACACTGATCTTGTAAACACTATGCGACATGACATAGACTTACTTAATGACAATAACATAGAACACCAGGCACAATCACACACTGATCTTATAAACACTATGCGACATGACATAGACTTACTTAATGAC
Source organism: Gonocerus acuteangulatus (assembly GCA_946811695.1). Classification (NCBI taxonomy): domain Eukaryota; kingdom Metazoa; phylum Arthropoda; class Insecta; order Hemiptera; family Coreidae; genus Gonocerus; species Gonocerus acuteangulatus. The sequence goes on from OX328132.1 coordinate 132,994,013, forward strand.
AATAACATAGAACACCAGGCACAATCACACACTGATCTTATAAACACTATGCGACATGACATAGACTTACTTAATGACAATAACAGAAAGACGGAGAAACTTATAAATTATGTAGATGACGATGAAAAACACTTACATTTAAACGAAATATATTCAACCCTTAACTATATTTATATTAGAATAACGGATTTAGAAAATACAATGGAATTTTGTAAACTGGGAGTAACGCATTCCTCAATAATGAGCCAATTTGACTTTCTTGAAACCCAAAATGTCACTTTACTCACTCTTAACCCCGAAGCATTATGGCTACTAAGTAAATAACGTTGTGTTACTAAAGAAGGAATTTTGCATATATTCCTATCGGTCCCCTTACAAACTGTAACATTCCGCACATTTTATTTTCTTCAGGTATGAAAAATACAAACACAGTCACAACTCTGACACCTTATACTTTACTTTTAAGAAATGATACTACTATATTTAGTGGAAATTGTACATATATTCTAAATCATTACTATTGTAAAAATATAACTGCCATAAATGACAGCTGTATGTCAAATCTATTCAATGGCACATCTCATGACTGTATCACGACATCTGTCACATGCCACGCTTATTATTAATGATTTTAGCTTCTTTTTTCTGGACCCAAAAAGTTAAAGAATATAAACCTAATTCATTAAAATAAAAACAGTTTGCTCGTCAGTATTTTGGTAGTCGCGTTTTACGACTACTGGAAAATTTTTCAGGATTCAAAAATCTTCGTCTCAAATAAATGGACGCATTAAAAAAGATTCAGCAAGTTGGTCAATGTCAAAATATTCCAATAAAGAAACTATCGGAATTGAAATGTGGTCAATCTTATCCAATTAAAGAATATAAAGAAATTCCAACAAAATTTGGAAAAGGAATAGTTGTTACTTTAAAACATAAAGAAGATAAATTTCAAGTTTTCCTACCAGATAGATTTAATGATAAATTAAATAAAAAAGATATTCAACAATTAAATTCACAAAAACTATTTTTTGTTTACGATTGTTTAAAAGATATAAGTGATGGGAAGTCGATGCATATTATTAACTTTCGAGAAAACAAATATGTCAAAAAGAATACTGTTCAATCGGAGAAAAATAAAAGTGATAGTGATGATTAAATTAGTTGTATAATATCTTTACTTTTGGGGCTCTAGCCCTATTTTTTTATGTTTACGTTTTTTTTCAGAAATTTAGATGTGTTTAAATCCTGCATATTCAGAGGAAGTAACGATTCAATACTCCGTAAATTTCTATAATTTAAACGATGTTTTTTCAGATTATAACATTTTTTTAGTGATAATTAGAAATTTAAAAAATGAGAATTATTGAATCTGAAAAATTATTTCTATAAATAAAGTTGTAAAAAATAGTAGATTTCTCGTTACCTTTCAAAGGTAGCGATTCGGTCCTCCATATATATCCATAATTTAAACGATGTTTTTTCTGAATATAACATTTTTTTAGTGATAATTAGAAATTTAAAAAATGAGAATTATTGAATCTGAAAAATTATTTCTATAAATAAAGTTGTAAAAAATAGTAGATTTCTCGTTACCTTTCAAAGGTAGCGATTCGGTCCTCCATATATATCCATAATTTAAACGATGTTTTTTCTGAATATAACATTTTTTTAGTGATAATTAGAAATTTAAAAAATGAGAATTATTGAATCTGAAAAATTATTTCTATAAATAAAGTTGTAAAAAATAGTAGATTTCTCGTTACCTTTCAAAGGTAGCGATTCGGTCCTCCATATATATCCATAATTTAAACGATGTTTTTTCTGAATATAACATTTTTTTAGTGATAATTAGAAATTAAAGAAAATGAGAATTTTTAAATCTGAAAAATTATTTCTATAAATAAAGTTGTTAAAAATAGTAGATTTCTCGTTAACTCTCAAGAGGGACGATTTGCCCCCGTTCAAATTTTCATAATTAATACAAAATCTAATTTAACTTTTTAGATCTGAAATGTGTTCAATTAAATCATCTTTCTGTAAATTCTTTATTATTCTAAATTGCAAATCATTTTAGAGATTTCGTTACCATTAGCGTTTGGAAATCATTTTAGAGATTTCGTAAGCATTCGCGTTTGCAAATCATTTTGGGGATTTCGTTACCATTAGCGTTAGGAAATCATTTTTGAGATTTCGTTTGCATTCGCCTTTGCAAATCATTTTAGAGATTTCGTTAGCATTCGCGTTTGGAAATCATTTTAGAGATTTCGTTAGCATTCGCATTTGAAATCATTTTGGGGATTTCGTTACCATTAGTGTTTGGCAATCATTTCTAAGATTTCGTTAGCATTCGCGTTTACAAATCATTTTAGAGATTTCGTTAGCATTCGCGTTTGGAAATCATTTTAGAGATTTCGTTAGCATTCGCATTTGAAAATCATTTTGGGGATTTCGTTGCCATTAGCGTTTGGAAATCATTTTTGAGATTTCGTTAGCATTCGCGTTTGCAAATCATTTTAGAGATTTCCTTAGCATTCGCGTTTGGAAATCATTTTAGAGATTTCGTTAGCATTCGCATTTGAAAATCATTTTGGGGATTTCGTTGCCATTAGCGTTTGGAAATCATTTTTGAGATTTCGTTAGCATTCGCGTTTGCAAATCATTTTAGAGATTTCCTTAGCATTCGCGTTTGGAAATCATTTTAGAGATTTCGTTAGCATTCGCGGTTGGAAATCATTTTAGAGATTTCGTTAGCAAATCATTTTGGGGATTTCGTTACCATTAGCGTTTGGAAATCATTTTAGAGATTTCGTTAGCATTCGCGTTTGGAAATCATTTTAGAGATTTCGTTACCATTAGCGTTTCGAAATCATTTTAGAGATTTCGTTAGCATTCGCGTTTGCAAATCATTTTGGGGATTTCGTTACCATTAGCGTTTGGAAATCATTTTAGAGATTTCGATAGCATTCGCGTTTGCAAATCATTTTGGAGATTTCGTTAGCATTCGAGTTTGCAAATCATTTTAGAGATTTCGTTAGCATTCGCGTTTGGAAATCATTTTAGAGATTTCGTTAGCATTCGCGTTTGCAAATCATTAAGAAGAAAAGTCCGACTCGCAGGAACTGCATCATCTTAGCGCGGTTCCATTCATATCCCTAGTGTCATTTTGTGTACTTAGAATAGAAACAGTTATTACTTTGTTTAGATCATTCTTAATTTAAACACATATTCCAAAGAAAAGCAAGATTGTCGGCAAGGCACAAGAAACCATTCTAAGCGAAAATTACTCTTTCCGCCGTCCCAAGTTTCTCTCTACGAAGACTCTACTACGAATATGTTTCTAATTGACTCAACTTGCTTTACTAACATATCCATTTTAGTGTTAAATGCAATTAAAAACGCTAAACTACTCATTTTACTGTTAAATGCAATTAAACAAAATAAAATTGTACAAGAAAATGGGAAAGTATTATTATGTTATTTTTTAATGTATTACGCCACATACAACCATAAAATATAATTATATTTCTACTATAGCGTTTGGCTTTATGACTTCCTACAGGTACAATATCTGTCATCTCTCCTAGGAAGCATCTTGATTTATGAAGTGCAATAAAACCTACCTGAAGCCTGCCTAGTAGCTCGACCCGGGCAGATGTCTGACCCTACAAAGAGTCTAAACATTCTCTTTCTGCAGGAACTGCGTCATTTTAAGACGTATCCATATTGTCATTTCGAAACTTTAAAATAGAACTAATCTTTTTTTATTATTATTATTTCATGAAAACTGTTAACACCAACAGGTTAGAAGCGGAAATTCCTCAATCTAAAGCAAGACTCTCAAAGTCAATTCAAAATACAAACACGCTTCTCAATTACTTGTCATGTTTTATTGAAAAAAATGTAATCAAAATAACAGCAAGATATTAAAAACTAAGGCAAACCGAGAAAAAAAAAAACAATTAAGAACAAAAGTAAACAGAGATAAAAAAAATCTCTTTCTCTTGGCAAGCTATATTTCTAACAATGAATTGTTTTTCTTATTTTACATAATCTGTTTTATTGTCAAATACATTATCGAACTATAAGAAATTAAGAAAAAAAACAAAACAAGGAATAAAAACTGGCAAAAAGAACAGTTCGAATAAGCGAAATCAATTACTTCAAAGTTTAAGCACTTACACACTTGACATCGCTTATTCAAAACTTTCTTCAGAACCTTTTTTGTAGACCATTTAGTAAGCTTTCGAATGGTAACCTTTCGCTTCCCAAGATTGTCAACGGTTTTCGAGATACTAACGAAAGTGCGCCGTAAAATAAAAAAATAAAAAAAAAAAAAATAAATAAAAAAATAAAAAAATAAAAAACTAACGAAAGTATTAAAGGTTACCAAAACTTTTCTTGTCTGTTAATAAAATATTTTATTCTAACCCTTCCTTTACTCCAAACGTAACCAAAATTTCAACATATTAGTGTTGATAAAATTCGAACATGCAGAAAATGTTTCAACTGAATCCCATAATTCTAAGTACCAAAATCAAAGACAAATAGAACAGTTCGAAATCAATTACTTTAAAGTTTTAAGAACTTATTTCTCCGATTTACATCGCCTAATCAAAACTTTCATTAGAACCATTTTTGTAGAGCATTTAGTGAGCTTTCTAATGGTCATCTTTCGTTTCCCAAGATTCTCAACCTTTTTCGAGATATTGAGGAAAGTATACAAAGTTACCAAAACATTTTATGTCTGTTAATAAAATATTTTATTCTAACCCTTCCTAAACTCCAAACGTAACAAAAATTTCAACATATTAGTTTTAATGAAAGTAGAACATGCAGAAAATGTTTCAACTGAATCCAATGATTCTAAGTACCCAAACCAAAAACGGTATTCAAAAACACTTTTTCCAACTTTCTCGAAAACGGTCAAAGCTATCGCCTGGAAAATGGTTTCATTCGTTTTCCTAGCCCAAGAAGCCTATAAAACGAGTACTTACAAGCTTATGAACTCAAAAACGTAAGCGTTACGATTTTTTTTGCGCGAATTTCGCCCCAAACGCCATCTTCTATTGGGCGGATTCTGCTGGTTAACGAACTTGACCTTTTAAATTGGACGACGGATTTTTGTACCAAATTTCATCACAATCGTACCATTAGGGAAGCCAGAAATGGGCGAACAGACAAATATATATATATATATATATATATATATATATATATATATATATATATATGTATACACAAATTTGAACCACCGTTATTTTCGGTCTCTAGGGGTTCTGAAACGCGAAATTTTCTAGTCGGCACTTCCGGATTGTTTCATTGTATCAACCTTATAAGCTATGGGGGGGGGGGGAGGAACAGCGCTAAAAACGAAAAAACTTATAAAAATAGAAAAGTAGTTGAAAGCATATCAAAGTACCAATCTTACCTATACCCTAATATAAAAAAAAAACATGGATGTAAAATACGTGGATTTAAAAAAAAAAATTGTTCGGGACTAAATTGTTCCAGGCTGGAACAAAGCGAGGTCAAATGATGTTAGATGACTAGAGCTTAGGAAATTATAAAAATGTTTCAATTGATTGTAATAAAGGTCTTATAAAATTGATTAAATTTATTTGATAAATTTTATTTGTAATAAATGGAAGCATTGAAAAAGATTCAGTAAGTTGGTCAATGTCAAAATATTCCAACAAAGAAACTATCAGATTTGAAATGTGGTCAATCTTATCCAATTAAAGAATTTAAAGAAATTTCAACAATATTTGGAAAACGAATAGTTGTTACTTTAAAACATAAAGAAGATAAATTTCAAGTTTTTCTACCAGATAGATTTAATGATAAATTAAATAAAAAAGATATTCAATAATTAAATTCTGAAAAACTATTATTTGTTTATGATGGTTTAAAAGACTTAAATGATGGATTGAGTCAAAAAGAATAACATTAAATCCGAGAAAAATGAAAGTGATAGTGATGATTAAATTAATTTTATAATTTTTGGGGGTTTTGCCTTATGTTTACGTTTTTCTAGATTTTAATACATTTTTGTAAAAATTAGTGGATGAACGCGTTATGCAAATTTTGGGGAAAAGGGGGAATTTTGGAAGCGGCCTCGTAACCCCCTTTTAGCACGGTTCCTCCCTCCCTCATAGGGAGGAACCCCGCTTATAGGGTTGATACAATGAAACAATCCGGAAGTGCCGACTAGAAAATTTTGCGTTTCAGAACCTCTGGAAACCGAAAATGATGGTAGTTCGAATTTGTATATATATATATATATGTATATATTTATATATATATATATATATATATATATATATATATATATATTTTTGTCTGTTCGCTCATTTCTGGCTTCCCTGATGGTCCGATTTTGATGAAATTAGGTACAAAAATCCGTCGTCCAATTTGAAAGGTCAAGTTCGTTAACCAGCAAAATCCGCCCACTGGAAGATGACATTTGGGGCGAAATTCGCGCAAAAAAAATCGTAACGCTTACGTTTTTGAGTTCATAAGCTTGTAAGTACTCTTTTTATAGGCTTCTTGGGCTAGGAAAACGAATGGAACCATTTTCAAGGCGATAGCTTTAACCGTTTTCGAGAAAATTGGAAAATAATTTTTGAATACCGTTTTTGGTTTGGGTACTTAGAATTACGGGATTCAGTTGAAACATTATCTGCATGTTCTACTTTCATTAAAACTAATATGTTGAAAGTTTTGTTACGTTTGGAGTTAAGGAAGGGTTAGAATAAAATATTTTATGAACAGACAAGAAAAGTTTTGGGAACTTCGTAAACTTTCATTAATATCTCGAGCACGGTTGGGAAATCGTGGTAAGTGGATAGAAACTATTTGAAAGCTTTCTAAATTTTCTACATAAAATATTCTAAAACTATTTTTGATTAGGTTATGTCAATCGGAGAAATAAGTGCTTAAAACTTCAAATACGTCTGTTTTGTTCTTAAGATCGGGTTTTTGTCGTTCTTTTTGTAATTTTTGTCTCTTTCCCTTTGTTTTTTATTGCTTTTTCTTTTTGTAATTTCTTATGTTGGGAAAATTTTGGGTGTAAAACAGGATATGAAAAATGAGACCAATTTTCTGTTGCTAGAAATAATGTAAATTTTGGGAACTTTCATTAATATCTCGAAAACGGTTGAAAATCTTTGTAAACGGAAGAATACCATTAGAAAGCTTATTAAATGCTCTACATAAAAGGTTCTAATGAAATTTTTGATTAGGCGATGAAAATCGGAGAAATAAGAGCTTAAAGCTTTAAAGTAATTGATTTCGCTTATTCGAACTGTTCTTTTTGTCCGTTTTTTATTCCTTGTTATTTTTTAATTGCTTATAGTTGGATAATGTATTCGAAAATAAAACAGGTTTAGTAAAATAACAAAAACAATTTATTGTTAGAAATATAGAGTTCCAAGATTCCAAGACCTTGTAACTAGCGGGAAAGTTTCTAGTGATGCCGACCCTTCCAGGTAAGATTGTAAATCCTACCTTTCAAGACTGTTGGAACCAAAACAATAACTGTCGGGGTTCGGTCACTGCTACTTTTATCGTAAAAATGGTTTTATTGTGCCGACGTTTCGGCTTGAACTTCAAGCCTTCATCAGGGCTGTAAATACAAGTAGGACATATTTAACACTAATATATGCACATATCTATGTAAATACACCTAACATATATATATATATATATATATATATATATATATATATATATATATATATATATGTATATATATATATATAATATATATATATATATATATATATTTATATATGTATATGCATATACATATACACATATACACGCACACATATGTACGTACATATATATGCCCACATATGGGGTATGTATTATTAAGTAGCAGTGACCGAACCCGGACAATCCCTACCTTGCATCATCAACGGTCAACGATCTCCTCTCAACAAAATAATAACTGCTTCTATTTTAATCTTTCGAAATTAGACTAGGGATAAGAACGGAACCGCGCTAAGATGAGGCAGTTCCTGCGAGTCGGACTTTTTTCTACTACTTATGTATATATATATATATATATATATATATATATATATATATATATATATATGCATATTTATGTGTATGTGTATTTATAAATATATATATATATATATATATATATATATATATATATATATATATATATATTCTACTTAGTTACAAAAACAAAGCTAACTAACTCCGAGAAAAGCAATAAATATACAAACACTTCTTACTAAACAATTGCATCATTATTCGCGAATTTTAAATTTAAAAACTAGTGCATTAATTACTAATACAGCAGTACAGCTCCTAGCTCTTAAACCATGTGTTTAATGACCGCTTGGTGGTTGACAGCACGTTAAAAAAAACAAATAAAAAAAAAAAAACTCTGTAGAAGGCAGAGGTAAAGGAGAAAAGGCATCAGCCGGGCAGTTGTTCTTACCTTCGTTGTATTCAAATGAATAATTATAGTGGTAAAGAATTAACGCCCACCTTGCTAATCTGTTTGCAGCAACTTTTGGTATTTCGGCGTTTTCGTAAAAAATGCGTATCAGCGGCTTGTGGTCGGTTTTCAAAGTAAAATATCTACCAAAAAGATAATGGTGAAATGTTTGAACGCCGAAAATCAACCCTAATGCTTCTTTGTCAATAGCGCTATATCTTTTCTCCGCCGCATTTAATGTTCTTGATGCATAAGCTATAAGCCGTTCACTTTTGTCTGGGAAAACATGGAACAGGACCGCCCCTAAGCCGGCATCTGTCTCTAAAGCCATTGGGAAGTTGGGATCACAATGGACTGATGTATCATTGGCTGTAAGAGAGTTTTTGAGTTCGTTGATCACTAGTTCGTCATTCTTGGTTAGCTCCGAACGGACACCACGTTTTAAGAGTCTATGGAGCCTGGTATGAACTTACTGTAATAGATAATACTTCCGAGGAACGAACGTAGTTCCTTGACATTTCTGGGACACGGCATATTAACAATGGCCTCAATGTGCTCCACTGTTTTGGGTGTAAGCCATGTTTATCTACTATGTGACCCAAGTATTTCACGTGGGGGGTGGAACCAGCGGCATTTAGACTCCTGCGTTCAAGTTCCATGACTCTGAAGTTGGCGTAAAACTTCGCGTACCCTGGCATTGTGGGTATCGTGATTATGAGCTGTAATAATGATGTCATCCAAAATAACACGATGTACCCTCAATTCTGGCAAGGATATAGTCTATAGTCCTTTAGAATACTGCTGGTGCCATTTTAATCCCAAAAGGCATCCTTCTGTAGCGATAATAGCCCTTGTTTGTTGATATGACCAACAATTCCCTGGAGTTCTCGTCAACATCCATCTGCAAGGAGGTCAATAACTGTAAACGTTTGACCTCCATTTAATTTAGCCGCGACCTCTTCAAAAAGTGGCAAAGGGTAAGAGTCGTTGTAGAAGTGCTTATTTGTCGTAACTTTAAAATCCGCACACAAGCGGACTTGGCCACTACTTTTGACAGATACGACTAGTGGTGATGCCCATTGTATTGGAGTGACACATGGATCAACTGGTTCTATAAGACCATGAAGTATAAGCCTATCTAATTCTGCTTCCACGGCAGCCTTTAATGGTAATGAAACTGGCCGAGGTTTGAAAGCTATTGGTTTAATATCTGGCTTCATATTTATTTTTACAGTGTATCCTTTTGTGATAGAATTGTTCCTAGACCTGGCGAGAAAACATCACTAAATTGAGAAGTAAACTGTTTTATATCTCACTCATGTGTTAAGTAATTCCCTGTTTTGGAATGAGATAATTTGTCGTCTTTTACATTACATTAAGTGGCTCCTGGTGGTAATGGAAGACGAAAACCTAGAACCCAATCCATCCCAAATAATGGAACATCTTCGCCTTTTATAATATAAATCGGTAGCATTTTAATTCGGCCAAAAGCTGTAACCTGTAATTTTGTTGCGCCTAATACCGTAACTGTATGCCCAGTGTAAGCTGCGAAGTCGTTCGCTGGCTTTAACTTAGGTGAACCTAAAGCTTTCCAAATAGATTCGCTAATAATAGAGTGACATGCCAGGGTCGTAACGCATGTTAATAACTTTCTTATTTAACCTAAACTTAAGCATAACTTTAGACGCTTATTATAATTTTTCCTTTCAAAGAGTGAATGGTCGATTCGAAAGATTCTGAACTAAAGCTTTCTTGATCTGAAGAACTAGCGTTAGATTTTGAGCGGGCATTCAACCGCGGAGATAATTTCGATACCGCTCCTCGTTCAATAACAGCATTTTCTGAAACTAAGCAAGCTTTTGCGAAATGATTAGGTCATTGGCATGTCCTACATGTTGTTTTTCGGGCAGGACAGTCTGAAATCTTATGCAATTTGTTTCCACATCTGAAACAGTGGACTCCCTTTTAGCGCGGTTCCTCCCTCCTTTCATAGGGAGGAACCCCGCTTATAAGGTTCACCTCATGAAACAATCCGGAAGTGCCGACTAGAAAATTTTGCGTTTCAGAACCCCTAGAGACCGAAAATAACGGTGCTTCAATAACGGTTGTATATATATACAAATATGCAGAGCCCCTAAACCATTGGCCCGCATAGTCTCCGAAGCAGGGCTATAAAGGACGAAAAATCCGGGGAAAAATCATTATTCCCTTGACAACCACCGAGGACGACACAAGCAGCCTGAAAAAGTCGGAGATGAACCCGACGAAATATTGCGATGGAGAGGAGCGACACCGCTGGAGAAAGAAGCCGTTCCAAACAAACATATAAATATATGTTTGGCGCTTTACTGGCCTCAATAATGGTCCGATTTTGATGAAATTTGGTACAAAAATCTTTCGTCCAATTTGAAAGTTCAAGTTTGTTAACCAGAAGAATCCGCCTACCGGAACATGGTTTTTGGAGCGAATGTCGCGCGAAAAAAATCGTTCCGCTCACTTCATATGCTTGAAAGTACTAGTTTTATAAGCTTATTGGCCTAGGAAAACGAATAAAACCATTTTTAAGGCGATAGTTTTAACCGTTTTCGAGAAAATTGGAAAAATAGTTGTTGAATAACGATTTTGGTTTGGGTACTTAAAATCATAGGATTCAGTTGAAACATTTTCTGCGTGTTCGAATTTCATCGAAACTAATATGTTGAAATTTTGGTTACGCTTGGAGATAAGGAAGGGTTAGAATAAAATATTTTATTAACAGACATGAAAAGTTTTGGGAACTTCGTACACTTTTATTAATATCTCGAAAACGGTTGAGAATCTAGGAAAGCGAAAGGTTACCATTAGAATGCTTACTAAATGTTCTACAAAAAAGATTCTGAAGAGTGTTTTGATTAAGCGATGTCAATCGGAGAAATAAGTGCATAAAACTTTCGTATATTTAAACGGTTATTTTTGCCGGTTTTTATTTTTTTAAATTTAAGCACTCTCTTAATGTGTTTCTATGGTTAACTTTGTTTAAATAATTTTTCTTCGCTAAGCTAAGAGATTGCAATTGTTTTTGTTGTGCTTCAATATTTTCTTAAAGCATTGCGGTTTTCTGGACGTCTGCGAAAGCCGCCGTTGCGGTAGAATGTAATCTTATCAACTCCCGCTGCCAAAACTCATGATTTATGCCAATAATGAGCTGCTCCCTCATGTGCTCGTCCAGAGTACTCTGAAATTGACAAGAAGAAGATGAGCTTCTTAAATCGCCAATGAAATGTTGTACGGTCTCTCCCTCATGGCTATACCTGTGAGCAAATTTTGTACGCGCAGTAAGAGGGTTATCTAATTTATAAAAACGTTGCTTTAGGATATTAATAATACTACCCAAACATTGTTCACTTACATCTTCTGGATAAAAATGCTCAACCAATACCTTGAAAGGCTCTGAACCCATATGAGATAGCAAAATATCTCTTTGTAAGCTGTCATGTGTAATCCCCGATGTTCTCACAGAGATCCTGAAGCTTTGAAGCCAGTATTTCAGTTCTTCACCTTCAGATCCATTAAATGAGTCGAGTTTAGGGTAATTATGATTAATCGATCTTACCGTAGCCATTAAATACTGTGAGCAACTGAACCTGCCTAGAGAAGATATCGGAGAAAATGTACGGAAGTATGATGGAAGGGAGGATGTGTAAGTTTCCTGCATGCAGTTTCCTGTGTTTCAGTTCGTCTTCGAGAAGTCGATGGAGATGGCCTCAAGGTTTTTCCACGCCCTTCCTATAGACCTCATTCGTTTAGCAACATTTTCTCTCCGTGAAAAAACACTTTCACAGTTTTTGGGAGGAGGATGCCATGTATTTTAGGGAAAAGTGCATATTAGATTTACTAATTCATTGGCAGAAAAAGTGTGCATTCATAATTTAAAATGTAATTTTAATGAGCAAAATTCATGTACTTTGTGATCGATCCTACAGTTTGTTTGGAAAGGTTTCAATTAGGACTAAACATCCAATATTTTTATTTCTAAACTCGTTGAGGATCATCTAGAATTCCTGAATATAAGCTGTTCCAGTGTCTTAAAACAATCTTGATCTATTATTGTTGTCTAAACTTTTTTTTTTTTTTATTTACAATCTGTATACATATGTTTACATATAATACAATAAATAAATAAATATCTCCTAAACTATTAGACAAGGAAGAACAGAGGGGAGAAGGCAGCCATTGCTGACATTCCGTGAGGAATTAATAATGCTTTTAAGTGTTATAGTTGGTCTCTAGGCCACTTTCTTTTCAGGTGTCTCGGGTGATTGGAAGGGATCGCATCTGTGAAAAGGGATTGGGCAAGGGGATTGGGATGAAAGGATAGCTTGGAATGAAAAGTGGAGATGCGGGTATTAGCTAATTCAGCGACAAAGGGAATTTCGAGGTCTCGGTGGATGATATTATTGTTGACGTAGAAGGGAGCATTAAGGATCCGGCGAAGGACTTTGGACTGGAAGCTTTGGATTAGGTTTATGTTGGAAGGTTTTGCTGTATCCCATAGTTCAAAGCCGTATGTTCAAATCCGTTTAATAATAGTTTTGTAGATTGTTAGTTTGTTTTCAGTGATGAGTTTTGATTTGGGACTTATTAGTCGTCAAAGTAGGCCGTCTACTTAGTTCTAGTCGTTTTGTTTTTGTGTGTGTGTTCCAAGTAAATCTCTTGTCGATGTGGAAGCCTAGGTATCGAACAACATAGGATTTGGGAATGAGGGATTCGTTAAGGGTAACAGATGGACATTCAGTGTGAATGTGACGTGCTTGCATTTTTCGGCGTTAACTTTAATTCGCCACTTCTTTAGCAATTTCTCGATTTCCAAGAGATGATTCTGGAGCGCTTCTGAGGCTTGCTGCGGGTTGGCGGAACAGGAAAGCACTGCAGTATCATCTGCAAAAGTTGTAGTAATGGTACTGGGATTAGTAGAGATTTCAAAGGTCAAGATAGAGTAGAGTAGAGGAGAGGGGCTAGGATTCTGCCTTAGGGTACTCCAGCAAACACGTGGCGGGATGATGAATTTGATGCAATGTGCTGGACAGGCGGGATGAAAGAAAGGATTTTAGGATTAAGTAGTAGGTGATGGGGAGAAATCGCTTGAGCTTATAAAGGAGGCCAGGGTGCCAGACTCGGTCAAAGGCTAGGGCTACATCAAGAACGACTCCAGAACGGAATTCATTACGTTCAAGCGTTGAGGAAATTGTGTCTACAACCCGGAAAGCTTGTTGAGTCGAAGAGTGGAGTGATCGGAAGCCAAACTGATGAGTTGGAATGATACCAGAGGATTCAACCATGGGACGGATACGTTAGTTTTTGAAGGATTTTAGAGAGGATGGGTGACAAACTGATTGGGCGGTAGGATGATGTTTCAGTAGCTGGTTTGTTTGGTTTGGGAATAAGGATTACAGTGGAGTGTTTCCAGGAGGAAGGGGTTCGCAGTAGACTCTTATATATAAGGATGAGGAACATGATCGCTTTATGGGGGAGGTGCCGAAGGATTCTAGCGGTGATAAGGTCAGGACCAGGGGACTTATTGAAGGGTAGGTGATTAATGATGTATTTGACTTCCGAAGGGTGAAAGGAAGGTGGAGGTAAGGACATCGGTAAGGGTTCGGAAAGATAAGTGCTTCCCTCTTCTGTATGGGAAGGGTTCAACTCTGGGTTCGGAGTAAAGGTTGATTCTATATTGGCAAAATGGGACGCTTTTTCTTCGTCACTTCTGGTCCAAGTTCCATCTTCACGTCGGAGTGGAGAGGAGTTAGCTTGAAATTTAAGAAATCTTTTTGTGGGTTCCCACAGTCAGTAGTTACGGGGCGTTAAAAAAGAAAGATATTCTTCCAGTCGGTGATTTTCTAGTTTAGTAAGTTCGTTTTTGGCTTTGTTGTTACTCTATTCAAAATGGTTTTGTCTACAGGGAGATGGGATCGTTGCCATTGTGTCCGGGCTGGTCTCTTGGCAGAGAGGAGCTGTTGTATATGGGGATTGGGGTTACTGTTGGTTGACGTTTGCGAGTTGGTTTGCTGGCAAGTCTAGCGCAGTCCTGAACTGATTTAGTGAAGAGGTCCACAGCATCGTCAACATCTTGCGCTGTCTCCAACTTTACATTGAGGTCCAGAATAATGTCTAGGTTAGACTGAAACATAGTCCAGTCTGCAGGTCCGGTGGTTAGAGATGGTTTAGTTTGGATAGGGATAGGAGATGTACTGAGTGACAAAAGGAGAGGGGAATTATCAGAAGAGAGGTCTAAAAGAGGAGATACCGATGTAAAGATACCGTTCAAGCCAGAAGTAACGAAAAAATCTGGGATGTCCGGATTTTTGTTGGGTTCGGAAGGCCAGTGGGTTGGATGAGGTTGGGAAATGTAGGAATACTCGCCATTGTACAATACGTCGTTTAGAACTCGGCCTCTCGAGTTCGTAAGGTGACTTCCCCAGAGGAGATGCTTGGCATTAAAGTCTCCCCCAGCGATACATACCAAGGGACTGGAATAAGTTGGTATAATCAGGATGATACATCCGTTGGTTTCGAGATCAATAAATAGAGGAGATGACGAGCGGAAATCTTGGTAAAGGAATGGAGATGGAGGTTAATTGAGAAGAAGCAGTAGACTGATAGGAATGGGAATGATGGGTTATGCTGTTCTTAACCAATACCAATAATAGGGTGATCTGTACGGTAAGTTTTGTATCCTACTATGTTAAAGTAATGTTGAGTTCGTAGGTTTCTTTGTTATAAGTGCAATATCTATGTTACGGTCTGTAAGTAGCAGTTCTAGTTCTTGTCTTCGGGATAACAGCCCGTTGGGATTCCAGAGGTGGATAAGGATAGGAGATGTACTGGGTGGAATAATTTGTTAAGAGGTACTGGGATGCATTGCACGATAAGGAGCTTGATTAGAGGATTGATTACGTTTTCTAGTCTTGTGAAGAAGGAGTTGAATAGATTGGTGGGTTTGCTTGGTTCAGGTGAGTTATACGGGATGACGCACGGGGTTTGCAGAGGAGGGTCTGGCAGGAAGTCGATGCTGGGTGACTTGAAAAGTAGGCGGGCTTTGACTAGAGGGACGCTGACCCTGCGTGAGGGGTTGAGGGTTAGGGATAGGAACTGTGGGTTGAGGAGAGGATTGTAGGTTGTGAAATTTCGGAACATTTTGTTGAGATGTGGACGGTTGAAAAAGGTCAGAGAAGGTGACTCCACACGAGATGAACCTGGTTGGAGGGAGAAGTCTTGCAGAGTGCTGTCCGCTTTTTGTGGGTGTACCGCTAGTGGAGTGCTGAGGTAGAATATCAGGTTGGGCTGCCTGCCTGTGAGCTGCGAATCGGTTTTGGAGAGTCTTCTCGGCCTTGTAAACTTCACAGCCGCGGTATTTTGGAGGGTGATTGCCGCCGCAGTTGAAACATTTGGGTGGAAGTTCCTTGGGGTGGGTGCAGTCCTTAGCGTCATGCTCTCCTGCGCATTTCACGAATTTACGTGTGTGCTCACAGTAGTTTGCTGTGTGTTTAAATTCAAGGCATTTGCGGAATTGCGGGATATCTCTTCTCTGCCTTGGCTCTTCAACTGAGACTCTCGAACGTAGAAGATACTTTTCCTTGAAGATTTCTTTACTCTTCGGTATAGACAAAGAATAGTGGCATAGGTTGCTTCGTAGCTGGGTGTTTTGCTTAATGCACATTTTTGACCTTGTATCCGAGCTCTTCGAGTTCCGACTTAATATCTTCTGGAGGAGTGGTGTGGTGGAGATGACGTAGAACAACTCTGTAGGACTTGTCTTCCTTAGGAAGGTAAAAATGGAAGTCGCTCCCCATGTCCCCGAGGTGTTTTACTACTTTGCGGAAGGAGCCACTGGTGTTTACATTTATTAGCGTGTACTCGAACCATGCTCAACAGGTGAACGTGTCTTTGCCTATTAAATTGGAGATTTTTGGCAAAATGGTTTGAAGTCAGTTATGTTTCTCACTACAATAGGCGGTGGTTTCGGAACAAATGTTGATTGGGACGTTTCCACTTGTGTCCATATTTAATTTTTTGGAAGGATTTCTTGGCTTTAAAAATGGAGGTTCTTTTGAGTGGGGCGGGGAATCTATGAGTAGATGACGCGAGGGGTGTCTGTGACATGGATTGCTTAATGAAGGTTTTTTTCTTTTGAGGTGAATTTATGGGTGAATTCTCCTGAGAGTGGTGCCTTCTATTATTTGACTTTCTTTTCCTCCCATGTGTGTGTGTGTGATTGATTAGAAGGCCGAGGAAAAAGAAAAAAAAAAGAATATATACATTAAAATAAATAAATAAAAAGTAAGTCTCAGGGACGAGATTCGAACCACAGACCTCTGAAACGGTTGTCCTTCACTCATCCACTAGACCAGCGAGGGAGCTGGCAGAAGGTGCTGGGAAGCATGCTGGAGGCCTGAGTATTTTGCCAGCTAAAGGGTTAGCAAGGAGGGGATGACTGGCCAATTCACGCAAGCCACCTACCACTAGCCTAGCTAGGGAAGGGACTAATGGAGTGAAAAGTAAGGTTTATTTACTTACTATTTTGAAGCTTTCGGCTGGATGTTTTGCCCTAAAACTTCACACACTGGTACTCGAGAGTTAAGTCTCCAACATCACGACTTTTCAAAAGGAGAACCGGAAAAAAAAACTCGAAATAACGATTTGAACAGGAGGGCAATAAGAAAACTGCGTATCGGGCAATGGCTGCAACGCGACTCTCTCGCCTAAACGAAGCAGCTGTGCAAACAAGACAACAAATGAAAGATAAGGAATATGCCGTTAGGTTAATTGGATCGTATATCATTAGTAATTTACATAAAGGCTTTTCGACTGACGGAAAAATTATGATGCTTACAGAAGCCATTATGGAGGGTTTTAGGATAACTACACCTGGCTGATCAGTTGGAGCTACATTACTACACATAGCACTATTCACATTACGAGCAACACGTGAGTCTTCGATAAAGTCTATAATAACAAGACGGATAATGTCATTGTGGAGTTGGCTATAGCAGCTTTTAGCGCGGTTCCTCCCTCCCTCCATAGGGAGGAACCCCGCTTATAAGGTTGATCTCATGACGCAATCCGGAAGTGCCGACTAGAAAATTTTGCGTTTGCTAGAGACCGAAAATGATGGTGGTTCAATATATGTATATATTTATATATATTTATATATATATTTATATATATTTATATATATATAAATATATATATACATATATATATATATATATATATATATATATATATATATATATATATATATGTCTGTTCGCGGCCCTGAAAGGTCAAAAATGGTCCGATTTTGATGAACTTTGGCACAAAAATCTTTTGTCTAATTTGAAAGGTCAAGTTCGTTAACCAGCAGAATCCGCCCACCGGAACATGGGTTTGGAGCAAATGTCGCGCGAAAAAAATCGTTCCGCTTACTTCATATGCATGAAAGTACTCGCAGCCTAGGAAAACGAATGAAACCATTTTTAAGGCGATAGCTTTAACCGTTTTCGAGAAAATTGGAAAAATAGTTTTTAAATACCGTTCTTGGTTTGGGTACTTAGAATCATGGGATTCAGTTGAAACATTTTCTGCATGTTCTACTTTCATTAAAACTAATATGTTGAAATTTTTGTTACGTTTGGAGTTAAGGAAGGGTTAGAATAAAATATTTTATTAACAGACATAAAAATTTTTGGTAACTTTGTATACTTTCGTTAGTATCTCAAAAACCGTTAAGAATCTTGCAAAGCGGAAGATTACCATTCGAAAGCTTTAATTAGGCGATGTCATTGGACGACGGATTTTTGTACCAAATTTCATCACAATCGGACCATTAGGGAAGCCAGAAATGGGCGAACAGACAAATATATATAAATATATATATATATATATATATATATATATATATATATATATATATACATATATATATATATATATATATATATATATATATATATATATATATGTATATATATATAAATTTGAACCACCGTTATTTTCGGTCTCTAGGGGTTCTGAAACGCAAAATTTTCTAGTCGGCACTTCCGGATAGTTTCATGAGATCAACCTTATAAGCGGGGTTCCTCCCTATGAAGGGAGGGAGGAAATCAATTACTTCAAAGTTTTAAGCACTTATTTCTCCAATTGACATCGCCTGATGAAAACTTTGTTCAGAACCTTTTAGCGCGGTTCCTCCCTCCCTTCATAGGGAGAAACCCCGCTTATAAGGTTGATCTCATGAAACAATCCGGAAGTGCCGACTAGAAAATTTTGCGTTTCAAAACCCCTAGAGACCGAAAATGACGGTGGTTCAAATTTGTATTTATATATATATATATATATATATATATATATATATATATATATATATATATATATATATATATATTATATATATATTTATTTATATATATATATATATATATTTATATATATATGTATATATTTATTTATTTATATATATATATATATATATATATATATATATATATATATATATATACAGGGTGTCCCGTAAATGTCTAGTCATATTGTGGGAGGTGATAGAGAAACCTTAGGGGGAACAAAAAATGTCATGTGACGATTTTCCGAATTCTCAAACATAAGGGAGAAACGACATTTTATTGTTTTTTCGAGACAAACGTGGTTTTTAGGAGAATAATCGTTGTAGCTCCGTCACAGATGGTTGTACAAGAAAGGAAGTAAAACCAATCGAAAGCTGAGTAAATTTACTATAACACTATTTGGGAGCAAACATAAAAATAAATTAATTTAAGTATGTCTATCTTACCAAAGTAAGCTATTCTAAATTCTCTGACTTTTTCTTGATATTTCTTACCAGCCTTACTCTTCAATGGGCAGGATCTGAGATTTCCGGGTTTCAGAAAAACTTTTTCATTTAACCAGCTTTCCATTCATGTATTACAACCCTGTGTTATTGAAGCAAGTGAACGATTTAGGAACAAAAGTTTATAAAAAAATATGGATCTGTGAAAAGGAAATTAATTTTTTTTTCCTGTTTATTCAAAACGCTTAAAAGAAATGGTTAGTTTTTTAAATATTAAGTAAATATTTACTTAAAACAATAAAAAAAATGACTATAAATAAAAATAAAAAAGGTCTAAAACAGTAAATAAATAAAATAAACATTTATTTTGAATTTATTAATTACAGCAACTAATACTGGGTCCAGGAGGCGGCCATTAATGAACCCCGATCACATATTAACCTCAAAAACTATTATTATTACCTAGATAACACATTATAAGGGAGTAATTACCTGTAACAGCAGTTTAACCGGTACAGGTTAAAATTCGTTGTCTATAACAAATGGAGGTTAAAATTTAAAAATTTATGTTTCCAAGAAGTCATTTGGAAACACCCATTATATTTGCGAGCATTACCAATAAGTGTTGTGACTGGGGATGCTGATGGGTGAGGAGGCTGTGCAATGGTTCGGAATATTATTACCTTGGATGGACCATCAGCAGGTTTAGCGTAAACTCTATGGGGGACAAGTTGAATTGAACCTCGCTGAATTGGACCGTTGATGTTGATTTTGTCCCTCATAGCGTAAACTCTATGAGGGACAGTTTATTTCAAGTAATTCAAGGACTGCCACCATAGTTGAAATTAACCGTAATTAAAAATAATACTATGAAATAGATACCGTACGGTAACAGCTGTTCTGTTATCGTTCTAGCATCCTGCCTAGTCGAGCATGCTCTCTTTAAAACTAAAACTTCAAACCCCTCTAAAAATACTTAAAAATTCAAATATTAAAAAAACCTTTCCTAGCGAGTGTTTACATGCTAATGGGAGTGTACCCTTATTTTAAAATGGTATTACAATTAAATGATTCCAAATAATTTGATTGCAATACCGTTTTAAAGAAAATCCAAACCAAACTCCCCTTTTTAAAGAAAAAAAAAATATGTGGTCCATAAATAAGAATTCATAAAAAATAGCAATACAAATGAGGCATTTAATTAAGGTTATGATTAGTTATAAGTTGTAATATCCTACAACTGAAACTATATTCTTTATTTTCATTGATTTTTTTTTTAAATATAATATTTATTTATTTTAAGGGCTTCGCATCTAAAGCTAAAACCTCAACCTTGTGCAAATATAATATTAATATGTTATATTGTTTACCTGTTCGTGTAATAATCCGTAACTGAGTTTTTTTTTTATGAATGAAAAAGTAGGTAAGTGGTGCAGGGTTTATGTTATTTATGCCAAAAGGAAAGTTTTAAAAACATAGTTTGTTGTTTCAAATACACTTTCACATATTTTTGTTCACTTTTTTTTCCTTTCTATTAAAGCTTCTGTTTCAAATTTTATGGTTCATAAGCTCTTCTATAAGGATAGTCCTTCTATCATAGGAAATAGGGGCCTCTAAGAATAAAAACAAATTTAAGATATTTTTCTTGCAGTTATGGACAACAATGAATTAAAGGTATTTGGGAATTTCAATAACGACATTGACTTGGCGAGCAACAATATTTTTACCAGAATTGCAACCCTATTTAAACATTTAGTCCAAGAGCTGGTAACACACTTTTCAAGTGATTTATGTGCCTTGAAATTGTGCTATAGTGGGTCTCTAGTGTAGATAAAAAGTTAAGTATGTGGTTGCTGGACATACCTTGAAACACCAGGTACTGCGCATGGTAATCAGTAACAAACTATAGGCCAAAAATAGTGTTTTATTCAGAAGCCATAAGTCTTTAATGTAAAACTAACAAGGGGAGGATACAGCGATGGGGTCATCGATTTGGACCAATTTTTTTCTGGTGATTCTACATCGAAAAATAGTCGACATGAGTCCGAGCATTCCGTCTAATGCGCCTCAGGAACCTAGAAATAGAATAAAATAGGTTGAAAGTGCTTTATTTTTTATATCGAATTTAGAAATGATATCGACATGATTCTTACACCAATTCATTTGTTTTATAGAGTGGATTAAAAGAAAAATATAATCGTTAAACAATAATTTGTATTTCGTCAAATATATTCAAAAATATGCTTTCGTTTTCAGGTAAACTTTTTTGCATATAACGTCAATTTCAGAACATGTGTGTCAATTCAAGAACGGAAATGTGTTACATTATAGCCTTTATTGACCCTCCATGTTTGGTTTGGATCGGGTAAATATTCTTTAAAATATGACCGGATTATTGAATCTTTAACAAAATCTTAAGGTTCCCCCCTTAGCAAAATTTAAAATACATTTTTTTTTATTTTTGTAATATTCCCAAAATTTGAATTTAGAGGTTTTTCAATGTGCTAAAAACGAATCTGACATCCGTTTTTAAACCAAAAATTGTTTCATAATCGATAACTTTTTAAATGTAGGTTTATGGAATATTTTGGCATAATAATGACTTCTACAGAGTCGAGTGTGTAAAACAATTTTTTATTTAAAAATGGATGTCAGATTCGTTTATAGCACAGTGAAAACCCCCTAAATTCAAATTTTGGGGATATTACAAAAATAAAAAAAAATGTATTTTAAATTTCGCTAAGGGGGGACCCTTAAAATGTAGTTAAAGATTCCAATCCGGCCATATTTCAAAGAATATTTACCCGATCCAAACCAAACTTGGAGGGTCAATAAAGGCTATAATGTAACACATTTCCGTTCTTGAATTGACAAATATGTTGTTGAACACATGTTCTGGAATTGACGTTATATGCAAAAAAGTTTACATTCTATTTTTATTTTGAAAACCATTTTTTGCAAGTACCTTTCGAGATAATAAAATAGTCATTTATATGGTTAGAAAAAGGAGTCTTTCTTCTTTCGAAAGATTTCAATGATGTAAAAATCGGATTATCTCAAGGGGAGCTATTGAATTTCAAAACGCACAAATTTTCGCTTACAAATGTTTAGTCTCTTCCAGACTAGGAAAAATCATTATTTTTTGTTTTCAATAATATTCAATATATTAGGGTTCTTGGGGTGCTAATTTTAAATCTGCTATTATTTTTGGTCTAAAAAAATGTATAATACTAGTTTACCTGAAAACGATAGCATATTTTTGAATATATTTGAGAAAATATAAATTATTTTTTAACGATTATATTTTTCTTTTAATCTACTCTAAGAAAAATGAATTGCTGAAAGAATCATGTCGATATCATTTTCTAAACTCGATATAAAAAATAAAGCACTTTCAACCTATTTTATTTTATTTCTCGGCTCCTAAGGCGCATTGGACGGAACGCTCGGACACGTGTCGACTATTTTTCAATGTAGAATCACCAGAAAAAAATTGGTCCAAATCGGTGACCCCATCGCTGTATACTCCCCTTGTAAGGCAATTCTATAATGAATAATATATAAGGCAGACACTTTTAAGTGGGATTCATATAAAAAAAAAAAACGAAGTGGGTTTTTTGTAATATTAAATGAAGTCTCTTCTTCACACTGCTATTTAAACACCATAATTGAAAATAATTACAAAAGGGCAGACACTTTTTGTGAGGTTTAGTAATCAGCAAACATGAAAATAAATTCAGCCGATGATAGACTGCAATACACTGCGTGTAACCGTAAGAGTGAGTGAGAGCACCAATCATCTGGACAGGACAGTTGTGGCTGTTCTAGAAATAAAGCAACTTGCCTTAATTATACATTAAAGATTGTTGGCTTCTGAATAAAATACCATTTAAGTGACATATTTTTTTAACACCTTTCCCCTACGTGCAGTACCTGGTGTTCCAAGGTATGTACAGGATACACATATATGCCTTACCTATCCACGAGATGCAATACACCAAAATTCCAAGGTGCATAAAACACTTCATGAAATGTGCGTTACCAGCTCTCCGACTAAATCGTGACAGACAGAGGATATAACTATCGCAGACAAAAGAAAGCTTATGTCAGAATATAATGATTAAGTTATGATGGATATTAAATTAATAAAAAATTGCATGGAAAATTTAATTACTTATTCATTTATTAGAACACCACTAACTCCTAGTTAAGTAACACCGTGACTTCCTTTTCTTATAAAAATAATATTTTAATACATTAATTTATCTGCGAAAAAAAATAGCATGCAAAAGAAATATTATAAGAAGAATAACTTTATTAAAAAAAAAATCAAAGTGAGGCTGCCCAAATTAATAGGGTTACAAAACCATACAGCTCTTATAATAATAAAATAATGTTTCAAAATGTGGTGAAAATTAATTCATTTATATACATTCATTTGTATGATTATAAACATTTATGTAATTTATTATGTACATCTATCTATATGCGAATAAAAAAATAAGTTAAATACAACAACATTTAAAATAATATTTTAATAATATTTGCATATGTATGTGAGAGAATTAATTTCAAGTTCATAAATTTAAGTCCTTTACAAAATGACATTGTTCACAAAGGAGTTTTTAATGTTTAAAAAAATCTTTATGTTTAAAACAAAAAGTTCTATCTTTTTGGAAAGTCTTGGAACTTTAAGCTTCACTTAAAGCTACATATTCTGCATATGTAGACTCTTCTGTAACATCGTTTTTCTTTCTCGATTTCCAGTATAATACATTACCAAATAACCTAATAAGAAAACCAGTGGTGGATTTTCCTTCTAAATGATCATTTAAGAATATAGTCTCTACATCCATCTGTTCAACATTTAGACCCATTTGATATCTTCAACTTTCTTATTTCAACAAAATCTCAAGCATTATTTTGTTTCAAACTATCTATTTCTCTAGCCCAAAAATCACAATCGCTTGAACTTTGTCAGATTCACCCTCAGCCAATTCAATACAGCTTATGTTTTCTTGGATAACATCAACATGCCTAGCGACAATGATTTTATTATTCAAAAGTACTTTATATCCCACTTCACTATAACCGATTAAAATGCACATATTCACCTTTTTATCCCATTTAGAAGTTATTATTTGTTCTGGTTTCCTAACAAAATCTTTACTACCATATAAATTAAAGCTAGAAACATCTGGTTTCTTTCCAAAAAAGATTTCATAGGGTATTTTATTCTCAATGGTGTTAGCTAAAGAGAGATTTTTCAAATAAGTGTCTGCACCATTTCTGGCCAACATTTTTTTCTACAATAGCTTCTGCCAGTAAGCAATGAGATATATTCATAATTGTCCTAGTAAATCACACCGTTTAATTCATGAATTCATGGGGCAGGGATTAATTTTTATACCCTTTTATTTGGTAGTCATAATTCTTACTATTTAAATATTCCTTACCAATGTCACATCTCATAATACCAATTCTCTTATTTCCAAAGTTTTCAACCTCATTTACTTATTGAACAAAGGAATGAAAAACTTCTGTTTTATGTTTAATAGTTTAAATCCTAGCAATCTTACTATTTATTTATTTATACATCAGTGAGACCGCGACAAAGGGAATTCATCACTAAACACTTAAATAACAATAAACAATACTGAACAATTGTGAAGAAATTAACAGGAGGGCAATCTTACTATAATCATCTATAAATGAAACAAAATATTTTTCACCTTTGAGACTCATAGTTAAAAAAGGTCCACATCAGTGTAACCAATTCCAAAATACTTTTAGCCTTGTTCCTATTGTTTTCCAAAGGTACACGGTCCATTTTACAATACAAGTTTTATAAATTTATAACATGTCCAGATAAACTGATTCTTTGCTGCCTTAAATGCACTCCCAAAACTGTCACTTTGATGTTTCATTTCAGTTGTTTGAATTTTATTTTTTTAACATAATCTGAAGTTTCTATGTACAATTTACTATGCTGTTGATTCCTTTAGGTATAATCTATCAAATCTGAATAATGTCATAGGCTGTTGTCAAATCACAAAGAAATTCAAACTTTTTATTTGATCCTGCTGATCCCAATCTTCACCAAATTTGGTCTCCTTTGCCTTTTCAATGACATTTACACACTTCATCAGTTTCAAAAAAAAAAGTTTAAGCGTTTTTCCACATATTAAAACCCTCTACATCAAATACCAGTACAAACATATTCATTTATTCATTTAACAGAAAAGCGAGTGAGAGATTACTTCAACCGAATACTATAACCGACATTGCAACCTTCCAATAATAAAAGTGCCCCTCAACAAAAGTATTGAAATTATTAAAGTTCTGAATAGAAACATGAATACTTACTTATATGATATTAGTCCAAATTATGATTAGATAAACACAGAACATTTTTATGATATACTTACCTTTACGATATTAGTCTATATTCTGGCAAGAGCAGTGTTGCCCTAGGCAATCAAATCAAAATTGATTTGATATGAAGAAAACTGATCTGATATTAAGAAAATTAATCTTAAAAAATATGATATTTTATTATATGATCTTATATGATATCTTATATGATATTTGTCCAAACTCTGAGAATATAAACCTACTATTTAGATAAAGAAACAAAAGTTTTGTATTGCACTTCTTCTTAGAAGGAGGGGCAACACTGGAAAGAAAATGCCAATTTCTGACTATAAACTCTTCTGTATATGTCAGTTTCGAACTCGTTACTTCCAAACTATGAATCCAGGAAGATTTTGAGCTAGCCTACGAGATTTCCCATATCAAGACGTACATATGTGCGAATCGGTCAAACGGTGTGGATTTGTATAAAGAACAAACAGAAAAACAGACAGACACGAGATTTTTATATATATAGATAAATCAAGCTTTGAGAAAATTCTATAAAAATAAATAAATAATACTATTAATGAAAAGTAAGAGTATAATATAATAGTTAAAATATTATATATTGCCTTTCTATTAAGAATAATATGGATAATAATAATGGCAATTATTAAAAAGTAATTATTATTATATCAATAAGTAAGTATTAATAATATCAATAATCCATAAACATCACTTCTTATAAACCTTACAAATTGAAATTATTATTCCTCCACATTAACATTAAGAATAATGATAGAAATATGTTGAATGTTGCTTTATATCTTGAGGTGACGGCGCACAGTGGTGCCGAGAGGGAAAAACCTCCAAAACCGAAGGTGTTCAATCCCGTTCAACTAATATTTTGTTATACCTAATTAGTTGTAGAATACTGCTGTAATATTGATTTTCCATTTTATTAATAGCTCTGATCACTAAAAATCATTTTGTTGACTGCTTTCTCACTGAGTAAAAATTTCACAGTTTTTAGTGAAAAGTAAAACAATATTTTATACCACTTATTTTATTCCTGAAAAATTGATATTATCCAAGAAGCCTCATGAGTATTTGTAGCTTTTAAACGAATTTTCTTTTTTGCCAAAATGTACGATGAACTTGGTGTATTTAGGTTGTGAAGATACCTGTAATGGAACTCAATTATCAGTAGTTTATTTGGTGTAGAAAAATAAAGGTACTTAGCTGAGCTCTCCGCATAGTGTTACCTAAAAGTACATGTTTTGAAGTTGCTTTAATATAAATTCCATGGCCGTAATCGGCTGTATGTGTGCACAGCTAATAAAATAAAGCGATGCGATTATTTTACGAAAAATGAGTTTACCGTAACTATTTTCTGGAGAGAGTTGTTGAACACTTTGTGATAGCAAGTAACTGAACTTTTACAGAGAGATCTAGCTAATATCTCGTGTAAAAATGTCAAAATGTATTCGTTATACGCGAAAATTCTAATAAAGATAAATACGTCGAGACCAATTAACTGTATTACATTGTTTGTTAATTTATTCAACTCCCATTCAAAAATGCATTTAGAAGGATACATATCTCTACCATGTGAGTAAAATGTGACTTTTTGAAATCGTATACTTGCGGTTTTTCACGGTGTTCGTACTATAAAACCAGTTTATCTTCCGAAATAATGATTCTATCGAATTGGCAGTGGTCTCATTCGACTCAGCACTACAAAATATCTTCAAAACAACACCAAAATCAGAATGATTCAAGTACCTACAGGTTTTCCCCCAAAATCGGGCGTTTGGCACCAATGTGCGGCGTACAGTGGGGCCAAACGACATTTCCTGTTTCAAAAAAGGCTACAGCCTCTAAAACTTAACCGATTTCAATACATATTTTTTTAAATAAAATCTAATGAAATTTAATACAACACTGTCTGGCCAGATTTTTGTTTCCTATTTTCCCTGATTATTAGATTACTTGTAAATAATTCACGAACTCTTACAATTGAACATAAAAGAATGTTTTATTTTTAGTCTAACTTAATATCAGAACTGATATGGTTGAAATTAAACATTCAAATCCTAATTAGACTTGGAAAAAATCAAAATCTATTTCCAAATCATTCAAAAATCATATTATTTCTATTAATCTCATTGTTTAATATAAGATGAATTTACGATTTAAACACGTGTCAGTCTGATTTTTCCAAGTCTAACCATATCAACGATATCAGTCCTAATATTGAGTTAGATCGAAAATAAAATATTATTTTTTGAGAGGAGATCGTTGACCGTAGATGATGCAAGGTAGGGATTGTCGGGGTTCGGTCACTGCTATTTAATAAAACTACATTTTATCATAAAAATGGTTTTATTGTGCCGACGTTTCGGCTTGAACTTCAAGCCTTCATCAGGGCTGTAAAAAACAAGTAGGACGGATGTAATACTGAAATATACATATAAATATATATATATATATATATATATATATATAATATATATATATATATATATATATATGCCTACATACAAAAATACACATACATATATACATACATGCATATATGGAAAAATACAAAACATAAAATACTAGAACATAATATATAGAAGAACAATGTGCTCTAGAAGTGTTTGGATTATTAGGAAAACAGATATAAGAATAACAGATTACATATTAGATTAGATATAAGAATAACAATATGGGCTTACCGATGGAAAGATAGAGAACTATTCCTCACAAATGCGGGATCATTTCTGACAGTTAATACAGGGAAACATAGGAAGAAAGGAGTTGGTGAGGGGGGGGGGGGGGGTTCTGGACCACCCAATGGGTAGAGAACATAGAAGATGAAAGAAAGAGCGGCGAAGTACAGTAAGGGGTCATAAAGTCGTAAAATGTTGTGTTAATGGAAAGGGAGGCAGGTATAAAGGGCTATATTGCAGGCGGTATAGGGGATTAGGATGGAGTTTTTAATAAATGGAAGATGTTGGAGTAGGTAGAGGAGATAACTTCTTTGTCAATTTTGTCATTAACTGGGTTATTTTCTAGGTGGATAAAAATTGATTCGGAAAGAAGGCGTTTGTCTTCGTTGGATTCAGTGGAAAGGATGGAGTATAGGTCAAAACCAAAGTCATGTCCGTCTGTGATGGCATGTCTAGTTAAAGCTGTCTTTATGTCTTTATTCCGTACATCGTTTTTGTGGTTGTTGATACGTTTTCTTACTGGGTTCTTTGTCTGTCCAATGTACGCACTATTGCAGTTGGGTGTGATGCAAGGGATTCTGTAGACTACATTGGTCCTGTCTTTTTTGGGATAGGGTCTTTAAGAGTCGTATGTAAGTTTTTCAGTTCTTTCTGTGTCGATTAGAGTGGGGAATGTATCGCGTAGGGATTTTTGGATTTTTTCTGTGAGGTTTGGGATTTATGGGAGGCCTCTGAATTGAGGGACCATATTGTCTTGGGTAGTGGGGATGGGTTTAGGGTTATTAAAAGAATATATGAGACGGGTGATAATGTTGGTAGGAAATCCATTGGTAGTAAGAATATCGAGGAGTCGGGATTTGTTGGCAGGGTGAAATTTGGTGTCGGATAGGGAGAGGGCTCGATTTATTAGGTTGCTGGCAGTATTGAGGATTTGGTGTTTGGGGTGTGAGGAAAGGTAATGGAGAAGTCGTCCCGAGTAAGTGGGTTTGGTATACCAATCAGTGGATATAGAGCCGTCTGTATTTCTTATAAGGAGTATGTCAAGGAAAGGAAGGGAGTTGTTAGTTTCGGTCTCGATGGTGAATATTAACCGGGGGTGGTAGGAGTTAAAGGCTGTTAGAATTTCTGGAATCTTATCAGGATTAATTATGAGGAAGAGGTCGTCAACATATTTTTTAAGGAAAATAATATCGTCGGGGAACATGGGGAGGATTTGGTCAAGGAGGTCATTAAGGGTAATATTGGAAAGGTCAGGAGCGAGGCAGTTACCCATGGCGAGGCCAGAGATCTGGTTGAAGAATTTATCTTGGAATAGGAGGTTTCCGGATTTGCAGCAGAGGGATAGGGATTCAAGATAGGAAGATCGAGATAGCTTGGTGTGTGGTTCGATGGTGGTCCAATTCTTGTCAACAATTTCTAGGGTTTTATCTATGGGAATGTTTGTGAAGAGGGACTGGGCATCTAGAGAAGCTAAAATGAAATTACGGGGGATGAGAAGGGAGTGTAGTTGTTTTTTGAGGTCGTGTGCATTCTGTACGTCATAGGGGTTATTGTGACTTAAGGTCTGGAGGGAAGTAAGGAGAAATTTGCTTAGTTTTGAGGAGGGGGAGTTTATATTAGAAATGATGGGACGTAAGGGATTATTTTCTTTATGGATTTTCGGGAGGCCATAGCATCTGGGGGCTTGGGAGTTATGTGAGATGAGGTGTGAGCGGGTCCGTTGGTCAATCTCTTTGTTGTCATGTAGTTTTCGTATGTGTTTGTTAAAGGATTGTGTAAGGGAGGGGGTGGGATTTCTGTTAAGGGGGGTCGGTAAGTAAGTGGTGTTGTCAGAAAGGAGTGTGATCATTTTTTCCGTGTATTCAGTCCTGTCCATGATAACGGTTTTGTTCCCTTTGTCAGCCCGGGTAACGATTAATTCGCTATGGGATTTAAGGAAGGAGCGGGTGGTTCTTATGTCTTTGTAGAGTAGGGGATAAAGTTT
This sequence comes from Gonocerus acuteangulatus, assembly GCA_946811695.1. Taxonomy (NCBI): domain Eukaryota; kingdom Metazoa; phylum Arthropoda; class Insecta; order Hemiptera; family Coreidae; genus Gonocerus; species Gonocerus acuteangulatus. The sequence goes on from OX328132.1 coordinate 133,024,327, forward strand.
GGGGGATTTAAGGGGGGGATGGTGTAGGTGGTTTGTAATAACGTTGGAAATGCGTATTCGGGATAGTTCTCTCTCTTCATCATTTACAATAACTGTCTTATCTCTATGAATGTATTCTAAATCGGTGATAAGTTTCGGGACCAATTTGCCGAGGTTCGTGACAGATACATTCCCCACTCTAAAAGTAGGACTATCGACACAGAACGAACTGAAAAACTTACATACGACTCTTAAAGACCCTATCCCAAAAAAGACAGGACCAATGTAGTCTACAGAATCCCTTGCATCACACCCAACTGCAATAGTGCGTACATTGGACAGACAAAGAACCCAATAAGAAAACGTATCAACAACCACAAAAACGATGTACGGAATAAAGACATAAAGACAGCTTTAACTAGACATGCCATCACAGACGGACATGACTTTGGTTTTGACCTATACTCCATCCTTTCCACTGAATCCAACGAAGACAAACGCCTCCTTTCCGAATCAATTTTTATCCACCTAGAAAATAACCCAGTTAATGACAAAATTGACAAAGAAGTTATCTCCTCTACCTACTCCAACATCTTCCATTTATTAAAAACTCCATCCTAATCCCCTATACCGCCTGCAATATAGCCCTTTATACCTGCCTCCCTTTCCATTAACACAACATTTTACGACTTTATGACCCCTTACTGTACTTCGCCGCTCTTTCTTTCATCTTCTATGTTCTCTACCCATTGGGTGGTCCAGAACCCCCCCCCCCCTCACCAACTCCTTTCTTCCTATGTTTCCCTGTATTAACTGTCAGAAATGATCCCGCATTTGTGAGGAATAGTTCTCTATCTTTCCATCGGTAAGCCCATATTGTTATTCTTATATCTAATCTAATATGTAATCTGTTATTCTTATATCTGTTTTCCTAATAATCCAAACACTTCTAGAGCACATTGTTCTTCTATATATTATGTTCTAGTATTTTATGTTTTGTATTTTTCCATATATGCATGTATGTATATATGTATGTGTATTTTTGTATGTAGGCATATATATACAGGGTGTCCCGTAAATGTCTAGTCATATTGTGAGGGGTAATAGAGGACCCTTAGGGGAACAAAAAATGTTCTATGACGATTTCCCAAATTCTCGCCCATAAGGGAGAAAACGTAGTTTTGTCGTTTTTTCGAGACAAACGTGGTTTTTAAGAGAATAATCTTTGTAGCTCCGTCTCAGGTGGTACTACTAGGAAGGGAGTGAAACTGATCGAAAGCTGAGTAAATTTACTGTAAGAATAGTTGGGAGTAAACGTAAAAATAAATGAATGTATGTATGTATATCTTACCAAAAGAAAGCTATTCTAAATTTCCTGATATTATATTGATATTTCTTTCCATCGTTACTCCTCAATGGGCAGGATCTGAGACTTCCGGGTTTCAGAAAAACTTCTTCATTTAACCAGCTTTCCATTCATGTATCACAACCCTGTGTTATTGAAGTATGTGAACGATTTAAGAACAAAAGTTTAAAAAAAACATGGATCCGTGAAAAGAAAATTATATTTTTTTCTTCAGTTTATTCAAAAAGCTGAAGAGAAATATTTATTTGTATAAATGTATACATAAATACGAAGTAAATATTTACTTAAAACAATAAAAAAAAAAATTAATTCCACGAATTTAAAAAAAATTCCTAAAACAGTAAATAAATAAAATACACAATTTTTTAATTACAGTAACTAATAATGGGTCCAGGAGGTGGCCATTAATGAACCCCAACCATACATTAACCTCAAAAATTACTATTTTTACCTAGATCAAGCATTTGAACATATTTTTACAAGTATTTATTTAGAAAACCAATGCTTTACCTTTTTTTTTTTTTTTTTTTTTTTTTTTTTTTTTTTTTTTTTCTCAACCATAGTAACCCTATGGTAGAGCCGTTTATTCGTTAAAGCGTGCCCCATATCTTTTGATATACTGCACGCATGTCTTTACATATTTAAAGTGAGTATACAATGTTATAATATTGATTTAATAATATATATACATATACATAATAACCTAAATAAATGAACTATACAAGAATAAAATAATCATTGATAATTTATAAACAGTGAGAGTAAAGTACAAGATAAATAAGGAAGATAATTTGGTTTGATGATGATGAGTGAAGTCAGATCTTCTTCTCGTTCTTGGTTTCTCTAGATGTTTATTAGTTCATCAAAATTTATGGATAGAACAAAGTTCATGAGTTCCTCCTTATGATCTTCGAACAACTTTCTTTCCGACTCAGGCCAGCTACCTCCTTGTAGTATGATGTTTTTCATGAGTCTTAGTCTTTGTCTGTCGTAAGTCTTGCAATCATAGAGTATATGTGTAAAAGTTTGTATCTGTCCGTCTATTGTACAGTTATCGTCATCGGTTATTTTAAATCGTTTTAAGTAGTTTTTGGTGTGTCCGTGCTCTGTCAGGAATTGAGTAAGTTTGTAATTTCTAGTTTTAAGAATGTCGTGATTTTTTGCATTTATTTCCGGTATAAATTTATGGCAACTAGGGGATTTTGTGCTTATTCTCCACCTATTGTTCCATGTTGAGATGTTATTTATTTTAACTTGAGACTGGACCCAACTTAGTGGTAATTTGGCATAGCTTATCGGCAATGCTTCACTTTGAGCTGCACATTTTGCTAATTGATCAGCCTTATCGTTTCCTTCGTTTCCTGAGTGACCTTTAACCCAATCTACAGTGAATTGAATGCCCCTCTCGGTTAATCTTAGTAGGTTTCTCCTGATTTTTTCAATTAAAACATTGTGAATATTGTAATTTTTGAGTCCATGTATCAGTGTCATGTTATCAGTGAAAAAGTGTAGTGAGATCCCTTGTTCGATTGCTGTTGAGGAGAAGAATTCTGTTGCTTTGAGCAAAGCGAATTTTTCTGCTTGGTTGTTGCTGCAGCGACTATCCAATTTATACTCCTTCTCGTGATTATGGTTGGTACCGAATGATACCCACGCACATCCAACTTTATCATCTATTTTGCTGCCGTCTGTGTACACCTCTAGAGAGTTATCCCGGCTAAATTTGGAATTTACATTTTCCGAAATGTCAAAATGCTTACTTGGATGTATCCATGATTTGCTTTCGGTATCTCTTTCTATATCGTAATCATCAAACTGAGTATATCCTAAGTTTTGATGACGAATATTTTCTATAAGCGTTTTGTTTTGTATTTTAATATCTATTGGTAATAATCCAGCCAATACGCAAGCAGCATCGGCAGAAATAGTTCTGAATCCCTTACATATTTTGATAGCGATTAAGCGCTGCAGTCGGATAAGTTTTTTGAGGTTTTTAGATTTAGTTGTTCCATCTTTCCAAATCGATATACCATATAGCATTTTAGGAATAATTCCACCTTCATAAACTACTTTAAGCGATTCTGCTTTCATTCCCCAAGTTACTCGAGCTGCGATTGAAAGTCGCTGGATTAACTTCAGATTCTTGGTGTACACCGTATCTATGTGTTTATTCCAGGAGAGTTTCCTGTCAAACATTATACCTAAATATTTTAATGTATCTGTATGTTGTAGTGATTGTCCGTACAGTCTTATGTTAATATTCGGAATATTTCGTTTTTTAGAGAATATCGTGTAGCTAGATTTTGTTGCATTAAAAGTTAATTTGTTTAAATCTGCCCAGTCTATTATCCTGTTTAGTGCTAAATTTGCCACACATTGAATTTGTTTAAAATCCTTGTTTCTTATAATTACAAGAATATCGTCGGCATATGCTATTAATTTTGTATTCAGGGGTAAGTTAATATCAAAGATGGTGTTGATTAGGATGTTCCATAGCATTGGGGATAGGCTTGAGCCTTGAGGGGTACCTCTGCTTAGTAGTCTCTTCGCTTCACAATTATTAGTTCTTGTTGTCAAACGTCTGTTTTGGAAATAGTTATGAACTAATAAGTATAGGTTTTTTGGGCAGTTATATGTTTTGAGATTATAGAGAATAGCTGGTACCCAAGCATTGTCAAAGGCCCCTTTGATGTCTAGGCTAATAACAGCTAGATTTGATCTTGAAGTAAATGTTTCCTGGATCTCGTTCTTTAAAAACTGCAGAGCTTTAATTGTGTCTGATTGGGGTTTAAATGCAAACTGATTGCTATTAATTATTTCATTTTTCATTAAGAAATGAGTTAATCGGCCTTTTACAAGCTTATCCATTACCCTCCCTAACATCGGTAGCATACTAAGCGGCCGATATGATTCAGAGTTTTGTTTAGGGATCATTACAAGAAGACCCGTCTTCCAAGTTTGGGGTATTTCTTGTCTTGAGAATAGCACTTTGAAGACGTTTATTAGAATAATTGGAATAACGGCAAAGGTTTCATGTAAGATTTTTCCATTTATATGATCAAAACCAGGTGCTTTCTTGTTATCCATTTGATGTATGATATTAACGATTTCATTATCATTTACATCATAATCATTAGGAGTGTCAGGTGGTGTATTTACTTCAACTCTCATAAGTTTCTGGTATTCATTTTCCCCGATGATAGTGTCATTAATAGTTAAATCATGTAATAATGTTTCTAGTGTTGTTTTTAAGCCTGATGTATAAGTATTGTTACTAGTCTTTATTGTCTTGTAGATAGTTTGTGATTTAGTTTTGTCTGCAGACCATTTATATGGCCAACTCCATGGACTGGAACTTTCGCAGTACGATTTCCAAGATTCTTTTTTTGAATTTTTCATTACCCGTTGATATTCCCTTTTGCAGTCGAGATATTTAGTTTTATTGCAAGCTCTAATGTGATCATCTTGAGTGGTTCGTTGGAATATCTTTCTTAATTTATTCGTCTTCTTTCTTAATTCCGTCAGTTCATTTGACCACCATGGTACTGTTCTATGCTGTTCTGATTTATGGCGTTTATTGTTATTTATTTTACTAAAAGATCTGTTACAGGCTTTGATAATAGCTGTTTGTAATTTGTTTCCTATGTCGTCTGTTTGTAAGGTGTTTAGTGTTGGTGTGATTCGGTTTTGTAAGTCCACAGACTCTAAATTATTTACCTCTAAAGGTAAAAATTCCTTCTGAATTTGACTTCTTAGGTTTATTGAATACTTTTCCCAGTCTGCGTTTTTTAAGTTATATCCCTTGTTTTCCTTAATTGAATATGAATGCTGTCTGTTGGTTTTAATTGAGAAAAGGATATTATTATGGTCAGAGAAATTATTTTCATTCGAGACTCGCCAATTTATAATGGAATTGTCTCGAGCTGCTAATATATTTGTTAAAGTCATATCAATATTGCTTGTGCCCCTAGATCCATCAAAAGTAGGCATTCCACAATCTTTATTATTTAATATCCAATTACTAGTTAATAAATACCCCTCTAATTTCTTCCCGCGTTCATTTGTGAGTCTATCAAACCATAATTTGGACCTGCAATTGCTATCCATGCCTATTACTATTTTATGATTTGGATAGTTTTTGGAAATATTGTCTATTTTTTCCAAATCTTGATCAACATCTCTTCTGATATCAAAGTAGGCACTAATAATTATAAAGAGGTTGTGTTTATAGATAATTTCCACAGCAGCAAAGTCTAAATCTGAGTATTGAGTCAACAAACAGCCGTCGATGTCTGGATTTGTAATTATTATACCAGCTCTAACTCGCCCAGTAATGTATGTTTGAAATATTTTAAAGCGTTTTTTATACCCTGTGATCCTATTGTCCCTGGTGTATGGTTCTTGAATAATAAGTAAATCTATATTCTTCTTAATTAAATAATACTGTAGTAAGTCTGTACATTGTTTAGAGTGTTGTGTATTTAATTGAAGTATATTAATGTCTGTCATATTGATACGAGAGATAAAGTTGTTAGTTTGTTTGATTGTACTCACTGTTTGAATTGTCGTAGTCAGTATTTGCAATAAGTTTCTGTATTTCTGTGAGGTAAGAAGGACACATCCTGTCTAATGCTGCATGTTGCGTTGGCCTCTTCTTGCTACTGGGGGAGTGTTGATTGAATCTGATGCAGTTGGTACATTTTCGAGTTTTGTTTTGACACATTTTCATTTCATGATTTTCACTACACAATGGGCACACTGTTTCACTCCGACACTCTGATTGCTTATGATGAAACTTGTTACATTTGAAGCAACGTCTAATTGAATAATAATTGTCTATAGCCACTATTTTATAGCCCAGCTTTATCCTATTATTTAAGAGTGTTTTCCTGTTCATTCCATTCACTTCTAGTACTGCGTGTCTCATTTTTTTATTCCTGTTCGTGAGAATAATTATTGGTTTGATATTCTCCCGGTCGAGTGGAATTTCCTCATTCTGTTCTATCAATTCTTCCACAATGTTGGTAATATTGAAATCCTCTTCGATGTCCTTAATAATGATTCGTGGTTTTTTCTTCCTGATTCTATCGATGGTTATTTCCCGGCTTTCCTTCTTTATTTCTGCTTCTATTTTCTCGCCATCGTCCTTGTTGTCGATTTGAACCATTATAGAGCCATTTCTGAGGGGTACGAGTTTATCAATTGTAACCTTCATGTTCTTGGGTTTTATGACTCTTTTGAACTCATTTTCAACATTTACACTCGATTGTGGAACGGTTTTTACGATGTATTTGTATGTGGGTCTTGATATAGAGGCCGTGATTTTCTTGCTTACTATCCGAGAATAGCTAGTGTCAGGCGGTTGATTTCCTTGGTGATGAGTTTGAGATGGTGGTTTTCCCTGCATCGTTTCTTTGCTAATTATGAGTGTTAGCATGCTGACTGCTTTATTCAGTTCCTCGATTGTTTCTCGAGCCTTCTCCTTTAGTTCGCCTTTTAGAAACTGATAGTTTGAGATAACAATTAGCTTTGAAAGAGCACTATCAATCAGATTTTTTACTTCCGCCATCGTATTGATGAATAAGATGTCACTTGTATCAGTAGCCTATCACTGAACCACTCCCCGCGAACTAAAGCACACAGGTGAACACTAAATATGCACTTCCGATTTATCGATCAGGACTCCCATAGCGTCTCAGACCACCCGGAGAGGACAAAGACTTGCACCTAGAGCTAGAAGAGGTGAAGCACCTACCTCAAAGGGAAGCCGATCCCTACCTGGACTGTACCCTACAACACTAGTATACCCCAACACTTTAGGGTCGGACAGAGAGGCTCTTGGGACGTCTGCTCTCGACCGTGTCTGGCACAAGACTGAATGCTTTACCTTGAATTGATACTGATGGCTATGCTTGTGAAACTCACTGGGATTCTCGTGAGCCCATGCGTTTTTGTTGTTAAAAATTCTAACAACAATTAATTAATTAAAAATTCTATCCCTCATAAATAAGATGTACATAGTCCTGTAAAAATGTGTTCAAATGCGTGATATAGGTAAAAATAATAATTTTTGAGGTTAATGTATGGTTGGGGTTCCTTAATGGCCGCCTCCTGGACCCAGTATTAGTTACCTGAATTAATAAATTCAAAATAAATGTGTATTTTATTCATTTACTGTTTTAGGATTTTTTTTTTTATATTCGTGGAAGTAATTTTTTTTATTGTTTTAAGTAAATATTTACTTAATATTTATGTAAACATTTATAAAAATAAATATTTCTCTTCAGCTTTTTGAATAAACTGAAGAAAAAAATATAATTTTCTTTTCACAGATCCATGGTTTTTTTTTTTTAACTTTTGTTCTTAAACCGTTCAAATACTTCAATAACACAGGGTTGTGATACATGAATGGAAAGCTGGTTAAATGAAGAAGTTTTTCTGAAACCCGGAAGTCTCAGATCCTGCCCATTGAGGAGTAACGATGGAAAGAAATATCAATATAATATCAGGAAATTTAGAATAGCTTTCTTTTGGTAAGATATACATACTTACATTCATTCATTTTTACGTTTACTTCCAACTAGTCTTATAGTAAATTTACTCAGCTTTCGATTGGTTTCACTCCCTTTCTAGTAGTACCACCTGGGACAGAGCTACAAAGATTATTCTCTTAAAAACCACGTTTGTCTCGAAAAATTGACAAAACGACGTTTTCTCCCTTATGGGCGAGAATTCGGGAAATCGTCATAGAACATTTTTTGTTCCCCTAAGGGTCCTCTATCACCCCTCACAATATGACTAGACATTTACGGGACACCCTGTATATATATATATATATGTATATTTCAGTATTACATCCGTCCTACTTGTTTTTTACAGCCCTGATGAAGGCTTGAAGTTCAAGCCGAAACGTCGGCACAATAAAACCATTTTTATGATAAAATGTAGTTTTATTAAATAGCAGTGACCGAACCCCGACAATCCCTACCTTGCATCATCTACGGTCAACGATCTCCTCTCAAAAAATAATATTTTATTTTCGATCTAACTCAATATTAGGACTGATATCGTTGATATGGTTAGACTTGGAAAAATCAGACTGACACGTGTTTAAATCGTAAATTCATCTTATATTAAACAATGAGATTAATAGAAATAATATGATTTTTGAATGATTTGGAAATAGATTTTGATTTTTTCCAAGTCTAATTAGGATTTGAATGTTTAATTTCAATCATATCAGTTCTGATATTATGTTAGACTAAAAATAAAACATTCTTTTATGTTCAATTGTAAGAGTTCGTGAATTATTTACAAGTAATTTAATAAAAAGGGGAAACAAAAAACAGAACTCTGCCCAGACAGAGTTGTTCTAAATTGTATCAGCTTTCATTTAAAAAAATATATATTGAAATCGGTTATATTCGAGAGCCTGTAGCCTTTTTTGAAACACGAAATGTCTTTTGGCCCCACTGTGCGCCGTTACCTGAAAAGAGAAGCCTGAAATCTTCTAATTTCTCGTCGCTTTCCTTAAATAGACTCGTCGAGATAACTACATTCTACCTGAAGCATGAGAATCCTGAAATCTTCTAATTTCTCGTCTCTTTCCTTAAATAGGCTATTCGAGATAACTATATTCTACCTGAAGAAAGAGAAGCCTGAAATCTTCTAATTTCTCGTCGCTTTCCTTAAATAGACTCGTCGAGATAACTACAATCTAACATTTAACACAATTACTTTGTGAAATTAAACTTGCGGAAGGACGTATTCTTACTTAGTTGAAGGCAATGGATCATTGAGTGAGTTCAGAGTTTGGCAAAATTTATTTGAAAAGAAAAATAACGTATTTGAAATAATTTATTTGAAATAACCTTATAACGGCTTTTAATCTAAAAATGATAATTTTAAGTTTTAATGTTTACTTGTTATGAGAAGAAAGCCAGGATGACAAGGCCTAATTTAAAAGGTTTAATTAAGAGGGTGTTATATTAAGGTAAACTAAGTTATAAATTATTGACATAGAGTTATATTAATATTAATTATTTAATAAGAGGGTTTTTTTTTATGTAACATTTACTTTATTTTTCTTTCTAGAATTTGAAAATGGCCTGAAGGCCGAAACGATATAAGTAAAATAATGAAGTAAATAAATGAGAGATTTAGATTTGATGAATTGATCATACCAAGGTGTTTTGAAATAATTTTATTTTATACCAGATGGGGATTTATAGTATTAAATCTTCTATCCCCATGATCTAGTAGAAAACACCTTGGATTCTCATGCGGGAGATGAGTGATTAAATCTTCTATCCCCATGGTCTAGTAGGGAATAGCTTGGATTCTCATGTGGGAGATGAGTGATTAAATCTTCTATCCCCATGGTCTAGTAGCGAATAGCTTGGATTCTCATGTGGGAGATGAGTGATTAACTCCCGCCTACAGTGGATGACGGCACTAATGGCCCAGATCTCGGTGCGACCCCAGTGGTCCATTCTCAATAGTCATCATGCAAAAATTACTTTCCATTGATGGATCTCGTTCAAACTTGGTATGGAGTTTATTTGAAAGTTTAAAAGTACTTCTGCGTTGGTTTTATAAAATTCCGTCTCAAAGGAAGTGGGGTATAGAGGGGAGGGGAAGGCGTTTCCTCAAAATATCACTACTTTTTCAGCTAATATCCAGAGTATAATTTGTTTGAAATATTAGAAGCTAATTAAAATATTAATTAAACATTGTTTTAGGTTGTAATAAATATGTTTAATAATAATAATATTTAGGGGTTTCCCATGGTCTAGTGGCTAGCGCCTTAGATTCATAAGCGGGAGATGGTGGGTTCGCACCGGCGCACCGTGACACGAGCAGTGTTCTAAAATAAGAAAACTAAAGTTTGGAAAAAAATTTGTTGATGGTAAATATTAAAATTAGAACATAAAGAAAACATCAAAATGAGAAGATAAATACAAAGACTAAAAGCTAAGGATTAACTTGAATTGTTGATACTAATGCAAATATTAAAACTAGTGCGGTTAGTAAATATTTACTTTGGCTGTTCCAATCTTATTGCTTGAACATTTTCATTCTTCTTCTAACATGTTCAAGTGTCAGTCCTGAGTGACTCTTTGGCTGACTAATCTTGGCCAACAGTGCAAAAATGGGAAAGTTCCAGTCTTTTAAATATTTAAGAAATTCTCATCATTTTTTGAACTTTGGAAATGATTTAAGAAAAAACGTAAAATAACGGGGTTTTCATACTTTAACCATAAATCGTACATTGCTTCACGATTATTTTGATATCTAGTTTACCTGCTTTTGGATGCTTCTTACAGCAATATTGTAGTTTAAGTTTTCATAACCAATGCACAACTGTATGAAGTCTGCCGCAGTAATGAAGCAAACACCATGCGATGCTTTATTTGATAGAATCGTGCAAGCATATAATTTATCTGAATGTTAGGATGATATTAAGGAGAATATAAGAAAATTGATTGAAATTCGAAACAAAATACGAAGATTGGCGGAGTCATGAACATTAATTATGATTAAATATAACAGTCTGAGTATAAACATTAAACTTCCCGACGACGATTTTAAAATATGTTGACAATATAATTATGAAGCAGGTCCTTGAGGTGGAAGACCGCAAGTAAGTTACGTGGAAGCTTCCAAGTAGCGTACAAGAAAGAGACAAGTTGCGGGAATAGTAACGACCAAATCTCCGGTCGAAATAGAGTTTTCCCATAAGCTTACTTCCAAGGACTTTCCAATGAGAAAATGGGATTATTATTCGATACTCCAAAGCTTTCTTTAGCTTTTTCTAATGACGGTAAAACCGCCCGCACATTTTTTGGCAATCCAAAATTAAGTACAAAACTTACTGGAATGGATATTAATAATAAATTTGGGCACCATTTTGAAAATGGTTCCTAGTGGGAAATCAATTAATAACCCGAAATTAACTGCATAAATTGGTGAGACTTAAGAATTATACCTGAAGCATTATTCATGGTATTATATCCCAGTGTCTTTCATTAACTGCTTCTTGTACTGATACTAATATGGATTCAATGAAAGACTTCTCCTCCCATTAGATCCATTTTTGTCAACATTAAGTAAAATCTGTAATAATTGAAATGTAAATAAATAATATTTAAGTAAAGTTAGCTCCAAAATCGAAAAAAAAATTAAAGCAAAGGTTTAATCATACTAAATTTTAAATAAAAATGATAGTATTTGTTTACAATCAAGCGATTCTGAGAAGGAATAAGTTTTTTTATTAGTAAAAGTTCTGTATACAATTTCTATAAGTTCGTAAATATCATACGTAAGTTTCCATATACATTTAATGTATGTTTATCCTATAATAAATTATAAGTAAAGATGGAATGGTTGGGATCCGGCTGAAGAAACCTCAATAAGATTTTTTTTATAAAAAATCTATATTTTGGACGTTTCGGCTACTCATTGGTAGCCTTCGTTAGCTAAAATGACAAGAAAAACAGAAATTAATACAAAAAAAAGTTTATAATTGACATAAGTAACAGAAATATAAATACACTTAACTTATTATAAAAGAACAATTTGGTCTTAAATTCATAGAATGAAAATCAAAAGAAACATAACAAAAAGTCCGACTCGCAGGAACTGCGTCATCTTAGCGCGGTTACGTACATCTGGAAGAAATGGAATAGATTAGCATCACAAATCACAGGAAACTGACAGTAGTCAACTTACACAGAAGCGGATAATTCTTAATCTGTATAAGTCAATACAATTATGTACTGAAAACGTACTTACTCTTTGACTACTGCTTAGAAGGCTCTATTCTAAACAACCAAAAATTCGTTGTCATTTTAAGTATCTTGTTTTACTAGCAAATTCGGTTCACTGTTATAATCAACTGTAAATATGTGCTTCATGGTGAATAAAATTCCATTCTGAGGTGGGTTAAATCTTTCTATAAAATAAGAAATAACGATAACTACAGTTAGAGGCTATGAGGAAGGTTATGTAGATAGGAGAATTCAAAACAAACTACGTCATCATGATTAGCCACTGCCATCTTGATTACCACTGCCACTCCAAACGTACCAATACCTTTCACCGTTTCTTAGCTTATTTTACTACAGTACTAATTTTACTGATAAATGCAATTTAAAACAAGAAACAACCAATTAAAAAGTGAGTTAAGCAAAGAGAAAAACCCTTTCAAAACAACAAAACAAACACTTTTTACGTTTTAAGCGCTTATATCTCTGATTGACGTTGCCTCATCGAATATTGCTTCAGAACCTTTTTTGTAGAAAATTTAGTAAGCATTCGAATGGTTACCTTCCACATAGCACGATTTCCCAACCGTTATCGAGATATTTACGAAAAATGTATGAAGATCTGAAAACTTTTCATGTCAATTAAAAAAAATAATTTTTTTCGCATACTTCCTTAACTCCAAATATAACCAAAATTTAATCATCTTAGATAGGATGAATTTCCAAGATGTAGAAAATATTTCAATTGAATCCCGCGATTCTAAGTACTCACAAAGAAATAATGACTTACAAAAACATTGATTTCACTTTTCTCAGAAACGGTTACAGATATCGTCTTAAAAATGGTTTCATTCGTTTTCTTATGTTAAGAAACCTATAAAACAAGTACCTGCAAGCATATAAACTCAAAAACGTAAGCGTTACGATTTTTTTTGCGCGAATTTCCCCCCAAACACTATCTTCTCGTGGACGGATTCTGCTGGTTAACGAACTTGACCTTTCAAATTAGACGACAGATTTTTGTACCAAATTTCGTTAAAATCGGACCATTTTTGAGCTTGCTAGAGCGCGAACAGACAAGCATATATATATAAATATATATACACATATATATATATATATATATATATATATATATATATATATATAAAAAGTTTGGGCCACCTATATTTTCGTGATCTATAGGGTCGGAAACGTGAAAGTTTGTAGTCGGCACTTCCGGATTGCGCCATGAGTTCAACCTCATAAGCGGGTTCTCCCTATGGTGATGGGAGTAACCGCGCTAAAAGACCCGAAAAGTGTTGTTTTTAGACTTTTTCAAACAATTTTTTAAATTGTTCTCTCCGTAAGAATCATCCTCGTATTGCAAGACATATTAAAAAAAAAAAAGATTTAGCGAAATCGGTTCAGTTGTTCTCGAGATTTGCGCTTACCAACACATTTAGCGATTCATTTTTAGCGCGGTTCCTCCCTCCCCCATAGGGAGGAACCCCGCTTATAAGGTTGATCTCATGACGCAATCCGGAAGTGCCGACAAGAAAATTTCGCGTTTCAGAACCCCTAGAGACCGAAAATAACGGTGGTTCAAATTTGTATATATATATATATATATATATATATATATATATATATATATATATATATATACAAATTTGAACCACCGTTATTTTCGGTCTCTAGGGGTTCTGAAACGCGAAATTATGTCTGTTCGCTCATTTCTGGCTTCCCTGATTGTCCGATTTTGATGAAATTTGGTACAAAAATCTGTCGTCCAATTTGAAAGGTCAAGTTCGTTAACCAGCAAAATCCGCCCACTGGAAGATGGCGTTTGGGGCGAAATTCGCGCAAAAAAAATCGTAACGATTACTTTTTTGAGTTCATAAGCTTGTAAGTACTCGTTTTATAGGCTTCTTGGGCTAGGAAAACGAATGAAAGCATTTTCAAGGCGATAGCTTTAACCGTTTTCGAGAAAACTGAAAAAATAATTTTTGAATGCCGTTTTTGGTTTGGGTACTTAGAATCATGGGATTCAGTTGAAACATTTACTGCATCTTCTACTTTCATTAAAACTAATATGTTGAAATTTTGGTTGCGTTTGGAGTTAAGGAAGGGTTAGAATAAAATATTTTATTAACAGACATAAAAAAGTTATGGTAACTTTGTATACTTTCCTTAATATCTCGAAAAAGGTTAAGAATCTTGGGAAACGGAAGAATACCATTCGAAAGCTTACTAAATGCTCTACAAAAAAGGTTCTAATGAACGTTTTGATTAGGCGATGTCAATCGGAGAAATAAGTGCTTAAAACTTTAAAGTAATTGATTTCGCTTATTCGAACTGTTCTTTTTGTCTTTGATTTTGATACTTTAAATTATGGGATTCAGTTGAAACAGTTTCTGCATGTTTGAATTTCATCAACACTAATATGTTAAAATTTCGGTTACGTTTGGAGCAAAGGAAGGATTAGAATAAAATATTTTATTAACAGACATGAAATGTTTTGGGAACTTCGTATACATTCCCTGATATCTCGAAGACGGTTAGGAATATTGGTAAACGGAGTGTTACCATGCGAAAGCTTACTAAATGTTCTACAAAAAAGGTTCTGAAACAATTTTTGATTAGGCTATGTCAATCGGAGAAATAAGTGCTTAAACTTTGAAGTAATTGATTTCGTTTATTCGAACGGTTCTTCTTGTTTGTTTTTATTCCTTGTTGTTTTTTCATTGGTTATAGTAGGATAATGTATCTGACAATAAAACAGATTAAATAAAATAAGAAAAGCAATTCATTGTTAAAAATATATCAGGCTGTACCGTATGAAATGTCAGTTTTGGATTTGTCGATTTCCTTCAAATGTCTTGAAACTGTCGAGGCTCCTATTCCGAGTTCTTTGGCATATTCCCTAGTGTTTTTAATTGCTTATAGTAGTCAAATGTATTTGTCAATAAAACAGGATACGTACAATTAGAATCAATATTTTGTTTGTTAGAATTCGAAGATGCCGTATGAATATCTAGATTACAGTACTGGTGTTGATTTCGTTCTTTAGAATTATTCTTGGTATTCCCTATTTTCATCTGTTACCCATAGTTTTTTATTGTTAGTAGGTTTTTCTTATTGATTATAGAATATAAATCTATTTGGCTATAAAACAGGATAAGTAAAATTAGTGACAATATTTCGGAGATTTCTGAGCGAAATACTTTTAAGATTTTTTACCACCACGAACGGCTTTTTTCCTCTATTTTTATCCACTAGATAGGCTTTATTTTGCATATTATTCTATATAAGTTTTATTCAGCAGGCGATTCTGATGAAATGTCGTGTTTTTGCTGTGGATTTTAAATACGATGTATCTAAGATTGGATAACATTAGCGAGTCTACATAGTTAAGAACCGACGACGGAGGATTACTTCTTGCTATGATTTAGTCTGAGTAGTCTAAAATATGTCTGTACCGAGCCTGTAAGAGGTCATTCACCCCTGTCTGCATTCCTTGTCAAGGTCATAGCTTGAAGCATTAAAGGAGTCTGTCTTTTAGCGCGGTTCCTCCCTCCCCCATAGGGAGGAACCCCGCTTATAGGGTTGATACAATGAAACAATCCGGAAGTGCCGACTAGAAAATTTCGCGTTTCAGAACCCCTAGAGACCGAAAATAACGGTGGTTCAAATTTGTATATATATATATATATATATATGTATATATATTTATATATATATATATATATATATATATATATATATATATATATATATTTGTCTGTTCGCTCTCTAGATAGAAGACGAATGGTCCGAATTTGATGAAATTTGGTACAAAAATCCTTCGTCCAATTTGAAAGGTCAAGTTCGTTAACCAGCAAAAACCGCCTACTGGAAGATGGCGTTTGGGGCGAAATTCGCGCAATAAAAATCGTAACGCTTACGTTTTTGAGTTCATAAGCTTGTAAGTACTCGTTTTATATGATTCCTGGGCTAGGAAAACGAATGAAACCATTTTGAAGGCGATCGCTTTAACCGTTTTCGAGAAAATTGGAAAAATAGTTTTTGAATACCGTTTTTGGTTTGGGTACTTAGAATTACGGGATTCAGTTGAAACTTTATCTGCATGTTTTACTTTCATTAAAACTAATATGTTGAAAGTTTTGTTACGTTTGGAGTTAAGGAAGGGTTAGAATAAAATATTTTATGAACAGACATGAAAAGTTTTGGGAAGTTCGTATACTTTCATTAATATCTCGAACACGGTTGGGAAATCGTGGTAAGTGGATAGAAACTATTTGAAAGCTTACTAAATTCTCTACAAAAAAGATTCTTAAACTATTTTTGATTAGGTTATGTCAATCGGAGAAATAAGTGCTTAAAACTTCAAATACGTCTGTTTTGTTCTTATGAACGGGTTTTTGTCGTTCTTGTTGTAATTTTTGTCTCTTTCCCTTCGTTTTTTATTGATTTTTATTTTTGTAATTTCTTGTGTCGCGAAAATTTTGTGTGTAAAACAGGATATGAAAAATGAGGCCAATTTTCTGTTGCTAGAAATAATATAAATTTTGGGAACTTTCATTAATATCTTGAAAACTGTTGAGAATTGTGGTAAACGGAAGAATACCATTAGAAAGCCTATTAAATGCTCTACATAAAAAGTTCTAATGAAAGTTTTGATTAGGCGATGTCAATCGGAGAAATAAGAGCTTAAAGCTTTAAAGTAATTGATTTCGCTTATTCGAAGTGTTCTTTTTGCCTGTATTTTATTCCTTCTTATTTTTTAATTGCTTATAGTTGGATAATGTATTCGAAAATAAAACAGGTTAAGTAAAATAACAAAAACAATTTATTGTTAGAAATATAGACTTCCAAGATTCCAAGACCTTGTAACTAGCGGGACGGTTTCTAGTGTTGCCGACCCTTCCAGGTAAGATTGTAAATCCTACCTTTCAAGACTGGTGGAACCAAAATATAACTGTCAGGGTTCGGTCACTGCTACTTAATAAAACTACATTTTATCGTAAAAATGGTTTTATTGTGCCGACGTTTCGGCTTGAACTTCAAGCCTTCATCAGGGCTGTAAATACAAGTAGGACATATTTAACACTAATATATGCACATATCTATGTAAATATACCTAACATATATATATATATATATATATATATATATATATACAAATATAATATATATATATATTTATATATATGCATATACACATACACATATAAACGCACACATATGTACATATATATGCCCACATACATACACATATGGGGTATGTATTATTAAGTAGCAGTGACCTAACCCGGACAATCCCTACCTTGCATCATCAACGGTCAACGATCTCCTCTCAACAAAATAATAACTGCTTCTATTTTAATCTTTCGAAATTAGACTAGGGATAAGAACGGAACCGCGCTAAGATGAGGCAGTTCCTGCGAGTCGGACTTTTTTTATTTTTAATCATGAAATGTCAAGGTCCTTGCCGTCTCCCTCTCCCATGTTTTACTCTTTTTCCCAACTGCTGGAGTTCATTACTCACCACACAGATTTATTTAAGATGTATTTGCAATTAGTTTTTTTTTTAGGACAAGGTCCTTCCCTCTCCCATGTTTATTGCTTGAGTATTTTAATTAAATATTTTCTTTAAAATTATTTTGAAAAAAGAAAATCTGTTGAGTTGTGTAATCACTTGTTCTGTCGGAGTCGAATACGTTGTTATAAAACATATATTAGTTTATTATTCCCTGCTGGTGACTGGCGGTTTCCCACGATGGGTGCCGACATTTTCGTCACGAAACTGGAGTGAAACAGACCTTTGTAAAATAAAACAAAAAAATTTGTTTGTTTTTTTTTAGGACAAGGTCCTTCCCTCTCCCATGTTTATTGCTTGAGTATTTTAATTAAATATTTTCTTTAAAATTATTTTGAAAAAAGACAATCTGTTGAGTTGTGTAATCACTTGTTCTGTCGGAGTCGAATACGAGATTAGGCTCTCATCTAGTGCTTTATTTTTTATTTGTTATAAAACATATATTAGTTTATTATTCCCTGCTGATATGTGGCGGTTTTCCACGATGGGCGCCGACATTTTCGTCACGAAACTGGAGTGAAAAAGACCTTTGTAAAATAAAACAAAAAAATTTGGTTGTTTTTTTTAGGACAAGGTCCTTCCCTCTCCCATGTTTATTGCTTGAGTAATTTAATTAAATATTTTCTTTAAAATTATTTTGAAAAAAGACAATCTGTTGAGTTGTGTAATCACTTGTTCTGTCGGAGTCGAATACGAGATTAGGCTCTCATCTAGTGCTTTATTTTTTAATTGTTATAAAACATATATTAGTTTATTATTCCCCGCTGGTGACTGGCGGTTTCCCACGATGGGTGCCGACATTTTCGTCACGAAACTGGAGTGAAAAAGACCTTTGTAAAATAAAACAAAAACATTTAATTAAACAATCTGTTTTCCAATGTATAAAATAAAATAAATAAAAAAAAAAAATAGTTTCATTTAGTTACTTTTGTTTCTTTTCCTCCTTCATCCCAGGTTAAAATAGGTAAAATAAATGAAAAAAAATGCATTTTCAAAAAAGGATTTATTGAACAAAAGGTACAATTATATTTTAATATTTAATTATCATAACAATGAAATCTTTTTTCAATAAATTCTTGGTCGGTCTGCCATTGCAGAGGTAAGTTGTTGCAGATCTAATCTAGCTGAAGACGTACAGGAGTAGATTCCTTGGTAAAAGATCCTTAGCTCGTCCGTGTTTCGATTCCCTTCTAATGAGTTATTGCTCATTCTATTTAAACAAGCATGTGTTCCTTAAACCAAACACACTTTGGAGTGTTTGCTCTGTGATACTCGAACGGTCCTATAGAGCTATTAGTAGTGTTGTAAATTAGATCGCAATAAACGCATTTGACTTTATCTTCAACATTTCTGATAAATCCGTTAAAGGCTAAGAGATGGTGGGGAGATGCGTTCACTCCATACGTCTGTCTTCTCACTTCTTCCCTCTCAAAGTCCACTGCTTCGGGATGTTTTCTAACCCATGAGGCAAGTCGATGGGCTTGATTAAAAGAGCATACGTAGCTTGTGTTTAAATGAAAATAACAAATTAATTTGTCGTCTTCCAAATTTTTAAGATTAGGACAGCCAAAATCGTGTAAATCATACACAGCCACAGAGAGCAACTCTTCCAGGAATTTACATTTTTCCAATCCTTTACCCCATAAAATGTCATACGAATCAGTGACTGACTTGAGACATGCAATTAAATCGGAGTAGTCTCTCTCGCCGTAATACCAATCTATTCCGTGTAAGGATTTTTTCACCCACAAATTCGTCTTTGACTGTCTTACAGCGTCTTCGACGTCTCGAGGAGGCTTGAAAAACCAATGCCACGCTGTTCCATAACTCGTATCGACTATTGTCAATTCCTTAACTATTAAAGCATTCGAATTTAAACGGAAACCTTGAAAATCTATTACTGCTGACCTGGTCATACTTGATACAACGTCTCTTGTATGTACAAAAATGAGCTCTGAGAGGTAAAATGCAACGTCTTATATGTAGTTGGGATGTATTCAGTACAATTTTCTTACTAAACCGGTTCCCATTTCATATTCGACAATTCTATCGTGAAGGGTGAGACAATACGCTTTGGTATTTGCTGGAAAGTTTGCGCCTGAATCTATTTGAAGACGGATGTCTATCGTACTACTTTTAATTGCTTCAGACTGCTTGGAACAATCTATGATTGCGATAGGAGCAATCTTCTCGAAACTAGATCTCGAAAGGAGAGGTTGAGGTGTCACCGAAATAACTTGTTTGAAATTCATTATACATTTCATAGAGCAGGGCAATTTTTCCCTGTTCAAAGTCCAAGTTCAAATCGTCATAGGGGTATTGTTCCTTTAAAATGGCTACTATCCTTTAAAGGGTTTTTGTTACGATCTGTTTGAAATGCTACAATTACGTATCGAGGCTTTTCTAAATTTGTAGATGTTTTAACGGCCCACGTTTCTTGTTGTGCATTAGACGGTAATGTGGGATATTCATAAAGGTCCCAGCTTCGAAACGGGATCGCTACCTTTCGGTTCATGTCTAACATTTTGAGCAGGCTCAAACGGTTCTCGTCCGAAACACGAACGTGAGGCATTCTCCAAACTATTTTATCTAATTTTATTTCTACATTATCATCTCCTTTTATAGAATTAAAGTCTGAGCTCGATCGTATTAAAACTAGTTCTTGCTTCAAATTCACTATTATTTGTCTATAGTCTTCACAAAAGCCTAATAAAATGTTCAACGGTAAGCACACGCTAAACACTCCGTTTTTATCGATTTCAAGAGATTTTCCCTCACCTGGGATGACCCATCCCGCATTTTCCAGCCCGCTAACTCTGCTCGGACTAAAAGACAAGAAACCTTTCAGTGTAGAGGTTATCCCGGGGTTTCTAACCCTATCTATTTCTATTCCATTCAGTTCGTATCTGAGTTCATCAAACAAAAAAGAAAATGCATTGTTCGTTAATTTTGCAGTTAACGGTTTGGTCTGGTCTTTATTCACTAGCTTTCCCTCGAGGTAGATAAAGGAAAGTGATGGGAGTGTATAAATATCTTGTTGTTGTATTGGAATACGGATTTCATCGGAATGATTGAATGTATTTCCCGCATAAGGCTGATGCGAATGGAACTGGAACTGAGCGAGAGAATTGTCGAAGGAAATGTCCGAAGATATAGCTAATATGTTCTCCATACTTTAGTTTAAAACCAATCTGTTTTAAGAACTTTGCGTTTGAAGCTGTTAACTGCTTAAACGTCTTTGATTTACTAATTCTTCTAGGGATCAAGATGCTTCTTTTATACGTTTTATATTTCCTACTTATATTTTCTACTGTCCGACGCTGTTGCTGTCGACAAACTTCTCCTTCTACACCTCCTCTAAAATCAATCCCCATTTTTCTTTATATGCAGTCGGACTGTAACGGTTTCCCCTCTGAAATTAATAAGTTGTCCGTTTTGATCGACTAGACGAACCGTAATGTTGTCAATACTCCGTACGTTAGCAGGAAAGTAAATGACTGGATTTGGCGTTTCTACTATCTTATAACCCGGTTCGACTGCGGGGAAAAATTGATGGATGGTCGGGTTCGCCGTTTACAAAGGACCCCGAAGCGATATTACACTGTACCGATATAACATTTACACTGAGAATTTCTACGATATTCTCGGATGCGATATAGCGATCGCTTGGAGGAATAATAAGATTTTTCGAAGTATAACCCAAAAGTGGACCGATAGAATTCGGACGTTCGGCGAAATTGAAATAAATCGATTTATTACTTCGTATTTCACATTTTAGCGTGCTAGGATTTCCCCTCAACACCATCATAGCGCCGGGGTCTTTATGAGCTATTTGCTCTCTGAGAAACATAGCTAGAGCCTCAATGTCGTAGGCTCCTTCTGGTATTTGAATGGCTATTGTATCGAAATAAAACATATCATTTTTACCTTTTTCTACGTTCGGAATAGTGTTAAACGAGTCCAAAGAGAGTAGTCCGACGCTGTAAGAATCGTCTAGCTCTAAGGGAGGCATGAAATTTGCTTCTAGCAGGCTCGATGCGCCTGTAAGTGTTACAGCGAAGCTCATGATGCTAATAAGCTAATCGTCTTCAGGAGTTGTCTATTAAATACTGTAAACACAAATGACCACAATAGGGGGTATTCCACCCCTGAAAACGTTCACGATTGTAAAAAATAGAACTTTTCTTTTTTAGATAAGTCACCAGTTGAGGTGGCGGTCTCAAATTACCAAACGAATCGAAATATTTAACGATTTTACCACGTTTTACGAAGCAGACCCAGCGGGAACCTTTTTTTGAGTTTGGCTCTAAATTGACGATAGCAGATTCTCTTAATTTAGGATATTCTGGGAGAGTATCTATCATAAATACACCTCTGAAATGTGGAATGTTAAATATTTTGCGAGCGTAATAATTTAATTCGACATCACTCAGTGCTCTTTTTTGTAGTCAAATACGCCGACTACTGCGTCTGTAGGTTCGCTTTTGTGGTCTCTCTATAAATAGTCCGAATCCATTCCGTCTATATGGCTTTAAAAAAAGACCTTTACCAATCTTTTGAGCCTCAATCTCTAAATTATGTCTTTTCTGCTCTTCCAATTTTTGCTTTGCCTCTTTGGCGTCGTTGACAGCTTTTGCTATGCTTGCCGCACCTCCAGCCAGTGATCCTATAGCGGATAATCCTGCCATTACTGGTATTAGAAAAGGTAAAAAACCTCCAGACTTAGGTATGGGAAGAACACGAGGGGGTAAAGGCTTGTCTAGACCTCTCAATGTCTGTTTCGTCTTATTATATGCTAATTGAGACGCGTTTATTACAGAAGACACGTTTTTAATTTTAGCCGCTCTTACAAGATCTCTAAAATTCACTTTTTTCTTCATTTTGGTAGTCCTTAAACTAGATCCAAATTTTCTTTTTGCTTTCATAGCGTTTGTAACAAACCAAGCTGAAGCTTTTTCCCCGAGCGTTGAATCTGGATGTTTTACTACTTGCCAAGCTTTTTCTGCAAGGACGCTGTCAGCCTTATGACGATTTTCCAAGTCTGTATACTTGTTATAAGCAATGTCGTGTTCTTTACAAGCTTTATCCAAAGAATTAATTCCAGCGTCGCCTCTTGTCAATCGTTTTTCCACTTTTGTACCTGGACCACAATACTGATACCCCGGTAAATGTAATTCAAACGGTAACTTATTTATAACACTGTCGAGGAGACCTCGTCCTTTGCGCACCTTTCCTTTCATACTAAACCTCTTCGAACGAAACAAATGACTTATATATATATATATATATATATATATATATATATATATATATATATATACAAGCCATAGGTCAAAATAAATTAGTCACAATGAGATTAGTAGAACAAAAGGAACGATTTCCTTCAGTTGACGTTGTACCGTTGATATCGGATAAAGAAAAGATAAGGCATGGACCTCTACTACCAAATAGTATAAGAGGAGTGATTTGTGGTCCTAGTGGATGTGGAAAAACAAACGCTATTCTCAATCTTTTGCTTAATCCAAACGGTTTCAGATATGAAAACGTATACATATTTGGAAAAACTCTATCTCAACCCAAATATCGGTACTTGAAAAACGTTCTAAACAGCGTTCCTGAAATCGGCTATTATACATTCGAAGATTCGAAAGAATTACCTCAAGACGTTAAGAGCAACTCTATTTGTATTTTTGATGATGTTACAATGGAGGATCAAGACAATATTCGACGATATTTCAGCTATGGACGTCATAACTCTCTCGACTGTTTTTATTTAACGCAGAGCTATGTTTGCATTCCGAGACATCTCATTAGATGTAACTTGAATTTTCTTATCGTCTTTAAACAAGATGAATTGAATATTAAACACATTTATGATGAACATATTAGCAGTCCAGACGTCAGTTTCTCGAAATTTAAAGATATTTGTGGGTTGTGTTGGAAAGAGCCTTTTGACTATCTTGTTATCGACAAGGGTACTAGTTTAAATGACGGGCGTTTCCGTAAGG
This sequence comes from Gonocerus acuteangulatus, assembly GCA_946811695.1. Taxonomy (NCBI): domain Eukaryota; kingdom Metazoa; phylum Arthropoda; class Insecta; order Hemiptera; family Coreidae; genus Gonocerus; species Gonocerus acuteangulatus. The sequence continues at coordinate 133,048,027 of OX328132.1, forward strand.
GTCTAGATGTCTATATCGGTGATATATAAGGGGGAGAAAGAGTAATCAGTCCTCATTAATATGTCGCATTCGATACGTAGTGAAATTGTAAAGACAAGTGATGCTTTACGTAACAAATTTCAAACGTTTAAAAGAGGAATGCAGGATATTCAAGAGGAAAGGCAAAGTCTTTTTGCTCCGGTGCTAGAACCTTTGGTAGATATACAACAACAGTTTCGACAACAACAACAACAACAGCTGCAGCCCCACCTCGGGGATTCAAAAAAGAAAAGGAGGAAGGAGACTGGGGAGAAACGAACGAGACCCGATCTATGTGGTGGGATAATGAGTCTGCTTTAAGTCCGACCGGAAAAAATCTTTCTCCAAACACCTGTTACAAAAAGAAAATCAAAAATATCAAATATTTTTAAAAGCCCTTCCAAAACCCCCCAAATCAAATCAGAAAACGTCGAAGTAACACCAACCTTTTCTCCCTCTCCCCAATCCTCCACAATTTATGCACGCTCTACTATCGCTCCAGAAGAAGAAGAAGAAGAATTGTACGAAACAGAAACCCCGCTTGCAGTAAAGGTTCGTGAATATGTTAAAACTCCACAAGGCGAAGATGAACTAGAGCAGAATTTAAAATCCGCCGGACCGCTACAAAGACAATTTTTAGAAAAGTTGTTTAAAGGAGGACAAAAAGATTTAGATTCCGGGTACGGTTTGCGAGTAATGCCGAACGGTCAATTAGCCATAGGCGATTCTACGAATATTGAGCTTTTTACAAACAACGATGATATCTCGATTAACGGTGTGGTTTACGATGGAACGCCGGGCTTGTTAAAGCTATTATACCTCAAGAATCCAGAAGATTATACTGATGCGGATTTAAAAAAATATAAAAAGATTTTGCTTGCAACGAATGCTCACAAAAAAGGATACAGCGAAGAACGTGGATTGGGCGGAACTAGATCCATAAAATATAAGAAAGTAATTTCTCGACTGTTTTCATCGCGCTATCTCAGCTCACTTACCTCATCCAGTAGTTGACCGGCTACTCATCGCAGACTTGGTTCTTATAATAAAAAAGGTACTGGCTTAATGCAAGAACATTTACCTATTTACGAGCATTATGACGATTCAAACGAACTTGTCAACCGTCTCAGATTATTGATGGCGTCGACTGCAGCGGGTCACTGTGGTCATGGAAATGAAATTGTATCGATAATTGAAGAGTTGAGAGAAGAGAATATTATATATTAAATCAATATTAACTTTTGCACTCAGTCACATTCCTCATACATGACGATAAACAAGTTTGGCTCCCATGTAACAAAAAAACATGTCAAGTATAAAACAAATTTCTTTCCTTTTAGTTTGTTAAAGTCCGAACAACATGTTGATGCAAATAAGTTACGTATCATTAATGTAGCAAATCCTGTTTCTTCTACTGACGCGGTTAATAAAACATATTCAGACACCCTAGGAATTTTTTATACAGATTTAAAAAACTGGCCCGGTAATTATATATATGGGAACGGCAAGAGGCTTGCTAATTTCGCTCCACCTATTGACGGCTATGATGTGGTTACGAAAGATTTTTTAAATTCCAGTTCAATTACTCTACAAAATGATACATATGATGCAATGAACAAAAGGATTACAAACGTTCTTGAACCACTTGCAAAAACGGATGTTGTGACACTGGGGTATCTGGAAGATATATTAAAGAAAAGTACACAGCTTTAGTAGTAGTTAGATGTCGGTGGTAAAGAAAGCAATTGTAGATGAATTGCATAGAAGCGCACGTAAATTTTATCCAAGAAGAAGAGTCGTTCTAAAAGGAGTAAACGATTTATGGCAAATAGATTTGGTTGAAATGTTACCCTATGCTAGGGAGAATAAAGGCTACAAGTACCTATTAACAATCATCGATTGTTTTACTAAATATGCTTGGGCTATACCGATAAAGAGTAAAACAGTAGAGAATGTAGTCCAATCTCTAGAAAGTGTCTTGAAAGAACGGGTTTCTTCTCCTCCTAAACATATACAGAGTGATGAAGGAAAGGAATTTTACAATTCAAAGTTTAAAGCGTTGATGAAAAGATATGGAATTAATCATTATTCTACCTTTTCGAATATCAAGGCTAGTATCGTTGAACGATTTAACAGGACATTAAAATCGAAAATGTTTAAAGTTTTTAGTTTACAAGGGAACTATAAATATTTAAATATCCTACCGGTTATACGAGACGAGTACAATAATAAAAGCATTCATAGAACGATTGGTATGAGACCTATTGATGCCGAGAAAATTAATAGAACAGGAACAAGAGAAGCTAATCTGTTTAAGCATATCTATTCCTCTACTTCTAACCGCCCCCTCCGGCGACAAACAAAACAGCGTTTTCAAAACGGGGAATTTGTAAGAATTTCTAAACAGAAAACGAAATTTTCCAGAGGCTACACCCCGAACTGGTCGGGTGAAATATTCAAAGTTGTCATGGTTCAAAAAACTTTACCTTACACGTATGTTTTGGAGGACATGATGAAACGAAAAATCCAAGGTTCATTTTACAATGAAGAGCTACAAAAAGTGAAGTATCCGGACACTTATCTCATTGAAAAAATATTAAAAAAGAAAGGAAAGAAATTATTTGTAAAGTGGTTAGGTTTGGATTCAAAATCATGGATAAATTATAAGGATATTGTCTAATAAAACAAAATTTAATGTATTGGGAAACATTTATTTTGCTAATAAACATTTTTTACAAATTTGTTTTTGTTTTTTTTTTATGTCTTTACCTCAACCTTTTTTTTTTTTTTTTTTTATACCAGTAACAGCTGCTGGAACTCACACTCAGGGTGCACTCGCACTCAGGGTGCACTCACACTCAGGGTGCACTCACACTCGGGGGGTGCACTCACACTCAGGGTACACTTACACTCGGGGTGCACTCACACTCAGGGTGCACTCAGGGTACACTCACTCTCGGGGTGCGCTCCATGCGCCGGGGAAAGGGAATAAGGGGATAAGGGAAGATAAAAATATTTTCTATACCTATATATATATATTTATTTCATTATTATTATTTTTTTTATTTTTCAAAAATTGTCAACTTAAACTAATCTTAAAATATTATTTTTATTATTAAACTTGATACAATGGATTTATTAAAATGTAATGAACATTAATTTTTTTTTAACAATTATTAGTATTATGTTTTATACTACTACTTATATTTCTACGGCATAAAACAATATATTTTGAACATCTAATTACAATTATGTTATCTATATATATATATCTACATGCTACTGGATGGTAAGGGGAGGAAGATAAATTGTGTGAAAAATACTTAAGGAACATGATCCTCATCGGTTAGAGACGATTCTTCTTCTTCTTCATTTATTAGTGATACGTGTCCATAAGCATAGGATTTGGTTTTACTAATATGTTTACGTTTGTCGTCTAATGTTGACAGTGCTAATTTTGTAACGTTCATTGTGTAAACATGATGTTTTCGAAACTGTAGGCTCTTAAATGAGACGTATTGAGGGTTGGCATCATTTAATACTTGCAAATAGTCTGCAAAGTTTATGCATTTTCCTGTATTGCAATTTATAGCACATTCTTTAATGCCTTTTGCCCTAAGCCCAGCTCGACGCACGGATCAGCAGCCGCCGCTTTGTAGCGCAGTGCGTAAACTTTTGGCCGAAGCCCAATATATTCGAGTAAAGGCAACCCGTTCAGTTCATCCTTGAACTTTCCCGTTTCTTTTTTATTACCTTCGTCGTAGCAAGGATGATTCTTCGGGTAGGAGGAAAAATCTAAATGATCTTTTAAATTTTCAATTAAATTTTAACTTTTTAATAACAGTATATAACTGTCTGTATCGGTGTAGAGCAATTCTAACTCATCACGCTTAAATTTTGATAACAAAATATCATAAAAAAAACTAAACATAATTAATTTTGACTTTTCTAGGATAGAAAAGCCCGCGAACACAGGTTTGTTAAAAACCAAAGTTTCATGTTTTAAATGAACCGCGACTAAATTTTTATCTATAATGGAACTGTCTACAAACGTCGGTTTGTTAATAAGTTTTTGAAGTCTACGGGAGTTGCTAACTAATTCAATTTTTTTTCGTTTTCTTACAGATTCTAACGTTTTACCGTAAACTGCATTCATCATCAATTTATATAAATCCTTCTCAAAATCACTTGTTGCATTCTTCCGTAAATTTACATTTATTTCTAAATACTTCTTCAAATAGGGTCTTTGGTTAAATTTGATCGCGCGATGAATGTTTTTTAATATTATTCCATGTTCGATCAGGAATTTTAACATTGTATGGTGGAGTACGTATTTTTCTTGATTTTCCAGTGTCGCTAATAATTTTTTTACGGGATACCTACTGTTTGGAGGGACTTGGTGACGAAGCAAAAGAGGATAGTCATTAAAATAATCGTGCAGGCTATTTGGACATTACAGGTCTACCTCCAGAATCAATCCTTTCCTACTACTCTCGTTTACTTTTTCTAATTCTAGTTTTAAACTCAGCTCGGGGTCACCATCACCTGTCACCCATTCGAAATCTGAAACAGGCAGGTATGCATCTCGCATTGCAGTTGCATACAAACTGACGCAATCTAAATATAGAAGGTGCGTTGTCGGATCTAGAGTATTGTGTCCGGGCACATCAGGATTATTTGCCTTTGCATAGTGACGAGAGCAATTAGATATTCCTCCTCGTAAATTAGATTCCAGCATCAAATACATTTCGGGATCGGAAAGGAGCTCTATTTCTACACCAGTTGTTTTTAACATAGCTTCATAGCTGTAACCCGGTAACGTGTAACTCCAACAAGGATCAAGCCCATACGTTTTTACAGCAAAGTTTCTAAAGTTTTGAAAAACGACGGAGAGAATTAAAATGTCCGATTTTAAATATAACAAAAGATAATCCCGGAGAGTGTTGCATTGAAACACACTCCAGACATTTTGAGCGTGATCGTACTCGACATCAGATATATCCTTATTTGTTAAATCATTGAAAAATTCTTTCTTGGGAGGGAGTTGCCGTTCCTCAAGGCGTGATGGCGAATCTATATAGTTATAGGGAAAATCCCCTTTTCAAGAGACAAGACGAACATGTTGCGGATCTTTAAAATGGTTACGTAAATGATCAAAACGTTCGCATTTATCGGCTAGATTTTCTAATGACTGCGGAAGAAATCTGTATGTGTCAAGAAATGTCACGTGCATGTTTCCAATACGTTTTTTAAACGCTATAAATTTTTCGGACGAGCTCGGAATCACCTCAATAGGTTGTTTACTAAATCCTAATTTCCTTATTATAAAATGTTGGTCATAACCTAAATTATGAAAATATACGTTTAGAGAGGTTGGATTTCTAAATTCCAAATTGCATTGGGAGTGAGCTATGCCTCTCACCTCCCCTGACCAGTGACAGTGATCGACAACTTTTACATCTGACGTGTTAAATTTGACCTCACAGATACTGCATATTTCTGCGGTTTCCCTTCTACGCTCTAATTCTAATGTCATTTTATAGGGTACGTTTCTATTGTATAATTCCTTTACATCTTTCACAACATTTTGTAAAAACGACAAAAACATTTCTACACAATTTTTACCAGTATAACAAACAGGTCCGACACTTTCGAAGGCGGGTGTAGAAGACAGGACGTAAGCCCCCCAAGCTATGACCTCGTGTTCTGAAACACGTTTGAGTTTTTTATTAATTGGTTCGGTCGATGTTTCCCTCCTCGAAACACACTTTTCTATTGGATTTAAACTGCACTCAAAGTCGGCAATTACAATAACCGGATGAAATATTTTGAATTTGTAATTTTTAAATCTGGTCGTGGGTTAAATCTTTCTATAAAGTCAAATGCGTTTATTGCGATCTAATTTACAACACTACTAATAGCTCTATAGGACCGTTCGAGTATCACAGAGCAAACACTCCAAAGTGTGTTTGGTTTAAGGAACACATGCTTGTTTAAATAGAATGAGCAATAACTCATTAGAAGGGAATCGAAACACGGACGAGCTAAGGATCTTTTACCAAGGAATCTACTCCTGTACGTCTTCAGCTAGATTAGATCTGCAACAACTTACCTCTGCAATGGCAGACCGACCAAGAATTTATTGAAAAAAGATTTCATTGTTATGATAATTAAATATTAAAATATAATTGTACCTTTTGTTCAATAAATCCTTTTTTGAAAATGCATTTTTTTTCATTTATTTTACCTATTTTAACCTGGGATGAAGGAGGAAAAGAAACAAAAGTAACTAAATGAAACTATTTTTTTTTTATTTATTTTATTTTATACATTGGAAAACAGATTGTTTAATTAAATGTTTTTGTTTTATTTTACAAAGGTCTTTTTCACTCCAGTTTCGTGACGAAAATGTCGGCACCCATCGTGGGAAACCGCCAGTCACCAGCAGGGAATAATAAACTAATATATGTTTTATAACAATTAAAAAATAAAGCACTAGATGAGAGCCTAATCTCGTATTCGACTCCGACAGAACATGTGATTACACAACTCAATAGATTGTCTTTTTTCAAAATAATTTTAAAGAAAATATTTAATTAAAATACTCAAGCAATAAACATGGGAGAGGGAAGGACCTTGTCCTAAAAAAAAACAACCAAATTTTTTTGTTTTATTTTACAAAGGTCTTTTTCACTCCAGTTTCGTGACGAAAATGTCGGCGCCCATCGTGGGAAACCGCCACATATCAGCAGGGAATAATAAACTAATATATGTTTTATAACAATTGAAAAATAAAGCACTAGATGAGAGCCTAATCTCGTATTCGACTCCGACAGAACAAGTGATTACACAACTCAACAGATTGTCTTTTTTCAAAATAATTTTAAAGAAAATATTTAATTAAAATACTCAAGCAATAAACATGGGAGAGGGAAGGACCTTGTCCTAAAAAAAAACAAACAAATTTTTTTGTTTTATTTTACAAAGGTCTGTTTCACTCCAGTTTCGTGACGAAAATGTCGGCACCCATCGTGGGAAACCGCCAGTCACCAGCAGGGAATAATAAACTAATATATGTTTTATAACAACGTATTCGACTCCGACAGAACAAGTGATTACACAACTCAACAGATTTTCTTTTTTCAAAATAATTTTAAAGAAAATATTTAATTAAAATACTCAAGCAATAAACATGGGAGAGGGAAGGACCTTGTCCTAAAAAAAAAACTAATTGCAAATACATCTAAAATAAATCTGTGTGGTGAGTAATGAACTCCAGCAGTTGGAAAAAAGAGTAAAACATGGGAGAGGGAGACGGCAAGGACCTTGACATTTCATGATTAAAAATAAAAAAAGACAGACTCCTTTAATGCTTCAAGCTATGACCTTGACAAGGAATGCAGACAGGGGTGAATGACCTCTTACAGGCTCGGTACAGACATATTTTAGACTACTAGTCTGCATATGTATATTTAGTCCTAAATCCAAAAAATAAACTTCACAACGGTTAGATACTATGAGCGAATATGGCGGTTCAATGCCCGTAGAAGCAGAAGGTCCGCAGGAAATTTACCTGCTAAGAGTTAATCCTCAAGAGCTGTAAATATACCCCAGGTATCTGCCGACACAAATACAAAGCCTAGGCGGAGAGCACCCCAAAAACACAGATCCAAACATAGGTTATATACTAAATATTCATAAAGACTACTTAGTTGTAAACCGATTCATCAATTAGGAATCAATAGTTTTCAACAAAGGTTATATACTAAATATTGATAAAAAGTATTTAATTAGAAAAAAAAAACAATATTCCACAAGACTTGTTTTTGGTCCATTTGTATCTACTCCATAGACTTAATTAGGTATATTATTCTATTGTAGTTGGGCAACTAAACTTAGTTTTATTTTGTTAAATAAAGTTTTTTTTCTTGACTTGTTATTCGTCAAGACTTTTATTTGTCCTTGTGTATTAACTAGATAGGTTTTATTCGGAATATCATTCTATATAGGCTATATTAGGCAGGGTATTCTACTCAATCTTGTGTACTTCTTCTTGATCCTTCTGTACATGGGCGTATATAAAAACAATTTCGGGGGGGGGGGCTGAGACCATTTCCAGGGTGTGGAATACTAAATATTTAGAGCTTGGAATAGTTTTAGGCAACTAAAACGCTATTACACGTAAAATAAAATATGTTTTATGAACTAAGTGATCTTATTTAATTTATTTTTAAGGGTTTTACGAGAAGTTTTTATCATCAATTCAAAATTTCGGGAGGGGCTGCAGCCCCCTCAGCCCCCCCCCCCCCACATATACGCCCATGCTTCTGTATCCACTAGAAAGGCTTTATTAGGCATATTTTGTATTGATTTATAGAGCTTTGCTTTAGAATGAGAGCCAGATTCTGTAATTTCCGCTTCTGTGTAAAAGTTAGCTACTGTCGGTGTCCCTGACGCCTTAATATCACTTTTATTCGAGATGTTCGAGAGGATTTTGACAATTTTCACCAGATATATAAAAAAAAATAAGTTTATTTCTTTTCTAAGCTTATCAAATGGCACTAGGGACATGAACGGAACCGCGCTAAGATGCTGCAGTTCCTGCGAGTCGGACTTTTATATAATAGATATACAAATACGTTAACTGTTAAAAATATTATAATTGAGAACATATGTTTTTATTTTAAAATGAATTTGCGTTAAGGAAGTGAATAAGACCCGAAAAGTGTTGTTTTTAGACTTATTCAGGCAATTTTTTTAATTTTTCTATCCGTAAGAACCATCCTCGTAATTCAAGGAATATTATAAAAAAAGAATTAGCGAAATCGGTTCAGTTGTTCTCGAGATTTGCGCTTACCAACACATTTAGCGATTCATTTTTATATAATAGATTACGGTTATCAGTAATATCTTTTCCCTTTTTCGTCAGTTTATTATATGCCTTAGACCATCTAGGAGGTGTACTTCCAGACTTGCGGAAGCTTTGAACTAGATCAACTCCCTCTATTTTCCTTTCTTCCCAATCGAGTGGACAGCACCACCCTAACTCACAAAAGAGTTGTTATTTTATCTCCTTCACTTTTTACAATTCCCTTCTTGGTTCGTTCTTTGGCTTATTCGACCAATTTATTACGCCTCCCTTGTATTCCTGAACTAGTTAAAGGAATTATCTTTTTACTTGCCTCTTCAAGAATAATTTCATCGCATAACCAGGATGAATAATATTGCTGCGGCCTCGCCCGAGATCTATGAACCGTTCCTGTATAGGCAGACAGTATTAAGATCTTAGATCCTTAAGTTAGTTTTGTTTCAATCTATAAAAAAATAAAAGAAATGTGTGCCACCATTATTACTCTAGCTATGAAAAAGTAGATGGAATAGAGATTTGTATTAAATCTATAAATTAAATTTTTAATTGGGAACATAAAATTGTAAATTTCACCATTGTTCACAATTTGGACGAGTTAGAGTTTCAGGTCCTTCAGACTATACACAGGATCAATTTTAAAATCCAGATTATCTAACAATTTTCAGAGTGCCAACCAAAATAGGGAAATATAAAATTTGGAACTTGATTGGTGTATTTACTATATCTAAGAAATTTCTTTTTTTTTCCAATAATTAATAGTTTTAATATAGCATTCAAATGGATTCCCTCTGGAAGCTAGAACAGGTAATACTTGTGTGGCTAACATAGATAAAAATTTTTTCTAAGTTCCCAAGACATATTTGTGTGGAATAATTAACCATTTATTATTAATTTTATTATGCCCGGTACTTCAGTCCATTCCAAATTAGCTTGAGGTAAACGGACCCACGATAATAGGAAATTTCCTCCCTGAGAATAAATATCATTTAAAACATATTAACTTATAAAACTATTATTATAAAACTTTTATAAACTTTTACGTTCGTTACAATATATATATATATATATATATATATATATATATATATATATATATATATATATATATATATATCTTTATTGATTATTACATCCTGTATATAAATACGTCTGGTAATATGATATACGATACAATATGAAGGTTCTGTGGTCAAGGCCTCCCAACTTCATCCTCGATTAACGCCAGAAAGACGCTCAGAATGACGTTGAGAGAGGCCTAAACAAGCTCCCTTCTGCTCCGACCAGTGGCTGGAGTCGAAGAGAGATCCGCGAGCCACAGAAAATTGTCGCACTTGAACAAATAGAAAGCCATTGCTAACCCTTCACTTGGTCAGTGCAGCAGATCTCTAGGCCAAAGTCTTTTGAGTGGAGAGTGTGGGTGGGTGACGCTTGATAGGGAGAGGAATTCAGGATTTTGATGAGTGGAAGGTTTAGGGTGGAAACGTTGAATCTGGATAATACAACATCTTTCACGAGTGGGATATTGAAGTCTTTATGGAGGTTGAGGTTGGAAACGTAGAAGGGAGCATTGACTATTGTTCTTAGGACCTTGGATTGGAATGTTTGAATCCGACTGATGTTCGATGTTGTCGCGGTTCCCCAGAGTTCTGAACCGTATGCACAAATGGGTTACAGTAGTGATTTGTAAATGATAAGTTTGTTTTCAGTACTTAAATGTGATTTGCGGTTCAACAGTCTGTAGAGTTGTCCAAATCGTCTGTGAAGTTTTTGTCCTTTAAGTTTTAAGTGATGTTTCCAGACAAGTCGGGAGTCCAAGTGTAGTCCGAGGTAGCGAACTGTATCAGAAGAGGGTAAGGGGACGTTGTTGAAGTGTACTGGTGTACAGGAACTGCCCCAGAGGGTGAAGGTGATGTGATGGCACTTTTCCTCATTCATCTTGATTTTCCATTTTTTACACCACTCATGAATTTTGTTCAAGTGGGACTGAAGATTCTGCGACGCAGTGTTAGGATTTGTGTGGGTTGCGAGTATAGCAGTATCGTCTCCATTGGTTGGCTAGAGGGTGTCGGGACTTGTAGGAACATACAGGGTGTAGAGCACAGGGCCCAGAACACTGCCCTGGGGAACTCCCGCTTCCACAGGGTAATATTCTGAGTACTCTGATCCTATAAGGACCCGAAAATGCCTATTGGATAAGTAGGACCGTAGAATGATGTATAGGGTGCTGGGAAGAAAGGTTTTGAGCTTGTAGAGGAGGCCCTCGTGCCATACCTTATCGAAAGCTTGAGCAACGTCCAGGAACGCTGATGTGCAATATTCTTTTTGCTCTGGGATGATATATGAGTTTAGGAGTGGAAGGGGAGATTCGAGGAATTCTATTATTTTATTTCAAACTAAGAGGGTCCTCGTCGTTAAACTCTTGCCTCACTCCGTCGAAGTCCTCTCACAACTCCAACGACTGATCCTGCTGGCTGTTCGCCTCTCCTCGCATACTTGTACCCACCTATGCGGATCATCCCCCACGCCTCACCTTCAGGCTCGCCCCTAGGACATCCAGTGTGTTGCACCCTAAAATCCCGCTGTAGTCGTGCGGCATCGAGGGAACTACATGTGCTAACAAGGTCTTTCCGCTGGTTCCCCAATCGTCCGTGGCGACTTCCACCTCTCCTAACACTTTGCACTTTCCACCAAGAGTTAGCAGTTTACAATCACATCTGACAACCGGGGGTCTCTGCCAGTCTCTCCATTTCCTCCTCATAGCCTCCTCGCTGACCAAGGTACAGGTTCTGCCTGTGTCTATCAACCACCTAATCCCTGATACTTGCATAACAGGCAACCCTCCGCTGCCTCCTCCTGGGAACTTCGTCGGGTTGCCTCGCTGCTGACGTTTTTCTCATCTCGTTCTCCTGGTCACTTGACTGGATCATCAGCATAGGACCGGTGAGGAGTTTGTAGGTCCTGACCCCCCCATCGTCGGAGTCGCTGGTATCATCGGAATCTACAACTGGTTCCACACGCCGATCTTCTCTTCTGCGACACACACGTTGATAGTTTACCTCCATCGGTTCTGGTTTAGCGGTTGCTTTCGCATGTACGGGCAGTTTCTCGCAACGTGTCCTGTGTTGTCACATTCAAAGAATCGTATCCGGGGGCATCGCGCTGCTATGTGTCCTCTTTTGCCGAACTCGTAACACGTTTTGGCCGCTCTGACCTGTTCCTGGGGAGGAGCTCTGCGGCGAGGTGACTCTCGTCCCGAGGGCCGTTTCCCCTCGCATCGTTGGGCCTTCCTTCAAACCCTCAGCTTCGTCTCTGTCCTGGATACGCTTGTTCTTCACCGTGTGCGTAATCCGTTCTTCGTCGGTTTCTCACTTGATTCCAGCTCCTAGCTTCCGGTTCTGCGCAATGTGGCTCCAATGCCTTCTCCCTTTCTTCGATTAGTGCCTGGTCTGCGGCAACAAAATCAATTTCTGGCCCGATCGGTTTCCCCGTTTCTTTCGTCAGATGCACCTTCCCTAGCTTCTTGACAACTTGAAGCATAGCTACAGCATCAGGGTCCTCTTTCTGCTCACTCAATATGTCCGCTATTTTCTCGTACCAGCGATGAGCATCCCAGCGTACGCTCCATTAGATTCTTTTGGGTGTTTGGTCTCCTGGAGCATTCGAAGGAGATCTTCTTCGGGCGCCCATCGCCCGCCGCCATAGGCCCTTTTTGATCTTTCTTTAACAGTTCCCCACCCTGTCCCGGTATCGCACTGGATGTGATTAAGGACTGATCTTTTCACTCGCCCTACGATGGCTGCTCGGAGTGTTATTACATCACTTTCGTCCAGCCATCCCGCAATCAGCTTGCTTCCGATCGCGTCCAACAGCCTGTCATCGTCCTTCAAAAAGTTCGCGTACATCGCCGTTAAATTTGTCCAATTTGACTTTAGGCGGTGCGCATATCCTGCGCCACCGCTGACTTTAATTTCAACAGCTCAATAGTGGTTGTGGTCGCCTGCAGCGCATTTACGATAGTGGCCGAGCTGCCTGCATCTCATTTTCAGTCTCCATCCTCCCTGCGTTGAGGCGATCCTGAAGCGATAATCGCCCTGATCGCAAACACATTCACTGAGACACGAACACCGTAGAACACGGTCCCGGGATTCGGCACCACTTAGCGATAGCTTGGAAACAACTACGTTTTAGCACTTTCCTCCGAAGGAAAGTAGCTATTGAGGTTGCACACATGACGGAATTTTTGAAAAATTTCTGCAAATCTTTATCGATCCTACCTAGTAGAGACCGAAACTGACCCGCGTTAAAATTTATCTTTATCTATATTTATATATGTATATATATATATATATATATATATATATATATATATATATATATATATATATGTATATATGTCTGTTAACACGATAGCGGCCAGAGTTTTTGTTTTTTCGTCACGAAACTTGGTATATAGCATTCAATTAGCAAACGATTGAACGAGTTCGTTAACCACCAAAATCGGTCCACCGGAAGGGGGGGGGGGGGGTTTTCCCCGAACACAAAACACTAATTTGACCATGCCAGCCGTAATATTTGTTATATTTCAACGAAACTTGGTATTCGTAGTTTTAATCTAGAGAGAACAGTGAGATGTAAAAATAAACTAAATCAGTCCACCGGAAGGGGGGGTTTACCCTGGACCCAAAACACTAATTTGACCATGCCAGCCGTAATATTTGTTATATTTCAACGAAACTTGGTATTCGTAGTGGTAATCTAGAGAGAAAAGTGAGATGTAAAGATAAACTAAATCAGTCCACCGGGAGGGGGGGGGGGGTTACCCCGGGCCCAAAACACTAATTTGACCATGCCAGCCGTAATATTTGTTATATTTCAATGAAACTAGGTATTCGTAGTAGTAAACTAAAGAGAAAAGTGAGATGTAAAAATAAACTAAATCGGTTCATTAGAAGGGGGGGTTTACTCCGGACCCACAATACCAATTCGCCAATACCAGCCGTGATTTTTGTTATATTTCGACGAAACTCGGTATTCGTAGTGGTAATCTACAGGCAAAAATGTGTTGTAAAAATAAACTAAATCGGTTCATTAGGAGGGGGGGTTTACTCCGGACCCAAATTACTGATATACTCATACCGGTCGTAATTTCTGCTGTATTGTAACGAAACGCGGTATACGTCGTGGGTAACTCATGGGAAAGAAGTTTTGTAAAAATGAGCTAAATCGGTCAATCGGAAAGAGGGGTTTACTTTGTAATATATTTCAAAAGAATTAGGTTCGCAAGGCCGCAGCAAGGAGCGCTCTCTACAACTAGAGGGACTGAATCCTGTTCCTGCGTCAGATCAAAAGACGGAAACATGAAGTTTTTTGTATTTATTAAGTAGTGTAGTAGTTACCATGTGTAAACATAACTCTGGAAGCAAAATAATTACAAAATTAATAATTGAACAGTTACTCATTAAAAAATTAAAAGAGAACTATTCATGTTTTTATTTTATTTATGTTGAATATTTTAAGCAAATTGTTCTGGAAAGCAGTCTACACTACCCAAATTCTGAGGAAAGTGCTTAGTTATGCAGCTCCTGCGTGACGGACTTTTTAAAAAGGGTAGTAGCACAAGGGTAGATGATAACACAAGCAAGTCTAGAAGACAACTGATTCCTTTAATCCTCGCTAAGCCTTATATAGGCTTAGCGTTTGTTTACAATATACCGGCCTTTCTCCCCCCTAACATATATATATATATATATATGTATACATATATGTATATATATGTATACATATATATATTTTATTGAATAGCCTATATGTTATAATTAGATTTGATAAAATTGTATAAAAATCATGCCTGGGTTGAGTAAGAATTTTGCTTTGAAGACTATTGATGGTGGTTGTCCTTTGAGACGGAATGCTACTTGCTCCGTAGGTTGAAAGCTCACATACCTCCCTTCTTATACCTAACATCCGTCTGATCAATAGATATTTACTCCTTCATTCCCTTCTCTCGACACATCTCAACAAAATTCACCACTCCGCTCAACAGGAACATAAGGAATTTTCAGAATTTCATTTCTTTTCTATGTAATTTTTTGATTTTGCAATATATATATATATATATATATATATATATATATATATATATATATATATATATTAATTTTGTCACATAACACATATAAAGTGTTCTGGAATCAACGTTATATGCAAAGAAGTTTAAATTTTATTTATTTACAAGCGAACTTCGTACCGCCTAACAGTCGATTTTTTAATTTTTTTTTAATACTTATTCTGCTATTTGGGACACCGGGTCAGCTAGTAAGATAAAAAAAAAAGAAAAAATAAACTTAATAAGTCAACAATTACATTATGTCAAAAAATAAAAATTATAAAACACTTAAAATTCTTTTATTAGTCACTAAAAATCAAAATGAAAATTACAATATCAGATTTCTTATTATGATACCTACTTATTATATTTCATTTTATATTTACTTATTCTAAATTAAGTTTTATTTTTATTGTTGTACTAAATGGTACACGATATTTTTTGTTCCATTACCTGACTCGTAAACAAACAGAGCAGATGGTTTTCCAACACGGGAACAGGCAACATACAATTGACCATGCGAGAAACATGGGTTTTCTAGATTAATACCACAAACACTTAACTACTGCCCCTGGGATTTGTTTATAGTCAAACTGAGTTCATAGGTCCAATAGCAACACAGTTCATTTCAATTTATTTCCTTTTGATTTACAACTCATAGCACTTATATAATTCCGTCAGTTACTACGTTAGTAATATTAAATTATTCATAGGTGAGGTTACAAAAATAAATATAAAACAGTAATATAAAACAATAACACAATGTAAATTCTTTACTTCATATAATTATGTGAAAATAAAAATAATAAAAAATATAAATGAAGCAATGAAAATAAAATATATATTTATTCTTAGCATTTATTTAAATTAAATAATATTTAATAGTAATAGAGTTTTATTTATTATATTACAGTTATTAATATATTATTCTTTAATTACATTTTAATCGTTCAGTATTTCTGACCTTAGTTTTAATATCTTCAAAATAAAGCTGGCAAATCTTGATAAACATTTCTTTGCTATTGCTATTGAGAATTGGAAGAAATGTATTCTCTTCAGTGGGTGGAATGGTAAGTGGGAATAATGTTTGGCGGATGTTGTCATAAGCAGGAGAGTAGAGTAGGATGTGGTATATGGTTTCTTCAGCTGTATTATTACATAGAGTACACAAGAGTCTAGGGTTGATGGTGTAGTGTTTGTCGGATGTTGTCATAAGCAGGAGAGTAGAGTAGGATGTGGTATATGGTTCCTTCAACTGTATTATTACATAGAGTACACAAGAGTCTAGTGTTGTGGTGTAGTGTTTGTCGGATGTTGTCATAAGCAGGAGAGTAGAGTAGGATGTGGTATATGGTTTCTACAGCTGTATTATTACATAGAGTACACAAGAGTCTAGGGTAGATGGTGTAGTGTTTGTCGGATGTTGTCATAAGCAGGAGAGTAGAGTAGGATGTGGTATATGGTTTCTACAGCTGTATTATTACATAGAGTACACAAGAGTCTAGGGTTGATGGTGTAGTGTTTGTCGGATGTTGTCATAAGCAGGAGAGTAGAGTAGGATGTGGTATATGGTTCCTTCAGCTGTATTATTACATAGAGTACACAAGAGTCTAGGGTTGATGGTGTAGTGTTTGTCGGATGTTGTCATAAGCAGGACAGTAGAGTAGGATGTGGTATATGGTTTCTTCAACTGTATTATTACATAGAGTACACAAGAGTCTAGTGTTGTGGTGTAGTGTTTGTCGGATGTTGTCATAAGCAGGAGAGTAGAGTAGGATGTGGTATATGGCTTCTTCAACTGTATTATTACATAGAGTACACAAGAGTCTAGGGTTGATGGTGTAGTGTTTGTCGGATGTTGTCATAAGCAGGAGAGTAGAGTAGGATGTGGTATATGGTTTCTTCAACTGTATTATTACATAGAGTACACAAGAGTCTAGTGTTGTGGTGTAGTGTTTGTCGGATGTTGTCATAAGCAGGAGAGTAGAGTAGGATGTGGTATATGGCTTCTTCAACTGTATTATTACATAGAGTACACAAGAGTCTAGGGTTGATGGTGTAGTGTTTGTCGGATGTTGTCATAAGCAGGACAGTAGAGTAGGATGAGGTATATGGTTTCTTCAAGTGTATTATTACATAGAGTACACAAGAGTCTAGTGTTGTGGTGTAGTGTTTGTCGGATGTTGTCATAAGCAGGAGAGTAGAGTAGGATGTGGTATATGGCTTCTTCAACTGTATTATTACATAGAGTACACAAGAGTCTAGGGTTGATGGTGTAGTGTTTGTCGGATGTTGTCATAAGCAGGACAGTAGAGTAGGATGTGGTATATGGTTTCTTAAACTGTATTATTACATAGAGTACACAAGAGTCTAGTGTTGTGGTGTAGTGTTTGTCGGATGTTGTCATAAGCAGGAGAGTAGAGTAGGATGTGGTATATGGCTTCTTCAACTGTATTATTACATAGAGTACACAAGAGTCTAGGGTTGATGGTGTAGTGTTTGTCGGATGTTGTCATAAGCAGGACAGTAGAGTAGGATGTGGTATATGGTTTCTTCAACTGTATTATTACATAGAGTACACAAGAGTCTAGGGTTGATGGTGTAGTGTTTGTCGGATGTTGTCATAAGCAGGAGAGTAGAGTAGGATGTGGTATATGGTTTCTTCAACTGTATTATTACATAGAGTACACAAGAGTCTAGGGTTGATGGTGTAGTGTTTGTCGGATGTTGTCATAAGCAGGACAGTAGAGTAGGATGTGGTATATGGTTTCTTCAGCTGTATTATTACATAGAGTACACAAGAGTCTAGTGTTGTGGTGTAGTGTTTGTCGGATGTTGTCATAAGCAGGACAGTAGAGTAGGATGTGGTATATGGTTTCTTCAGCTGTATTATTACATAGAGTACACAAGAGTCTAGGGTTGATGGTGTAGTGTTTGTCGGATGTTGTCATAAGCAGGAGAGTAGAGTAGGATGTGGTATATGGTTTCTTCAGCTGTATTATTACATAGAGTACACAAGAGTCTAGGGTTGATGGTGTAGTGTTTGTCGGATGTTGTCATAAGCAGGACAGTAGAGTAGGATGTGGTATATGGTTTCTTCAGCTGTATTATTACATAGAGTACACAAGAGTCTAGGGTTGATGGTGTAGTGTTTGTCGGATGTTGTCATAAGCAGGAGAGTAGAGTAGGATGTGGTATATGGTTTCTTCAACTGTATTATTACATAGAGTACACAAGAGTCTAGGGTTGATGGTGTAGTGTTTGTCGGATGTTGTCATAAGCAGGACAGTAGAGTAGGATGTGGTATATGGCTTCTTCAACTGTATTATTACATAGAGTACACAAGAGTCTAGTGTTGTGGTGTAGTGTTTGTCGGATGTTGTCATAAGCAGGACAGTAGAGTAGGATGTGGTATATGGTTTCTTCAGCTGTATTATTACATAGAGTACACAAGAGTCTAGGGTTGATGGTGTAGTGTTTGTCGGATGTTGTCATAAGCAGGAGAGTAGAGTAGGATGTGGTATATGGTTTCTTCAACTGTATTATTACATAGAGTACACAAGAGTCTAGTGTTGTGGTGTAGTGTTTGTCGGATGTTGTCATAAGCAGGACAGTAGAGTAGGATGTGGTATATGGTTCCTTCAGCTCTATTATTACATAGAGTACACAAGAGTCTAGGGTTGATGGTGTAGTGTTTGTCGGATGTTGTCATAAGCAGGAGAGTAGAGTAGGATGTGGTATATGGTTCCTTCAGCTGTATTATTACATAGAGTACACAAGAGTCTAGGGTTGATGGTGTAGTGTTTGTCGGATGTTGTCATAAGCAGGAGAGTAGAGTAGGATGTGGTATATGGTTTCTTCAACTGTATTATTACATAGAGTACACAAGAGTCCAGGGTTGATGGTGTAGTGTTTGTCGGATGTTGTCATAAGCAGGAGAGTAGAGTAGGATGTGGTATATGGTTTCTTCAGCTGTATTATTACATAGAGTACACAAGAGTCTAGGGTTGATGGTGTAGTGTTTGTCGGATGTTGTCATAAGCAGGAGAGTAGAGTAGGATGTGGTATATGGTTTCTTCAGCTGTATTATTACATGAAAGTGTCAACTATTGAGTCACTTGCCTTAATATGGTTAGAAAAAGTAAGATCTCTCCTTTTGAAAGAGCTGAAGAGTGTAAAAATCGTATAGTCTCAATGCGAGATATTGAATTTTAATACTTCACGTAGATTTTTCGTTCAGAAATGTTAAGTTATTTATTTTCTTTTACGGCGCATCGCCCTCTGGGAAATTAGCGCCAACATCCCTGGCGCAGTGAGGAATTTTCTCAACAAGCCGTGAGGTGAGAAAATTCCTACCGCCAGTGGGACTCGAACCCACCATCTCCCGCAATGGAATCTAAGGCGATAGCCACTAGACCACGGGGAGACCCCATTATTTTTTGTTCTCGATGATATTTAATACATTGGGGTGCTGATTTTAAGTCTGCTAATATTCTAAATTTTGACAACAATTAGCACAGAGGTAAGTGTTGATCCGGGGAGCGTCATCATCGGCAAACATTTTCTAGGACTCACAGTTCGGAGGACACGGATTCGAAACTGTGAACCCAAAAAGTCACAGATTTGCGTTATTAGATTTTAATATTACTTATTTGGTTTCTAATTTATTTTTTATTTTCTAGATGCAGAAAATAGGTGTAGCATGGCACGCTGGGTAATCATGGGCGTATATAAGGGGGGGGCTGAGGGGGCTGCAGTCCCCCCCCCCAAAATTTTCATTTGGTGGTACAGATGTGTCATAAAAACCTTAAAAATAAATTAAATAAGATTACTTAGTTCATAAAAAATATTTTATTTTAGGCGTAATAGCGTTCTAGTTGCCTAAAACTATTCCAAGTTCTAAATTTTTCATATTCCATGCCCCGGAAATGGAAAGCGAGAAATACCATAAATGACATACAAAAACATTGATTCCACTTTTCTCAGGAACGGTTAGAGATATCGCCTTGAAAATGGTTTCATTCGTTTTTCTATGTTATGAAACATATAAAACAAGTACCTGCAAGCATATGAACTCAAAAACCTAAGCGTTACGATTTTTTTGCGCGAATTTTGCCCCAAAAACTATCTTCCAGTGGGCGGATTCTGCTGGTTAACGAACTTGACCTTTCAAATTAGAAGACAGATTTTTTTGTATGTCATTATTTTTTTGAGGGTACTTAGAATTGCGGGATTCAATTGAAACATTTTCTACATCTTGGAAATTAATCCCAAGTCATATGTTTAAATGTTGGTTATATTTGTAGTTAAGAAAGTATGCAAAAAAAAATATTTTATTAATAGACATGAAAAGTTTTCGGATCTTCATACATTTTTCGTAAATATCTCGATAACGGTTCAGAATTCGTGGTAAGTGGAAGGTGACCATTTGAATGTTTACTAAATTTCCTACAAAAAAGGTTCTGAAGCAATATTCGATGGGGCAACGTCAATCAGAGATATAAGCGCTTAAAACTTAAAAAGTGTTTGTTTTGTTGTTTTGAAAGGGTTTTTCTCTTTGTTTATCTCACTTTTTAATTGATTGTTTGTTGTTTTAAATTGCATTTGTCAGTAAAATTAGTATAGTAGTAAATTAAGCTAAAAAATGGTGAAAGGTATGGGTAATAATAAGTTTGGAGTGGCTGTGGTACTCAAGATGGCAGTGACTAATCATGATGACGTAGTTTGTTTTGAATTCTCCTGTCTATATAACCTTCCTCATAGCCTCTGACTGAAGTTATCCTTATTTCTTATTTTATAGAAAGATTTAACCCACGACAGAATGGAATTTTATTCGTTATGAAGCACATATTTAAAGTTGATTATAACAGTAAAAGGAATTTGCTAGTAAAACAAGATACTTAAAATGACAACGAATTTTTAGTTGTTTGGAATAGAGCCTTCTAAGCAGTAGTCAAAGATTAAATACGTTTTTAGTACAAAATTGTATTGACTTATACAGAATAAGAATTATCCATTTCTGTGTAAGTTGGCTAGTGTCAGTTTCCTGTGATTTGTAATGCTAATATATTCCATTTGTTCGAGATGTATGTAACCCCGCTATGATGACGCAGTTCCTGCGAGTCGGACTTTTTAGTATACATATAGATGTATAAATATATATACATATATACATGAATATTTGTGTTTTTGCAAGTATTTTAAGGGAAGTAAATAAAAAACACGAAGTATGAAAAAATTGACATTGGCCCTTTTAGCACCAAGCCACAGATATATACGTATACAAATTTTAACCACTCTCATTTTCGGTCTCTATGGGTTCTGAAACGCAAAATTTTCTAGTCGGCACTTCCGGATTGCGTCATGAGATCAACCTTATAAGCGGGGTTCCTCCCTATGGGGGAGGGAGGAACCGCGCTAAAAGAAAACCTTTCGCACCTTCAAACAAAATAGCTCTGAAGAATAGCAGATGGAGTACTTGAGATGGTCTTCAGCAACAAGTCAAGCAACAAAATTATAACCTATGTACAAAATACTAGACACTACAACTATATTATAATCAAAGCTTGCACAGAGAAGTCCTCCAGAGGGCCAACAGCTACCAGAAATCGACGAGGCTAGAGATGTATTCAAAATGAAGGCTCCGTAATCCTCCACCAGCAAGCTAAGTCCAAGAAGATAACACAGTGCTGTGCCAGTTGTCAGTGATAACGGCCAGTGGCTAGTCAGCTGGGCAGTGTTAAGGAAGGAGGTAAGGTGGGGATGATAAGGCGCTACGTCACTCACCTGCTAGGTCTGCTCCTGTTGGCCAGTGGCTAGTCAGCTGGGCAGTGTTAAGGCGGGAGGTAAGGTGGGGATGATAAGGCGCTACGTCACTCACCTGATAAGTCTGCTCCTGTTGGCCAGAGGAAAGTCAGCTGGGCAGTGTTAAGGCAGGAGGTAAGGTGGGGATGACAAGATGCTATGTCACTCACCTGCTAAGTCTGCTCCTGTTGGCTCTTATATTTAGCTTCTTTAGGAAAAGTCCGAGATCTTTCCTCGCTCCGAAGTGCTTCGTCCGATTGTCACCAAATTTAATACCGCTGCTCCTTAATAGCGATGCAACAAACTGTTAAAGTCTCATCCAAAAGCACCATGGAAAACCTAGTCTGAGACGGATTGATCCAGAGAGCGACATGAACGCTTCCGTGACTTGCTACTGACCCTATATATATATATATATATATATATATATATATATATATATATGGACCTTTTTAGCGCGGTTCCTACCTCCCCCCCAAAGGGAGGAACCCCGCTTATAAGGTTGATCTCATGACGCAATTGCGTTTCAGAACCCCTAGAGAACGAAAATAACAGTGGTTCAAATTTGTAAATATATATATACGGGGTGTCCCAAATAAGACGGCTCAAACTAATTTTGCGGCCAAACGGTTGGTCTGAGAAAAAATGTCACAGGCAAAAGTTGTAGGGCTTGACCTAAGCTTTTTAAATACGTCAATTATTTAACATATTGACCGCGCATGTGCGCTCGGCGCTAGATGAAATGTTGGGGTTTGCAGATTACCCCTATTATTATGCACATCATTTGAAAGGGAATTAAAAAACAAACCCTTTTCTGCAAACCGAATTTCGATATCTTTAAAATCAAAAGAATTTCGTGCGATTCAAATTTCATTGTTTTAAATTAAAACGATTTTTTGGAAGCACTTACAGAGGTCGGTTATGAATGTGTGATACATGACATTAAAGTATTTTTTCCTTAACTTTCTGAAAAAAATATGGCTGATCCTCTAAACGAAATACTGTTCTTAATAACTTTAATAAAATTGAAAATAAGGCATATTTTTTAATGTTAGAAATATAGATTTTCAAGATATAGCTTTTCAACTGCATAGCGGGGGCTTCCTGGGGTTGGCCGACCCATCCAGGTAAGATCATAAATCAAGACCTTTCAAGAAATGTGGACCCAAAATAATAACTGCTTCTATTTTAATCATTCTAAATGAGGCTAGGGATATGAACGGAACCGCGCTAAGACGATGCAGTTCCTGCGAGTTAGACAAAAGATTTTTATACGAAATTTCATCAAAATCAGACTATTTTTGAGCTGTCAGGGTCGCGAACAGACATATATATATATATATATATATATATATATATATATATATATATATATATATATATATATATATATATATATATAACAGTTTTGATTAAGTCAATCGGAGAAATAAGTGCATTATAACTTAAAAGTTTGATAAACGATAATTGATTTCGTTTATTTGAACGGTTCTTTTTGTCTGTTTTTATTTCTTGTTATTTTTTTTATTGCTTCTATTGGGTTTTATTTGTCAATAAAACAGGATAAGTAAAATAAAAAAAAAATATTGTCATAAATATAGCTTTCGAGAGAGATTCGAAGACGCCTTGTGAATATTTTTTTTTTTTTTTTTTTTTTTTTTTTTTTTTTTTTTTTTTTTTTTTTTTGCATTTACCAGTAAACTGATAATAGCCTAGGCAGCCGATGCACAAACAAGATAAGAAAATGGGAAAGATATTTATAATTTTTCACGAAAGATTAAAACAAACTAATAACTGTATCCATTCCTCTTTTTTTGTCTCTGTTTACCTTAGTTTTTAATTGTTTTTCTTTTCTCGGTTTGCCTTAGTTTTTAATTGGTTGCTGTTATTTTGATTGCAATTTTTTTTCAATAAAACATGACAAATAATTGAGAAGCTTGTTTGCATTTTGAAATGACTTTGAGAGTCTTGCTTTAGATTGACGAATTTCCGCTTCTAGCCTGTGGGCGTTAACAATTTTCATGAAATATATTAAAAAAAAACTGAAAATGTAAACATTGTCCGTGTAGAGTCAGACATCTGCTTGGGTCGAGCTACTAGGCAGGCTCCAGGTAGGCTTTTATTGCACTTCACAAATCAAGATGCATCCTAGGACAGCTGACAGTTACTTTACCTGTAGGAAGTCACGCAGCCAAATGCTGTAGTTGCATTTAACACTAAAATGGATATGTTAGTAAAGAAAGTTAAGTAAATTAGAAACATAACCGTAGTACAGTCTTCGTAGAGCGAAATTTGGGACGGCGGAAAGAGTAATTACCGCCGAGGATAGTTTCTTGTGCCTTGTCGACAATCTTGCTTTTTCTGGGAATATGTGTTTACATTAAGAATGATATAAAAAATGTATCTGTTTCTATTCTAAATCTACAACATGACGCTATATGGAACCGCACTAAGATGACGCAGTTGCTGCGAGTCGGACTTTTTTTCTTCATAACGCCTTTATTTCAAACAGTAAAAATTCATGGCCTGTTGTTCATGGGCTAAGGCGTGAGGACTCCGGTTCGATTTCTACTAGAGATGATAGCATAACATTTGAATACAGAAAAAAAGAAAGTACATCAGCCCAATTCTGGCTAGAAAATGGGTAGTAATCTCCAGATAACCCGTCCCAGAAATATTTGTTATGCATAATTGGGCCTCAAAATTTAAATAAATAACTAAAATAAAACTTGAAGAGCTTTTAATGATCCGACGGAAAATAAAATATGTCTCGGAAGTGAAATGTTCGCGGCAGGAGAATTACAAGTCTGGCTCAACTCCAAATGGGGGAAGAAGCGAGTTTCCGGATGTTGGAAAACCATTAGGGGGCTTTTCCTTCAAGAGGGCAACTATTAGTAGAAGGAGTAGTAGTACTCAGGTCTTGTACTGGAGATTTAGATAATGCTAGGATTAGCTTTAGATGTTTGACGTTTTCATTAGGCAACAAAGTTCAATATCATAACCAATTATCTCCAGATGAATTTCACACAATTCTCATCACTGGGCTAAGTATGATATAACAATATCCATTATCTATAAAGACTCTACAGGAAAATTTATTGAGGAAAGTGTATGCTCTATGAGAGCTCTGATTGGAGATGAGGGAATACTTTGATATTGAATCCCACGAAAGGCCAAATAAACAATGTAGGAAGCCTTATTTCTCAAGTATAGTTACATCCCAGTGAGGTTGGATCCCATAATCTGATCAAATAAGCAATGCAAGAACGTATATTTCTCAAAAACAGTTAAATCCCAGTATTATTGGATCCCTCAAAAAGATCGAATGAGCGAAATAAAAACCCTTATTTTTCAACTACAGTTACATCCCAGTAATGCTGGATCCCACAAACTGTTTAAATAAGCAATGCAAGAACCTTTATTTCTCAAGTACAGTTAAATCCCAGTGATATTGGATCCCTCAAAAAGGTCAAATAAGCAAACCAACAACCCTTATTTCTCAACTAAAGCTACATCCAGTGATGTTGAATCACACAAACTGGTCAAATAAGCAATATATTGCAAATATATGGCATATTGTTTTTTTTTTAATTCATTTATTTATAAGCTATAGTGCCCTATTCCACTGCTTAGCATTTCCTAGCATTCCCGATTCCCGTCAACGCCTACTGCTGATCTCCCCGTGGTACCCGCTGGGCAACGTGCTTTTGGTGAACCCATAAGAACGGCGAACAGAAGAGGCGGGGATCCCCGATGTGGCAGGGACACCTCCCCTGCACGGAACGGATCGTCTCCTTCGGGAGGAACTGTGCCGGTCTGCCGGCCTAGGTGGCAGCCCCACCAGCAGACTCGGTGGCAAAGATTAGGGGTCTGCGTCACTTAAAAAAAAAAAAGTACCTACAAGCTCAATACAGGATACAGCCGGATTGCCCCTAAAGGATAATCCAGAGGGAGTGCAGGGCCCTCTGGGCGACACGCATGGAAATGGAACCAACTATGTCTCACGAAAACGAAACGTCAGCTACCTTCAAGGAAGCTGTAGGTAATAGTGTATTTTAGGCCTCTGGTCCTGAACAGAACAAAATCTGCTTGGACCAGAGGTTTTTTTTTTGGTTTTTTTTTTATAATAAAGCGTTTATTAACATCTGTACAAATAATATAGTACTTTGGTTAATTGTGATAAATAAAGACATTTTTATGATTTCACATAATGAGACTACAGAAAAAAAAAATAGTACATACTTAAATTATTAAAAGAAAAAAAAATATATAAATAAATAAATAAAAGGGGGAGAAAATAATAAAAATTAATAATAAGAATAATAATATGAAAAAAAAACAATAAATGAAATGATAAAATATAATTTAAATAGAAATTTGGAAGGAGCCAATCATAATTGACACTTCCTAGTTATACGCTTTTATTTGTCCTTTAAGGGCGAAGTTGATCACGAGGCCAAGTTCTCTTTAGCCTCCTAGGAGGGTTTTCGGGGTGGGATTGAGAGGAGAGGGATTGAGCTCTGGGATTGGGATGAGCAGATAGTTTGGAGTGAAAGGTTAGGAATCGGGATTTAGCTAGTTCAAGGGGCATTAACTATTTTGCATAGGACTTTGGATTGGAATGCCTGTATTCTCCGTATATTTGATCTTTTGGTTGTTCCCCACAGTTCCAGTCCGTATGTCCAAATAGGTCTAATGATGGTTTTGTATATAGTGAGTTTGTTGTGTTTTGTCAGTTTTGATGAAGGTCCCAGTAGTCGTCGTAAGAGCCCGTATCTCCTGTTCAGTTCCTGTCTTTTCAGTCGGGTGTGTGGGTTCCAAGTTAGTCTGCTGTCTAGTATTAATCCCAGGTAGCGCACTTCGTTGGATACAGGAAGTTCTTTACTAGATATGTGAACTGGTGGGCAAGTCCTTTTATTGAGAGTGAATGTTATTTGGCTGCATTTCTCTGTATTCACCTTGATTTTCCACCTGTTGCACCAATCCTAGTTTATACGTAAAATTCAAGTTTATACGTAAAATTCAAAATTATTTTGTAATTTCAAAATTATTCCTATGGGACTTCTGTCCCGGAATAAGAATAAAACTTTTCATTCATTCAATCCTCAACAGAGTCCTGCAGGTGAAGGGAAGCAGCTTCGAGATCAGGGGAGGAGGAAAAAATGGCTGTATCATCAGCATATGTCGTTAGATGAGTATTTGGGTGGGTAGGAACGTCAGCGGTGTACAGAAGGTAAAGGATAGGACCGAGAATACTTCCCTGTGGTACACCAGAGGAAATAGGACGGGAACTAGATATTGTGGAACCAGATCTTACTTGGAAGGAACGGCTTGATAGGTAGGACTGTAGGATTAGGAAGTATGTGTGGGGAAGTATGCGCCGTACTTTGTATAATAACCCCGGGTGCCAAACACGATCGAACGCTTGGGCGACGTCGAGAAAGGCACTCGTGCAGTAGTTTTTACTTTCCAGCGCATGGGAAATGGTGTCTACGACGCTGAAACATTGTTGTATCGTTGAGTGCTGAGTACGGAACCCAAACTGGTGATCTGGTATGGAGTTGGGAGCGATAGTGGACAGAATTCTTTTGAGGAGTTTTTCAAATATTTTGGACATAATTGGGAGCAAACTGATAGGACGATAGGAAGATGGATTCTTGGGGGGTTTATGTGGTTTAGGTATAAGGATTATGACAGAGTGTTTCCATGAAATAGGGAAATAGGTAGTTCTGAGGATTGCTTTGTATATGTATGTAAGGAAAATAATTGCTTTCTGTGTAAGTTTTTTAGGATTGGAGCTGTTATATGGTCGCAACCAGGAGATTTTCGGGGAAGATGTTTGATAATATATTTGATTCCTGAAGGATGGAATGCTTTAGGAGGAAGGGACAGAGGAAGGGGGCTGTTAAGGTTATCGAATATTTCTACATCCTGGGGAGAGTTTGTTTCGGGATGAGGAGAAAATATGGATTCCAGGTGTGAAGCGAATAGTTCAGCCTTATCATCATCGCTTCTGGCCCAACTTCCATCACTGCGCTGGAGAGGTTGGGGAACAGTAGGGAATTTAAGGATTTTGCGGGTGGCTTGCCAAAGGGAATTATCTTCGGTGGTAAGTGATTGCAGGTAGTCGTTGAATGATTCAGATCGGAATGTGGATAAGGCTTTTTTTAGGAGTCGGGTAAGTCTATTAAAGTTAGCGTGGTCGGATGGATAACGGGATCCCTGCCAGCGAGCCCTTGCTTGGCGTTTAGCTGATAAGAGAGTGAGGATGTGATCGGGTAGCTGGGGTTTCGAGCGAAAGGGAAGACGAGATCTTGGTCTGCAGGAGTTCAGGGCGAAGTCTTGTATCGCTTTCGTGAACATCGAGACAGCCTCGTCTACGTCAGATGAGGATTTCAGGGGTATATTGAGGTTTATGGATTGAGATAGTTGAGAACGAAATAACTCCCAATTCATAGGCCCTGGGGTAAGGGAGGGAATTCGGGATCGTGGTAAAGGAAATGTATTCAGGACGAGTAGGATGGCTGAGTGGTCGAATGAAAGTTCAAGCAGTGACTGAACCGAGTATGATATTCCACGTAGGCCAGAAGTGATGAAGAAGTCGACCAGGTCAGGAGTGCGAGAAGGATCGGTTGGCCAGTATGTAGGTGAATCAGAGGAAATAGTGTCATAATTTTGGGAATGAAGGATGTCGTACAGAATTCTGCCACGAGGATTGGTTAGACGGCTTCCCCTTCTGGGATGTTTCGCATTGAAATCAGCCCCTATGAGGAAGCGAGGACCGAAGGATTGGAACAGAGTAAGGAATTTAGGATGGTAGATAGTGAGGTTCGGGGGAAAATACGCAGCGGAAACAATAATATCATTGAAAGAAACGGAAAGGGCGATTGAGCTTACCTGCATGCTATCTGTTGAGAGAGTGGAATGTGAAAAATGAGCCAACGAATTTTTGACCATTACTGCTGCTCCATGCCTCGCCTCGGAGGGACGGTCTGCTCTGTAGCACACGTATCCTGGGATTGAGAAGTGTTGTGTGGTCAGTAGGTGTGTTTCTGTAATTAGTGCAATGTCAATGTTCTTTTCTGTGAGTAGGAGTTCGAGCTCGAGTCGTCGTGTAGTAAGTCCGTTAGCATTCCATAGGATTATGGAGAGGGGAGAGGGGTTGGGGGATATCATTTAAGGAGCTTTGGAAGGATATCGGATATTAAGGAGGTCATGAGGGAGATAAGCGGGGTTAACAACGTTTCCAATTTGTTTAAAAATGTGGAAAACAAAATAAAGGGGTCTTGGGGTGTAGGAGTGGGAGGAACTGCTTTAGGGGTTGGGGGAGCATTAGCAAATTTAGATGGGTAGTCTGTTGTAATATTTTGTTGGGGTGCTGAAGACGTGGATTGTGACAGATTTTTGCGTGCGGAAGTGGTTGGTGGTTTTTGTTGTGGGGTGGGATTAGGATGAGGCATTAGCTGCCTCTTCTGCTCCTTGGAGGAGAGAAGAGAGGCATAAGAGATGGTTGGCCTACGTTTAGATGTGAGGGATGATGTAGAGGGCTGAAGTTGCAGTGTGGGTCGATCCTCTTTAGCGCTAGTTGCCGGAACCTGGATCTGACGATATGCACTGGTTGTTCTTTGTCTTTGAGCGCGAAGAGTCCGAAGCGCTTTGTAGACCTCACATCCTTTGTAGTTCGCAGGGTGGTTCTCGCCGCAATTGGCGCAGGATGCTGGTACGTCGATGGGTTTTGGGCAATCTTCGGATTTATGTTGTTCGCCGCATTTCACACACTTAGGTGCGTGATTACAGTAACCCTTAGTGTGGTTGTACTCCTGACATTTGTGGCACTGGAGCAACTGATTACGAAGGCGAGGCTCCTCCACTGAGATTTTGGTGTAGAGTAAATACTTTTCTTTATAAATTTCTTTGCTTTTCTCAGTTTTCTCTAGGCCCACAAAGAATAGCGGGAGTTGCATTTAAGTCGTTGGGTGACGTACATTGATTACCCTTTTTGCATGGTAACCTAGCTCACTAAGCTCTGCTCCGATATCTTCTGGAGGTGTGGATTGGTGAAGATTACGAATGACTACTCGGTATGCCTTTTCTTCAGGTAGCTGGTAACAATGGTAGTCGGCTTCGATATCATTAAGACATTTAATAATTGCCCTGTAGGCGTCACTATTAATAGAGCTAATGACTATGTCATTGAAACGAGCTCTGCAGGTGAAAGATTTTTCTCCGGCGGCTTGACCAAGTCGGGCGCAGAAGGATTTATAATAATTAATTTTTCGAACATATATGTTCGGTGGCTTCTGACTCACTATTTCGGTTGGAGGTGTTTTGTTGGCTTTTGTGGTATTTTTCTCTTCTGGTGTTTTTATACTCCTTTGTTGTTTTGCTTTGGGCGATAAGTTGGTTGATGTCCTCTTACGAAGGCGTTTTCGTCTCCCTAAAGTGAAATTTTCCCCATCATGTGTTGATGTTGATTCTATGAATGTAGTAGACATTGTGAGCCCTATTACGCTGGAACAGCAACATTGCAACCCCAACGTCTAACATACTCAGTAATTTGTTGCTAATTTGTTGCTAATTTGTTACACTATTTTCAAAGTTGTTGCTTCGGCCGTGTCTGAGAAAACGTGGCTGTGCTAGCGTAATATTACGCCAGCACAGCCACCCCCATAACTTTTGATCTAATTGTCTGATGAAATTCAGATTGGTACCAGAATTTGTTGCTAATTTGTTGCTCTAGAATGACACCAACCACGAATTTGTCGCTCCAGCCGTTTCCGAGAAAACGTGGCTGTGCTACCGTAATATTACGCCAGCACAGCCACCCTTGTAACTTTTGATCTAATTGTCTGACGAAATTCAGATTGGTACGAGAATTTGTTGCTAATTTGTTGCTCTAGAATGACACCAATCACGAATTTGTCGCTCCAGCCGTTTCCGAGAAAACGTGGCTGTGCTAGCGTAATATTACGCCAGCACAGCCACCCCCGTAACTTTTGATCTAATTGTCTGACGAAATTCAGATTGGTTCGAGAATTTGTTGCTCTAGAATGACACCAATCACGAATTTGTCGCTCCTGCCGTTTCCGAGAAAACGTGGCTGTGCTACCGTAATATTACGCCAGCACAGCCACCCCCGTAACTTTTGATCTAATTGTCTGACGAAATTCAGATTGGTTCGAGAATTTGTTGCTCTAGAATGACACCAATCACGAATTTGTCGCTCCTGCCGTTTCCGAGAAAACGTGGCTGTGCTACCGTAATATTACGCCAGCACAGCCACCCTTGTAACTTTTGATCTAATTGTCTGACGAAATTCAGATTGGTACGAGAATTTGTTGCTAATTTGTTGCTCTAGAATGACACCAATCACGAATTTGTCGCTCCAGCCGTTTCCGAGAAAACGTGGCTGTGCTACCGTAATATTACGCCAGCACAGCCACCCTTGTAACTTTTGATCTAATTGTCTGACGAAATTGAGATTGGTACGAGAATTTGTTGCTAATTTGTTGCTCTAGAATGACACCAATCATGAATTTGTCGCTCCAGCCGTTGCCGAGAAAACGTGGCTGTGCTACCGTAATATTACGCCAGCACAGCCACCCCCGTAACTTTTGATCTAATTGTCTCACGAAATTCAGACTGGTACCAGAATTTGTTGCTCTAGAATGACACCAATCATGAATTTGTCGCTCCAGCCGTTTCCGAGAAAACGTGGCTGTGTTAGCGTAATATTACGCCAGCACAGCCACCCCCGTAACTTTTGATCTAATTGTCTGACGAAATTCAGATTGGTACCAGAATTTGTTGCTAATTTGTTGCTCTAGAATGACACCAGTCACGAATTTGTCGCTCCAGCCGTTTCCGAGAAAACGTGGTTGTGCTAGCGTAATATTACGCCAGCACAAATTCGTGATTGGTGGTTAATGAACATAAACTTTTAAATAAGAAGATAGATTTTTGTACCAAATGTTATCAAAATCGAACCATTTTCTTCTTAATAATTCAAACCTCCCTAATAGTACTTAAACGTTTGAATATAAAAATAAAAAACCTTTCTTAGCGAGTGTTTACACTCTAAACGGATGGCCCGTGCAAAATTTCAAATTTTTGTGTCAAGGGCGGAAACTCTTTGAGGGAAAAATTCACATTTTATTTCTCAGTTTTAGTAATTCAAGGTCTGCCATGATAGTTGAAATTAACCTCAATTAAAAATAATACTTTTTATTTTTTTATTTTTTTTTTTATTTATTTATTTAGGGCTTCAAAATATATCATTCAGCCCAGGTCCATCTTGGTTGTTTTCTTGTCTTCACCTGTAATCAATAAGATACGGAGAAATAAACTGGAAACAAATATTTATTATTAAAGTATCTACTAAAATATTAATTTAGGTACACATTGTCACCACCAGCTCAACTAAACGATATGTTTGATTGTTATACTTGTAATTTTGGCTATTCCCTTGAACCGCATTATAACTCCTACGAGAATGAAAGACATTAACGACCAAATATATTTTTGTTTTCCGCTCTATGGATGGAGAACACTAAAATAATAGGTGCTTATCATAGCAAATATAGAGTTATCTATATAATTTTTTTTTTTTTTTTTTTTTTTTTTTTTTTTTGACTGTGTAAGTCTGGCATTTGACTGCTGCATATTAAGCAAACATGGGACCACTTCTAAGGTAGCTTGTGTTGTTAGTACTTCTTGCTAACATAAACATAAAAATAATACTATGAAATAGATACAGTATAGTAACAGCTGTTCTGTTATCGTCCTAGCAACGCTTGCTGCCTAGGCTTGCATGTTCTAAACATCTAAGACTTTAAACCCCTCTAAAAATACTTAAAAATTCAAATATCAAAAAATCCTTTCTTAGCGAGCGCCTACGTTCTATAGGGAGTGTCCATGCAAAATTTCAAAATTTTCTGTCGTGTGGTTTGGGCTAGGGGATGATAGGTCAGTAAGTGAGTGAGTGAGTGAGTGGTATTTGACAAATATATAGTAGATTTTTCAAAAATACCTATCTCTTTCCTCATCGTCCGAATCAACAGACTCATCTTCTCCATCATTTTCACACATTTACTTAAAACGCCTCTTCATTATTTCTTGATTCTCTTCATATAAAATGTCAAACGGCGGTCGAAAGAAGACATTATATTCTAAATTTTTGGTACGTAAGTAGGGTGTTGTGAACACCCTAAGCCAGTAAAAGGCCCAGAAAATAAACAAATAATGTTTTTTTTTTTATGCGAATGCAACCTCAATGTGAACACAACTACTATTTATGAAGGTACCAAAGCGATGAAATGGATTGTAAATTTTTAAATTCAAAATATAGTGCTAATTAAGTCATGGGGTGCTGAAAACTCCCCACATCTCTACTTAATGGTTAATATTATGTTTTGGTATTTTGAGAAAAATTAAAACACCCACGCAA
Organism: Gonocerus acuteangulatus; assembly: GCA_946811695.1. Taxonomy (NCBI): domain Eukaryota; kingdom Metazoa; phylum Arthropoda; class Insecta; order Hemiptera; family Coreidae; genus Gonocerus; species Gonocerus acuteangulatus. The sequence goes on from OX328132.1 coordinate 133,081,270, forward strand.
TGGCATACCGGAGAACGGGAGATTATAAGAATCAGCCTTTACAGGAATCTGACAGTACCTAGTAGCTACAGGAAATTCACCGCTTCCTCCCTCATTCTTAACTCTCTTAACTTGTCCACGTGATGTTATGTTTACATACCTGGTAACAACAATTCTAGCAGGCTCCCTTTATAAAATACTCTTTTTAGCGCGTTTACTCCCTATCTCCATAGGGAGAACCCGCTTATGAGGTTGACCTCATGACGCAATCCGGAAGTGCCGACTAGAAACTTTCACGTTTCAGACCTTATAGATCCCGAAAATATAGGTGGCTAAAATTTGTATATATATATATATATATATATATATATATATATATATATACATATATATATATATATACATATATATATATACATATATATATATACATATATATATATATATATATATATATATATATATATATATGCTTGTCTGTTCGCGCTCCTGACGGCTCAAAAATGGTCCGATTTTGATGAAATTTGGCACAAAAATCTGTCTTCTAATTTGAAAGGTCAAGTTCGTTAACCAGCAGAATCCGCCCACTTGAAGATAGTGTTTGGGGCGAAATTCGCGCAAAAAAAATCGTAACGCTTACGTTTTTGAGTTTATATGCTTGCAGGTACTTGTTTTATAGGTTTGTTAACATAAGAGAACGAATGAACCCATTTTTAAGGCGATATCTGTAACCGTTTCTGAGAAAAGTGGAATCAATGTTTTTGTAGGTCATTATTTTTTTGTGAGTACTTAGAATCGCGGGATTCAATTGAAATATTTTCTACATCTTGGAAATTAATCCCAACTAAGATGAAGAATATCTCGATACCGGTTGGGAAATCGTGGTAAGTGGAAAGTGACCATTCGAATGCTTACTAAATTCTCTACAAAAAATGTTCTGAAGCAATATTCGATGGGACAACGTCAATGAGAGATATAAGCGCTTAAAACTTAAAAAGTGTTTGTTTTGTTGTTTTGAAATGGTTTTTCTCTTTCTTTATCTCACTTTTTAATTGGTTGCTTCTAGTTTTAAATTGCATTTATCAGTAAAATTAGTATTGAAGTGAAATAAGCTAACAAACGGTGAAAGGTATTGGTAATAAGTTTGGAGTGGCTGTGGTAATCATGATGGCAGTGGCTGTCAGTTTCCTGTGATTTGTGATGCTAATCTATTCCATTTCTTCAAGATGTACGTAACCGCGCTAAGATGACGCAGTTCCTGTGAGTCGGACTGGAAGTTGTCCCGCCGGGACGAAGTCATCCTATCCAGGCTTTGTATTGGACACACCTTACTTACCCACTCCTACCTACTAGACAGAAAGGACAGACCAACTTGTAGATATTGTAACGAGACTCTGACCGTTAACCATATACTTACCAACTGCAGACAGTGCAATAACCTGACCATACCTTACTTACCCATTCCTTCTGACTGGACAGAAAGGACAGACCAACTTGTAGATATTGTAACGAGACTCTGACCGTTAAACATATACTTACCAACTGCAGACAACGCAATAACCTGACCATACCTTACGACTTACACGAAATACTGACAGAAGGTAGCCCACACATCAATGCATTACTCAAACATTTAAAAAACTCTTTATTATACACGAAAATTTAATTTACTAAATTTTGTCTCTTTTGATTATTTTATTTTTTTTTGTTTGTTTGTTTTTTTCGTCTTTCTTTTTCAAGTTTATTTCTTCATATGTTCTTATATAAATATATATCACATTTGAAGTTGACGACTGACATTTAAAGAGTTTTTCGCCTCTGTTGCAGAACTCTATAAATTAAATAAATAAAAAAAAGAAATAAAGGCCCATAAATGTTCTTAAAGGCTAATGTACATTAAATGCCCACAATTATCTCATTCAAACGGTAGTATCAATTCAAACAATAATAATATAAACTTCTGGTTAGAGACAACGTTTCGAAAATCACTACTCTTCGAAAATAAATCCTCCAGACTGCCGAATCACACAAAAGTTTTTCATTTCATCAAATTTCCAAAGGAATACTCAAAACGGAGATTATCTCTCAATTTCATAATGTAATTGAAATTCTAGAATAAAAAAAAACAGCAAATAAATAAGAGTAATTTGTGTTTTTTTTTGTGATATCATCACAATTAAATGAAAATTATTCTTGATATTAATTCTTGCATAAAAGTTAATTACAGAACAAATAGATCGAAAATTATGAACGTTTTTACAAAAGGCTTCCTTGCAAAACACACTGACGACACCTAGTCACACAGGTGATGTGATGATGTGCCGACTAGAAAATTTTGCGTTTCAGATCCCCTAGAGACCGAAAATAATGGTGGTTCAAATATATATATATATATATATATATATATATATATATATATATATATATATATATATATATACAGGGTGTTCAAAACTCGATTGACACCCCCCTTTTTTCCACAATTTTTGATATTTAAAAGTGAAACTTGGTGGGTCTTAACGTGGTCGAATGTACATTCATTGGACCCAATGCACGACCCCTCAACTTTTATTATTTAGGAAATTCTTCGCTGCACCCTGGATGTCGGCACTAATGGCCTAGATGTCAAGACGCCGTAAAAAATAAATAAATCGTCCAACACAAAAATAATTGCTACGAAATTCTAATCATTAGGTGAGTTCTATTGCTTTAAATTTATTATTTTAATGCCTTTATAAATTAATTGAATTTGATTTTTAGGTGGAGCAAAAAGTTTAGAAAACGTTTATTAAGTTTTACGGAAGCGTAGACCACGTTGATCATAAACTTTTCTGAAAACTTCAAAAACAAAAGTGTGTTTTGCCCCATTCCTATTTACGTTTTAGGCATTTAAAGGTACTTTTTGGAAAGAAAATTTAATCCTCTGCAACGTTTATACCAATTACTTTTTCCATTACGGACATACTTTCTGCGTTATTGGCAGAAAAGTGACAAAAAACAAGGGTGTTAACGGTTTTTGGCAATTTGTTACTCATTGGTGCGCGTTAGCGAAAAAATGACCGATATAAAATCGACCTAAAATTCAATTCTCTACAATAATCCGTCATAAAAATAACCCCCTTCCATTGAAGATTCCAGAGTTAGGGTTGCTGGAGAAGAACTGGAGAAAGTTGAGGGGTCGTGCATTGGGTCCAATGAATGTACATTCGACCACGTTAATACCCACCAAGTTTCACTTTTAAATATCAAAAATTGTGGAAAAAAGGGGGGTGTCAATCGAGTTTTGAACACCCTGTATATATATATATATATATATATATATATATATATATATATATATATATATATATATGTATATATATATATATATATATATATATATATATATATATATAATTATATATATATATATATATATATATATATATATATATATATATATACAGGGTGTCCCGTAAATGTCTAGTCATATTGTGAGGGGTGATAGAGGACCCTTGGGGGAACAAAAAATGTTCTATAACGATTTCCCGAATTCTCACCTATAAGGGAGAAATCGTCGTTTTATTGTTTTTTCGAGACAAACGTGGTTTTTGGAAAAATAATCCTTGTAGCTCCGTCCCAGGTAGTACTACTAGAAAGGGAGTGAAACCAATCGAAAGCTGAGTAAATTTACTATAAGACTAGTTGGGAGTAAACGTAAAAATGATTGAATGTAAGTATGTATATCTTACCAAAAGAAAGATATTGTAAATTCTAAAACAGTAAATAAATAAAATACACATTTATTTTGAATTTATTAATCCAGGTACCTAATACTGGGACCAGGAGGCGGCCATTAAGGATCCCCAACTATGTATTAACCTCAAAATTATTATTTTTACCTAGCATTTGAAAATATTTTTACTGGACTATGTACATCTTATTTATGAGGGATAGAATTTTTAATTACCACAACAAAAACGTATGGGCTCACGAGAATCCCTGTGAGTTTCATAAGCGTAGCAATCAGTATCAATTCAAGGTAAAGCATTTGTTTTCTAAATATAAATACCTGTAAAAGTGTGTTCAAATGCGTGCGTGATCTAGGTAAAAATAATAATTTTTGAGGTTAATGTATAGTTGGGGTTACTTAATGGCCGCCTCCTGGACCCAGTATTAGGTACCTTAATTAATAAAATCAAAATAAATTTGTATTTTATTTACTGTTTCAGGCATTTTTTTTGTGTTCGTGGAAGTAATTTTCTTTTCACAAATCCATGTTTTTTTTAAAACTTTTGTTTTAAAACCGTTCAAATACTTCAATACAGTGTGATACAGGGTTGTGATACATGAATGGAAAGATAATTAAATGAGGAAGTTTTTCTGAAACCCGGAAATCTCTAATTCTGCCCATTGAGAAGTAACGCTGGAAAGAAATATCAAGAAAATGTCAGGAAATTTAGAATAGCTTTCTTTTGGTAAGATATACATACTTACATTCAATCATTTATACGTTTACTTCCAACTAGTCTTATAGTATATTTACTCAGCTTTCGATTGGTTTCACTCCCTTTCTAGTAGTACCACCTGGGACGGAGCTACAAGGATTATTTTTCTAAAAACCACGTTTGTCTTGAAAAAACAATAAAACGAGGTTTTCTCCATTATGGTTGAGAATTCGGGAAATCGTTATAGAACATTTTTTGTTCCCCCAAGGGTCCTCTATCACCCCTCACAATATGACTAGACATTTACAGGACACCCTATATATATATTTTAACGGGGGGTCATTTTCGGAGTCTAAATAATTTTTCTAGAATAATTTTTATTTTTAAGGTTTTGAAATAAAAATTATAAAACATTTTTTTTTTAAATAGTAAAATATAATATATTTTATATTTTATATCTAATTGATATTATCAATTACGATTGAATTTCTATTTTTATTTCCTAATAATAAAAATTAAAGGTTAAGTGAAACTCATTTGAAATAAAAATAGTTATTTTCGGTCTCTGGTTATTACCATGAAATCAAAATTCCGAAAGGGGCTGCAGCCCCTCAGCCCCCCCCCCTTATATATGCCCATGTAAACAAATGTTTAATTACATACACAGTCGTTTCATAATCTTCGAAAATCATGGGAATTACAACTCACCTTAAAATATTCGTTACTCACTTCAAAGTGTTCTCAGGGCGATTTCGGCTTAAATATATAGGAAAAATGGAATATCGGTCGTATTTGTCGAACCAATTATGACCTTAATGAAAAAACTTGCTCAAGGTCACGTGATTTCCTGCGCTATGCGTCCGAACTCGTGGCGTAATATTATGCTTGCACAGCCACGTTTTCTCGGAAACGGCTGGAGCGACAAATTCGTGATTGGTGTCATTCTAGAGCAACAAATTCTGGTACCAATCTGAATTTCGTCAGACAATTAGATCAAAAGTTACGGGGGTGGCTGTGCTGGCGTAATATTACGGTAGCACAGCCACGTTTTCTCGGAAACGGCTGGAGCGACAAATTCGTGATTGGTGTCATTCTAGAGCAACAAATTAGCAACAAATTCTCGTACCAATCTGAATTTCGTCAGACAATCAGATCAAAAGTTACGGGGGTGGCTGTGCTGCTGTAATATTACGGTAGCACAGCCACGTTTTCTCGGAAACGGCAGGAGCGACAAATTCGTGATTGGTGTCATTCTAGAGCAAAAAATTAGCAACAAATTCTCGTACCAATCTGAATTTCGTCAGACAATTAGATCAAAAGTTAGGGGGGTGGCTGTGCTAGCGTAATATTACGCTAGCACAGCCACGTTTTCTCGGAAACGGCTGGAGCGACAAATTCGTGATTGGTGTCATTCTAGAGCAACAAATTCTCGTACCAATCTGAATTTCGTCAGACAATTAGATCAAAAGTTACAAGGGTGGCTGTGCTGGCGTAATATTACGGTAGCACAGCCACGTTTTCTCGGAAACGGCTGGAGCGACAAATTCGTGATTGGTGTCATTCTAGAGCAACAAATTAGCAACAAATTCTCGTACCAATCTGAATTTCGTCAGACAATTAGATCAAAAGTTACGGGGGTGGCTGTGCTGCCGTAATATTACGGTAGCACAGCCACGTTTTCTCGGAAACGGCAGGAGCGACAAATTCGTGATTGGTGTCATTCTAGAGCAACAAATTAGCAACAAATTCTCGTACCAATCTGAATTTCGTCAGACAATCAGATCAAAAGTTACGCGGGTGGCTGTGCTGCCGTAATATTACGGTAGCACAGCCACGTTTTCTCGGAAACGGCAGGAGCGACAAATTCGTGATTGGTGTCATTCTAGAGCAACAAATTAGCAACAAATTCTCGTACCAATCTGAATTTCGTCAGACAATTAGATCAAAAGTTACAAGGGTGGCTGTGATGGCGTAATATTACGGTAGCACAGCCACGTTTTCTCGGAAACGGCTGGAGCGACAAATTCGTGATTGGTGTCATTCTAGAGCAACAAATAGGCAACAAATTCTCGTACCAATCTGAATTTCCTCAGACAATTAGATCAAAAGTTACGGGGGTGGCTGTGCTGCCGTAATATTACGGTAGCACAGCCATGTTTTCTCGGAAACGGCAGGAGCGACCAATTCGTGATTGGTTTCATTCTAGAGCAACAAATTCTCGTACCAATCTGACTTTCGTCAGACAATTAGATCAAAAGTTACAAGGGTGGCTGTGCTGGCGTAATATTACGGTAGCACAGCCACGTTTTCTCGGAAACGGCTGGAGCGACAAATTCGTGGTTGGTGTCATTCTAGAGCAACAAATTAGCAACAAATTCTGGTACCAATCTAAATTTCGTCAGACAATTAGATCAAAAGTTACGGGGGTGGCTGTGCTGGCGTAATATTACGGTAGCACAGCCACGTTTTCTCGGAAACGGCTGGAGCGACAAATTCGTGATTGGTGTCATTCTAGAGCAACAAATTAGCAACAAATTCTCGTACCAATCTGAATTTCGTCAGACAATTAGATCAAAAGTTACAGGGGTGGCTGTGCTGGCGTAATATTACGGTAGCACAGCCACGTTTTCTCGGAAACGGCTGGAGCGACAAATTTGAAAATAGTGTAACAAATTACTGAGTATGTTAGAAGTTGGGGTTGCAATGTTGCTGTTCCAGCGTAATAGAGCTGACATTGTGATTTATTTTTTGCAAAAAAAAAAAAAAAAAAAAAAAAAAAAAAAAAAAGAAGCAGTATATTGGTATATTGGAGATTCGAACCGCTGACTGTTGGCCAGGAGTCGAGTAGGTACGCTCTGAGCCAAGCAGTCTAGCTGGACAGTGTTGGCGGGATAAAGTATTTTCCACGCTAAAGGGGCTCCTATATGCGCCAGGAGCGGGTCACCACAGGCAAGCCCCCACCACTAGGCCTACTAGCAGCGAGGGCTGAATAATCTGTGAATATTGATGACTTTACTTACAGATTGTAGGTAAACGGTGATGACTGGGTGAATGATATTTCACAGATGAGTGCACTAACACTTTGTCCATCAGTGTGCCAATTTTCACAAGAAAATATGACCACTGACCACCAATTTTCACTAGTAAAAACCAGAGCTTTAAGGAACGCTGTGTCTCACTCAGAAGTTATGACACGACTGCGGACCAGAGGTTGGACGCTGATAACCAAATCTCGATTTCTCAGTAAACCTTGACTCCGTATTAGACATGCGCGCCGCGCCGGCGCCGCTACGCCACGCCGGGTTTTAATGACGCCGCCGCCGCCGAGCCTATTCAGTCGGCGCGCCGAGGGGAGGAAATCTACTAGGGTGACCGGCCGGCGCCATTTTGTGCTTACCTTCTGATCGATTAAACGCTTGTGTGTTGTGATCGTTGATTGGAAAATGACAAAGCTTGTATCAGAAAAGCCTAAAATAAAATAATTTTATATAAACATACTCGACGATATAAAACTAAAAATACGTCCGACTTTCAGGAACTGCTTCATCTTAGCGCGGTTCCGTTCATAGCCCTAGTGCTATTTGTAAAGGAATAAATACAGTTTATGGATAGGGTTTGATCTTTCTTTAAAAATATAAGAGAGAAAACTTTATTTAAAACAAAATAAAATGGGCTCCCCAATTAAATTGGGTTGCTAGGTATACAGCTTGCTTATCATCCATTCGGAAATAGGGCCAATTTTCAGGCTGAAGATGTAAGGATTTCGAAATAAGTAATAGAGAATAAAGAAGATGAAGACGAAGATAGTAATGGATGAGAAGGAATGTCCAAATCTCAAACAAAAGGAAGTTTAAGAAGCCACAACAGGAAACTGACAGTATCCTAGGACTCCTCGACAACACAACGTTCGCCCCGTGAAAACACTATTATCATTAAGTGTCTCATTTTCTTGCCTTATAGACTAATTTTTTTTTTTTTTTTTTTTTTTTTTTATTATTTTTTTTTTTTTTTTTATTTTTTTTTTTTTTTATTTTTACGGCTCATCGACGTCTAGGCCATTAGCGCCGACATCCAGGGTGCAGAAAGGAATGTTCCCAACGGGATGAGAACATTCCTGCCGCCGCGGCGGCACCGGTGGGGATCGAACCCACGATGTACCCAAACCGAAAATGAGTTACATAAACATTTGTTCCACTATCAAAAACTGTTCGCTTTAAAAACGGTTTCATTCGTTTTCTTATGTTAAGGAATATATTATGCGAGTATCTGCAAGCATATAAACCCGTAGACATAAGCGTTACGATTTTTTTCGCGGGAAGTTCTCGCCAACACCACTCGGAGGACGGATTCTACTGGCTAACGAACTTGACGTTTCAAATTAGACGATTTTTGTACCAAAGATCTTCAAAATCTGACCATCAGCCACCATGTCTATTTCTGAGCCTGTGAAATAGCGGACAAATATATTTATATATATATATATATACATATATATATATATATATATATATATATATATATATATATATATATATATAATATATATATATACATATATATATGTATATATATATACTGTGATTAAAATTTTAACATCTCCCTTGGGGGTTAAATAAAAATAGCCCACGCCGTGCGCGCCGCCGCCGCCGGCCATTTTAGTCCAGCGCGCCGCCGCCGGAAAATTCAGCCTCGGCGCGCATGTCTACTCCGTATAGTACACCGACAAGGTCTCCTAAAAAAGAGGATGAGAAGGGGAAGAAAAAGGTCATTCGAAGAACCAGTTCACAAAATGCAAAGATTTTCGACGTATGTTGTTTTGTGCAGAGCGGATGACCAGTCTTTCAACCTCATCCTCTTTCAATCTACGTTTTTGAATGAAAATTAATACTTCATGAGCTTGGAAATGTACGGGAATCAGCAAAATTGCCAATGGCTCCCTGCTGATTGAAACAACCACGCAGGAACAATCGGAAAAAGTGTTAAATTCTAAAACTCTGAGAGTATAAAGTGTTAAGGCAGAATTACACAAGACTATGAATACTTCCAGAGGAATGGTTACCTGTTTCGACTTTAAACATTCTACAGATGAAGAAATATTGGAAGGCTTAAAGGACGAGGGCTTCGTCACTGTTCGCAGATTTTTCTGCAAAGAAATGTCTGTGAACTGTACAGATGAAACCCCCAAATTTATTGGGAGTGTCAGGATGACATTCGACCGACCCGAAATGCCGACAAGCATACAAGCCGCCTTCTACAAATTGAGAGTGAGGCCTTACATCCCTCCACCATTGAGGTGTTTTAGGTGCCAGAAATTCGGACACTCGACAGCAAGGTGCAAATCGGAGCGAGAAATTTGTATTTGTGGACACCCGACTCACATTCCGGAAATTCCCGAATTGTGACGGGCCACACAACTCCCGCTCTAAAGACTGCATAGAATATAAAATAGAGAATGAGATTCAGTAAAAGCGATCTGAAACCAAGAATTTGACTTTCAAAGAAGCGAGAGGAGTGCTTCTTATGCCGCTCCAGGCAGGCTCCTGCTTCTCGTCAGGAGGTCCTTACTCTAGTGTGACCAAAAATGAGATCAACGCAAGAGAAAAAAGTAAAGTAATTAATAATAAAATATTGAAAGAACCTATTCCTCCTATCACTCCTATACCTCAAACCTCTAAATTCCCAAAATCACCCCCACCTCTATCTCCTCACCGTACCCTTAGTGCCCTCGACCCCATTCCTAAACCCCCTTCAAATATAATCACTGAAACGAAAAAAGAATCGGGAAGGCGAACTCCCCCTTCAGTCGAGACATCCCCAGTCACTCCTTCTTCATTATCGTAAGCTGAAAGCCCCGTAAATGATGGTGGTGGTCCTTTCCTCTCTGTAAAAGAGAGACGAAAAAAAGTAAAAGAGAAAAAACGCCTACTCTACAGCGTTCACCCACTCACTTTACCGAATCATCAGGAAATTTCCTTTTAAAATTCCTACTACATATAACATTTGCTTTCCAAAATGAAGTTATGACATTCGTTATAATTTAATGAAATTAATGTTACTTTATGTATATTAGTAACAAATATATTTTTTGTCATTGACATTTGTACACTGGTCTGAAAAATTTAACTATTTGTCTCGGGTTTTTATTTATTTATTTTTTATTTTTTTGTTTTTTTAATGTGTTGTCAACCACCAAGTGGTCATTAAACACATGTTTTAAGAGCTGGGAGCTGTACTGCTGTATTAGTAATTAATGCACTAGTTTTTAAATTTAAGATTCGCGAATAATGATGCAATTTTTTAGTACTGAAGTGTTTGTTTATTTATTGATTTTCTCGGAGTTATTTAATTGTTTTTGAAACTAAATAGAATACGTATATGTATACACTCACACACACACATAAACTGTTCGCTTAACTCCGCTCATTATATGTAAGAAGTCTACCCCGTGAGGTGCTGCCACCTAGCGGTGTGCCCGGGAACTACTTGCCCCCGGCAGTACGAACTGCACGCAAAGACAAGTTCGGAAGATATAGTCACCAAGCAGACAAAGTGTGGAACATCTAAGTTTTTCTCTCCCCAAGTCTTATACACCAATTATGGAGGAGTAAACATCTAAGCCACCCAGGCCGAGCGAAGGGAGCAGGAAATGGTGTTGGCCAGCCCACCAGGATTGGAGAAACAAGAAAATGCAGCACATTACAGGGCTTATACATTATGCTTAAACACATAATCGTCAAGACACCAGGTACCTCTCTTAATTTATCATTTATGAAGATCCAGCAAAACCATTCAACAGTTCAACCCTCAGCAGCAGCTCATCATTCCCATGTTCAAAATTTAACTAACCCAATAAAAATAAATATGTTCCTGTTTTGGCCTACACCCCCCATCCATTTAATTATAATTTCTGGAATAAATCCTGATTTTCAATTCAATCTATGTACAAATCTCTGCAGTCCTTCACCGTCAGTGGTCTACTCTAAACCATATAAAAAATGGTAGAGTGACCACAATCGTAAACATATACATATATACACACATATACACACATTTATACATACACACAAACACACACACACATGCATTCTTCTTCTTTTTTTTTTTCATTTATTTATTTCTAATTTTTTTTCTTTTTTTAACACAGCTGATTTGGTTGTGGGTTTTAGTGCTAGTTAGTTTTAAATTTTATATATTAAATCTGTGGAGCTTAAAAAGATAGCTGGGCTTCTCTTCTTTGCTCCTCGTAAATTCTGCAGTCAACCAGAAGGTGGTGTACGGTGATTCTTTCCTTGCATTTTATGCAGATAGGTGGGGCGTCTCGAGACATCAGAAATGAATGAGTTATTCTCGTATGTCCGATTCTAAGGCGAGTCAGGACTCTTTCTTCTTTTTTCCATGATCTGATAGATGTCTTCCATGGTCTTACATCCTTTTTAGCGCGGTTCCTCCCTCCCCATAGGGAGGAGCCCCGCTTATAGGGTTGATACAATGAAACAATCCGGAAGTGCCGACTCGAAAATTTCGCGTTTCAGAACCCCTAGAGACCGAATATATATATATTTGTCTGTTCACTAATTTCTGGCTTCCCTAATAGTCCGATTGTGATGAAATTTGGTACAAAAATCCGTTGTCCAATTTGAAAGGTCAAGTTCGTTAACCAACAGAATCCGCCCACTGGAAGATGGCATTTAGGGCAAAATTCGCGCAAAAAAAATCGTAACGCTTACGTTTTTGAGTTCATAAGCTTGTAAGTACTCGTTTTATAGGGTTCTTGGGCTAGGAAAACGAATGAAACCATTTTCAAGGCGATAGCTTTAACCGTTTTCGAGAAAATTGGAAAAAAAAGTTTTTGAATACCGTTTTTAATTTGGGGACTTAGAATCATGGGATTCAGTTGAAACATTTTTTGCATGTTTGAATTTCATCAAAACTAACATGTTAAACTTTTGGTTACGTTTGGAGTTAAGGAAGGGTTAGAATAAAATATTTTATTAACAGACATAAAACGTTTTGGTAACTTTGTATACTTTCCTTATCTCGAAAAAGGTTGAGAATCTTTGTAAACGGAAGAATACCATTAGAAAGCTTACTAAGTGCTCTACAAAAAAGGTTCTGATGAATGTTTTGATTAGGCGATGTCAATCGGAGAAATAAGTGCTTAAAACTTCAAAGTAATTGATTTCGCTTATTCGAACTGTTCTTTTTGTCTTTGATTTTGGTACTTAGAATCATGGGATTCAGTTGAAACATTTTCTGCATGTTTGAATTTTATTAAAACTAATATTTTGAAAATTTGGTTACTTTTGGAGTAAAGAAAGGATTAAAATAAAATATTTCATTTTTAGTCATGAAAAGTTTTGGGAACTTCGTATATTTTCATTAATATCACGTAAACGGTTCGGAATCTTGGCAAGCAAAAGATTACCATTCGAAAGGTTACTAAATTCTCTACAAAAAATGTTGTGTAGACATTTGCGATGGGATGGTCATATTTGGAGAAATAAGTGCTTAAATCATAGGTAATTTCGTTTATTTGAACGAATCTTTTTGTGTGTTTCCTACAGTGTTTTTCGCTGCTCGTTATTTTTGTGATTGCTTATAGTAGTCAAATGTATTAGTCAATAAAACAGGATACGTATAAATAGAAACAATATTTTGTTTCAACGGCATCTTGGAATTCGAAGATGCCCTATGAATATCTAGATTACTGTACTGGTGTTGATTTCGTTCTTTAGAATTGTTTTTGGTATTCCCTATTTTCAGCAGTTTTTATCTATTTATTAATTTTTTTGTTTAAATTCATTGAACAAAATCATAGGAATTCGAAGGTGAGGAGCTAGGAGGCTTAGGGTGGGGGGCATTTTCCCTGTCCCCAGTTACCTCTCAGTGTACCCTCGTCATCTGTAAGTGCCTTTCTAGAGTCATAAAGATAAGCCTCCAAACAACATTAGGAATGTAGGATTTCTAATTTTTGCGAGTATCAGAACAGCCGCTCTTTACATACCACAGTGGTACTGACGTACCGGTCTATACTAGTTGCACTCCACACGGTGGTAGTACTTCGTGTATGCCACAGCGGATCGCTCATTATAACCTTATTTTATTCGTATTAAATAGATACCTAAAAAAAAATTATTTGTGTATAAGTGTAGCGTTATTGGGATTAGAATAAAATATTTTATTAACAGACATGAAATGGTTCGGAATCTTCGTATATTGTCCTTATTTATTTTTCTTTTTTTTTTCTTTTATGGTGCATCGAAAATGAGCCATTAGCACCATTTTTTCCTTATGAGCTTATATAATACTTAGATTTAGCTAGCGACAATATTTTACACCGCAATTAAAGTGACTTGCTCTTCTTACAAATATAATATTTATCTTATAATATAAACATAATACATTTATTTGTCTGAAAAAAAAGTCCAACCCGCAGGAACTGCCATCATCTTAGCGCGGTTCCGTTCTTATCTCGATCGCGATTAGTGAAGGGATATAGCAGCTATCGGTAGGTATTAGCACCATTTTTTCCCCCTTAATATCTTCAAAACAGTGGGAAGTACCATATAACCATTCAAAAGCTTACTAAATTCTCTACAAAAAAAATTCTGAAGCAAATTTCGACGGGGCAATATCAGTCGGAGAAGTAAATGCTTAAAACTACGAAAGTTTTAGTTTTGTTTTTTTTAAACGGGTTTTTGTCACTGTTTACCTCACTTTTGTTTTTTAAGTTTATTTAACGGTGGAATGAGTATTTCATTAAAGCTGAGAAAATGAGAATCATATTGGTAATAGAGTTTACTTAGAGTGAGCGTCGCGATGACGGGAGAGTCCCATCCGCTTAGAAAACTGTCAGTTTCCATATGTGGGGCTTTAAGCTTCCTTCTTTTTGAGATTTTATTTTATATTTTTAACGAAAGATCAAAACCTACCGATAGCTGCTACTATTCCCTTACTAATCGCACTTCGGATAAGAACGGAACCGCGCTAAGATGATGCAGTTCCTGCGAATCGGACTTTTTTTATGTGATATAATTTGTTCTCCTGTGCTACGGTATCCCATGTGCTCTGCCATGTTTTTAGAATTTTATATTTGACATAACTTACTAGGTCACTCTGAGGTATTCTGGAATATTCTATCCCTTCGTATATCGCTTTTTTGGCTAGTTTGTCTACTGCTTCATTACCCGGTAACCCGCAGTGACTGGGAATCCACACAAATATTACTGCTTGCGTCTGCTGATTCAATTCTTCAATAGCTTCTAATATCTCTATAATCTGTGGGTTTTTGGAGAACGGATTGCTCATAGATATTAGTATTGAAAGAGAGTCAGTGAATATAATAATATTACCATATTTCGGAGCTATAATATTAAGAGCCTTCAGAATACCTAATAATTCCGCTGTATAGTAAGTAAACTTGTAACTAATTTCTTCTGAATAGATAGCGGAGCCTACTCCAATATTGTCCTTTGAACCATCAGTAAATACGTCTTGTCCTTTTGGCAGTTCACTTTTTAGTTTTTTAAATTCAGTGAGCAAAATTAGAGGGTCGGTGTCCTTTTTAATGTATTTGGTATGGGAAAGGTTAATTTTCGGAACTTTCATTGTCCAAGGAGGTTTTGAAAGGGAGGTGTTGTGGATAACATTTCGAGTGTCAATGTTTAACTCATTTATAATCTCATTAGTTCTGATGGAGAAGGGTTTTCTATTGTATGGATATGAGCTATTGATATTGCAATTTAGATATTGATTAAGTGGGTGAAGTATTGCTGCTTTTATTCCTATGAAATTTGATAGAATAATTTGTTGTCTACGCAAGTGGAGTGAAAGCTCTCCTGCTTCAACACAAAGGCTGTTTACTGGGCTTGATCGGTATGCACCGGTTGGTAGTCGGATCCCACTGTGGTGAACGGAATCGAGCATTTTTAAAGTTGTAGGTGATGCTGAGCCGTAGACTGAGCATCCATAGTCAAGGCTGGAGCGAATGTAACTTCGATATAGCATGAGCATGGTTTTCCGGTCAGCTCCCCAAGAGTTGGATGTCATGGTTTTAAGGATGTAGCTTCCCGCTCCTGGTGCATAGGAGCCCCTGCAGAGTGGGAGATACTTTGTCCCGCCAACACTCTCTATAGACAGTCAGCTGGCAGCCTGTCCGTTGGCCCAATTACTACGTAGCCGACTCTCGGCTGGGAATCTGTGGTTCGAATCTACCTTTTTTACAAAAAAAAAATTTTTCATCTTTTTTTCTAAAATGTCTACCACCATGGACAGTGAGCAACAACTCACTTTTCTGGAGTCTACATCAACCCATGATGGAGAAATTCTTATCCTGGGGAGACGTAAACGTCTTCGGAAGAAAACTACCTCAAACCTTTCGCCTAAAGCCAAGCAACAAAGAGGACCAAAAGTGACAGATGATCAAAACGCTTTCCAAATTAATAAAACTATCCCTTTAATGAATGAAAATCAGAAGCCACCCAATATCTATGTCAGAAATATCAAGAATTACAAAAACCTCTATACTCGCCTCAGCCAAGCTGCTGGAGGAAAATCATTCTCCTGTAGAGCTAGATTTAACGATATAGCGATCAGTGCTATCAATAGCGATGCCTATAAGGCAATTATTAAAAAATTGAATGAAATGGAAGCCGACTACCTCTGTTATCAATTACCGAAGGAGAAAGCTTACAGAGTGGTAATACGTAATCTTCATTACTCCACCCCCCCCCCCCCCCCCCCCGATGACATAGGAAATGCCCTAAAGGATCTAGGCTACACTGTTAGAAGAATTACAAATGTTCGCCACCCGACAACTAAAGCACAACTGCCACTATTTTTCGTGGACTTAGAAAAATCTGAAAAAAACAGGGAAAGTTTTAAGGAGCGATATCTTCTCTACACAAAGATATCTGTAGAAGAGCCCCGTCGTCGACGAGAACTGATGCAATTCCACAAATGCCAAGAATATAATCACTCCAAAGGCTATTGCTACAACGCACCTAAGTGCGTGAAATGTGGCGAACAGCACAAGTCTGAAGATTACGCGAAACCTAAAGACGTACCAGCAACCTGCGCCAACTGTGGAGAGAATCACCCAGCCAATTATAAAGGATGCGATGTCTACAAGGCTCTAAGGACTCTCCGGACTCAAAGGCAGATAACGAGCAGCGCTTCCCGGCTCAGCCACCCACAAGCTTCATCCAGCAAGGATGTCACACGCACTCAGCCATAGCAGCCATCCACGTCAGCTACATTACCTCGGAGGCCAAATGTCTCGTATGCATCTCTTCTCTCCTCTAGGCAAAAGAATGTGCTGGTAAATCCTCAACCAATTGTAAACAAAACCATTCCCCACTTTCTCGCGACTGTCCCACTTGGTTGAAAGAGAAAGAAATCAAAGCTATTCAAATAAACGAAGATAAAAGTCCCGCAGAAGCGAGGAAAATTTATAACGCGAGAAAAGCGCCAACATTTTCTAAATCCTAGCAAATAATAATCAGAACTTAGCAACTACGTCATTAGCCAGCCACAGTAGTGGTGTAAAAAAATCTATTTCTATCCAAACGGAACATTTATTTCGGGGTCTACTATAACCCCCCACGTACTTCACACACCCCACCCACGGACTGCAACAGAGCAGTCCTCCCCCCTCCCCCCTTCCTCTCTACCTGATCCGTCCCCCCTCCCACCTCCTTTCTACCTGATCCGACCCCCCCCCTCCCCACCCTCCCTCCTCTCTACCTGATCCGTCCCCCCCCCCTCCCCCCTTGCATCCCAACCCGACCCCCCCTATAATATCAACCCCACTCCCCCCCCCCCCTGCAGTCAGGGGTTGACCCCCCTGCCCCCACTATAAATTCGCCCCACCCCACCACGTCTGATGACAGGTGGTCAGATACTTTGAACAGGCGAAGGAAACAGCCCGATAAGAGTAACCCAGCTAAAACACGCAGCCGATCATCCTCCCATAATAGAGATAAGAACAATGCCTAGCTTGATAAGCACCTATTCCTATCTCTTATACTAAAAGAGGCTTAGGCTAGTCTCTCACATAGCTATAGATATTTACAGCTGGCTATTAAAAAGATATCTCAATCAAATAAAGTATTTTAATAGATACGAAGCAATTCTAACTCCTATATATCTTTACGATTTTTATGCTATACTGCTGCTCAATTACAAACACTGCCTATATACAATCTATCTATTAATAGCAATACTTTTTCAACAACCAACAATCCCTTTTTTTTCCTTTTATTTTTTTTTAACAGTGGAGATGATTGTAATAATGAAATCTATTTTGGTTTTTATTATTATTGTTATTATAGCTGTTACGTATTACACTCAAATTATTTTTTTCCCACATACTGCAATATTCCTACCACTTATTTCAATATATATTACTCATATAAATTTAATTTGTTTTATCGGCATCATTCATATGATACGTATTTTATTAAATCTTTGCTCTTTTTTTGTATGTATGTGTGTGTATATGTGTGTGTGTGTGTGTGTGTGTGTGTGTGTGTGTGTATGTATGTATGTATACGTATATATGTGTATATATTATAAGGATTTTAGTTACTATCCCACAATTTTATGTCTATTATACAATGGAATTGCAATGGTATAAGATCTAGATTTAACGACATAAAGCTCCTTATACAAGAGTATTATCCTATCTGTCTGGCTCTCCAGGAGACCCGTCTGTGCCATAGTGATAATTTCTCCTTAAGAGGATTTGATATTTACCGCCGAGACGGATCTGAAGGTGCGCGAGGGCACTGTGGGGTTATGAACGCGATTAGCTCGTCGGTTCTTTCCGATCCTATACCACTCGAGACAAAACTACAGGCAATAGCAACCAGAATCCACTCAACAATCCCATTCTCCCTCCTTAATATTTACCTTCCCCCAGATTTACAATTAAACCTCAATGAGCTGAATAGTATTATTAGGCAGACTCCAGCACCTATTTTATTAGTGGCCGACGCAAATGCATGCAATATTATCTGGGGTTCGGATACCACCAACTCGAGAGGAAATATTATAGAAGAAGCCCTCGACCTTAACCATCTAGTACTCCTAAACTCAGGAGAAGCAACCTACTTAAGCTCTTCATATGGAACGTATTCAGCCATTGATTTTGCTGCAATATCTCCACCCCTTTTCACTCAGACTGAATGGCTGCCTCTAGAAGAACTCCATGGAAGTGATCATTTCCCATTTCATTAAAAATATCTATTGCACGAAATTTTAAAATGATCAAAAAGAAGAAAATATGGATCATAAATAAAGCAGATTGGTGCAAGTTTACAGAGCTAGCCAAAACGCCACAACAATCACCCGAAAACATAAATGTAAACAGCGCAAACTCCCTCATCACAGACGTAATCATAAATGCGGCTCTTGATAGCATACCTATGAGCTCCGATGTACATAGACGACCTCCTGTCCCACGGTTCAATGAAGAATGCAAATCAGCTAGAAAGAACCGCAGGAGAGCTCTTAGAAAATTTAGGAATAATATGACCCCGGATAATTTAACTGAATTTGGACGGCAACGGGCAATATGTCGTCGAACTTTTAATCAAGCAAGGGTCGAATCTTGGCAAAATTTTACAGCCTCCTTAAACAAAGATACACCAGCTAGAACAGTCTGGAACGCTATAAAAAATATTGAAGGAAAAAATAAATCGCACCCCTACACACTCCTCTGTAACAGCCAGCTTCTAAGTGATCCAGCAAGAGTTGCCGACGAATTTGGATCCCACTACTCAAATCTATTTAATGCAGAGTATGATGAAGAATTTTCAAGGCATACCCAGGAACGAGAAATGCATCCCATAAATTTCACAACCGATAATGCTGAAATGTACAATACTCCTTTCTCAGGCTGGGAGCTCACTAATACACTTAAAAATCTCAGGGGCTCGTGTCCAGGACCCGACATGGTCCACTACTTAATGATAAAACATTTACCACATAAACACGCCGTTGGCTTTTAAAACTGTACAACGTTTGTTGGGAACGGGGACAGTTCCCCGAAGCGTGGAGACTTGCGGAACTTATTCCATTACCAAAGACGGGAAAAGACAATTGAAAAGCAAGAAACTATAGACCGATTTCACTAACAAGCTGCATCTGTAATGTTCTTGAGACGTTGGTAAATAAAAGGTTAATGTGGGTACTAGAAAAGAATAATTTGATTCCAAAAATCCGAAGTGGCTTTCGCAAAGGAAGATCGACGATTGATCACCTCGTCCAGCTTGAAGCTGAGCTCCAATATACATTCCTTAATAAAGAAGAAGGCATCGGAGTGTTCTTGGACGCTGAGTCAGCCTATGACCGAGTTTGGAGGTACGGAATCTTACAAAAGCTGCAAGAAATGGGCTTCAAAGGCTCCCTCCCGACCTTTGTGAAAAACTTTCTGACAGATCGAAAATTCCAGGTCCGCATTGGGAACGTGACATCCCGAATTTATGAGCAGCTGAATGGAGTGCCACAAGGCTGCGTCTTGAGCACTACACTATTTGCCCTCGCCACAACAGGTTTCTCCCAGAGTTTACCGAGGAACGTTAAAATATTTCAGTATGTAGACGACCTCGCCATATTTTGCCGAGATAGAGACATTACACTAATAAAACAAAAAATTCAGGAGGCGACCCATAGAATTTCAAGAACGGTCAAATCAACAGGTATGAAATTCTCCCCCGAAAAAACGAAATGTGTTCATTTCTCCAGGAAAAGAAACTCCCAAGATTCCCCCCCCCATTCACTCTGAACAATAATATCATACCCTATGCGGAAAGTTGCAGATTTCTGGGACTCGTCATTGATAGGCGACTAACCTGGAAACCCCATATTGAAAAACTACGCAAAAAATGCTCTAAAAAACTAAATTTATTAAAGGTTCTTGGCGGAACAAAATGGGGTTCTGATAGAACCACAATGCTGAGAGTCTATAATACGGTTATATGTGCGAAAATAGATTATGGGTCATTTATATAGGCCTCCGCCAATACAACAACTCTTTTACGTCTGGATGCTATTCATCATGCTGGAATAAGGACTGCAACAGGCGCCTTCTGTACCAGCCCTGTGTTATCACTCTGTGCCGATGCAGGAATCCCCCATCTCCTATTTAGGCAACAAAAACTAGCTAGCTAGGATTTGCGTCTAGAATATACTTCAATCACACGAATCCTGCTTATCAATACTTATATACACCAAAATACTCCCGTAAATTTAATGAAAACAATTCCGCTACAAAACCACTGTCCACCACTGTCAAACACATGTTATCCTGATGATCTATCGAAGATAATCTAAAATAATAACTTTCAAAGAGTAATGTGCGTCACCCGCGTGGGTCCGCCATGTCCGTTGTGGTGCGTCTGGTCAGCGTTGTGGGGACTCGGATGCCGGCCTCGAGGGTGTGGATGGCCTGGTCCAACCATGCACACCCTCAGCCCCAGGCCTGGCCGCCAGATTCATGATGGACCGTCAGAAGTACAGATGGCAAACCTGGTCCCTGCAGCGCGGCTAGTGGTGCCGCGGCGGGCTCGGGGTCCGGCGTGGGGACGCACTTACTCCTTACCGACCTATAGATCCCTTATTTTGGATTAAATTAATTGTGAAAAAAAATCCAGGCGCTGATAACCTAGACGCTAAGCGCCTTAAAAAAAAAAAAAAATAAAATAAAACTCTTCATAATGACCTAAACATCCCTTTCGTTCAAGAACTAGCAAAATCCCATTTCCTAACCTTTCATTTCAAATTGTCCTTCCAACCCAATCCCAGAGCACAAACTCTTCATAATGACCTAAACATCCCTTTCGTTCAAGAACTAGCAAAATCCCGTTTCCTAACCTTTCATTTCAAATTGTCCTTTCATCCCAATCCCAGAGCACAAACTCTTCATAATGACCTAAACATCCCTTTCGTTCAAGAACTAGCTAAATCCCGTTTCCTAACCTTTCATTTCAAATTGTCCTTTCATCCCAATCCCAGAGCACAAACACTTTCCTCCCAAACTCACCCAAAAACCCGCCTAGAAGCCTCAAGAGAAATTGGCCTCATGATCAATTATCTGTTTAAAGACAAAAAGCATTCCAAAGTAGGAAGTGCCAATATTGATTGGCTCCTTCCAAAAGTGTAATCATCATTATTTCTTACTAATGTTTCTTTTTATTTACTTGTTTTTATTTAGTTATTTTTATTCACTCATTTTTTTATATATATATATATTTTTTTAATTAATTATTATATATATATATATATATATATATATATTTTTTAATTATTTTGTCAGTTTTATTAATCAATTCTGTATATACTATGATTTAAATTGTGAGCAAACTTAATTAATGTACTTTAAAATGTGCCGATGTTAAATAAACGTATCAATTATTAAAAAAAAAAAAAAAAAAAAAAAAAAAAAAAAAAAAAAAAAAAATTGAGTGTGCTGAATCAGAATATGAACTTAGTTTTTCTCCATCACATGCAAATTGTTCACATTACAGGAAATAGTAAAATGTACATTTTATACTAGCCTCTATTAAATTTATGATATATTATTAAATATATGTTAATAAATCCATAACTGTCATCACAACACTCTTCAAAATTAACTAACGTTTCACAACATCACATAAATTTGAACATTTTTTTATATACTGCCTCAAAATGAACGTTTTATAGACTTCCTACTAGGAAAGGAATTGATCCATCTCTTTTCAGCAACCAGGAATAATCAACAATCATATTTATATTCCACTTATCCTGGTAGCTTCTTTCCGTTTCCTTTATGTTCTAATAAATTATTTCAACAGGTTCCTCACTGACACAGCCGAGATTTTTTGGAAAAAGTCCAAATGAGAGTGCAGGAAATGTACATTCACACTCATATTGCAGCCCAGCTTTCGAAAGCATATTTCTAATTTGCCAGAAGGTTTTTGATGACACTCTTAACACGTTCCCAGTCCCCCGAATGAAACATGAAAAAAGTCCGATTCGCAGGAACTGCGTCATCTTAGCGCGGTTCCGTTCTTATCTTTAGTGTTTATGAAGGCATAGAATAGAAACAGTTATTACTTTGTTTAGATCAATAGCGAAACACCTATCCAAATGAAATCTCAAACTAACCAGTCTTGAAAGGTCTTGATTTACAATCTTACCTGTATGGGTCAGCTATCCCATAAGTCGGGCAGAAAGGCCTCCGCACAGAGGCATTTGGAAAGCCTCGGGATCTCTCTCTTTGAACGCTACATTTTTAACAATAAATTGATCTTCTTATTTTACTTAATCTGTTTTATTGTCAAATACATTATCCGACTATAAGCAATTTAAAAATAACAAGGAATAAAATAGACAAAAAGAACCATTCGAATAAACGAAATCAATTACATTAAAGTTTTAAGCACTTATTTCTCCGATTGACATCGCCTAATTAAAACTTCCTTTTGAACCTTTTTTGTAAAGCATTTAGTAAGCTTTCGAATGGTAACCTTCTGCTTCCCAAGATTGTCAACGGTTTTCGAGATACTAACGAAAGTATACAAAGTTACTACAACTTTTCTTGTCTGTTAATAAAATATTTTATTCTAACCCTTTCTTTACTCCAAACATTACCAAAATTTCAACATATTAGTGTTGATGAAATTTAAACATGCAGAAAATGTTTCAACTGAATCCCATCATTCTAAGTACCAAAATCAAAGACAAAAAGTCCGTCTCGCAGGACTGCATCATCTTAGCGCGGTTCCGTTCAAATCCCTAGTCTAATTTGGAAAGATTAAAATAGAAGCAGTTATTATTTTGGTTCCACCAGTCTTTTTTTTTTAATTAATTATTATAATGGCGTGTCAACCCTTAAGGTCACTAACGCCATTCCTGTGAGTAGTAAAGTCTTGAAAGGTCATGATTTACAATCTTACCTGGAAGGGTCGGCTACACTAGAAACTGACCCGCTAGTGACAAGGTCTTGGAATTTGGAAATCTATATTTCTAACAATAAATTGTTTTTGTTATTTTACTTAACCAGTTTTATTGTCAAATACATTATCCAACTATAAGCAATTAAAAAATTAACAAGAAATAAAACAGACAAAAAGAACCATTGGAATAAACGAAATCAATTAATTTAAAGCTTTAAGCACTTTTTTCTCCGATTGACATCGCCTAATTAAAACTTTCTTCAGAACCTTTTTTGTAGAGCATTTAGTAAGCTTCCGAATGGTAATCTTCCGCTTCACAAGATTGTCAACGGTTTTCGAGATACTAACGAAATTATACAAAGTTACCAAAACTTTTTTTGTCTGTTAATAAAATATTTTATTCTAACCCTTCCTTTACTCTAAACGTAACAAAAATTTCAACATATTAGTGTTGATGAAACTCAAACATGCAGAAAATGTTTCAACTGTATCCCATAATTCAAAGTACCAAAATCAAAGACAAAGAACCCTCCCTAGGAAGGACGCTAGGCAGTTGAAAAGCTATATATCTTGGAAATCCATATCTCTAACATTAAATTGTTTTTCTTATTTTTCTTAACCTGTTCTATTTTCAAATACATTATCCAACAATAAGCAATTAAAAAATAACAAGGAATAAAAACAGACAAAAAGAACAGTTCGAATAAGCGAAATCAATTACTTTAAAGTTTTAAGCTCTTATTTCCCCGATTGACATCGCCTAATCAAAACTTTCATTAGAACCTTTTTTTTAGAGCATTTAATAAGCTTTCTAATGGTATTCTTCCGTTTACCAAGATTCTCAACCTTTTTCGAGATATTAAGGAAAGTAAACAAAGTTACTAAAACTTTTTATGTCTGTTAAAAAAATATTTTATTCTAACCCTTCCTTAACTCCAAACGTAACCTAAATTTCAACATATTAGTTTTGATGAAAGTAGAACATGCAGAAAATGTTTCAACTGAATCCCATGATTCTAAGTACCCAAACCAAAAACGGTATTCAAAAATTATGTTTCCAATTTTCTCAAAAACGGTTAAAGCTATCGCCTTGAAAATGGTTTCATTCGTTTTCCTAGCCCAGGAATCATATGAAACGAGTACTTAGAAGCTTATGAACTCAAAAACGTAAGCGTTACGATTTTTTTGCGCGAATTTCGCCCCAAACGCCATCTTCCAGTAGGCGGATTTTGCTGGTTAACGAACTTGAACTTTCAAATTGGACGACGGATTTTTGTACCAAATTTCATCACAATCGGACCATTAGGGAAGCCAGAAATGAGCGAACAGACAAATATATATATATATATATATATATATATATATATATATATATATATATATATATATATATATATATATACAAATTTGAACCACCGTTATTTTCGGTCTCTAGGGGTTCTGAAACGCGAAATTTTCTAGTCGGCACTTTCGGATCGTTTCATTGTATCAACCTTATAAGCGGGGTTCCTCCATATTGGGGAGGGAGGAACCGCGCTAAAATAACAGTTCGAATAAGCGAAATCAATTACTTTAAAGGTTTAAGGACTTATTTCTCCGATTGACATCGCCTAATCATAACTTTCATTAGAACCATTTTTGTAAAGCATTTAATAAGCTTTCTAATGGTAATCTTACGTTTCGCAAGATTCTCAACCTTTTTCGGAATATTAAGGAAAGTATACAAAGTTACCAAACTTTTTTATGTCTCTTAATAAAATATTTTATTCTAACCCTTCCTTAACTCCAAACGTAACAAAAATGTCATCATATCAGTTTTAATGAATGTAAAGCATGCAGAAAATGTTTCAACTGAATCCCATGATTCTAAGTACCCAAACCAAAAACGGTATTCAAAAACTATTTTTCCAATTTTCTCAAAAACGGTTAAAGCTATCGCATTGAAAATGATTTCATTCGTTTCCCTAGCCCAAGAAGCATATAAAACGAGTACTTACAAGCTTATGAACTCAAAAACGTAAGCGATACGATTTTTTTGCGCGAATTTCACCCCAAACGCCATCTTCCAGTGGGCGGATTATGCTGGTTAACGAACTTGACCTTTCAAATTGGAAGAAGGATTTTTGTACCAAATTTCATCACAATCGGACCATTAGGGAAGCCAGAAATGAGCGAACAGACAAATATATATATATATATATATATATATATATATATATACATACATATATATATATATATATATATAAATAAATATATATATATATATATATATATATAAATAAATATATACATATATATATACATATATATATATATATATATATATATATATATATATATATATATATATACAAATTTGAACCACCGTTATTTTCGGTCTGAAAACGCGAAATTTTCTAGTCGGCACTTCCGGATTGTTTCATTGTATCAACCTTATAAGCGGGGTTCCTCCCTATGGGGGAGGGAGGAACCGCGCTAACAACCCGGATGAATTACATTTCTTACTCCTAGCACGAGACTGTCTCTCTGCTTCAAATGTTTTCTTGACCAGTGATCGGATCGGGCTCTACTATACCATTCACAAATAAAACATGGCTTTTTAGTGTTGTCTGATATCCTGCCTAGTAGTATGCCAATAACGTTTAAATCTCCACACATTTGCCACTTATGTTCATGTTTTACTTTTCTACAAATAATTTTAAGTTATGTTATATTTCCTAAAGCTCCAATTCACAGGAATTGGACTTAAAATAAGGCATTTATTGTTGTCTGTTACACTGTTACATTGATATGATGTTATGAAGCACATTATAAATTCAACAATGTTATCAGCATTATTTGTTCGCATTATGGGTTCTTTTCAGTTCTATATGCACAGAACTACATTAAAACATTTTAGGTATAACTACTATTTGTGTGAAAATGGTACGTGATGGGGAAAAAAACTATTACTGTTTTGGAATCAGCAGAGCAAATATAATATACTAGTCCTATTTTGAAAGAAACGCCAGAATCATGCATATCGGTGTTATCGGAAACAGCTGAAGCAAGAAATACGTGATTGGGCTCAATCTTGAGCAACAAATTATGGCACCAATCTGAATTTCGTCAGATAATAGATCAAAAGTCACGGGGTGGCTGTGCTGGCGTAATATTACGGTAGCGCAGCCACGTTTTCTCGGCAACGGCTGGAGCGACAAATTCATGATTGGTGTCATTCTAGAGCAACAAATTAGCAACAAATTCTCGTACCAATCTCAATTTCGTCAGACAATTAGATCAAAAGTTACAAGGGTGGCTGTGCTGGCGTAATATTACGCTAGGACAGCCACGTTTTCTCGGAAACTGCTGGAGCAACAAATTCGTGATTGGGCTCAATCTTGAGCAACAAATTATGGCACTAATCTGAAAACCGTCAGATAATAGAACAAAAGTCACGGGGTGGCTGTGCTGGCGTAATATTACGCTAGGACAGCCACGTTTTCTCGGAAACTGCTGGAGCAACAAATTTAAAGAAGACCGACTCGTAGGAACTCCAGCATCTTAGCGCGGTTCCGTTCTTATCCCTAGACTCATTTAGAATGATTAAAATAAAAGCTGTTATTATTATCGATCCTACCTAGTAGACACCGAAAATGACCCCCGTTAAAATTTATATATATATATATATATATATATATATATATATATATATATATGTCTGTTAACACGATAGCGGCCAGAGTTTTTGTTTTTTCGTCACGAAACTTCGTATATAGCATTCAATTAGCAAACGAATCAAGCCCAGTTGCTGTGAGACCTTAGTTCAAATACGTACACATCAGTTTCATCAGTACCTTATTTAAAACTAATAAGAAATAAAAACAAAAAAAAATACATAACTATATAACAACTAACAAAAAACAACTATAAAGCAAAAAATACAATAATAAGAAAAAGTTACAGACTTAAATACCCTTATACTTCACCCACTAGACCAGAGCTACTATACTCGTGGAGGTTATCATAGTGCAGCCAAACATAGTCCACGCTCAAACATACACCAAATTAAAAAGATAAAAAAAAAAATAAAAAAAACAACATATATACACTAAATGAATAATAATGAAACAAAATAAAAACCCCAGGCGATCCTCAACGGCCCGCCCCGGCGAGGAGTGTCCTCCATCGACTGAAGATGATGCAGGAGCCCTTTAATACCCGCAAGGTAATGCTTCTTAGCACCCCCATCGGGACACTAAGCTGCCTTAAACTATTCGCAGAAGCACCGCTCCACACACCCCTCCGCTCAATGTACAGGACGTTACCTCCACGTCGGTCACAGGCACGCCAAACATTCGGCCCACTGCTAAACGGACACTAAGTCTCCCATACTTGCGACACTTCGCCCGGTGCAGAGAATTCAGATCAGAGGTGTTCCCATTAACAATCTGTGCATCCACAATAGTCACTTTTCCCCCTTTTGCCACTATTATATCAGGCTTCCATCGCCGGCCATCAGCTCTCAGGACTGTTTCAATGTGAACTTCGTACCCCCTTCCGGCTAAGGCTTCCGCCAGTACATCCACCACAGTATCGTGCCTCAAACAACGACCTCCCCGTGAAACGTAGCACTGCTGAATAGCATGAGTGCCGGTCTCATCCTCAAGGCAACCCGCCCTGCAAGTAAGAATCCGGCCCTCACGCCGGCCTCTTGTCGTTCTCACGGTGGTCGGAAGGGCATTTATGTGAGTACGAACATACTGGATGAAGTCCCACCCAGAAGTGGTTCCAGCTCCATCATTGAGCCAATGTGTCGAGGCCTTACTATCGGAAGATTCTTTCAACCCTGCTCCGTCGTTGGACGAAAAGAGCCTCTCTGCCCACCAGCGCTTTCTAATTTCAGGGCACCAGGCGTCTTCATGAACTAAGCCCTGCCTGGCCAGGGCCTCCCTCGCTTTCCGCAGCCTTTTGGTCATGTCCTCCGAACCATAAGCCGCCCTAGCCGCGGCTAGACCAGACCGCTCCATCCTAGACAGACGGCCTATCGTCAGAGCCGGAACCAGGACGCCCATGCATGGAACACCCAAGCCTCCGTCTGCGCACGAAGCATGGAAACATCCAACAGGTATATCCTTTGGCAATCTTAGCCACCTCCTCACCGCTGCTCTAACCTTTATATCCAACTTCCTTAATGCTTCGCGGGAGGAGCCAACAAGTACCAGCTTGTGCACATAACTTGGAAGAAGGTGATACCTAAGGGCGGTCAACCTCTGCTGCGGCTTGAGGGGTGCATTCCCAATTCTTAAAAGGGCCCTTCTAATTTCCTCATCAGGCCTCTCGGTTCCATGGTTCCTATAGGTGACTCCGAGGTACTTAACGGAGTCATGATACTGCATTTGCCTCACCGGGGCTCCACCAACGGCAAACAGTGCGTCTTCAACTACCTTGACCCTGGTCACACGCCCAGCCGGTAAGCTCCATCCCCAGTTTGGCAATGGCTGCCTCAACCGCTGCAAGTGCACCCCGCATGCCAGCCACCGAGGACGCTACCAGGACCAAGTCATCGGCAAAGGCTAGATAGTTAATCCTCACTCCGTCCAGAGTATATCCCACCTGGCTTGGAACCGCCTGGAGGACCCAATCCATCGCAAGGTTGAAGAGGCACGGAGACAAAGGATCCCCCTGCCTAATCCCCCTCCCGCTTACAACTGGGTCCGTCCACCTCCGACCATCGGTAATCCGGGTAAACCCTTCACCGTACACCCCCATCACGTATTCAACGATTCCTGATGGTAGGCCTTTGCGGATCATGGCGGCTCGTAGAGCTGAGTGACTAATACTATCGAAAGCCTTAGCAATGTCCAGGAAGGCCAAGTAACCAATTGAAACGATTGAACGAGTTCGTTAACCACCAAAATCGGTCCACCGGAAGGGGGGGTTTACCCCGAACCCAAAACACTTATTTGAACATGCCAGCCGTAATATTTGTTATATTTCAACGAAACTTGGTATTCGTAGTAGTAATCTAGAGAGAAAAATGAGATGTAAAAATAATCTAAATCGGTTCATTAGAAGGGGGGGTTTACTCCGGACCCACAATACTAATTCGCCACTACCAGCCGTGTTTTTGTTATATTTCAACGAAACTTGGTATTCGTAGTGGTAATCTAGAAAGAAAAGTGGGATGTAAAAATAAACTAAATCGGTTCATTAGAAGGGGGGGTTTACTCCGGACCTAATGTACTAATATACTCATGCAAGTCGTAATTTCTGCTGTATTGTAACGAAACGCGGTATACGTCATGGGTATCTCATGAGAAAGTGTTGTAAAAATGAAGTAAATCGGACTATTGGATAGGAGGGCTTACTTTAAACTCTGTTTCATTAGAATTAGCCGGCCAGACGTAGGTTCTCAAAGGCGCCGCGAGGACAGCTATCTCTCACAAGGGGGACTGTATCGTGTTCCTGCGTCAGATCAAAAGACGGAAAATGAAGTTTTTGTGTATTTATTAAGCAGTACAGTATCATGTTATAACATAACTCTGGAAGCAAATTATTTACAAAATTAATAATTGAACAGTTCTCATAAGAAATGTAAATTTGCAGAACTATATACATTTTTATTTTATTTATTTAGGTTATTTACAGCAAATTATTCAGTAATGTAGTCTACACTACAAAAATTCTGAGGAAAGTGCTTAGTTATGCAGCTCCTGCGTGACGGCCTTTATTGTAGAGCATTTAGTAAGCTTTCGAATGGTATTCTTCCGTTTACCAAGATTCTCAACCTTTTTCGAGATATTAAGGAAAGTAAACAAAGTTACTAAAACTTTTTATGTCTGTTAAAAAAATATTTTATTCTAACCCTTCCTTAACTCCAAACGTAACCAAAATTTCAACATATTAGTTTTAATGAAATTAGAACAGGCAGAAAATGTTTCAATTGGATCCCATGATTCTAAGTACCCAAACCAAAAACGGTATTCAAAAACTATTTTTCCAATTTTCTCGAAAACGGTTAAAGCTATCGCCTTGAAAATGGTTTCATTCGTTTTCCTTTGCCAAGAAGCCTATAAAACGAGTACTTACAAGCATATGAACTCAAACATGTAAGCGTTACGATTTTTTGCGCGAATTTCGCCCCAAACGCCATCTTCCAGTGGGCGGATTTTGCTGGTTAACGAACTAGACCTTTCAAATTGGACGACGGATTTTTGTACCAAATTTCATCAAAATCGGACCATTAGGGAAGCCAGAAATGAGCGAACAGACAAATATATATATATATAAATATATATATATATATATATATATATATATATATATATATATATAAATATATATATATATATATAAATATATATATATATATATATATATATATATATATATATATATATAAATATATACATATATATATATATATATATATATATATATATATATATATATATATATACAAATTTGAGACACCGTCATTTTCGGTCTCTAGGCGTTCTGAAACGCAAAATTTTCTAGTCGGCACTTCCGGATTGTTTCATGAGATCAACCTTATTAGCGGGGTTCCTCCCTATGAAGGGAGGGTGGAACCGCGCTAATAGTGCACCAAATTAGCTACAAATTGCACACTCAGTAGGTTGTAGTGTAGTAGTATATAAACAAGACACACTCATAGACAAACTAAAATATAGGCTAGGAAAGGACTGAACGTACAATCAAGCAGAACAATTAAGAATACCAGAGGCACTAGACTTCATCAACACACAAGTAGAGACAAATTCAACAGTTCAAATATGCACAGACAGTAAATCTAATAGGAAACTACACGAACCAATAATAGAACAAATAAGACACACACTACTTCAGACTCAAATACAACACATAACTGCACACTTTAAATGGCTCAAAGCACACGATGGACTTGAAGGAAACGAGATAGCCGACAGATTCGCTAAATAAGCTTCCAAAGACAATAATATGAAATGAAATGAAAAGTTTTATTCTTATTCCGGGACACAAGTCCCATAGGAATAATTTTCAAATTACAAAATAATAATGAATTAAATATATATAAACTTATTATATAATATATATACTTAGCATATAATGTACAGCTTCAATATAAACTAAGGATAGGGTAAAACTTGGAGGGATAGAAGGTGGTGGAAGATTCGGGATTTAAAGGTTTCTAGATTGGTAGAATGGCGGACAAACAGAGGCAAGGAATTCCATAGTGAGGTGGCACGGGTGACGAATGATTAATATTATATACGATTATATACCAATAACATACAACAAAATATCTAAGACACACATGAAACACATTCTATCAGGTAAA
Organism: Gonocerus acuteangulatus; assembly: GCA_946811695.1. Taxonomy (NCBI): domain Eukaryota; kingdom Metazoa; phylum Arthropoda; class Insecta; order Hemiptera; family Coreidae; genus Gonocerus; species Gonocerus acuteangulatus. Next base: position 133,112,940 of record OX328132.1, read on the forward strand.
ACGATAAAGTGCTGGCAAACACAATGGGGAAACTCTACAAAAGGACTCATACATGTTGTGACTTCTACACGACACAATTACTAACTGGACACGGATCATTAAACACATACTTACACAAGCTAAATATAACTAACAGCTCGGCATGCCCTTGCGACAACACAACACCACAAACAACACAGCACCTTATACACAAATGCAAGTTACTCATAGAAGAGAGAAAAACAATTCAAAAGAATATAAAAAACTGGCCCATTACAGAAAAAGAGCTGTTTGACAAACACTATTCAAGCTTCACAGATTTTTGTAAGAGAGCATCCTTGACTCTAAAGACGATCGATCCCTCTAAAGACAATTGAAATAATAAAAAAATGTAAACAAACAAATTATGTAAATATATAAAATTATATTTATTTTATGTATATTTATTTTCTAATTATTTAAATTTAGTTATTAATTATTTAATGTTAAATCATTAATGTAATATATCTAAGAACATTTAATGACAACATTTTATAAAATACATGTGATATACATTATGTATTGGAACGTGTAGCACATAATAAACTGCCTCTTTGCAGGCTTACTCCAGAGAGGAAACTAATAAAAAAATAATAAATATATATATATATATATATATATATATATATATATATATATACTGCCGGAGAAAATTAAAGGATCATCTCAATATTACTGAATTGTATAGGGTATATTTGGATGGATTATTTTTTCCAAGGAAGTTACACATAATTATAAGGGAAATTTTTTTTTTTTATTGATTATTACATCCTGTATATAAATACGTCTGGTAATATGATGAATGATACAATATGAAGGTTCTGTGCTCAAGGCCTTCCAACTTCATCCTCGATTAACGCCAGAAAGACGCTCAGATGACGTTGAAAGGTGTGCCTACACAAGCTCCCTTCTGCTCCGACCAGTGGCTGGAGTCGAAGAGAGATCGGTGAGCCACAGAAAATTGTCGCACTTAAACAAAGAGAAAGCCATTGCTAACACTTCACTTGATCACTGCAGCAGATCTCTAGGCCAATGTCTTTTGAGTCGCCTGGGTGGAGAGAGTGGGTGGGTGGCACTTGATAGGGAGAGGACTTCAGGATTTTGATGAGCGGAAAGTTTAGGATGGAAACGTTGGAATCTGGATAATACAATATCATTAACGAGTGGGATATTGAGGTCTTTATGGAGGTTGAGGTTGGAAACATAAAAAGGAGCATCGACTATTGTTCTTAGGACCTTGGATTGGAATGTTTGAATGCGTCTGATGTTCGATGTTTTCGCAGTTCCCCATAGTTCTGAACCGTATGTAAAATGGGTTGCAGTAGTGATTTGTAAATGATCAGTTTGTTTTCAGTACTTAAATGTGATTTGCGGTTCAACAGTCTATAGAGTTGTCCAAATCGTCTGTTAAGTTCTTGTCTTTTAAGTTTTAAGTGATGTTTCCAGGTAAGTCGGGAGTCCATACATGTTCTATGGGGTTTATATCTGATCATCTGGGTGGCGAAACCATAACTTCAGTTTCTTCTTGTCTGAGGAAATTTTGCACTGATTGAGCGACATGAGGTCAGGCATTATCGTGCATAAATATAAAGTCGCCTTTGATATTTCTGGCAAAAGGTATAAGAGGTGACTCAAGTATCTGCCTAATGTTCCTGTGAGCAGTCATCGAGCCTCTCTTCAGAAGAATGAACTCTTTACGGGAGTTTAAATTTCTACCTCCCCGCACCATCACTTACCCACCTCTAAACGCAACCCTTAGAGAAGGAGAGCAAGGAGCATACCTTTCTACCTCCCCACACCATCACTTACCCGCCTCCAAACGCAACCCTTAGAGAAGGAGAGCAAGGAGCATACCTTTCTACCTCCCCACACCATCACTTACCCGCCTCCAAACGCAACCCTTAGAGAAGGAGAGCAAGGAGCATACCTTTCTACCTCCCCACACCATCACTTACCCGCCTCCAAACGCAACCCTTAGAGAAGGAGAGCAAGGAGCATACCTTTCTACCTCCCCGCACCATCACTTACCCGCCTCTAAACGCAACCCTTAGAGAAGGAGAGCAAGGAGCATACCTTTCTACCTCCCCACACCATCACTTACCCGCCTCCAAACGCAACCCTTAGAGAAGGAGAGCAAGGAGCATACCTTTCTACCTCCCCACACCATCACTTACCCGCCTCCAAACGCAACCCTTAGAGAAGGAGAGCAAGGAGCATACCTTTCTACCTCCCCACACCATCACTTACCCGCCTCCAAACGCAACCCTTAGAGAAGGAGAGCAAGGAGCATACCTTTCTACCTCCCCACACCATCACTTACCCGCCTCCAAACGCAACCCTTAGAGAAGGAAAGCAAGGAGCATACCTTTCTTTATACCTTTTCCCGTCCATCTGCAGATCGGAGGCAGAACGAAGACTCATAGCAGAATAATACACGGCTTCAAACTTCATGATTCCAGTTTAAGTGTTCCCAAGCAAACCTCAAATTGAGGTTCCCAGAGGTCCAGTTGCTCGAGGGTGGGAGGTCATTATGGATTGACCTCCCACCATTCGTATTCTTTTAGAAGTCTCATTATTGTAAACTGCGATAGAAGCAGTCTTATTATGCTAACAAATAATCTAAATACCTCTAAACTTGTATCATTCTACGAGAATTCATTCAAGTTCGGCTGAGGATCCTTGGCAAGATTATTGTTATCCGTTAAAAACACCATTATTCCTGATATCGTTGGAAATAAACGAACATTTTTTCTATCTCTTATCTTCCTCAAAGCTTCAATGCGTTATTAATATTTTGAAGGGTGTTGATTTTGGAAAGATGTAGACTATGTAGGAGGAATGGGGAAACATGAGCCAGTAAGCAGGAATTGATGTCGTCATAAATCTTTTCGTCAGAGGAACTCCATTAAAGAGTTGCCTCCTGAGAATAAGGAAGGAAAAGCAGTAAAATTAACTAAAGCTAGTATCTTGTTGGCGCGCCATAGCGCCTTCTCCACGCCAACTTCTCCACGCGAAACTCCAGTAGAAGAACTTTCAAACCAGTTCATCGTCTTGGAACGTAACTTCTCCACAACCATTTGTATTCATCGCACCTAGCCACTCCTCAGATGGAACTGCTTCATCCGATTAGCATTTCGTTACTTTTATATGTAACTAGCTGACCCGGCGAACTTCGTACCGCCTAACAGTCAATTCTTTAATTTTTTTTAATACTTATTCTGCTATTTGGGACACCCGGACAGCTAGTAAGATAAAAAAAAAACTTAATAAGTCGACAATTAAATGATGTCAAAAAATAAAAATTTTAAAACACTAAAATTCTTTTAATAGTCACTAAAAAATCACAATCAAAATTACAATATCAGATTTCTTATTATGATACCTACTTATTATATTTCATTTTACTTTTACTTATTCTAAATTAAGTTTCACTTTTATTGTAGTACTTAATGGTACACCTGCCCGAATGCAATGAATCAGATTAATTATAATTAATCTGATTCATTGCATTTCGGGTTCTTCTGCCTAAATATGTTCGCCGTCTTGTAGAAGGCATATTTAGTAAGTCACAAGCACACAACACTTTAGTAATTTTATAGAAATTTGCGGCTTTTAGATTTAGTAATATTATAGATGCGCAGCAAAGAGATGTTTACATTTCAAGTGACATTTTACCATAGACAATTTACATTTTACCATAGACAATTTACATTTTACCATAGTCAATTTGTTTTTGAGTAATGTTACCATCGTATAAATATTGACATTAATATTTATACGATACTAATGTCACTCAATTGTTTTGCCTTCCCAGAACCCCTCCACTAACACTTTATGGTATGGTATTAAAGTTCAAATTGACCTTTAGGTATTATTACGAATCTTTTATATGGGCATATAGAAAAGTGGAGTCATTTTTACTTCGTTAATGCAAATATAAATTAATTTAAATTGCATTATTAACATGTGATTCTAATGCCACCTAGTGATTACATGTTCTGATTTATTTAATTTTTTTTTTTTGCTTATACACAAATATCCAAATACGTTAACTGTTAAAAATATTATAATTGAGAACATATGTTAGCGCGGTTCCTCCCTCCCCCATAGGGAGGAACCCCGCTTATAAGGTTGATCTCATGACGCAATCCGAAAGTGCCGACTAGAAAATTTTGCGTTTCAGAACCCATAGAGACCGAAAATGATAGTTGTTAAAATTTGTATATATATATATATATATATATATATATATATATATATATATATATATATACACAGGATGTCCCAGCATATGTGTCCACCCCCTTTTCCTCCTAGAGTTGTTGGAATTTCTAAATGAAACTTGGTAGGTCATAGTTATGTTGCATGAGGTTTCTTTTGAAGGTTTAGTTGACTTTGTAACATTCTCCAGTTTTTCACCAGCGCATCTAACTCTTGAGTTTCCAATGGCAACAGGTATATTTTATGATAGAAAATTCAATTTTAAGACTAATTTATTCCGAGACATCTTTTGATCCGTAGCAGAATCCGCCCAATAGAAGATAGTGTTTGGGGCGAAATTCGCGCAAAAGAAATCGTAACGCTTACGTTTTTGAGATTATATGCTTGCAGGTACTTGTTTTATAGGTTTCTTAACATAAGAAAACGAATGAAACCATTTATAAAGCGATATCTGCAACCGTTCCTGAGAAAAGTGGAATCAATATTTTTGAAAGTCATTATATTCTTGTGAGTACTTAGAATCGCGGAGATTCAATTAAAAATTTTTCAACAACTTGGAAATTAATCCCAACTAAGATTTTAAATTTTGGTTGTATTTGGAGTTAAGGAAGTATGCGGAAAAAAATATTTTAGACATGAAATGTTTTTGGGATCTTCATACATTTTTCGTAAATATCTTGATAACGGTTGGAAACTCGTGGTAAGTGGAAGCTGACCATTCGAATGCTTACTAAATTCTCAACAAAAAACGTTGTGAAGCAATTTTCGATGGGACAACGTCAATCAGAGATATAAGCGCTTAAAACTACAAAAGTGTTTGTTTTGTTGTTTCTTGTTTTAAATTGCATTTATCAGTAAAATTAGTATTGTAGTAAAATAAGCTAAGAAACGGTGAAAGGTATTGGTATTAAGTTTTTAGTGGCTGTGGTAATCTAGATGGCTGTGGCTAATCATGATGACGTATGCATAGTTTGTTTTGAATTCTCCTATCTATATAACCTTCCTCATAGCCTCCAACTGATGTTATCGTTATTTCTTATTTCATCGAAAGATTAAACCCACGGCAGAATGGAATTTTATTCGCCATGAAGCACTTCTTTCAGTTGATTATAACAGTAAAACGAATTTGCTCGTAAAACAAGATACTTAAAATGACAACGAATTTTTGGTTGTTAAAATAGAGCCTTCTCAGCAGTAGTCAAAGAGTAAGTACGTTTTCAGTACATAATTGTATTGACTTATACAGATTAAGAATTATCCGCTTCTGTGTAAGTTGGCTACTGACAGTTTCCTGTGATTTGTGATGCTAATCTATTCCATTTCTTCGAGATGTACGTAACCGCGCTAAGATGACGCAGTTCCTGCGAGTCGGACTTGTTAAATTTTTCTCTCCTTAACAACCATCTTCGTACTTCAAGGAATATTAAAAAAAAAAAAAAAGAATTAGCGAAATCGGTTCAGTTGTTCTCGAGATTTGCGCTTACCAACACATTTCGCGATTCATTTTTAGTGCGGTCCCTCCCTCCCCATAGGGAGGAACCCCGCTTATAAGGTTGATCTCATGACGCAATCCAGAAGTGCCGACTAGAAAATTTTGCGTTTCAGAATCCCTAGAGACCGAAAATGACGGTGTTTCAAATTTGTATATATATATATATATATACATATATATATATATATATATATATATATATACATATATATATATATATATATATATATATATACATATATATATATATATATATATATGTATATATATATATATATATATGCTTGTCTGTTCGCGCTCTAAATCTTCGAATTCTAACAAACAAAATATTGCTTCTAATTATACGTATCCTGTTTACTGACAAATACATTTGACTGCTCTAAGCAGGTACAAAAATAACGAGCAGTGAAAAAAAACTGCGGGAAACACACAAATAGATCCGTTTAAATAAACGAAACTAACTAACTAAGTTTTAAGCACTTATTTCTCCTAATGTGACGACCCCATCAAACATTTCTTCAAAAAATTTTTTGTAGAGAATTTAGTAAGCTTTCGAACTGTTACATTTCACTTGCCACGATTTCCTAACCCTTTTTGAGATATTAAGGAAATTGGGGGTCTCCCGTGGTCTAATGGCTAGCGCCTTGGATTCATAAGGGGGAGATGGTGGGTTCGATTCCCAACCTCCGGCAGGAATTTGATCATCCCACGGCTCGCTGGTAAAATTCCTCGCTGCACCCTGGATGTCGGCGCTAATGACCTAGATGTAGATGCGCCGTAAAAAAAAAAAAAAAAAAAAAAAAAAAAAAAAAAAAAAAAAAAAAAAAAAAAAAAAAAAAAAAAAAAAAAAAATTAAGGAAATTATTCGAAGGGGCCTAATAGATATTCATACGGCATCTGAGTATCCCAAGATTCCGCAAAAATAAAATATTGTTTCTAATTATACGTATCCTGTTTTATTGGCAAATACATTTGACTACTATAAGCAATTGCAAACAATAGGGAATATGCCAAAGAACTTTGAGTAGGAGCCTCGACAGTTTCAAGACATTTGAAGGAAATCGGCAAATCCAAAACTGACATTTCATACGGTACAGCCTGATATATTTCTAACAATGAATTGTTTTTCTTTTTTTAATTAATCTGTTTTATTGCCAAATACATTATCCAACTTTAAGCAATTAAAAAATAACAAGGAATAAAAACAGACAAAAAGAAACGTTCGAATAAACGAAATCAATTACTTCAAAATTTAAGCACTTAAGAGCTTGCTCAGCACTTAAGAGCTTGCTCAGAGAGCAACGCAGCGAAAAGGAACGGCGGGGTCCGATTTTGATGAAATTTGGTACAAAAATCCGTCGTTTAACTTGAAAGGTCAATTTCGTTAACCAGCAAAATCCGCCCACTGGAAGATGGCGTTTGGGGCGAAATTCGCGCAATAAAAATCGTGACGCTTACGTTTTTGAGTTCATATGCTTGTAAGTACTTGTTTTATTGGCTTCTTGGCCTAGAAAACGAATGACACCATTTTTAAGTCGATAGCTTTAACCGTTTTCGAGAAAATTGGACAAAAAGTTGCTGAATAACGTTTTTGGTTTGGGAACTTACAATCATGGGATTCAGTTGAAACATTTTTTGCATGTTTGAATTTCAGCAAAACTAACATGTTAAACTTTTGGTTACGTTTGGAGTTAAGGAAGGGTTAGAATAAAATATTTTATGAACAGACATGAAAAGTTTTGGGAACTTCGTATACTTTCATTAATATTTCGAACACGGTTGGGAAATTTTGATAAGTGGATAGAAACTATTTAAAAGCTTTCTAAAATCTCTACAAAAAAGATTCTAAAACAATTTTTGATTAGGTGATGGTAATCGCAGAAATAAGTGCTTAAAACTTTAAACACGTCTGTTTAGTTCATATGAACGGGTATTTGTCGTTCTTTTTGTAATTTTTGTCTCTTTCCCTTAGTTTTTTATAGCTTTTTATTTTTGTAATTTCTTATGTTGTATTTGTAAGGTAAATGTATTTGTGTGTAAAACAGGATAGGTAAGATGAGACCAATTTTCTGTTGCTAGAAATAATGAAACGTTTTGGTAACTTCGTATATTTTCATTAATATTTCGAAAACGGTTGAAAATCTTGAGAAGCGAAATGTTACCATTCGAAAGCTTACTAAATGGTCTACAAATTCTAAAGAAAGTTTTGAATAAGCGATGTCAATCGGAGAAATAAGTGCTTAAATTTTGAAGTAATTGATTTCGTTTATTCGAACGTTTCTTTTGTCTGTTTTTATTCCTTGTTATTTTTTAATTGCTTAAAGTTGGATTATGTATTTGGCAATAAAACAGATTAATTAAAAAAAGAAAAACAATTCATTGTTAGAAATATATCAGGCTGTACCGTATGAAATGTCAGTTTTGGATTTGCCGATTTCCTTCAAATGTCTTGAAACTGTCGAGGCTCCTACTCAAAGTTCTTTGGCATATTCCCTATTGTTTGCAATTGCTTATAGTAGTCAAATGTATTTGCCAATAAAACAGGATACGTATAATTAGAAACAATATTTTATTTTTGCGGAATCTTGGGATACTCAGATGCCGTATGAATATCTATTAGGCCCCTTCGAATAATTTCCTTAATTTTTTTTTTTTTTTTTTTTTTTTTTTTTTTTTTTTTTTTTTTTTTTTTTTTTTTTTTTTTTTTTTACGGCGCATCTACATCTAGGTCATTAGCGCCGACATCCAGGGTGCAGCGAGGAATTTTACCAGCGAGCCGTGGGATGATAAAATTCCTGCCGGAGGTTGGGAATCGAACTCACCATCTCCCGCTTATGAATCCAAGGCGCCAGCCATTAGACCACGGGAGACCCCCAATTTCCTTAATATCTCAAAAAGGGTTAGGAAATCGTGGCAAGTGAAATGTAACAGTTCGAAAGCTTACTAAATTCTCTACAAAAAATTTTTTGAAGAAATGTTTGATGGGGTCGTCACATTAGGAGAAATAAGTGCTTAAAACTTAGTTAGTTAGTTTCGTTTATTTAAACGGATCTATTTGTGTGTTTCCCGCAGTTTTTTTTCACTGCTCGTTATTTTTGTACTTGCTTAGAGCAGTCAAATGTATTTGTCAGTAAACAGGATACGTATAATTAGAAGCAATATTTTGTTTGTTAGAATTCGAAGATGCCGTATGAATATCTAGATTACAGTACTGGTGTTGATTTCGTTCTCTAGAATTGTTCTTGGTATTCCCTATTTCCATCTGTTACCCATAGGTTTTTATTGCTAGTAGTTTTTTATTATTGATTATAGAATATAAATCTATTTGGCTATATAACAGGATACGTAAAATTAGTAACAATATTTCGGAGATTTATGAGCGAAATGCCTTGTAAGATTTTCTACCACCACGAACGGCCTTTTTCCTCTATTTTTATCCACTAGATAGGCTTTATTTGGCATATTATTCTATATATGTTTTATTAAGCAGGGGATTCTGATGAAATGTCGTGTTTTTCCTGTGGATTTTAATTACGATGTATCTAAGATTGGGTAACATTAGCGAGTCTACATAGTTAAGAACCGACGACGGAGGTAGACTACTTGCTATGATTTGGTCTACATAAGTATATTAAGTCCTAAATCCAAAAAATAAACTTCACAACGGTTAGATACTATGAGCGAATAGAGAGTCGGTTCAGTCCCATAGAAACACAAGGTCCCCAGGATATTTACCTGCTAGGAGTTAATCCTTAAGAGTTGTAAATATACCCCAGGTATCTGCCGCCACAAATACAAAGCATAGGCAGGGTACAGAGAGAAATTTAATGATTTCATTCACCAACATTTCTTAAACTATACTAGATTCTGAAATAACACACTTCCAAACATAGGTTATATACTAAATATTCATAAAGAATACTTAGTTGTAACCCGATTCATCAATTAGCAATCAATAGTTTTCAACACAGGTTATATATTAAATATTGATAAAAAGTATTTAAGTAGAAAAAAAAAAAAAAAAAAAAAAAGCTTCCTCAAGACTTGTTTTTGGTCCATTTGTATCTACTCCATAGACTTAATTAGGTTTATTATTCTATATATTGACTTGTTATTCGTCAAGACTTGTTATTTGTCCTTGTGTATCTACTAGATAGGCTTTATTCGGCATATTATTCTATATAGGCTATATTAGGCATGGTATTCTTCTCAATCTTTAGTACTTCTTCTTGATCCTTCTGTATCCACTAGAAAAGGTTTCATTAGGCATATTTTGTATTGATTTATAGAGCTTTGCATTAGAATTAGAGCCAGATTGTGTAATTTCCGCTTCTGTGTATAAGTTA